>JARQOC010000005.1:522334601-522934601 GCA_033576535.1 Allobates femoralis
TTTGCTGAGACCCCCAATTTACACTCAACACTATCCAGACTCCAAGCCAGGGAGATGCTGGGTGGAAGAAACTCATATTCAGAGCAGTCCCTATCTACTGGCTGGAGGGAGGAGTTAGGTTGGGGGTGGGAGTCAAACAGAAAGGAGTGAGTTCTAGAGAAGTCAGTAGCTGGGAAAGAGCAGGACGCAGAGGAACTAGCTGCACAGCCCCAATTCAGTCTGGATATCTTCAGGACCAGCCAAGAAACTGGAGGTCACTGGGCTGTATGTGTAGTGACTACTATCGTGGACTCTCCCAAGGCTAAGAAACTGGATAGGGTCAAGAGGACTTGCAAGGCAGTCGCTCAGAGGACCCCCAGTCACCTACCTGTGTACCTGTATTCTCATTCACGCACTATAAAAATAGTAGCGATCCATAGTATGTCAATTTATTGTCTTGATAGAGTGAAGAGACACCCAGCAAGTGGTGCATAGAATGGAAAAATCAGAGAAAAGGTGAAAGGGGGTCCAGATGATAGGGAGAGGGGACAGGGGTGACCCCTAAACACTCTGCACTCCCTATCGTCATTATACGGGTCCTTTCCCCCCCCATGCGTGATCACGTGCCTAAGCCCTGGCTGACCCTGGGCTGGCCATAGCTAGTGAGTAGAGAAGCAAGACACTAGTCTTACTACTGCAATAAGACAACACTGGGGGAGAGACAAACAAGTGGGAACAAAACAAAAGACAGAACTCTACAGCTTTCACAAAGACAACTTCTCTTGGGAGATCACCATAGAAGAACTATAACTGCCACATGGGAGATTAAGGAGTGAGTTTAAATAATGAAAGGGAGTGGCAGCAAGGTGCAACAGCTGAGTTAAGAGCTATAGGGAATCTCAGCAGGATCAAAACGGAACTCTTAACGCCTTCAACACCAAATGAAAATAAATTTGCTCCATACATGTTAATCATTGAGCAAAATTAGAAACCTTCTAATCCCAGAAACCACAAAGGTCTCTGCCAGATGCAACACAATCCTGACATTTTTGCTATGGAATAATCCTGGATAATCCTGCAGAATCTCAGTTGTTGGGAGATCTACAGCTGAGATGTTTTATGGGAAGATAACCTTAACATCTGTGGAGAATTTTAAATTGCACTCATTACAATGCGTTTTGTTTGTGACGATTAGAGAAAAGATTTTTGTTGTTTGTTCGTTTAGTTTTGGTTTTTTTCATATATCCATCTTGCACTGGGCATTACATTAATTCTGCCATTCTCTAAACCACATGAGAAATGCTGGGAAAAACATGTGTAACAAGAAAACCACCAAAAAGCATAAATAAATAATAACAATATTAATTTTCAGCTCTAATAATGGAGGATTCAGTCCCCAAGCCCCATTAAACCATATAAATCAAGTAATCTTTAATTTTGATGGGGAGCAAGGATGGTGGGAAAGTTAACATGTTTATTTATTTGTTTCAACTTTCTTCATACAGATAACAAATCTTCCTAAATATATAAAAATATATGCATATTTTTATTAGGTATAAATGAACATTGAATATATGAATTACTAACTGCATTACTGCTATACAGGACATATATAAAATTGAGGCAGTTAGCGCACAAATTGTTAATAATAATTAAATGGTATATCCGGGACTTAAAAATAAAAAAAAAGTGCCTAACCACGAACAGGTATTTAGTTGCTATCTACCTGCCTGTTGTGCTTGTCGCCGTTCTTCAATGATACAGAGCGGTCTAAGGCTGTGGTCACACATAGAAATCCGTTTTTGGAAGTGATTTTCATCACCAATCCGTTTTTTTTCTGGGTGCTTTTTGAGCCTCCTGCACTCCTGAACGTTTTTGGAATTTTCATTAAAAAAACGCATGCGCGAACGCATGCGCAAACGCAAGTGCGCGTTTGCATGCGTTCGCGCATGCGTTTCCCATAGGGCCCCATGTTAAAAAAACGCATGAAAACGCATGCGTTTTTTAACTGATGCCAAAAACGTTGCATGCAACGTTTTTGACTCAAAAATGGACAGGGCAATGTTTGGAGCTCCATAGAAAAACGGACAGGGTGTTTATTACACCCAATCCGTTTTCTGTCAGTTTTTGGACTTAGAAAAAAAAAAAGAGAAAACTGAAGCCAAAAACGACTGAGGGCTTATGTGGAACCCCAGCCTAAGACCGTTCTAGCCAGCGAATCTGCAGCCTTTGTTGATGTCACAACATCAGAGCAGATACTTCTCATCCGCTTTTGCTCTGTTTATGGACGTCACTGCCAACGTCATGCTGATTCACAGCTGGCTCCCCCAGTTAAGCAGCGGGGAGCTGGCTGTCAATGAGCATGATATCGGTGGTCCCGCTCTGTCTACAAAGCAGAGCAGAAAGGAAGTCGCGGCTCTGTTGACCAAACCATTGTATCACTGGTAGGAGCAGTCTAGCAATGTGAATTGGTTCACACCACCAAACGGTTCAAATTGGGTTCTTGTAATTACCCGTGGTTGGGCGCATGTTAGTCCAAGGAGTCCATCTTGGGTACCACCACATCAATAAAGAGAAAAGAAACAGCGCCTCACAGGTTGGTATTGCTGTCAAGTCTTCATTTTATTCCGCCACAATGCAACGTTTTAATCCAGGACAGGATCTTTTTCAAGCTTGAAGAAGATCCTATCTTGGATCGAAACGTCGCATGGTGGCGGAATAAAATGAAGACTTGACAGCAATACCAACCTGCGGGGCGCTGTTTCTTGTAGTTTTGTAGTGTAGTTTTAGGCTCATGTCTCACCTTCCTCATGATCCTGGATACCCCACGAGGTGAGAACTTGCATGGAGCCCTAGATCAATGTCGATTGACACTCATTTTGTATTTCTTCCATTTTCTTACTATTGCACCAATAGGTGTCTCCTTCTCACCCAGGGTCTTATAGTTTTGTAGCCCATTCCAGCCTTGTGCAGGTCTAGATCTGCAGATCTTTTCCCTGACATCCTTAGAAAGCTCTTTGGTCTTGCCCATGTTGTAGAGGTTAGAGTCTGACTGACTGAGTGTGGTGGACAGGAGTCTTTTATGCAGGTGACAATTTAAGACAACTGTCTTTAATACAGTTAATGAGTAGGAGCCAGAACTCCTAATGGTGGGTTTACACGTCGCGATATCGGCGTCCAACTCCGACCCAACTCCGACCAAAAGTCACGTGGTTCGGGAGTTGGACCCGATATCGTTCGCCGCGTTGTACGGTTTGAATGTACAATGCGATGCTGGAACGATGCCAAAACGATATCGCGGTTGAATGAGCGTGCTATTCAACCGCCCGATATCGGATGGCCGTTGTAGCCGCATCGTCACGTGTGACAGCCCAACTACGATGTGTACGCCCACGTCACCCATTCACTCCCATGTTAACTGGTCGTTCCTGGGTTGGGGTGTACACATCGTCGGGACGTTGTATCCCGATATCGGTCTGTCTAAACCGGCGATGCGATGGCGGGAAAAGCGCGCTCAAAAAGCGCGCTCCGGCGACGTTGGCTCCGATATCGGGCCGATATCGGGACGTGTAAACCCACCATCATGGTTGGTAGGGGATCAAATATTTATTTCCCTCTTCAAAATGCAAATGCTTTTATATACCTTAGACAATGTGATTTTCTGGATTTCATTTTTGATATTCTATCGCTGACTCTTAAAAGTAACCTACCCTTAAAATTATAGACTATTCATGTCATTGTCAGTAGGTAAACTTACAAAATCACCAAGGGCTCAAATACTTTTTTCCCCCACTGTACACCCTTTAATAACAATTTTATTTCTATATAGTCAACATATTTTGTAGCACCTCAAATCAAAGGGGACATGTACCAAACATTACAGAGTAACCCATAATTGAACATTTACAGGAGAATTGAGCCCCTGTTCACAAGCTTTCAAGCTAAAAGGAATTAGGGGTAAGACAAAAGGTAAAAAGCGATTGTAGTGTATGATCCATGAGTATAATAAATAAGGGAAATCAAGTAAAGCTGCATGAACTAGTCTTCAGCTAGTAGATCTACAGATAAAAAGTGCTATTGGGCACATGGAGGGTGTGGAAGTCATACTGCATCTCAATTAAAATATCTTCAAAAAGTTAATTTATTTCAGTAATTCAATACAAAAAGTAAAATGCATATATTATATAGAGTCATTACACAGTGATCTATTTCAAGTGTTTATTTATGTTAATGTTGATGATTATGGCTTACAGTTAATGAAAACCCAAAAGTTATTATTTCAGAAAATTAGCATCAGCCCTCAGCCTGCCAAAGCTGTCTAAAACTTAGGTTTTGGCATGCTGAACGCATAGCGTTAACGGCATGTAATACTATACGCCAGCTGCCTATGCATTGCTATGGATAACTGACACCATGTGCAGCCGTCGGCTCTACACACAAGTCCCGGATATGCGCTATTGCAGAGCGCACAGGAAAACACTGCAAACCACATTTCCTGTGCGCTCTGCAATAGCGCATATCCGGGACTTGTGTGTGTGGAGCTGGCGGCTGCGTAAAGAGTGAGGTATCTATAGCAATGCTGTTAACACTATGCGCTCAACCTGCCAAAACCTAAGTTTTAGACGGATTTGGCAGGCTGAGGGTTGACGTTAGTTAGACCCTTGCTTTTCTTCTTCAGTCCACCCCATGGAGGGGTTAATGAGAAGCTAGGCAACAAGATTGTGCAAACAGTAATATTCTGTAATTGGCACTGGAAGGGGGGGGGGGGGGCCCATAGGAAAAGCACACAGGTGTCACCGTGGAGCTCAGTGCCATCTTAGCAGTGCAGTACAACGCAGCTAGTCAGCTACACTCTGCTACAGTTGCTGTTTGCTACCGTGTGATGAGTATGTAGTTTGGCGATGGATCCCCATCAAGATGCCTGATCTGGAGGAGGTCATCTTCTTTACCACTCCAAGAGCAGAGGATGCTTCAGCAGCACCATAACCGGAGCAGCCTGCAGAGGAGATGGATACATATGTGACTTGGAGCTCCACCACGCTACCCACATTCGACCTCATCTGCAGCGAGGTGTGGATCCAGTGCTGGGCTCCAATGCCAGTGGAACACCTGAGGAGCTCACAGTCAGGAGTTGTCCCGTTCCTCATTATATCTGATGCGCCCCCAGGCTATGGGGTACTCGGGAACCGGACCGGCGCTGTCTCCCTGGGGTATCACAGTAGTCGTGACCCTGTCCCGTGGCCTGGGATCAGTCCAAAAAGGGGTTATTTACAAGGGATTTTGTCGTGACGCCACCCGGGGTATGTGGTCAATAGAACCACCGCTGCCGTATTCCTGCTGGGACGGTGACTTGGGGCAATGTGGATGGTAAGCCCTCCTCGGGTAGGGCTGAGGGTCCCCAGGGCAGGAGTAGTTGTGGGGATGGGCCTGGTGAGGGATTGTGTGCAGTGCAGTTCACTTACTTCAAAGCTGCAGCTCTCCAGTCAGTGTGCAGAGATGACAGTCTGTGGCTCCTCAGGCGAGGCATTTCTGCGACGCTAGAAGTAAACAGTCTCAGGCAGTGATGAGCTTACTGGATACTTTACTAGGTCATTCACAGCACAACAGTTCACACAGTTTACAAGTTACAGTTCTTTCAGCTCTTTCCAGTTACAGTTCACACAATTTAGCTCTGATCCGGGTAACTCAAACTGTGCAGCTCAGGTAGCGTTTCTGTGTTGCTCCCTCAAAGTCCTTTCAGGCCCCTCTCTCAGTATTAATGTAGTACCTCACCCACGGATTCAGTCTGGCCGTTGCGGACTCATGGGTGAATATATTTCCCTTACAGCCAGGGTCACCAGTCATAGTATGACAACTGTGTTCTTAGTCCGTGGTGGAAAGTTAGGTTG
The DNA here is from genome assembly GCA_033576535.1 of Allobates femoralis. NCBI lineage: Eukaryota > Metazoa > Chordata > Amphibia > Anura > Aromobatidae > Allobates > Allobates femoralis. The sequence goes on from JARQOC010000005.1 coordinate 522,340,469, forward strand.
CAGCACATAAAGTTTCTGCCCCCACCGGTGTGTCTCATGATTAAGGTCTGGAATCCCCGGTCACTTCTTCAGAGCCGGTTCTCTGGTGTTGGCCTAGCCCTCCAGTGTCCCAGGTTCAGGTATTTGGGCACACCAGGCTCCTTCTGTCTATCACTGTTTCAGCTCAGTGTTCCTCCGGTCAGCTAAGATGTGAGATATGGAACTGCAAGACACTACACACACTCCTTTAGAACAGGGTTGGCAAAGTACAGTTTTCAAGGACTGCAAACAGTGCATGTATTCAGGATTTCCTTAGTATTGCACAAGATGCTAGAATCATCCATCACCTCTGTAGATGATGAAATGACCACCTATACAATGCTAAGGAAATTCAGAAAACCTGCACTGTTTTCAGACCTTGAGGACTGTAGTGGGCCACGGGAAGATGCAGGAGAGGAGACAGGGACAGATCCCCGCTATTGTCATCACAGTCACAGTAGCAGGAATCTGTCCCGGTCTCCTATCCAGCATATTCCCGCGGTCTGTGAGAAAAGAAGCGCACAGACTAGAGGGGACCAAGTTAAGAGAAGCAGTGACAAGCAGTGAGATGCCAGAAACGAAAGTGGGAGGGAGTGATGGACACATAGGAGCCTGACATTGTGCTATCTCCATGCCTGATGTCAGACGTCCTGTGCCACTGCTTGGTATATAATGACAGAACAGGAAATAGAGGTGAGGAGAGAGAGAAGGTTTCACTTAGAGCCCACAGAGAAGTAATAAAAATAAACCCAACCCCACATAGTGATGCTGCGCTGCTCATTACATACTGATTTTCTGCACTGTTTTCCTGGTGTTTGATAACTGGTTTCTCTGCAATCATACATGTTATTATTGAAGTAAATGTATGATTGCACTCAGCATTCCAGTTGCTGTAATGCACTGGCTTCACTTTATAGCCCTAAGTCCTGCTGGTTGGTTCCCTTTAAATCCCTTAATGGACTCTGCCCTTCATGGACTTTCCACCATTTTAAGAGTCTGCTGATCCTTGTGGGACTTTTGATATATATACTATGTATTTTCATATGTTTGTGTATGAGACTTATAGTCTGTGTGTATATAGTAAAGTTTTTTGAGTTCACTCCTCTATGCTGGACTGTTTCTGCAACAGGTGCTTTGATACTGCCCTACAGAGAGTGGTGAATAAGCCGCTGGCCTGAAGGTGTTAGGTATTGAAGTGCAAGACACTACAAACACTCTTGTAGAACAGGACTGGCCAAATACAGTCCTTAAGGACCACAAACAGTGCATGTTTTCAGGATTTCCCTAGCATTGCACAAGGTGCTGGAATCATCCATCACCTCTGTAAGAGATGAAATTAGCACCTGTGCAATGCTAAGGAAATCCTGAAAACTTGCACTGTTTTAAGACCCTGAGGACTGTAGTTGGCCACCCCTGCTGCAGAAATCTCTGTGGAAGTAGACAGGGGGCAAGAGGAATACTCGAGTCCTTTCACCACAACTGCTACTCTCCCCAGACAAAGTGCATCAGGTCGGGACAAGGGACCCCAGCTTTCAGATCGGGACTTGGGACCCCAGTCCTCATGTCAGGGCATGGGACCCCAGCCCTCAGGTCGGGACTCGGGACCCCTGTCCTTAGGTTGGGGCACGTTACACCAGCCCTTAGGTCGGGGACACAATACCCCAGCCCTCAGATTGAGGACACGGAACCCTAGCCCTTAGGCCAGGGACACAGGACCCCAGCTCTCAGGTCGAGGACATGGGACCTTAGCCCTCAGGTCAGGGCACAGGACCCCAGCCCTCAGGTTGAGGACACGGAACCCTAGCCCTCAGGTCAGGGACACAGGACCCCAGCCCTCAGGTCGAGGACACGGGACCCTAGCCCTCAGGTCAGGGCACAGGACCCCAGCTCTCAGGTTGAGGACACGGAACCCTAGCCCTCAGGTCAGGGACACAGGACCCCAGCCCTCAGGTCGAGGACACGGGACCCTAGCCCTCAGGTCAGGGACACAGGACCCCAGCCCTCAGGTCAGGACCCCAGCCCTCAGGTTAGGACACAGGACCTCAGTCCTCAGGTCGGGACTCAGGACCCCAACCTTCAGTTCTGGACTCGGGACCCCAGCACTCAGGTCTGGACTCGGGACCACAGCCCTCAGGTCTGGACTCGCGACCCCGACCCGCAGGTCTGGACTCGCGACCCCAGCCCACAGGTCGGGACATGGGACTCCAGCCCTCAGGTCGGGGACACAGGACTCCAGCCCTGAGATTGAGGACACGGAACCCTAGTCCTTAGGTCAGTGACACAGGACCCCAGCTCTCAGGTCGAGGACATGGGACCTTAGCCCTCAGGTCAGGGCACAGGACCCCAGCCCTCAGGTCGAGGACACGGAACCCTAGCCCTCAGGTCAGGGACACAGGACCCCAGCCCTCAGGTCGAGGACACGGGACCCTAACCCTCAGGTCAGGGATACAGGACCCCAGCCCTCAGGTCGGTACCCCAACCCTCAGGTCGGGACTCAGGACCCCAACCCTCAGTTTTGGACTCGGGACCCCAGCCCTCAGGTCTGGACTTGGGACCCAAGCCCTCAGATCGAGGACACGGGACCCTAGCCCTAAGGTCAGTGACACAGGACCCCAGCTCTCAGGTCGAGGACATGGGACCTTAGCCCTCAGGTCAGGGCACAGGACCCCAGCCCTCAGGTTGAGGACACGGAACCCTAGCCTTCAGGTCAGGGACACAGGACCCCAGCCCTCAGGTCGAGGACATGGGACCCTAGCCCTCAGGTCAGGACCCCAGCCCTCAGGTTAGGACACAGGACCTCAGTCCTCAGGTCGGAACTCAGGACCCCAACCTTCAGTTCTGGACTCAGGACCCCAGCACTCAGGTCTGGACTCGGGACCACAGCCCTCAGGTCTGGACGGGACCACAGCGCTCAGGTGTGGACTCGGCACCCCAGCCCTCAGGTCTGGACTTGGGACCCCAGGTCTGGACTTGGGACCCCAGCCCTCAGGTCTGGACTGGGGACCCCAGCCCACAGGTCGGGACATGGGACTCCAGCCCTCAGGTCGGAACTTGGGACCCCAGCCCTCAGGTCGAGGACACGGAACCCTAGCCCTCAGGTCAGGGACACAAGACCCCTGCCCTAAGGTCTGGACCTCAGCCCTCAGGTTAGGACATGGGACCTCAGTCCTCAGGTCGGGACTCGGGACCTGGGCCCTCAGGTCTGGACTCGGGACCCCGGCCCTCAGGTCTGGACTCGCGACCCCAGCCCACAGGTTGAGACATGGGACTCCAGTCCTCAGCTCTGGACTTGGGACCCCAGCCCTCAGGTCTGGACTCGGGACCCCAGCCCTCAAGTCTGGACTCGGGATCCCACCCCTCAGGTTGGGACTTGGGTCTCCAACCCTCAGGTCTGGACTCGGGACCCCAGCCCTCAGGTCTGGACTCGGGACCCTAGCCGTCAGGTCTGGACTTGGGACCTCAGCTCTCAGGTCTGGACTCGGGACAAAAGTCCTCAGGTCTGGACTTGGGACCTCAGCTCTCAGGTCTGGACTCGAGACCTCAGCTCTCAGGTCTGGACTCGAGACCTCAGCTCTCAGGTCTGTACTCGAGACCTGAGCTGGAGCCTCCAGGGATTAGTAATAACAGATATCTTGCATCGCATGAAATTATTAAAAGAAAATAGGAATTTGTATTTTTATTTATTTTTCCTTTAAAATGACAAATATCACAAATCATCAGATAACACCGACATATTCTGTGTCCTGAAATCATAACGATCGGCGCAGCTCAGCCATTGGATTATTCATCTAATGGCGTATAAACACGGCGGATGGATTAATTCTCTATATATCATTCAGCTGAGCTGAAGCTTTGAGGGTTTGATACACAGGAGACTGACAAGGAAAAATTCCCAACATGTCCCGACAGTCTATGGCTACCATAGAATTTCAGCCCAATATTTTTTTAATTGATTTTTATTATTTTTATTGATTTTAAAAGAACAAGATAAATGTGAGAAGAGAAGGAGCGCAGGCAGGCACAATGTGTGTATGTGAGCAGTGTCCAGGGCTCTGACCATAAGACACCATGAAGAGGTCAAGTTTGTTTTGTTATATTATGTGCAGGGGCGATGCTATATCTCAGGCTGTGGAGCATCCGCCTGCCACTGCTGAGGTCACCGATTCTAATCCCCCCCACAGCGGGTCAGGATCACAGGGCTTTGAGTCGTTTTAATTATATACAATTTTATGTTACTGTATTTATTATTACATATTTCTTGTATTACATTTATTTTTCATATTTTTATTTCTTCCCTGCTCTGAGAGATCACCTGCGCCTGATTGTGAGTGAAGAGAGCGGATTATTAATAGGAGGTGGCGGCCGCAAGTTTCAGACCTGTAGAATGCCGCCAGCCAATCACAATCTACTCTGAAGATTACGAGGCGGGACTACATCCGACCTGGACACCTCTTTGGCAGGCACACCTGTCTCTCAATAATACCGGACGCTGATTGGTTAAGACGCACGGCTCCTGCTTCCTGCTGGATGCGCTGGTGGCGGTCACACAATCCTGCTGGATGAGGTGGGAGGAGCTGCGCATTCACATGCAGGAGAGGAGGAGGCGTCTGCAGGCCCCGCATACACCGGAGGATACGGAGGGAAAACCGGAACCCTGGATTAACCCCTCCGGTTTAGGAGCGCGGGGAGAAGCAGGCGGTCTCCGCTGACTCCCCGGGCGGCGGTATGAAGGTGACGGTGAGCTTCGGGAGGACCCGGGTGGTGGTGCCCTGTGGAGACGGGAACTTGAAAGTTTCAAGCCTCATCCAGCAAGCGGTGACCAGGTACAAGAAGGCCATAGCCAAGGTGAGTGCGGCCGGGGGACACGGGGGCAATGTGTGTGTGATGTTCCCCCTATATTCTGGGGGTGGTCCAGCCCGTCGAGTGAGTTCTCAGTCCTGGAGCGCCCCACTCTTTGATCTCGTGGGGGTGGGGGGACTGTGTCATCTGCACTAACTCTGCTGTCTGGGCAGAGCTGTGTGGTGTCACCAGGGGCACAGCCAAGAGGATGGGGGCTGAGCTGTGGCCCCTGGAGGATGGGGGCTGAGCTGTGGCCCCTGGAGGATGGGGGCTGAGCTGTGGCCCCTGGAGGATGGGGGCTGAGCTGTGGCCCCTGCAGGATGGGGGGCTGAGCTGTGGCCCCTGCAGGATGGGGGGCTGAGCTGTGGCCCCTGCAGGATGGGGGGCTGAGCCGTGGCCCCTGCAGGATGGGGGGCTGAGCCGTGGCCCCTGCAGGATGGGGGGCTGAGCCGTGGCTCCTGCAGGATGGGGGGCTGAGCCGTGGCTCCTGCAGGATGGGGGGCTGAGCCGTGGCTCCTGCAGGATGGGGGGCTGAGCCGTGGCTCCTGCAGGATGGGGGGCTGAGCCGTGCTCCTGCAGGATGGGGGGCTGAGCCGTGGCTCCTGCAGGATGGGGGCTGAGCCGTGGCTCCTGCAGGATGGGGGGCTGAGCCGTGGCTCCTGAGGATGGGGGGCTGAGCCGTGGCTCCTGGAGGATGGGGGGCTGAGCCGTGGCTCCTGGAGGATGGGGGGCTGAGCCGTGGCTCCTGGAGGATGGGGGGCTGAGCCGTGGCTCCTGGAGGATGGGGGGCTGAGCCGTGGCTCCTGGAGATGGGGGGCTGAGCCGTGGCTCCTGGAGGATGGGGGCGCGGGCCGTGGCTCCTGGAGGATGGGGGGCGGGGCGGGGGCCGTGGCTCCTGGAGGATGGGGGGCGCGGGGCCGTGGCTCCTGGAGGATGGGGGGCGCGGGGCCGTGGCTCCTGGAGGATGGGGGGCGCGGGGCCGTGGCTCCTGGAGGATGGGGGGCGGGGCGTGGCTCTGGGGTGGGGGGCGCGGGGCCGTGGCTCCTGGAGGATGGGGGGGGGGGGATGGGGGGGGGCGCGGGGCCGTGGCTCCTGGAGGATGGGGGGGGCGCGGGGCCGTGGCTCCTGGAGGATGGGGGGATGGGTGGCGGGTGGGGGCGCGGGGCCGTGGCTCTATCCTGAGGAAGGGGTATATGCCACCTCCTGGAGGAAGTGCAGCGCTCTGCTCCTCTGTAACCAGCACTGCTGCATTTACAAACAGGAGATGGAAACATTTAGTTTTTTTTCTGTTATTTTATCTTTTTGGAAATTTTGGGCAATTTTAATTTCTGCAACATTTTTTAATTTTACACATGTTAGGTTAGGACAACTGAAATTGTGTATTGAGTTTTCTTTCTTCACCCATTTTATTTACACAGTGACAACACATTCTGTCAATGGAATATCGTTGAGGATTGCATTGAGACATCTAGTGTCCATTTCCGGATACTTTTGTTAGTGAGTTGTGTTGCAGTCATGTGACTTTATTATCATGGCATGCACTGGCGGACACAGGACAGGGCCCCTGTGCAAGAACTGTATACGGGCCTTTGAAGCCCAAGAACTCATCCACTTTTCTTCAATATGCGCAATGCGACAGGAGCGGAGCCATCCCACTTGATCAGCCCCACAATGCATTGGGCCGGATATACGCTCCAGCTCGGCCCAATACTACAAGAAGGGGCGAGAATTTCAAAAAATAGGAGATTTTCAGAAGTAAATGAAGATGCCCATCAGGGCATGATAAAGAAAGATTGAGGTGGGGACAGGGAGCGAAAGAGGACGCCCAGGGGGGCTAACAGTAGCCCCGATTCATTACCATACCAGCCTGTAAGTAGAAAATGCTTTTTATACACCATCACAGCACACATTTAGGACAGAGAGGGATAATTAGAATAGTAATAGGAAGGAGCAGGGACAGGTAGTGACAGCTTGGGTTGCTTAAACTAGGTGACAGGTTCGACATGTTGTGAGTTCACAAAGAAACTTTGTACAGCTCAACAACTTATTTAAAGAGGACCTGTCACCCCCCCCCCGTGCATGGCAAACTAAATGCAGCACTGAATGCAGCGTGTGTGCTGCATTCAGGGAAGGGGTTATGTCTCTAGCCCCCCTGTAAGCTTTAAAAAAAACTTTACAAATTTCACAGATAAAAGGTCCCCATGGTTGGATCTGATAAGAGGTCCTCACTGCTGACAAATCCTCCATGCCTTCTTGTGTATTCCCCCCTTCTATGTGTCTTCTGCTGTCCCTCTCCCGCTTCCCTTCTTCTCCTGCTCTCTATCAATCACACTGCCGCACAGCTCTTGATTGAGCGTCGCTGCGTGACGTCAGCACCAGATTCCTGCTCTGCTGTTTGAATAAAGTACAAATTGTGTGGTCTCTGCCACTGACGTCACGCAATGCGCCCGCTCACGCCAAGAGCTGTGCGTGAGAATGATTGACAAAAGAGTGGCATAGAGAAGGAGGTGGGCGGCAGCACACATAGAGGGGGCATAACACACAAGGAGGAGGCAAGGAGGATTGTGCCAGCAGCGAGACTCTAATAAGATCCAACCCAGGGGACCTCTTATCTGTAAAGTTGTTTGTAATCTTTTACAGGGGGGCTAGAGACATGGGGGACCCCTTCCCTGAATGCAGTCAGACACGCTGCATTCAGTGCTGCATTTAGCTTGCCATGCAACCAGGGAGGGTGACAGGTCCTCTTTTAATGAAATATTGGCGCTGAAATCCTATGGTAGCCATAGACTGTCGGGCATGTTGGGAATTGTAGTTTTCATTAAATGGCAGTTGCACTTCTTCAGTATTGTGTGCTCCATCAAAATGCAATTTTTGGGAATGCACCATGATATACTTCAAATGAAAAAAGTATCTCCAGCCTTTCACATAACACTTAAGTTCAATTGCAACATCTGTCGCTCACATTAAACCAGATGTTGTGCAGACTATTGTACTTTCTGCTTACTGTGATGACTCTGCATTGTTTTTACTGTGTACTTGTACACTTTTGCTAGCAATCAGGTAGACCTTATGAATTCTTGCCTATGATCCTATTAGTGACTAATGTGCTACCTAGGATATAGGAATAGCACACTGTAGCAATAACAAAAGAAAGTGTGGTACAGACAAATGGAATATTTTTAATGAATTACATTAGAGGATAATTACATTTTATTTAAATTACATGTTACTAGCAGCGAGGGGAGCCAACCTCTATAATTTGTGAAGCGCTCTATCACCAAGTTTTTGTAGATGCTTCTGGATGGGCAGTGTTCACATAAATTGGGTCTTACTGCTGTTGTAGTCCGGTTAGCTGTGCTGCTGATTTGTAAGGAAGCAGTAAAAAGAATTCATTGCTAAATTGTTGCAGCCCCTCCAGTATGAGGATATGTAGGAGTTTCAGGAGATTCCAAAGTTATGCAATACCTCAATATTAGGCCATCACTCTGTAGGGTATGTGCGCACAATGTCTTCTTCAAGCAGGACAACTTCAAAACTCGCATTAAAAAGCGCTTAATAAAATACCAAAAAGTATGAACATATAGTGATGCAGTGTTGCTTTAAATCTGTCCCTTGCCTCCTGTCCTATACTCACCTGTCACCATCTTCATCTTTTTCCAGAGTCGCTCTGGTCGGTCTCCTGTGACTTGTGAACTGCCTGTAGCTCCATGGAGTACATTGGAGGTCACAACTCAATACATCTCTATAAGTGCCTTGTTCTGGCTCTCCTAGAGATGCATTGAGCTCTTGTGACATAACTTCTGACCAGTTCCTGCTAGTTAGAAGCTATGGGTACAAAATGTTGCTGCAGGCCTGGACTGGCACTGAAAAATTAGGAAAACACTGGAGGGTGAGTATAACACTGGAGGCTGGGGCTTGGATTTAGGGCTTTTGCACACAGGATTATAAATCAGATGAGTGCAGTATGAGGAACTCTGGCATTGCACATGCCCCAATGTTAGTCAATTATGCAATTTTTTTTTTCTCAGCTCTAATCGGACTGAAGAAAAATGGCAGCATGCTTTGATTGTCTGCGAGCATTTGATCACACGAACCTATACAATTATACGGGTGTGAGTGAAACATCGGACTGCACTCAGGTGTCATCCAAGTGCAGTGTGATAAACGCCGAGACAGACAATGCAGAAGATGGAGAATTTATTCTCTCCATCTTCTCCGCACCTGTGATCGGATTCTCGCATGTGAGATATTCGGGGCACAGTGAATGACCCTCGGTCACACTCACAGCAGAGCCTCACCCGAGTGTTATGTTATTAGTATATTACATCGGATGCTATATGCACGTGTGACCTCGGACTAAAAGCGCCACCTTGAAAAGCAACCATGTAAAGCTTGTAGATTGATCAATATTTTTTAGATTTATTGATATATCTTCAAGTGACTTTATTACACTCTGATTTTGCAGATCCACATAGATCTACAATAAGTTACAGCACTTTTCGGGGGATGTGACTTTGTAAACGACTCGCTGAGATAGTCCATCCACGAAGATGAAGGTGCAGCTCCTTGTCTGCAGTGACGTCCTTGTCGGTGATATCCTCGGCACTGTGCTGCTCACATCACTGCTGCAGATGCTTGCCACAGCCCGCTGTGGTTACAATGACTCAAACCACAAAACTTTATTTTCTTTTTTTGTTTTTATCAGTGGGTGAATCTTCCCCCTTTCCCCCCCCTCCTATATATGCATGACGAAGGGAATCAGTAACAGGCTGATCCATACTAGGTTACAATGTATAAGAAATGAGAATGGTTACAAGAGGTCAGAAAAAGGAGCATTCCGCTTTAGGCATGTCAGGTGGGCGAAGAGTACCAGCGGAGGATTTCCTTAGGACAGGTTATAGGTTATGCAGCTTACATTCCCTCTGTAGTTTTGTATCATGATGTAAGAATATCTGCTTACCAGAAAAGTCTGTAAGAGATTTGTGATCGAAAAAACTTCAAAGCAGAACAGAATGTGGTCATAGTGTTACATTACATTCCTTCCCTGCTCAGATGCCCCCACATACTAAGTATTCAATGAATAAAGTGAATTTTGCAGTGACTTGTGCACATCTCGGTAGTTACCGATAGGTGGATATTCAATCAATTAGTGCAAGAATTGCCATACGGTCTGAAATCTTACTACTGTCTCAATTTGCCCACAAATAGTCTCCACTGGCTCAAAAGTCACCATAAAGCCTGTAGAAGAGCATGGAAGCATGGCTGCTGCTTTCTCCCAGAAACTGCATCACTCCTCGACATGACTTGTCTCTGGCATTTTTTGCTCGGCTTTAAGCTGGAAATACTTCATGAACTTGGCAGCGACACACGCCGCACGGCCACAGATTGCTGTATGCTACCATTGAACCTAATGAAACAAAAAACTGCTTGCCTCCCGGATGGGCACAGCTCCTCCTATCTACCCACTGTGTCTACAGCCGGGCTCGTGACATTGTTGGTCCTCTACACCGATAGAATAGAGAAGGTAGCAGCTGATTAGGAGCCACTGATCTACACCATGTAGCATAATAAACATGTGACCGCTAAGGGACACAAGGGAAAGATAAAAGAAACTGCGGCCATTCTGACGTTAGTGTAACCTTCATTTTAATTTTTATTTAATAAATCAATAGTATGTATGAAAATAAACAACTTTAATATATCTGATCAGAGAAATCTCCTTCATTCGCTGCCAGAATTTATCAGTCATTATCAAAATTCTCAATTCTGAGGTACAATCTGTATTCAGTGAAGACTTTCCCATCACTGATATAGGAGATGGCAGCTGTTACTGATGAGATTCTATGTAGATGAAAGAGGGGGAGGTATAGCTTCTCCTACGGTAGCATCTGCCTCTAGCTCAGAGGTGGGCCGCTAACAGCGCAGGTTTTCAGGATTTCCTTAGTATTGCGCAGGTTATAATTTAATCACCTGCACAGGGGATGAGTCCAACTCCTGTGCAATGCTAAGGAAATCCTGAACACCTGCGCTGTTAGTGGCCCTCGAGGTCTGGAGTTCCCGACCCTGCTCTATCGCCTCCCTCTGCCCCCTAGCTTCTCCCTCTACATAGAATCTCATCAGTAACAGCTGCCCTCTCCTATCTCAGTGATGGGAAAGTATTCACTGAATACAGAATGTACCTCAGAATTGACACTTCTGTTAATAACCGATCAATTCTGGCAGAAAATGAAGCAGATTTCTCTGATGCGATATATTAGATTTCTTCTTTTCTTGTGTTTTATTGACTTATGAAATAAAAATTAAAATGACGGTTACACTTTAAGTATTCAATTTTTCAAATTTTTTTTTTTCCTTTAAAACTGTTTGCCCTTGTATTAAAATAGTATAACCTGCTAGATGTAGACGTTTTGCCAAGCAAAGAGTGAAAGGACAGTGGGCCAGAGGGTTTGTTGCTTTTCCTGGAGCCAGATGATGCACACGATGCCGTATGGGCACGCCGCTCTCCTGCCCTAGCCGTATGGCACCGCTCTCTGCCGTCATGCCGTATGGGCACGCCGCTCTCCTGCCCGTCATGCCGTATGGGCACGCCGCTCTCCTGCCCGTCATGCCGTATGGGCACGCCGCTCTCCTGCCCGCCATGCCGTATGGGCACGCCGCTCTCCTGCACAACGTCTTTGACATCATTATACGTCTGACTCCGTGTCTGGTTCTTTTTATCCTCCCTGTTGATTGGGATTTCATTCTGCTATCCATGAAAACAGTCACATTACCAGTAAAAATGCTTGAAATTGTCATAACATGCTTCCATATTGTCCGGCTCTGGTGATCTTGTGAGCCCCAGAACTGCTGTGACTTCTAGACATGTGACGGTTGTGAGCGCGCTGATTTATGTATTCTCTATAGTGTCTCATACAACTGACAGCGGAGACTGTGTGATCAATACTAATCTACTGATGGCAACATGTGTATCACCACACAAGTATTAATATTCCTTCAAATACCTTCACAATTCCAGTTTTTGCCTGAAGATATTAGATTTCAGCAACTGATTGATGCTTCTGTGCTGTTCATTGTTTTACTGTTTGGTTGATTTTTATTGCTAGTCGATTCGGGAAGTGGTAACATTTGCATTTTAAGGTGCCTTATACATTAGGGTAATGTCGCCCAAAACCAATTTCATTGACACCAACTGATCATCTATGGTGGGTTATTGTAGCGCCCCTGCGGACCGGTGGCCGCAGAATAACACAGTTGAGATTGTGAACCATGTACCCCAAACACCAACACACTCCTGAATCCTTATACCTAGGACTTTGTGCCAGGCAAGGGAGAGGTGGGTGGAGCTTAGAGGAGCCACCTGTGGAAGGGGGAGGAGCAACAGTAGTGACCTCAGTGTGAGAGTGACAGTTGGTTGGAGAAGGGCTCAGGAGTGAGCAGAGGCGAGTGACAGATGAGAGAGACAGTGACAACTGGAGGAAAACGGGACCCGGCGGCTGGTGTCATCTTATGGCTGACCAGGTCCGAGGCTACTGACCAGGTTTAGTGGAAGAGAGATCCAAGGTGGAAGACCGGCTTTACGAGACTGTGAGGGACTGGGTCGACTGACGGGTACCGACCCTGTAAAAGTGGTTGGCTGCTATACGCCCAGGCCACAGATTGACCAGTGAGGTGAAGGGTCTCTATGCCGGAACTGAACAGACTGTCACACCAAAGGAAAGGCCTCACATAGGACTAGGGATCCAAGGGAAGGATACCCAGGAGAAAGTCTGCGACTGCTAGGCCTGAGGTAGTGGGCAGTCCTGAAGAGACCCGAAAGGAATTAAGAAGGGGGTGCTTGGTGATCCATCTCAGCTGCTGTATTGGTGACTGGTACCACTCACTGCAAGAAAACCAGAGACTGAAAAACAAGAGCAAAAGCAGTGAGTAAAGTAACCGGTTGAACTTGAAACTTGTGTGTGAGTTTTTATTGTGCATCCCTGGTTACAGATACCAGCATCTGAGAGGTTGCAAAGCTGAGAGATCCGAAGCACAGCTGTGAGAAGTAAGTTGCACCCTGTAGTCACCTCACAACCACCCCTCAATAGACTATTACCGGCCAAGGGGATAAACCAGCCCTGCCTGTGGAGGGCTCATCACCTTGCTGCGTCACATCACCATCCCCGGAGCTGAGACAAGCGGCGGCGGTCACATCTGGCCACATAGTGGCGTCACTGACAAACATTAATTTTTTTTTTTTACACCTTTTTACATTCTCCCCTTTTTAATTGCAGTCCCTCCAGGGCAACAGGACCGGTCCACGGCCACTACCGTGACATGCCCTGTGACCAGAAAAGCAGGGACCGGTCCGAGTAACCCACGGCCCTGGTGGGCAATGCAGTATACATCTGTGAAAAGCAAGTGTTTTAACCACCATAGTCAAACATGGAACTGTCTTACTTTATATGTCCATCTTTGGTACACGTTTCAATCACTGCTTTTTGGGTTGTTGGCCACCAGTAACACTATCTGTGGTGAAACTACAATTCCCAGCATGCCCTGAAAGCATATGTCATGATCCTCATGGATGCCTGTAGTGTGTCGCAGTTTGGCATGTTCCCAGGGAAAATCAACTGTAGGACGATGCGTATTTATATAAAATGTGTGTGTTAACTGAAGAAAAAAAAAAAGTTAAAGACTAATAAATTCTCAAGTTCTGGTGATCCCTACCACCCTTTGGCAACTTGCATCAGCAATCGGATGCTGTACATCCATGTGAACACTGTAGCCAATTACTGGTCTCAGCCGTTTGCAGGGATCCTTTGTGTCGGGCCGTTCACACTGGGAGTGAACATTCAACCAGGGGCCCAAGAAGAAAGGGAGGGGCCACATTTCACCTCCAAAGCAGCTTCTGTCACATAATGGGCTGCAGAGGGCCCCGATGCTGCTCCTGCACAGGGGCCTCCTCTGTCGGGGGTCCGTCACTGGTTCACACTGCTCTTCATGGTGCGTTCATGCCTCCGTTCAGGACTCCATCTAAATCATAAAAACGTGATGATAAAAACCAAAAGTGATACTTTGTGCTCCTTTCCGGGGTGTCTCCTACTTTTCGGACTAGCGTAAAAATGTTCTAGACAGTTATGTGACTTCCCTTAGTTATTCCAGCTGATCTTTCCGGATGTATTTGTTATATTTGTGAAAAAATTGATCAAGAACTAAACCTGGTGACCTAACTATGTAATGGGAGCTCCTGCCAGTTACACATCCTTGTATTGAGCAGTCTGAGTGATGACATTCTTGGCATACCTGTTAATCTTCTTCTGGGCTCTGTTGTCACTCACAGTTTAGAGACAACCATTTTGTCGGTTGAGTTAATCTTTTTCCTTCGTGTCCCTTCACGTCATTATAGCTGTAATCTTCATGATCTGGTGTGATGACGCAGTCTGTACACCGCTGCCGAATATGTTGTGCTATGAAAAAGATGTACATTATGGAAGCTGCAAAAAGTCCAGCTTGGCCAGTCCATGTTCAGGCTTCTGTCACACTGAAAGGGAATTTGTGAGCAGGTTTTGAGATCAGCATGATGTAGGCAAAGAGTAATCTAAGTGATACATCATTGGATTCAGTTACTGAGTTAAGTGGTTCTGACTATAGATGTAGCCATGCAGCAGAGCTGAAAAAGCTGCCCCTGCTAACACCAGGCTTTGTATGTACATTTCTGTAGACAGTGAGACGCTAAAGGTACCTTTACACGTCGCAATATTGCTAGCAGTTTCACTTGCAACTTACTGGTTGCAGTGAAATCAATGACACATTGTTCCATTTTGTTGCCGTGTACAAATGGAACAATGTGTCCATGATTTCACTGCAACCAGTAAGTTGCAAGTGAAATTGCATGCAATGTTGCGACGTGTAAAGGTACCCTAAGTCACAGACTTGGGTTTGCATGCTGCTAAGCGAGGGCAATGCTAAGCTACTGGAGCTAAAACAAACACAGCAGGTGAACGGCACACAGTGTGATGAGACGCATTGCTGAAATCTGTGTTAAACCTTACAGCATGCAGTTTTCAGAATACATAGCATAACCATGCTGACAGATTTACCTTTATTTAAAACCACAGAGAGATGTTGGACAGTTTTCACAACCATATTGAACGATAGTTGGCTTCCTTGCCAAAACGTTTAATTGTTCCTTTTGACCATTATTAGCTGCTGCACCATCATGGCTCAAAACATCAATCGGGCATGTTTGGTTTTTGTTGGCCACTAGCTGAAATAATACAAGGCCAATATAGTGTGAGATGTCTGCCTGTCTTTTTTTCCTGCCAATGAACGACCTTTCGCAATGCGACCTCTAGGGTACTAGCAGCTACTTTTTGCATTTTGCTTGTCACAGTACCATAGGGTTGTGATACAAACGCATGCACCGGCGTTCTGCTGCAATGTAGCAGCTGCACAGTGATCTTCAGCTGCACAACCTGTCAGTAGGCCAGACTAATCTACAGGCAGCATGAAATACTGACAGCCTCCCTCATTACTGAAATGACGGTATATCTGTACACTTAAATGCTGTGGGGTTTGAGAAAATAAATGAGTGCTCTAATATTGAATTTTCCTGCTGCTTGTCAGATTTACAACAGTTTATGCCAGAGTTTGACATTGACATTTATGGCCCAACTCTTCCCCTACTCACTCCCACACCTCCCAAAAAATGGTTCATTCCCCCCCCCCCCCCCCCCCCATATGGCCCCCATTATGGTACACAGGTGACAAAATGTTTATATGCGCCGTCCATCCACTCCACCGCAGTGCGACATCCTCTTTTCATGCCATCAGCTGACCATTCACCAGTGTGTAAGCGTGCACCAATGACACCATTGTCATGCGCTGCGCTTAACATGCCGTAAGCTGCCGGAATAGGAAAATGTCACGCTGCGAGGGCGGGATGGATGGTGAGTATCGTCTGTCCACTGCTGGGATAGTCACTGCTTTCCACGCTTGTGATGGTGTCTGCAGGACGCAGTGAATATCCACATGTGATCGCCCACAGCAGTGGCAGGTGATCACGTGTGCCTACAGTTTGAGATTTAGTATGCGCTATTTCCCCCCCCCTCTATCTCTTGGCATCGGCAGCAATGCTGAGAGGTGATGGGCGGAGAGAGCAGTGCATATTACAGCTCCCAAACAGCGGCCTACTGCAGGTACTCCTGATCTGCTCTATCCCAGCTGCCACCCCACAAACACAGCCGGGTACCGTTCTACTGGACTATAAGACTTGCCCCCACACCCTCCCCCAAATTTTTTGGGAAAGAGTGTGTCTTAGGCTGCGTTCACACATAGCATATTTTGTTGCGCTTTTTTGCGTGCGCGCTTTTTGCTGCGTTTTTCAGCCGCGCAAAAAAACGCAACAAAATACGCAGGGGCTTTCACACACTGCGCTTTCTTTACTCCAGAAAGCGCAGTGATGCCACAGAGGGGAGGAAGAATCCTGCTTCCTCCTCCCCTCTGTGACAGCCCCATTAGATTTCACAGTGTATTAATATACCCTGCGAAATCTAAATTAAAGGCAAGTGTATGAAAAATAAAAAAGAATGAATACTTTACCTGTCTGACGCCTTTTCCCGGTGTACGGTGTCCGGTGCCAAGCGAGATATCTTCTGCCAGGACCTGTGATGACGTCAGAGTGGCATTCCCGGCGCTGATTGGGCTGCTCGCGGTCATGTGATGCACATCAGGATTCTTCCTCCCCTCTGTGACATCACAGGGAGAAAACGCAGGAGCAGCTGCGTAAAGAATTGACATCTCAATTCTTTACGCAGCTGCGCTTTCTCCCAAAAAAGCGCTGCTTATTTTTACGCACTGTCTGCACTGCAAAGTGAATTTCCCATTCACTTTGCTGGCAGACACAAAACACATTACAGATTTTGAAAAGCGCGCATAAAAAAACGCGGCAAAATACGCAATGTGTGAACGCAGCCTTATAGTCCGAAAAATATTATAATAAGTGTAAATATTAAAAGGTGTGCTCATCTACTAGATGTGCTAATCTCCTCCGTGGACTGTAGTGGTCTCCTGGCATTACCAGCCGGTGGTTGCAGTCAGTCGGCGGCCGCAGTCTGCACATTTTGTCCAGTTTCTCTCTGTGGTCACAGTGAGAGCTCTGCGGCCGGTCAGCAGGTGGACATCCTTCAGGTGCTCTGGTATCTTCTCATAAGCATCTGTCCGGCAGATTCTGCAGACCACTGTGTTTTCTTTGTACATTTTGTAGGAGTCCCTGCCTCTGCTCAGGATAATACAGTAATATCTGGACTGTACCAGGGCAGGAGAAGGTGCGTAATCCACATTTGTGCTTAGTCAGCACTTTGCTCGTGAGCGATGTTTAGTCTGTTCTGTGTCAGGAGCGTTGTAATACCATCGTGTTTGCGGATAGATTACACTTCTAGTGAGAAAATGACAGAAATCGCTGACTTGTATGTTGTGTCTGTACCTCCATAGCTGCCCCAGGCACAATGACCTGCTGCTATTGGAATATTCATTCTGATTTTAATTATATTTTTCATGAATATTTTTAAATACTTGATTAGACGTTGTTATATAGGAGTAAAGCATAGGACAATGGGTCCATAAAGAGGAACAATCTTTTCAATTGTGCAGTTTTTACTTTCCATACCAATCACTGAGTTCCTATATGACAGAAGTATTTATTGGATGTGATTTTAGAAAACCTTTTGCTGTTTACTTTTGTTGGTCCTCAAGGATAGGTATTCATCCATCTGTTGTTACAGATTATCAGATTTCAGTACATTATTTCTCTTAGGCTACTTTCACACTACGATTTTTGTAAAATCCGATGCTGTCCGATATAAATCGGACAGCATCGGATTCTTCTAATGCCTGGAATCGGGTGCCAAATAGGCATCCGATTCCGACAGAAAATAGGATGCCCGCCCTCCTGTCAGATCGCTCCCTGAGAGCTGTCAGTCTCTCCCCCGGTCCTCTTCTTTATCCCCTGTGTCTCCCCTCTTGGCCCCCGGTCCTTTCCTCTTATCCCCTGTGTCTCCCCTCTTGGCCCCCGGTGCTGTGTCTCCCCTCTTGGCCCCCGGTGCTGTGTCTCCCCTCTTGGCCCCCGGTGCTGTGTCTCCCCTCTTGGCCCCCGGTGCTGTGTCTCCCCTCTTGGCCCCCGGTGCTGTGTCTCCCCTCTTGGCCCCCGGTGCTGTGTCTCCCCTCTTGGCCCCCGGTGCTGTGTCTCCCCTCTTGGCCCCCGGTCCCTGTGTCCTCCCCCTCTTGGCCCCCGGTCCTGTGTCTCCCCTCTTGGCCCCCGGTCCTGTGTCTCCCCTCTTGGCCCCCGGTCCTGTGTCTCCCCTCTTGGCCCCCGGTCCTGTGTCTCCCCTCTTGGCCCCCGGTCCTGTGTCTCCCCTCTTGGCCCCGGTCCTGTGTCTCCCCTCTTGGCCCCCGGTCCTGTGTCTCCCCTCTTGGCCCCCGGTCCTGTGTCTCCCCTCTTGGCCCCGGTCCTGTGTCTCCCCTCTTGGCCCCCGGTCCTGTGTCTCCCCTCTTGGCCCCCGGTCCTGTGTCTCCCCTCTTGGCCCCCGGTCCTGTGTCTCCCCTCTTGGCCCCCGGTCCTGTGTCTCCCCTCTTGGCCCCCGGTCCTGTGTCTCCCCTCTTGGCCCCCGGTCCTGTGTCTCCCCTCTTGGCCCCCGGTCCTGTGTCTCCCCTCTTGGCCCCCGGTCCTGTGTCTCCCCTCTTGGCCCCCGGTCCTGTGTCTCCCCTCTTGGCCCCCGGTCCTGTGTCTCCCCTCTTGGCCCCCGGTCCTGTGTCCTCCCCTCTTTGGCCCCCGGTCCTGTGTCTCCCCTCTTGGCCCCCGGTCCTGTGTCTCCCCTCTTGGCCCCCGGTCCTGTGTCTCCCCTCTTGGCCCCCGGTCCTGTGTCTCCCCTCTTGGCCCCGGTCCTGTGTCTCCCTCTTGGCCCCCGGTCCTGTGTCTCCCCTCTTGGCCCCCGGTCCTGTGTCTCCCCTCTTGGCCCCCGGTCCTGTGTCTCCCCTCTTGGCCCCCGGTCCTGTGTCTCCCCTCTTGGCCCCCGGTCCTGTGTCTCCCCTCTTGGCCCCCGGTCCTGTGTCTCCCCTCTTGGCCCCGGTCCTGTGTCTCCCCTCTTGGCCCCGTCCCGTGTCTCCCCTCTTGGCCCCCGGTCCTGTGTCTCCCCTCTTGGCCCCCGGTCCTGTGTCTCCCCTCTTGGCCCCCGGTCCTGTGTCTCCCTCTTGGCCCCCGGTGCTGTGTCTCGCCTCTTGGCCCCCGGTCCTCTCATCCCCTGTGTCTCGCCTCTTGGCCCCCGGTCCTCTCATCCCCTGTGTCTCCCCTCTTGGCCCCCGGTCCTCCTATGCGTCCTCCTCCTCTTGTCCTCCTCCTCTTGTCCTCCTCCTCTTGTCCTCCTCCTCTTGTCCTCCTCCTCTTGTCCTTCTCTCCTTTCTCACCTGTCCACGACTCCTGCACGGTCCCGCGCGTCTCCGGTGCCTTGCTGTTCTGTCTCAGTGCAGCCAGGACCTCTCGTGATGTCACAATCACATGACTGCCGGCTATTGGTTCCTGGCAGTCATGTGATTGTGACATCACGGCAGGTCTTATCAGCACAGACGGCAAGATACCTGGAGACGCCGGGAGACGACGTGGGCCTCGTGGACAGGTGAGCATAGTTTTGTTTTTTTATTAATCCCTTAATTTACTTTTAGGAGCTATTTTAGTGTACTGAGCATGCTCAGTACACTAAAATCGGTCCGAGGAGACATCACATGTTTTCTCGGACCCTGCTCCATAGGGCCCCATGCTAAATTGATCGGGTCGGATCGGATGTGCACTAAATGCCATCCGATCTGGTCCGATCCGAATCTGTCAGATTTATTTTCGGTGCAAAAATCGGAGCAAGCTCCGATTTTTGCACCGATAAAAAAATCGGACAGATTCGGATCGGACCAAATCGGATGGCATTTAGTGCACATCCGATTCGGTCCGATGCCCATAGGCCTGCATGGGGTCCGAAAATCGGTCCGATGCTGTCCGATTTTTATCGGACAGCATCGGAACTGAAAAAATCGTTATGTGAAAGCAGCCTAATGACCACAGCTGGAAAAACGAAAGGTACACTGCATAGGAAACACTGTGCAGTGTGTTTATGCTTTCCCATACATTAAAAAAAATGGGTGTATACCTACAGTCACTGAGTGTAATGTTAATACTTGAATTAAAATCATCGTTCTCGGCAGCTCTTTGTCCCGCAAAAGGAAATGTGCCACCAATACAACAACTTGATATGCACACAGAACGATCGTTTTGAGGAGCCGGTGTTCTTCTGTATGAATGTCACGCTACCGTGTGTAGACCCACTGCGCCACAGACCAAGATTACACTGGAGGGGCATGCCTAAATGCCTACTGTGCTATCACCTGAACCTCTGATAGGGGTGATATGCTAGGCTGCAGATAAACATCAGGTACCACTAAAGGGCAGTCCTCTATACTGCAGCAGCTGACCCAAAGGTCAGGGACACTGGAAAGGAGGGCAAGCAGGCCATAGAGGCAGGTACTGGAGAGGGGCTGGCCTGGCGGGCGCTAGGGGCTGCTGCTGGAGAGGGGCTGGCCTGGCGGGCGCTGGGGGCCGCTGCTGGAGAGGGGCTGGCCTGGCGGGCGCTGGGGGCTGCTGCTGGAGAGGGGCTGGCCTGGTGGGCGCTGGGGGCCGCTGCTGGAGAGGGGCTGGCCTGGCGGGCGCTGGGGGCCGCTGCTGGAGAGGGGCTGGCCTGGCGGGCGCTGGGGGCCGCTGCTGGAGAGGGGCTGGCCTGGCGGGCGCTGGGGGCCGCTGCTGGAGAGGGGCTGGCCTGGCGGGCGCTGGGGGCCGCTGCTGGAGAGGGGCTGGCCTGGCGGGCGCTGGGGGCCGCTGCTGGAGAGGGGCTGGCCTGGCGGGCGCTGGGGGCCGCTGCTGGAGAGGGGCTGGCCTGGCGGGCGCTGGGGGCCGCTGCTGGAGAGGGGCTGGCCTGGCGGGCGCTGGGGGCCGCTGCTGGGAGACGGGCTGGCCTGGCGGGCGCTGGGGGCCGCTGCTGGAGACGGGCTGCCAGGTTCAGGTTCTGTTCTGGTTCAGGAAACGGGTGGGACATATTCACATGTTGGTATCACGGACAGACAGGATGGGTTCAGGGACACAGGCAGACTGTGGAGACATGACAGGATCAGACTCACCAGGGACCTAATTCCTCAGGCAGTTCACTACAGGGGAAGGTGCCTTAAAATCCCAGTGTCTCCCAACTGTTGGCTGTAGAACACTTTCTGAGAATGTATGCTAAGGACATTGCAACAGACCTGTGCAACGTGCACAGGCCATAGAGCGTAGGGACTGCAGAAGGAGCAGAGGAGAGAGCAGGCCGGCTGCAGTGGTGAGTACATCGACGTCTGTACCGGATGGAGGAAGCGGTAAAGTGCAGGGATGCCAGCGTTACAATGAGCAAGCTCTGTGGTTGTGTCTAGAGCTAGAACTTTACAGCGGTTTTGTTTTGCAATCATGGCAGATTGAATAGTGATAATATACACTAATATATAACTTATGTGGAAACTTGATATCGCATGAATAGTTGCTGTTTTGTGCACCTACACTCTTGAAGTTGGGAGCTTCAAAATTTTTCTTTTTGATATTTTGCAACTATTGAGTGTGAATTGACATGTACCGTATATACTCGCGTATAAGCCGAGTTTTTCAGCCCAAAAATTGGGCTGAAAAGTCCCCCCCTCGGCTTATACGCGAGTCACTGTATACTGTATGCAATGTATAACAGTGCCCCCATCAGTATACAGGGCTTCCCCCCGCCACAGTCCTGTAAAGGAAGAGATTAGTATACTTATCCCTGCTGCTGCCGCTGTCCCTCCGCCATCGCGATCCTCCGTCTTCTTCCGGCTTCCTTCGGTGGGCGCAGCAATGACGTCATTGTCTGCGTGACCGAGGAGGAAGCCGGAAGAAGACGGAGGATCGCGATGGTGGCGGGACAGCGGCAGCGGGACAGCGGCAGGGATAAGTATACTAGTCTCTTTTTGCCCCTAGGTTTTGGGGGCAAAAGTAGGGGGGTCGGCTTATACACGGGTCGGCTTATACACGAGTATATACGGTATATGTGTAATCTCATGCTCTCCTTTATGGAGTATGTGCCATGGGCTGCACAGTCGCTCAGTGGTAGCACTGCAGCTTTACAGCACTGGGGTCCGGACTTCAAATCCCACCAAGGACAATATCTGCAAGGAGATTGCATGTTCCCCCCATGTTTGTCTGGGTTTCCTCTGGGTTCTCCGGTTTTTTCCCACATTTCAAAGACAAACAGGGTGCTTAGATTGTGAGCCCCAATTGGGACAGTGTTGAAAGTATATATAAAGTGCTATGGAATTAAGAGCGTTGTATAAATGAATAAATATTATATTACTATAATCGATGAGGGTAATACTGTATTAGCGACTTTGCAAAATGCAGGTGTTTTTTTTTTTTTTTTTTTTTTTTTTTTCATGGATATGTGGAACTCGTACGCCTGGGTAGTTGGCCGATCACAAGTCATGAACTGCTCTGTATACTCTGCATTTTACACATACAAGACTAAGGGTACTTTCACATCACCGTTTTTTTTAAATCACGGCAGATGCGGTGAAAAAAAACGCATCTGCAGCGATTACCGCATAACCGCTGCACTTGCGGCACAGTTGTGGCACAGTTGCGGCAAGCCCCATACAATGTATATGCGGGCTTGCGGCACCTGCCGCAAGCTCGCATATACATTGTATGGGGCTTGCCGCAACTGTGCCGCAAGTGCAGCCGTTATGCGGTAATCGCGGCAGATGCGTTTTTTTTCACCGCATCTGCCGTGATTTAAAAAAAAACGCTGATGTGAAAGCAGCCTAATTTACCATTCTAAACATTTTATAACTTTTACAACGGTGTTGTTTTGTTTGTCATATACATAAGGTTTATAGTTTGGTATAAAAGCAGCGGGCTTCATGCAGTACTGCTCTCTATAAAGGCCACGTTACACACACAGATATCTGTTCAGATATTGGTCACAGATCTCTGGTTGCAGTGAAATCATGGACACATTGCTCCATTTTGTGGCTGTATACTAATGTAACAATGTGTCCATGATTTCACTGCAACCACAGATCTGCGAGCAATCTGTGCACAATTATCTGTGTGTGTAACTGGGCCTTAAGAATACACCAATCAGCTGGAAAATTATTACCTCTGTCAGGTGATGTGAAAACCATTGATTACCTTGTAACCGGGACTAAAGGTGCAATATATTGAAGGGAATCTGTCTGGTTTTGGTTATGTAATCTGAAGACTGCTGTAGGGGTTAAAACAGATTTCAGGGATGTGTCTTTTATCAATGTATCTACTGTTGTTTACTTGCAAGGATTGTTTTAGCCCCAGGAGATCATTATTGTCCAGCTCTTTTATACATGCTAAAAGTAAAAACTGCAGCCAGTAATACCTTGGTGGATTCAGGGTCTCTTTGCCTACATCCTGCTGCTCTCAGATAGCAAAAACCAGCTAAGGCTACTTTCACATTACGGATTTTTTAAATCCGATGCTGTCCGATAAAAATCTGACGGCATCGGACCGATTTTGGGCCCCATGCAGCCCTATGGGCATCAGACCGAATTGGATGTGCACTAAATGCCATCCGATTTGGTCCGATCCGATTCTGTCCGATTTTTTTTATCGGTGCAAAAATCGGAGCTTGATCCGATTTTTCCACCGAAAATAATCTGACAGAATCGGATCGGACCGAATCGGATGGCATTTAGTGTACATCCGATCCGACCCGATCAATTTAGCATGGGGCCCTATGGAGCAGGGTCCGAGGAAACATCTGATGTCTCCTCGGACCCGATTTTACTGTACTGAGCATGCTCAGTACAGTAAAACTGCTCCTAACTGGGACAGCAGGGGTTAAAAAAAATAAATAAAAAGTTTATGCTCACCTCTCCCCGAGCCCCCGCCGTCTTCCTGCAGGCTCCCGGTGGCTCCCGCAGGCTCCCGGTGTCTGCAGAGGTCTTCTTCATGTGTACAGGACCTGCGGTGATGTCACAGTCACGTGACACCAGGTTACACCATGGTGTAACCTGGTGTCACGTGACTGACATCACTGCAGGTCCTGTACACATGAAGAAGACCTGCAGACACCGGGAGATGGCGGGGGCTCGGGGAGAGGTGAGCATAAATTTTTTTTTTTTTTTTTTTTTTTTTAAGCTTGGAGGCTACGATTTAATGCCGGAATCAGATGCCTATTTGGCATCCGATTCCAGGCATCAGAAGGGAGCCGATGCTGTCCGAATTTATCGGACAGCATCGGCTCCCTCATAAATCGTAATGTGAAAGTAGCCTAACAGTAGGAGAATTGAGCAACTCTTAAGAATCCACTGGGCGATTAGGATCCAAGCATCCCAAAAACGGCAGTGTATCGTATCTACTATAAAAAGTAAAGAAATCTAGTTGAACCTCGAAAGGGACATGGACAGTAAATGCACACTAGTAAGTTGGGTGAGTGAAGAATAGTCTGTGATGAGATTCCATAAAACTGCTCCTTTAGGACAAAGTGATAAAAAAGTTAATTTATTTTTAGCCTGGAAAATCCTTTTATTTCAGTCGGTGTTTGACTGCAGATCCCTGAGTCCTGTAAGTGCGTAGTATGCAGACTGTCAGGATTCCCCCCTTTTTCCTGTTAAAGCAGGTGGATATGTGACAGGTCACTCTGCACAAACTTATTTTGAGTCCAGAAAACCCCTTTAATGTTGAGTTTGATATAAAAACATCAGGAAGACCACTTGGTGCCCATGGGGGCCCCTTTACAACGTGTCCTATGGAGGAATGAACAAAGAATTTGCGACTAACAATTTTGGTGCCAGGTACTACAGGCGGCCTCAAGAGCTCCTGCATAATTCCGTGCCTCAACAGGTCACAGCTGTTTTTGTTGGACAAATGGGACCTACACAATATTAGGTTGGTGGTTTTATAGCGAATCTGTCACCAGGATTTTGGCACCTAATCTTAGAGCAGCATGATATAGAGAATGAGACCCTGATTACAGCAATGTGTCACTTACTGGTCTGTCTACTAATTTTGATTACCAGCAGGAGATTATCACTAGAGGATTAGTAAACCTGCTGCCATGTAGTTTTCCTTAATCATTCCTTATTCATATAACCCTACCTCCACATGAAATTCATTTTTAATCTATAAACAGATAATAGTGTATTCCCTATTGAACTATAACCACTAAAGGGATTACCGTACTCTAAAAACAGTCTTTATTAATCAACTTTAAAAACACAACCTATGTGGCAATGTGACAATATGTGCAATGCCAAAGACCCTTACCCAAATCCCACAGCAACAGCTATTTACAGTGGAACCCACTGATTACCCTCCAATGTACTCGTTGCGATCTATCATCCTGACCTAGCTTCAAATATTGTCAGGCGTCAGATCAGTTATTGTCCTTCTAGGAATCTAAGGCTGTGTGCACACGATCAGTATACGCAGTGTTTTGGGTCAGTGTCTTGCTGCTGCGTCCAAAACGCTGCATAGTACAGTATAAGCATAGTGGATGGGATTTTAAGAAATCCCATCCTCACTATGCGTAACTCGACCGCAGTGTTCTTTTCACTGCGGTGCGGGTTGCTGGCATTCCACTCCTCTGCAGCATGAAATGAACATGCAGTCGGAAGTGGCTCCCATCGGGTGACTGCAGGGAGAAGCCACCATGCACCCACTGCACATGGAGAGTACAGGGCGGCTGCAGTCTCCCTGCGGCCACCCGCTGCGTCACTCATGTCCGGAGGAGCTGCGTCCAACATGCAGCTCCTCCGGACCGTGAGCACAAAGCCTAATCTGATTCAAACATATGGACAGGAATCAATGAGTAATAAACCAGTCAATATTCTGTTTAGATAACAGGTAGAACCTGACGCGTTTCACTAGCAAGTCATGCTAGCTCAGCAGGGGTAGCATAGTTTTACAAGATCATACATGGTTTATGGTATATAAAACAACCACACGCAGGTGGTTGGTAAAATAAACATTGGTCTACGTTTACTGTGACTTTTCACTTCGACATCCAGAGTGTTAATCTGTCAGTCCACTCAAACAATATAGCGGTAGTTGGTGTCAGAATTCTGATCGGTGAAACCTCCAGGGCCTTTATATGCATGTATCTTGTAGAACAACTTGAAAAGGTCTCTGAGGTTTCTCTTAAAGGGAACCTGTCGCCTACCTAAAGCCTCCCAGACTTTCACTACCTGTGCCTGCATCTTCCTATTACTCGTCTAACTATCCCTTTCTGTCCTAAATCTGACCTTTGATGGTTTAATAAAAGGTTTTTTATACTTACTAATTAGTATGGTAATGATACGGGGGGCTACCGTTGCTAGCCCCCCTGGGTGGCGTCCTAATGTCTCCTTCACCACCTCCTTTGCTGGGCGTGATGTTTACATGTGAAAGCGCGCTCCTCCCCCCCCCCCCCCCCCCCCCCTCCCCCGGCCTGGCTCGTCTGTTGGCTGACCTCCGGGAATGACGCTGAACGCGTCCTTTTCGGTACTCCATAGCGCGACTTCGTGCTCAGCAGTGTGCCCCACTCTGGGGATGCATGTACGTCAGCTGATCACAGCTCAGCTGACATACGGTGCTCCACAGAGCATGCATACTGCTGAGCCCGAAGTCATGCTATGGAGTACCGAAAATGACGCATTCAGCGTCATTCCCAGAACTCAGCCGACGGACGAGCCAGGCGGGGGGAGCGCGCATTCACATGTAAACATCACTTCCATCAAGGCGTGATACAAAACAAAGGAGGTGGTGAAGGGAACATTAGGACGCTGCCCAGGGGGGCTAGCTATGGTAGCCCCCCGGATCATTAGTGAGTATAAAAAATCTTTTATTAAACCATCAAAGGTCAGATTTAGGGCAGAAAGGGATAGTTAGTGGAGTAATGGGAAGATGCAGGGACAGGTAGTGATAGACTGGGAGGCTTTAGGTAGGTGACAGGTTACCTTTAATTGCTGGTGTCTCCAATGGCTTGGATCAATAGGATCCAATGCTCTATCCAACTCTGATATCAGTGCTGATGTTTATCCTCCCCATGACAAAGTTTTCAGAATAGCAAGGTGCAAAGTTATATATAGGATGATGGAGAGAGGAGGCATCAGGGCTGCAGTAGCGCACAGACGACACCCAGGCTGCAGCACACAGGACCTCGGCTCCAGGGCACAGAGCACAAGAGGTGAGAGCACACATGTGCAGCGGTCCCTCCTGCACTGACACACTGTACCGAATTACCTTCACAGCTGCCGATTTGGTACATTGTGTGACTGCAGTGGGGACAATGGGTGTGGGTAGTGACATTAGGGGCTGGTGCGGGCTATAGGATCCTGGGGGTGGCCGGGCATAGGGAGAGGGGGTGGGCTGTAGGAGCCCTGGGGGTGGCTGGTCATACTGGGAATAGGGGAGGTGGCGTGTTTGTAGGAGACTAGGAGGAAACAACCAGTTACCATTTACATGCACAAACACGCCCCCTGGACATTCCCTGGCTGCCGCAAATATGTGATATTTAGGAAACCCTGCAAAATGTTGACAGTATTTATATTGCAAATTGTCAACATTTTGCAGCCTAGATACACATATGAATTATTGGAAAAGCCCGGACAACCCATTTAAGCCTGTAGGTTTACCAAAAGGAGCAGCAGGAATGTTGTTTACTGGCCGTAAGGAGGCCTCACACTCGATGACTTTTTGCTCTATATTCATTATTACTGGTAAAAATGTATATGCAATTTCCTCTTTTAATTTAGATGCCACAGAGAGATTATCAGCTCCTGGTAATAATGTGCTGCTCTCCGCATACTAAGCAGGGCCTGGGGACCCAGGAAACTGATAGAGATTTGCTGTAATAGTTTCCTTTGCTTGGGGCCCTGATTGTTCACCATGTGCTTATTTCCGACCCATGTGTAAATGTGATGATTGCGATGACTGCTGGTGGCAAACATGGGCTGTCTGAAATAATTAGCGAATCATTGGCTTGTGATTGGATTTTTTTCTTTACTGTGCCAACAATGAAATAATGAAGACGAGCCCGGAAAGTTGTCGTGATGACAGTCTCATCAGTTTAGACCTCGTTACAGAAGACGCTTCTTTTTGTGATGCGTCTATAAGGGCCCTTTCACAGCAGCGTTTTTTGAAATTCGTGGCAGATGCGGTGAAAAAAACGCATCTGCCGCGATTACCGCATACCGGCTGCACTTGCCGGTAAACGCCATGCAAAGTATAGGCGTACTTGCGGCAGGTGCGGCAACTGCGGTTTTGCACTTGCGGCAGGTGCGGCCGCGAAAAAAAACGCGGCTGACCCGTTTTTTTCGCGGCCGCACCTGCCGCAAGTGCAAAACCGCACTTGCTGCACCTGCGCAAGTACGCCTATACTTTGCATGGCGTTTACCGCAAGTGCAGCCGGTATGCGGTAATCGCGGCAGATGCGGTTTTTTTCACCGCATCTGCCGCGAATTTCAAAAAACGCTGATGTGAAAGGGCCCTAAGGCGTATTCTTTTCTTTAGTGTCATGGGTTCCATTGATAACGCCATGGCGGCTACAACAGGAGTTACCCTATTGATGAGCCCCAGCATTGGTATCTTTTAGTGCACATGACTACGGTACGTGAGTAGACCTGTGAAAACCTCCACACATGAATGATCAACATCAAAAATATGATTGTTGGGGAATTCACTGCAACAATTGGAAGACCTTGGTGCTGTCACATTATGTCAAGCGAAACGACAGTATGAATGTAGTATGAATACCTAAGAATATGCACCGAAAACTCAGAGTACCTGTAAAGCTGGAAACACACTGGCGTGTAAAAAAACAGTCCGATTGACGTATCCGAGAGTTGCAAAAGTGTACAAGCTTTGGACAAAACTAGCTACCATGTGCTGTGTGCAATCCGTTTTTTTTCTCAGCAGCTATTCACTCTATAATCATTTACAGGAACATTTTGTCTGAGCTACAGAGAATGCGGTCCGTGATTTTTGTCGGGCCCATAGACATGCATTGGCGAGTCTCGGCCGTGAATCGTATACTGTCGCAGCATGTTGTAACTGCTTTGTCATCCGTGAAGCGGATGAGAAAAAAACGTCCGACACTCGGAAATGTGCTCATGTGACATTAAATAACGTTGGTCCGACTGTAATGCGATTTTTACTCGCATTGACATCGTCTGAGTTTCACGCCAGCGTGTCCGTACCCTAAGAGAAAGTGATGTGTTGCGGATTTGATCCATTCACCGCAGGTCAGTTTACACTAAGTGAAACAAAGCAATGGGCATGAGATTTTTGTAAATCCCATCTTCTTTGCTGGATCTGTAAGAAGTTGCATTTTTGACTCCATGAAAGTACACAGCATCAAAAGCTCATGGTGGGAACCAGGGATGTGGATCAGTAAGCAAAATGTCTGAGTCCTCCGTTTCCTTGAATCCAATCCCAGCAGCCCTGGTGGGATCGTAACCATACGGTTTCAGGTATATGGGCCTTTTTTTTTTTTCTGTTGTAATTTTTATGGTCTTAACTAAAGGAACGCTGCTTACAGGATCTTCTGGGGCATGTCTTTAGGCTGTGCCTTGTTGTCTTGTAAGCCTCTTATCCTTGTTAAAAATTATAAAGTCGGGCACCCAGTAAAAAGGCCCATATCTCTGGAACCGTTAAGGGCCTGTCACACGTGTCAGTCGTCCGCGATATCGCTCATGCGTCACAAATTATTAATGGCCTGAGCGATGTGGAATTATCGCAGGTAAGATGTCACACCTGTCAATATGACCCAGCGATGCGGTGATGTTGCCATCTTGCGAGCGATTTTATTTAGTCGCTTGTACGTTGTCAAAATAGAAAAGACGTCGCTGAGTTTAGTGTCACACGCAGCGATGTTTACTGAGCGATGAGCGACAGGTTTTACATCTGGCAGTGAAACCTGCGATCAGCGACATATCGCTGGTTGCATCGCTTGGTCACACGCGTCAATGTCGCTCCTGCGTCACTTTTACGTCGCTTGAGCAACTGAAAATCCGTGACGTATGAGCGACATTGACAGCGATATCGACGCGTGTGACATACCCTTAAGATTGAGTTATAAAAAAAATAAAAATACTCAGGGTAGTGAAAGGAATAAATAAGAGTAACTACTGGCCATTTTTGACTTGGTAATAGGTCCTTTATAAAGAGATCCACGGCTACGTGTATCAGATGTTGGCTATATGATCTCAGCCACATACTTTTGACTTTGTTCTTTCTGAGATACATAGCATATTTCACCGGCGAGCAGCGCAGAATAATACACTTTTCCTTCCAAACAAAAGGACCTTCTCCAAAATACTGCAGAGTTTCAAATTTTAAAAGCCGCCATGAACAAGCTGCTCTCTAGACTAGCTGGACAAGCGGGTCGCCGGCTACTTGTTCCCACCCGTTGACCTCAATTGACAGACCTCTCTCTCCCTGACACTGAGGACCTCGCAGATCTCTAGACCCAAGGCTCTGTAGATCCCCTAGTGAGTGGAGAAGTGGTTGATCACTCCCGCTCCATTCATTCTTAATGGGAGCGTCAGAGATTGCCATGCACAGTGCAGCGCTCAGCCAGTCTGTAGCACTCCATAAGAGTAGAGCCGCAGAGCACAACGCTCTTCACACAGGGTGCTTCAGAGCTCTGATTCTTGGGATCCCAGCACTTGGACGTCCAGTGATCTGGAAGTTATCTCCTGTTTTATTGATAATGGATAACTTCCAAACTTGTGAATAAGGCGGGCGTCACACGCTACGATATATGCAAACATATCGCTGGAAAGTGCCTGATTTGGCATCGCTCCTACGACATCGTTGCATGTGACAGTTCGATCTGACTAGCGATAAGTGGTCAGATCTTTATATACAGATATGGGAACCTGACCCCATATCAGACGATGTCGACCATCCAATCTGCTGCATTGTTCTGTGTGACACCGCCATATCGATCTCCTGACCGATTTCTCCTATTCACATCATTGACAAGCATCAGTCGCTGGTTGTGTGAACGATCCCTGCTGCGTCCTGAACGTTATCTATACATGTGACACCTCACTAACTTGTTGAGCACAAGCGCGCACCTCTGACATCGTTATTGAGTTCCCTCACAAAATCGTAGTGTGTGACGGCCACCTAAGCCATTAAAGTTGCCTAAACCCAAAATCTTGTATGGGATTGGTTTTTTTTTTTCTCTTTCTCTTAAGACATCTAAAATTCCTAACATTTTATATCATTAATATGATGTAGTGTTGCAATACATATGTAGATGAAATATGTGAAAAAACTGATTTCATATAGGAAGCATTATAGGAAAATATAATAAAGTGGTACTAGATTGGAATATGGTGCTGTACATTTCTTTCTCATGACATTTCAATGATATATTATAACCTTTTTCTCCTATGATCTTCTAGTCAGACCTTCTGCTCTCCTCATCTGGGCCAATACGTTTTAATTCCCATTAGTGTAATAGTAAAGCTGTCCCTGAATAGCTTCTGTTCCCTCCACAGCCCTGAGGTCAGAGAGGAGGTGACTCCCGCTGTGACCCTGTCAATGGGACATACATTCAATATTAATTTGCTAATGAGCCTGATACTTGGAGATTCTCTCCATTGAAGTCTCCTCTGCTCCCTGTTGATTGATCTTTACATAGGGATTTGGTTTGACCCTTGTGCATGTCAGGATTAGCATACAGTTATTGTATTATTACCTCCGGTATTGGTATCCTGACTCCTTAGATAAGCTATTGTACACCTTACAGCTGCCTCTGTCCTTACATGACACCAGTTAATGCCTCTGTCACACACACTGGGTCTGTGTTTTTTATTTAATTTTTCTTTGTCTGAATCGTGATCTGCTCCTAATGAGAAAAGTACAGACAATAACTTTTATTTCTCAAAGACTGGATAACTAAAATGCTTGGGACAATATGTCGCAGCCTCTTAAAATCTGTAGACCAAAGTTCTACTTGAGTAGACAAAGCTGGGCCAGTGTGGGAGATCCAGTCCTGACGTGTACAACTCTTTGTCTGTATCTTCACTTACTGCAAGGATTTTAGTTCCAAACCTCAGATTTTTGGTTAACATTATCTATAATTTTTGCCCTCTGAAAACCAGACGTTCTCTTACTAAAACCACCATGGTCTGCTGACGTCAGCACTTTCCTTGAATAGATTCTGATTTTTTCCTCTTGACTAACTTGGACGTGCCAGCATTATTATTTTGCCTTTTTTTTGCCACATATGTTCCTTATTGGCCTGTCCCCCTAAGCTG
Source organism: Allobates femoralis (assembly GCA_033576535.1). NCBI lineage: Eukaryota > Metazoa > Chordata > Amphibia > Anura > Aromobatidae > Allobates > Allobates femoralis. The sequence continues at coordinate 522,372,674 of JARQOC010000005.1, forward strand.
GCCTTGTGGTCCCCTGAATGCTAACTGATGTATGTAAGAAGTGCTGGCAAAGCGGCATTACCGGAGCTGGTCTGGCTCTGGAGAGAATCCTCTGCCCTGGATATTCAGCTTATTAGTATGCTAGACAAGAGGACGAAGCTAATTCTCCCCTGCCCCACACTGCGCTCCTGTGTTACAGCTCGTCCTGCATTGCTGTGAGTTGACAGCCGGCGCTGTGCAGCATTTGGTGGACGATGCAGTGTGGACCATAAATAGGAGCAAGATGTTAATACTGATTAGTGGAGAAATATTTCTCCTTAGAGTGAATGCCTATTTAAAGGTCTGTCAACAGATTTCACATTGCAAACTGCATACATTACTATAAAGATCTCTGAGACCCAATAAGGATGCTATATTTACTTTGATAATCTCAGAATTGCTTTATTATCCTGTTTGAAAATTTAACTTGGTTTCCTTCGACCTTTATTAATTGACAGCTCCACAGTGTCTCTCCTCCCTGCTGCTGTGGCTGAGATCTCTTGCTGCTCGATCAATCTGCAGCTGCCAGTCAGACTGAATACACTTGAATTTATGAGCTTTCTCATTTTACAGCTGGACTCTTAAACAAAAATATGTGGGCATAGTAGCTGACTGTTCTTAGTTATAATAGAATAGAATGATTATTTTGCACATAAACGTCTGCATCTAGATCCTCGTCCTTCATAGAATGTTGGTCTGGTTCTGCCTCTAGCTCCTCTCCCTCCATAGAATGTTGACTGGTTCTGCCTCTAGCTCATCTCCCTCCATAGACTGTTGTCTGGTTATGTGAGGAGGTGGGCATGGCTATTTGGAGTGGGTGGAGCTTGATACACGCATACATTACTTGCATGCATGCATGCATGCATGCATACATACATACATACATACATACATACATACATACATACGTGGCGCCCCTGCGGTTCTAGTCGCACAGAGGTACTGCACCCCAGTCTGAGGTGTGTTACCCCACTCTCGAGTAAGTGGGGACACTGACCGGTATCCAGACACCCAGGCCAACACTACACCACTCCAGGTCAGGGTTAGGGCGAGATTGCTCCTACGGGAAAGCACAGTCCCTGATACTGTCTGGAGAGGAGGAACCAAAGAAGGGATTGGGTTGGAGCACCCAGGAGGGAGTGAAGTCAGGGAGGACACACGTTAGTAACGCAGGTCACATGACAGAGGATATAAATATGATCGTAGAAACATCTAGAAGATAGTTGGTGGCTGGCAAGAGAAGGAGGAGTCTGTGAGGAAGAGAAAGTCTGTCAGAGAAAGGACAAGAGTTAGAAAGAGGTGTCTTGAGGACTGGAGCCAGTGGGAGCTCGTCTTAAGACCTGGGAGAGCCAAGACCGGATGGAGGAGCAGAGAGTATGAAGGTGCTCCAGGAGACAGAAGGGGTCAAAGGGGACTGGGCAGTAAGCAATCCATGTTGACTGACATGTGGAGGGACCAGGCCGTAGAGTAAAGGGGAACCTGCCCCATCACCAGTGGAGAAGAATCCGGTTCAGGTAGCAACCCAGAGGCTGCAGTATCTCCTAGTGCAGCAGCCGAAACTGCACACACCCGCGGAAAGGTGACCATATAGGGTCAAGGACTGAGAGAGAAGTTGCCCTACGAAGGCCCGCGGCCACTGGCTCGGGGCTCTGTGTGAGCGAGGCGCAAAGCAAGTGCAGAGTGAGACAACCGTGAGAGGACAGATAAAAAGGGGGTTCCGGTTAAGTGTCACCACATTACCCCGGTAGTAGCTGGATTCCCCTCCTCCAAGAACACGGCGCTCAGCGGGCTGTTGCAACGGTTAACTGTGAGTAAATGTCTCGAGATTGCACCCTGCTGTGTTTGTGAACTTCATTTGCTGCGCCATCAGCCCTGTGCTAGAACATCCGTATCCACTCGCATTTAATATCTGCTGCCATGGGTTAGCCCAACCCTTGGAAGGTGTACCAACTCTGCTACGTTGCCATCAACCCCAGAGGAACTGTATAGCAGTGGCGGCCATCAATAGCTGCAACCCCCGCAGGTGTTGTTGCGTCAATAATTGTATCCCCATGTCCCACGTCCAGTAACCCCTTAAAGTAAGAAGAAATCCAAAGACTTCATCCTCCCCCTTTTTAGTGACCGCTCATCCGGGTGACCACGGACCAGGTCACGCCACTGTGACATCCCTCAACGCAATATCGATAGACAGACCCGGCTCAAGTACCGCACGGCCCCCACCGGGCGAGTCACACACATATACACACACACAGCAAAGTATTGTAGAACGCAGGCAATTTTACTTTTCCCCATGTCTGCGTATTACAGTACTTTGCTCTGCCCTGGGCAGGGAAGAGAGAAGTGCGCATGAACAGGAGCAAAATAGAGGAGATTGTGCTGTATATAAGGGCTTACTGGTGGTGGATGCAGTTTATAGGGGAAAAACTTGGTCACAGGTTCCCTTTAAAGGGAACCTGTCACCTGATTCTAAGCCCCTACACTATCTCTAGCTGTCCCTACGCCTTCCTAGCAGCTCCCTATCTATCCCTTTCTTATCTAAAGTGTCCCTATTAAACATGTGTAAAAGAAGTATAAACTTAATGCAGTCCCCGTCGTTGGGGGACTGGGTAGGCGTGGCCACGCTGCCTTCATCACACCTCATTGTTGTAATGCACGCCCCGCTGGGCAGCATTATTCTGTGTCCGCTCTGCCCCCTGTATTTGGAATCTCCTGCCCTCTATGTACTGCTATGCACCGGCCGGGCGTCACATCCGGCGTGGTGCATTATGGGGCCGATCACTTGATCAAGCCCATAATGCACTGGGGCTGATCACTTGATCAAGCCCATAATGCACTGGGGCTGATCACTTGATCAAGCCCATAATGCACTGGGGCCGATCACGTGATCAAGCCCATAATGCACTGGGGCCGATCACGTGATCAAGCCCATAATGCACTGGGGCCGATCACGTGATCAAGCCCATAATGCACTGGGGCCGATCACGTGATCAAGCCCATAATGCACTGGGGCCGATCACGTGATCAAGCCCATAATGCACTGGGGCCGATCACGTGATCAAGCCCATAATGCACTGGGGCCGATCACGTGATCAAGCCCATAATGCACTGGGGCCGATCACGTGATCAAGCCCATAATGCACTGGGGCCGATCACGTGATCAAGCCCATAATGCACTGGGGCCGATCACGTGATCAAGCCCATAATGCACTGGCGTCACGTGATCAAGCCCTATTAACATGGGGACGATACGTGATCAGCCCATATGCACTGGGGCCGATCACGTTTTAAACAAGCCCATATGCACTGGGGCCGATTCACGTGATCAGCCCATAATGCACTGGGGCGCGATCACGTGATAAGCCATATGCACTGGGGCCGATCACGTGATCAAGCCCATAATGCACTGGGGCCGATCACGTGATCAAGCCCATAATGCACTGGGGCCGATCACTGATCAAGCCCATAATGCACTGGGCCGATCACGTGATCAAGCCCATAATGCACTGGGGCCGATCACGTGATCAAGCCCATAATGCACTGGGGCCGATCACGTGATCAAGCCCATATGCACTGGGGCCGATCACGTGATCAAGCCCATTAATGCACTGGGGCCGATCACGTGATCAAGCCCATAATGCACTGGGGCCGATCACGTGATCAAGCCCATAATGCACTGGGGCCGATCACGTGATCAAGCCCATAATGCACTGGGGCCGATCACGTGATCAAGCCCATAATGCACCGCGCCGCATGTGACGCCCGGCCGGTGCATAGCAGTACATAGAGGGCAGGAGATTCCAAATACAGGGGGCAGAGCGGACACAGAATAATGCTGCCCAGCGGGGCGTGCATTACAACAATGAGGTGTGATGAAGGCAGCGTGGCCACGCCTACCCAGTCCCCCAACGACGGGGACTGCATTAAGTTTATACTTCTTTTACACATGTTTAATAGGGACACTTTAGATAAGAAAGGGATAGATAGGGATCTGCTAGGAAGGTGTAGGGACAGCTAGAGATAGTGTAGGGGCTTAGAATCAGGTGACAGGTTCTCTTTAAAGTTCTCATGATTGGTTGTATAATCCTGAAACTTTCTGCTGTGGATTTTCAAAGTAAGTACACCAGTTTCATCGGGTCTAAGATCTAATTACTGTATGCAATCTGCATTGTGAAATCTGGTGACACACTTAAAAAAATTAAATGAAGGCCCCAATTCATCAAGCGCTTTTGCCAATAATCCGGCACAAAACTGTTAGTTTTTCAAATTTTCCCCAACATTTCAAAGGAGTGCAAAACGTTGTGTGTCTTACTTTTAAAGTTAGTCCTGCCCATGTAGGCAAAGTTTGATCTGGATGTAGCCAAGCGTGCCCGGCATTCCACAAAGGTAACATAAATTGCTCAAAGTGTCATCCAGTCCCTGACAAACATCACCAAATTCCTTCAAGTAACATGCGCATCCTATTCCCTTCAATGAAACTTGAGTAGAAAAGCCAGTCTTAATGAAATGGGATCAAAGAGTCAGCCCTGTTTAATTGAATTAGAAAGTAACCTTTTACACCACTTATTGGAGATGGCAAATTTAAAGACTTCTTTCCCAGAAAGCATTGCTTGGCCTAGGAGTTTCTCTACTAAAACCGGAGGGCTCTGCAAGGAGATTCGGTACCCCAAGATCAGTAGGGTGCCTTTGCCATGTCTGTTGTTATAAATGTGTACACTGAATGTAAGGCCTTGCTCATATGTAGCGTAAAAACTCCATTTTTCTTTTCTGCAATTGTCTGCTCTAAAAATATGCAATGATTATTATGGTTTACTCTATTTTCCTCTTTATTTGATGCACATTTGAAGTTGCAATTTTTTTGAAACTATATAAAATGCATTTTTTTTTTTTTAGTACTGTATAAAAGTTTTAATTCTGCACTTAAAAACCATATTATTTATGAGTATTGTCAGGCTCTCCATAAAGAAGAAAAATGCACCAAAAAAACGGCCCAATTCAGCATCTTCCTCCATGCACAGCCGGCAGGACGTTTCATGAACTCGCATCCACTTTGAACTGTTAAATGTAGCAGAAAATAAAGAAGTTGCTCTATGTGTGAACAGTGCCTTACGGCTCCAGCCTTCTATTACTTAGTTCTCTGTGTTGTCCTCTACCGCTATTATTCTCGTGGAAACGTGTTATTAAATTGTTGGGTGTTACCAGTCTCCTTGGCAAAGTGTGGTCACCTCCTGACCAAACTGGAAATGCAAAATTGTCAGTTTATTCAAGACTGTCTAGTAGAAATAAGATGAACTACACAAGGCAGAGATCTAAAGAAAGAAGCTTGAGTTTGTATGTTACGAGGAACCCCCACGTACTGTGTTTAATAAATCATGTCTCGTCAGGAGAGCTAACATGATCTCTTTAAATAGAACCTGACCCCTCCAAATCGGTCCCCAGCCTCTAAAAACCTGTCCCTGCACCTTCCTATAAGGTTTCAAGCTATCCTTCTCTTTCCCTATAGCTATTCTGTAAAGTGTAATTATCACCTTTATTACCTGACAAATCTGTGACTTCTGAATCCCCGAGGAGTCACAGTTGGTGTTCTCTCTGGCTTCTTATCGCCGCCTCCACTGTTGTTTTTCATGCCCCCAATGGGCGTGAAAATGAATGTTGTTGATCCTGTGTCGGATCACTGGGCGGACTTAGCCGGAATGACGCAAATCGCGTTATCTCCGGCGCTGTGACATCGATACACCTCACGCTGCGCATTGCTCATTCGCAAGTTGTAAATAACACCCTCGCACATGCGCAATGTGCAGTGAGGTACGTACATACACCCAAAGGGTGTATCGACGTCACAGCGCCGGAAGTGTCCCAGCTTCAGAGAAGTGGAGTGCACATGACTGGGAGTGCGGGCAACATCTGATCACATGCAGTGAAGTCTCTCTGAAGCCAGTACGCGTACACCCAGCGACCAAGAAGCTCAAAGCCTAGAGAAACAAAGCCATACGAATGGGTGACTTTGTATAGCGCTGGAAAAGACACTGGCTTTATAAAGCATGGTATCACGCCCACAGGGGAGGAATAACCTGCTGAATGGGCTGACTAGCCAGGGAAATAACACACCCTCAACTAGTCAAAGACATAATTTGCATATGATAAACAGACTTTAGAATTACTTTTTCTAAAGATTTGTTTGTGTTCAAATATATGAAGATTGCGTGGCAGGGATTATAGATATGTGGCCACAACTGTTGGTGGTTCTGGTGCACAGAGGACCTGACAGGTTCTCTATAATGTTCTAGAGAATGTAGAGAGAGTCCACCGCAGTGTCCAGTCCTGACCGACCGTATGGATGAGATGGAAAACAATCTCATCTACTTGCTGGGTTTTTCCATTTTGATGTGTGTTGCACGGTTTCTCTGTAGATTATTTCACCCATCGTCATATAGACTATAGATCAATGTTTGTATATATATTGAGTTTATCGTCTGAAAACCTGCCAAGCTTGTTATGTGAAGGAGGCTTGTATGCTATGTGTGGTATGCCAGTAATGCTGATACGGGCTGTATAGGCCACATCGTCTATGATTGGTTTTTTTCACCTTTTACATAAGGAAATCAAATCCAGGTAATCTGTTTGCCACTTGTTCTTGCCGTGTTTATTTTTTGTACTTGCAAATCCAGACTCTGGTGCAATTTCTTTATGCAACTTTTGTTGCACTATTAATGTTGACACCTCCGCACCCTTTTATCGTAGCACGCTGCCTTTTCTGTTTGCAAAAGGACTTCTTGTATATAAAATAGTAAAATATATTCACTGTTGTGAACTAAATCCTCCCCCCCCCCCCCCCCCCACTACTTATCTTCTTCCATTGATTAGTGGGTTCTTTCACAGTTCTTTTGCTTCTGGCTGGGTGGACATGTGACTGCTTCACCCAATTATTGACCTTGTCCAACATGTCACCCTAGTAAAAAGTGATTGGCTGCAGCATTCACGTCCCAGTGGCTAGTACCGCCGGGCTCTTGGTCCTCTTCTAGCCATGTGGATATATTAGTGCATTTCCTGCAGTAGTCATAGGCCCTTCTGTCTAGAAGAGAAAGCATGAATGCCGATCAGAAAGAAAAAGGTTTATCTGCTCTGCCGATAGTGAATAAATAGTCTTCAGAGATGATCGAATGTGATTTATTAGACAACTCGTTTCAAAGATGAGCAATCTCCTTCATCAGGACATTCTTTAGCAGAAGAGAAAGCACAGCATGGAAGCAAAGGGGAATTGGTAAGCTGGTAGGGTTGATCCAAGAAATTTGCAGCACTCAGGTCAAGTGGCCAGATCTGTGCCCGATGGGCCAGAACCTCCTCCTACCTCTGCCGCCATCATAGATTTATCTTAATTGTGGACCGTTAACGGACTGATGTAGCTGCTTTACCTGGGACATTTTTCAAATCTTTTTGCTCGGCTTTAAAAGCTGTAAAAATGTACGGTATTTTTTTTTTTTTTCTTAGATACATGGGTCTATCTTTGTTGGCAACCACTTTTTTAAGCAAATCAATCATGAGACCTCATATATAAGTTGGTCCCATGGTGTTGGTCTGTGGCCACTGTCGGTCGTGTTCTTAGTTTAGAGGCAATATCTCTGGATCTTTTAGCGGTCGGATTAGGTCTTGTGTTACTTGTTTATTTTTAAGGCTCGGCTAGTCAGACTCCGCTAAAATAAGCAGTCTTCCATCTCGTTTATTTACATTTCATTAGGCAAACCGCTAAGTTTGTGGTAAATGTCACAGGCCGTCCCCGTCACCTCCTTTATGTTGAATACTTAATGGGCCAGTTTTTTCCAAAGCTGGTAATAAAACCCTTCTGGGACATCTAATTGATTCTTGGAAACCACTTGGGAGCCTTAGTGTGGTTGATCTAATTTTTATTATTGATGAAAATCCCATTTACTTAAGTGTGGCAATGGGAAGTCGTATTTTTTTTTGTTGTTTTATACTGGAAGACCAGATCTATTGTTTTCTTCTTAGTTTTTGTAGATATTATTGCTGTGAGTAAGATGGTGAATTTGAGCCATAGCCAAGATTTGGCGATTACATTTCGTAATAAATTCTTTTCATCTGTTATTAGTTTGAGGAACATTTGACTATTTTGATTGTCACATCTGTTCGAAAACTAATGGTAAAACCAGGGCTGTGGAGTTAGTAAGGCAAACATCCGACTCTGACTCCTCAATTTCCCTGAATCCGACTCGGACTCCACCAAAATGGACTCCTGCCTCCAAAACCTTGGCAGTGAAGTCCATAAGCCAAACATCCGACTTCGACCCAGACTCCTCAATTTCCATGAATTCGATGCAGCCAAAATGAACACAGACTCCAACTCCATGTCTCTGACTCCGACTCCACAGCACTGGGTAAAACAGTCATTATATATATTTCAATCACTTCTCTAATTTATGAAGATTATGGTTGCACATCAGTCACCTATGACCTCTACAAAATCAAGCACAGCTCCATGTACTCATTCCATCAGTGTTTAGTCCTTCTAGAGGGTAATCTTTCCTCCTTGTGGAGAGTGACACCAATGTGGGATGCCAGTAATGAGGAGACTTAAAAGCTGCAATGCTCCTCTCGGAAATAAAATATGCTAATTGTCTCTTCAGAGAGAAGGCGACTTGAACTCTAGTGCCACCTATTGGAAGTAGCAATCCTAAAAGTAAACAAAAAAAAAATGACCCTTAACAAGCCTTGTCATATGACTTGGTTTGTTTTAGGGTTAATAATGACTTTCAGGATTGCCACTTCCAATACCTGGCGCTAGAGTTCAAGTCCTCTTCCCCTCTGAAGACACAATTTGCATATACCGTAGTGCTTTTGTAGTTCTTCTCCCCCACCCTTTCCTAGTCTGGCAAAGTACATGGAAAATGTTATACAAAATGACACCGCCACATGGGGAGCCATTTTTGTGCAATGTACTGCCGTCCCATATGCTTGACAGACTGCAAAGGAGGGACAGACAGGCTTGAGAATCACTGTTGCACTATCTTCCGTGGGGCGAATAGGGATCTATTTGAAGACCTACTGTATATTACAGAAGTTCTTGTATTTTTCAGGACTATATGGGACCTCGTTACTCCCATTAGTGCAGTGTACCCTGTATGCTTGTGATCTGAAGGGCTTGGATCGGTGGCAGAAGTCATCAATGTTTAGGTCCAAACAAACCCCAAGTTTTTGGAAGAAATATTTTATTCAATTTGGTTATTGATCTACAATTGATGCCAAACCGTCATGAAACAGCAGATATCACAGTTGGGGCACAGCCACGTGTGGTGGCCATGACTGTCCAGGAAAAATGTAGACATGCTTTTTGTAGCGGGTTTTGATGTTAATTGAAATGGCTCTGGTTTTGCAAGTAAAATAGCAGCTTTCTTTCAAATTTGTGCTGCCTTTAAAGGTCTGATGATTAATGGCCGTGCCATTTTGCAAGTAAATAAGGCATTACTTTGCTCTATGCTTTTTTATGCATTTGGTAGAGCCAAGACGAAGGTCTGGTGCTGCAGAACAGTTGTGACCGTCTGTGTATAAAATTACCATGACACAGAGCGGATCCCTCTACAATTCTGCGCATGGACATGGTGCATTATGCCATAAATAAACAATTTTACACACAGCAAGTAACAGAGCTAGAAATTATTCTAAAAGTCTATTCATGAATACTCATTCCATTAAAGGATTTTCCCACTTGGATAGCTGTGATTAGTGGATATATCCACCTAACGGTGGAGTGTGTCTGTGCTGCTGCTTTTCTAGTGCCATGCTGAGTTCACAGCTACACTGCTCAGTATTACTGCATGATGTTTTCTACGTTGCTGCTGCCCTTTTGGTACATCTGCAGCATAAAGAAAGGAGAGCAGATGACCCTCACATGGGGGGTCCTAATAGCATCTAGTCTCCAGCTACTATCCCAATGGAAAGCCAAACATCAAAGATTGCTTATGTAGAGGGACAAATCTTATTCAGGAAACTTACCTGAAACAACTACTACGCTTTAAATCTGACAACAAATCAAAAGTACAAAACCATTTTGATCTCGCTGTGTAAAAAGTACAGCAGGTTATGTTCACACATTGCTTTTTTATTTTTCTGCAGCCAAATCTTCTGTTGGTAGCAAAAGAACGGCTTCTAAAAAGCAAGTTTTTGTATGTTTGTTTTTTTTATTTTTTAAGCTGTGTATGCCATTTGTCTACAGTACATGTTTAAATAAAGTTAGCATAATTCAGGATGAACACGCAAAAAACTCAGCAAAAAAAATAAAAGCAGTATCATTTTTGCACTTCCTCATTACTTTCAATGGTGAAAAAATGCTGATAGAATTGACATGCTGCTTCTTTAAAAAACGCATCAGTATTCCATTTCTCGGGTATAAAAAAACAACGTTGTTTGTGTGAGATTTCTTCGCTTTTGTACCATAAAAAGCAGCTTAATATGCATAAACCTTAAGCACAAAATCTGCAAAAAAATTGCAGCAAAAACGGACGAAAATGCTAATTGTATTCTGTGTTTAAATAAAAAATAAATAATTTAAATTTGGGAAAAAATGCATTTTATGAATGATTGGTTTTGGTATATTTGTAAAATGCAGCAGACTTTCTGCAACAAAGAAAATGCATAAAAACTGTGTGAACGAGGCCAAGCACTATTTGTGCTGAGTGGGCAGTTCAGCCTTTTCTCTTACACTGCTCGCTGGTTGATACAGTTGCGCACACAATTGTACATTGTATGAGTGCAGCGCGGCCGGCACCCATAGTGTTTGTCTGAGCTATTCAGCAGACTCCCATTGCTGCCATATGTACAATGCAGACTTCTTACTATACTTCTTTTGTTTTGTTTTTTGTGATGAAAAAAATGACCCATTTAACGGTCCCATGGACAATAACTGTGATCTCTTCTGAAGTGACCGGGATAATATGTGCAGTGAACTGATTGTGGATTAAACTCTACCTAATTGCCTTGATTGAGGTCCTGGGTGCAAAAGCTTAAGCCCCTAATGAGGCGTGCGATGGTGAGAAATATCCTGGGTGTGTGATGAGGCCTTCCCAGTATATGTGCTCTGCTGAGGAATTTATCATTCCTCTATGACCTTGGATTTGTGCACTAGTCATCAGCCTGGTGGCAATGGCCAATATCTCACAAGGCTTCAGCCTGAACAAACACTGACTCAGAGGCAGGAGGAGGGGATGTGTTTGATGTCCTGGTGCGACTTTTAATAAACCTGTCCGTTTGTTGAACTTGTTGATGAGCTGAACCTGCAGTCTTGACTTGATAGAATTATTTCTTTTACTTGCATTCCCTACCTTACATTTTTGATTACCACTATGGTAGTATATTGTGCACATAAAATACATAGTAATTAAGAATAATAACCGTTCCAGGTTAATTAAATTTTTTAGTCTTAGTTTATGCACTTGACTCAAAAGTGTTGTGTAGGAGTATAAAAAATATTAAAATCGGAGAGTCCTCAGTGGTTGATACCTTTTTAATGGCTAACTGAAAAGATGGCAATAAATAGCAAGCTTTCCAGACTCTAAAGGGGCCGTCACCACGTCAATATCACAGCGTGTGTGACCGTGCGATACGACTAGCGATTAGTTGCTTGATCGCAGGTTGTGAGGTTTTAGAACCGACCTAAAACCTGCGACAAACGGTCAGTCGATCTTCTACATCAGCGTGCGTGACATCTGTGTGTCGACATGTTTTGCAGTGTGTGGGATCCTCAAAACCTAGTCAGTAGGCATGCCTTGGGGTTTGGCTCACCTCGCATCCTGAGCACCAATTGGTTCTGGTGGCTGAGCGTCCAGTTACTTGTACACCAATCACATTGTTAGCGGCACGCAAAACAAAACTCTGGGATGCCTACCTGTCATGATGTGGCAAAATGAACGCCCACATTGAGAGAGATCGTTGGAGATGCTGTTGTGTGACTCAGAAGAAGCGACTGAAAAAATCGCTCGCTGGGTCGCCCGGACGATCACGGCGTCTCCTCATTTGCCGTGAACGAGATCTTGGCGGGTGACATCTTCCTCACGATAATTGGGCTTCGATTAGGTGTTCCTGCCAAAGTTGCATCGCTCATAGGATTGTTAGCAATATTGACGTGTGTGACGGCCCTTTAAAGGTACCGTCACACAACACTATCTCGGCCGCAACATCGCTGAAAAATTGCGGCGACATGTTGCGGAGACAATGCAACTGTGATAAAAAGATGGTTGCAAGTTGCCATGTTTTCCAACATGTTGGAAAACCTGGCAGTATTGCACCAGCGATTTGGCTGCATCTTGCTGTGTGACACCGCAATAGTGATGTTGGCAGCGATGCCCCCTATTAGCGATATTGCAGCGTATCGCTCGCTGGGTTGTTCCCAGCCCCTCGAGTAATCGCTGTGGCAACATTGACGTGGCATCACAGGCAACATCTGCCTGTCTGACAGCTAAGGCAGCGATGTCGGAAGCGAGCGTGCACCCGTGGATTCGCTTCTGACATTGCTGCAACATCGCCCCGTGTAACGGTACCTTAAGGCCTCTTCATCAGGCTTAATATTCTGAACATACACACTTGTATAGACACAAATGGGTGGGTTGGATAATGTAAGAGTATAATAGATAAGAAAGTAAGAGACGGCACTCACCGCTTGTATGGTTGTATTTGCAGCTTCTTTATTTCATCCGTGCAGGTTACAGACAGAGGTGGAGGGAGGGGGTACGGAGGTGGACGACGGGCGCTTCGTTTCGCACTGAATGTGCTTCAACGGGAGGTGGAGGGAGGGGGTGCGGAGGTGGACGACGGGCGCTTCGTTTCGCACTGAATGTGCTTCAACGGGAGGTGGAGGGAGGGGGTGTGGAGGTGGACGACGGGTGGTGAGTGCTGTCTCTTACCTTCTTATCTATTCTATTCATTTGCTCACTGTGACCAGTGCAACACCGCTGAGCACAGTGTTGAGAAGGGGTTGGATGGTGGGTTAACACTGGTGCCCGGGAATCTAAGTTTCTAACATAAGAGTATGTGCAGACAATCTGGAGACACTACGTCCTGGATATGGTGTCTCCTCTCCTGCGGGAGCCAGTGATCTCCACGTGTGAACCCAGCTGCCCTGTGCCCACAGTCATCTTTCAGGGCACAGCAGCCTTTCCCTGCATTCACCCACTGAGATTACTTCCGACTCTGCAGCGCTAAACTGACATGCTGCGTACAAACACGGTACAGAAAGCCGCACCTCATGTCAGTTAATACTTGAGAGGAAAGAAGCACAGTGAGCATGGTATTTCTATAAATCTCATCCGCTGTGCTTGTACTATACAATGCAGCGCAAACACGCTATGTCCATAATGCTGAAAACTCGAGCATACCATTAATATTCTCTATGGCCAATCAGTATATATACTGCAGAGGAAATGCCCATAATAACTTAACTTTTTTTAATAGTACAATGATAACAGTAGGGTTGGTCCAAACTGCCAGATACAAAGTATTCCTTCAAAACCACACAAACATCTAATAAAACAAGTTAGAGGACCTGTCACCAAACCAGGCATGGTGATCTAATTACAGCATTGGATGCAGCATGTCTGCTGCATCCAGGCAAGGGGTCCCCCAGCCCTTGAGTTCCCCTGTATCCTGAGTAAATACACTTAGAAAACTTACATCGTGCAGCCATAAAGGAGGTGGCTAGAGGCTGGAGCCAAAGGGCAGATTCACACCCCCTGCATGTGTAATCTGGCTATCGCTGCCAATCATTGTCTCCCTCTTCTGCAGCATAATAGTTTTCCCCTCCCCCTCAGAAATGTCCGTTTAGCACCACCCCCTGTGGTGACGTCACCGCTTATACTTGCCCTGCTCTATGGTTAACCTAGAGCAGTGCAGGTATAAGCGGTGATGTCACTGCAGGAGGCGGGGCTAAGCGGCCACTTCTAAAATAAACTGTTATACTGCAGACGAGGGAGATAATGATTGGCAGCGGTGGGCAGATTACAGATGCAGGGGGTGTGAATCTGTCCTTTGGCTCCTGCCTCTAGCCACCTCCTTTATGGCTGCACAATGTAAGTTTTTTTTAAGTGTATTTACTCGGGGTACAGGGGGGCTCAATGGCTGGGGGACCCCTTGCCTGGATGCAGCAGACATGCTGCATCCAGTGCTGTAAGTAGATGACCATGCCTGGTTTGGTGACCGGTCCTCTTTAAGAGCAATGTGCTTAATGGTACAAATTATAAAATGCTTGGGTCTCTCTGTTTCGAAGAGTTGGTTGTTTCAGCCCATGCAGCTGTTGCAGGGAGGGCAAAAGTCCTGCTGTTGCTGACTACCCTGTCGTGCCCCATGTAATAGCTCCTGTGCTTAGAAGGGCAGCACCCAAACTGGTACTAAGTTTTTTGTGTCCCCCGAAAACACAAACCAAAATGTTTTCCCCCTGATGCATTACAATCTCAGTAAAGCGAAATCACCAAGGGAATGTACATGCAAAGGGGGGGTGAGTGCTAAAACATGCAATACATCTGTCAAGTCTATTAGATGCAAGGATAGGGCAGTGGCAGACGTGGACTGGAAAGTGTTAGGATACATTCACACTGTGCACTACTGCACCTTTCTTGATGCTTTTTTGGCTGATCTGCTTCTTCCAGTGAAATGCAGTGATGTTGGCTGTCGCAGCCAAGTCCATGCATTTCATAGTTTTGCATTCACGCAATCTGTTTTGTGCGGATCTGCACAAAGGATGCGCATGTCCATTCTTTTTGCGCTATCTGCTGCGCTATTTACTCACCATCCTGCGCTCCCACGGCGATCTACATTGATGTCCTCTCACCCCGGACACTGCAGGATCTGCCAGTTGTCTGTCTGGTGCTCGAAGACTTGGCACTGTTCCATGTGACTGAGCAACGTCACTTGGTCAGGGGCGCAGGGTCCTAGAGGCATCAAACACTGCAGCCTCTGTGACTGAGAATATTGCTGGAGATCACCGTACGAGTGCGGGAAGGTGAGTAAATGGCACAGCAGATAATGCCTCATATTCACACACACGCGGCTGCGTTTTTTCGCTGTGGGGTCATTCCATGTCAAGTGAACCAATGATTATTACCTCTATATTTTTAATTCTTTTGAGATTTTGTTAATTGATAATAGCATGTCAGACAATGCAAAATGTGAAGAGAAAATTTTTTTAAAAAATTTATTTTTTTTTTAAATGATTTTCAAAGTTCGGAAAAAGTGTGAATTTCGCTGTTGCCTGCCTTTACGTTTCTCCTCATAACTAAGGCTAGGAATAAGATAGAGAGACAAAATAAACACCATTCTACTCAGAACTATACAGGCTTTCACCAGATATGTCACAAAAGGATCTTTGTTAATATTTTACCCATGTGATCGCAAGCGCAAAACTTTAAAACGTATTTCCGAAAAATCGGCGCGCTTTAAATATTTCAAAAACTGCCCATGTGTCTGCTTTGCTCTTAGCCACATCTGTACCAAATTTCAAGTTGGGATCGCAATGGGATCATATTTTAACATATTTTACTATTAATAGCGTCAATGGGTCATTCCATATCAAGTGATCTAAATATGAATATTTTTTTTTACCTGACGTCTTTAGATTTTTTTTTTTTTTTTCCTTTATGAAGTACTACTTTAGTTAATTACAAATTAAAAGTTTGGAATTTTTTTCTTCATCAGTTAATTTTTTACAGATTTTTAAAGTTTAAAAAAAGGGTGAATTTTGGCCTGGTACGACTTTAAATTTTTTTATCTCGGGCTAGAAATAAGATAGAGAAACAAAATAAACACCATTCTACTCAGAACTGTCCAGGCTTTCACCAGATATGTCACAAGAGTATATTTGTTAATTTTAATTTTTTACCTATGCGAATGCAAACGCAACATTTTGAAACGCATTTCCGAAAAAAACATTTTAATAAAAATTTTCCAAAACTGCCCATGTGTCTTTTATGCTCTTAGCCACATCTGTACCAAATTTCAAGTTGGGATCGTGATGGGATCATATTTTAAAATATTTAACTATGGTTAATCTCATTTTTATTAAATTTTGAAAAAACATATGAAAGACATACATTCAATCTCTTAACAAAATCTTGAGACATATAAAATATACAAAAAGAGAATTCACAAAGTTATTAGTAACTTTAAGATAAGCTGCAAATTTACTTTTGCGCTTATCTCTGGTGCAATATATACTACAATCTAAATATAATTCCAAACACTCAAGTATACAACCTTTCTCAGGGTTTTGAGATGTTCTGATGTCAAGGGGACAAGCAGCCCCAGCAGAATGATTTTTATTACTTGGCCCCTTCTAACAGGTTGACCACGTAAGTGGGTCATTACCCGTTGAGGCCTAGTTGGAATAGTCTATCGACTGGTGTACCGGAAAGGAAGGCCGAAATATTAATGATCTACTCACAGCTCAGAGTTTTCGATACCTGTCTAATGTTCACTAGAATTCTGAAGGTATAGGCGTAGAAAGGAAATACCTAGACTGAATGTATCAGATGGGAAGAAAAGAGAGATAGAAAAGAAGAGAGAGAGAGAAGAGAAACAAAAACCATTAGAAAAAGTTATACTGGGAAAGAAAAGCCACGTAAGAAAAAAAGAAAAAAAGGAGGGGGGGGACGGGTGAGGTATGGGAAGGAGAAAGGGTACTCATCCCACTGGCTCCCCATCAGCCAGAGGTCGAGCCATATTATCTGTGCTGGAAAAGATACTCCTAAATTCTGCAGAGTCGTGAAAAAGAATGCATTCAACCCAAATCCCTAAGAATTTGTTCCGAGATCCCGACGCATCAGCTGCGAGCTCCTCCATTCGATATGTGTCCATCAATTCTTTGAACCAATCAAGTAGAGATGGAGCCCGGCTTGATTTCCAGAACCTCGGGATCACAGCACGAGCAGCCGAGATGCAAAAGCGGAGAATATCCCTCTTCTGTAGCCCAATAGGACCTGGAAAAATGGATAACATTGCCGATTCTGGGCAGCATTCGGCTTGTTTACCTGTTACCCGGGCGTATGCATTGAAAACCTCAGACCAGAACCGCCGGATTTCCCCACAACTCCACCAAATGTGTATCATTGTACCCTTCTCTTCCCCACAGCGCCAGCAGGTATCAGGGGTTCCAGGGAACATGTTCCGGAGTGTCGTCGGGCACAAGTACCATCTAGTGAGCAGCTTATAGCTTCTTTCTTGTGCAGAACAAGCGCTAGCTAGTGAGTGAGTAAATATAAAGCATTTCTGCCAATTAGCTTCTGAAATGCTACACCCCAATTCCCTCTCCCAAGCACGTTGGAAGTAAAGGGTGCCCTGCTCTCTCATGGACCCTAAGGCCTGGTATAGAAATGGTATTTTGCGCCTCGGTGGAAACTCCAGTTGGAATAACCTCTCCAATACGTTGGGCGTCAATCTTACCCTGCAAGAGTGGTCAGCTGAATATAATTATGCTCTGTATTGGAGAAATTCGAATCACTTAAGAGGTCTCGTAGGTTCTTTGAGTTGTAGCTCTGCCATCGGGGGCAAACCACCACTGGACAGAGTCTGTCCTACTCGGGTGTCATCCACAATCCGCCAACATAAAAATCTCTGCCTGTCAAATCTGGGTGGGAAAGATGGGTTGGAAAAAAGGGGAGTCAAAGGGCTAAGTCTGTCGTTTAAGCGGAGGGTTTTCGTCACTAGGTGCCATACCTTCAAGGTGTTTCTGGTCATGTCTGTCAAAGGTACTAGGTCTGTGGAGTCTTTAGGGGAAATCCAAAGCAGGTGTTTCAGTGGAATCCCCAAACCCTCTTGCTCCACCCCTACCCATTTTTTGGAGGACGCATGATAATGCCAATCTAGAGCTCTAACAAGAGAGGAAGCCTCAAAGTACGCTCGTATGTTGGGTAGTCCAACCCCTCCTCTGGTCTCGGGCAAGGATAGGATATTCATTCGCAATCTGGACCTCTTGCCCCCCCAGACAAATCTAAGGATCATAGATTGCATTTTGGAGAGGAAACCTCTATCCAATAGAACAGGAACTGTCTGAAAAGTATATAAGAGTCGGGGCAAGACATCCATCTTGACTACGTTTATTCTCCCGAACCAGGGTAGCTTTAATTGTCTATAGGAGGTAAATGCCGATTCCGCGTTAGTCAAAAGGGTTGATAATTTAAATTGAATATTTGTTTAAGATCTTTTGGTATAAGGACTCCCAAGTACTTAATGGCTTCTACTTTCCATTTAAATGGGAACTGTTTAGATAGATGAGAAACCAATTCTCCAGGCAAAGAAATATTGAGTGCCTCGGTTTTGGAGCAATTCACTTTAAAGTTGCTCAATTGTCCGAACCGTTCAAACTCCATTAAGACCGAAGGGATGGAGACCAGGGGCTGGGAGATGTAAAGTAGCAGGTCATCTGCAAATAAGGCTAATTTGTGATGACTCTGTCCCAGCTTGACCCCATGGACGCATTCATTGGACCTAAGTGCAAAATATTTAACTATTATAGTGTCAATTCAAAAGTCACCAAGAACACAATCAGTCATTTTTTCACAATTGCCCGTCAATAGTTTGAATTTGATATAAAGAAACATAGTCTTGTAACATCTCAAATGAAAGCTGTTACCGTTCTGAGTAAAATGATGCCTCTCCCACTTCATTATCTTATTTCTAGCCTGAGATAAAAAAAATTTAAAGTCGTACCAGGCCAAAATTCACCCTTTTTTTAAACTTTAAAAATCTGTAAAAAATTAACTGATGAAGAAAAAAATTCCAAACTTTTAATTTGTAATTAACTAAAGTAGTACTTCATAAAGGAAAAAAAAAAAAAAAATCTAAAGACGTCAGGTAAAAAAAAATATTCATATTTAGATCACTTGATATGGAATGACCCATTGACGCTCTTATTAGTAAAATATGTTAAAATATGATCCCATTGCGATCCCAACTTGAAATTTGGTACAGATGTGGCTAAGAGCACAGCAGACACATGGGCAGTTTTTGAAATATTTAAAGCGCGCCGATTTTTCGGAAATGCGTTTTAAAGTTTTGCGCTTGCGATCACATGGGTAAAATATTAACAAATATCCTCTTGTGACATATCTGATGAAAGCCTGGACAGTTCTGAGTAGATTGGTGTTTATTTTGTTTCTCTATCTTATTTCTAGCCCGAGATATGATAGAAAATGTAAAGCCATACCAGGCCAAAATTCGCACTTTTTTAAAACTTTAAAAATCTGTAAAAAATTAACAGATAAAGAAAAAAATTCAAAACTTTTTTTTTGTAATTAGATAAAGTTGTTCTTCAGATAGAAAAAATTTTTTAAAAATCTGAGGACGTCAGGGAAAAAAAATATTCATTTTTGGATCACTTGACATGGAATGACCCTGTGGAGAAAACAAGAACATTAAACACACACAACGCAGCAATTTGGACGGCGCAAAAGCACCACTATTCCTGATCGTGGGAATGTACCTTTAAAGTCAGAGTCCGCTCTGAAGCCTACCTTTAAGAAAGCCCCATAAAAATGCTCAGAAGATTGAAGATATGCATTTCTATGGAAAAATGATATGCTGTTCATATGTTAAAGGGTATATCTGGGACTTAAAGTGCCTAAGCGCTAACAGACAGGTATTTTCACCTTACCTGCCTGTTGTGCTCGGCGCAGTTCTTTGCTGACATGGAGCCGTCACAGACTTCTCCCATCGGTGATTCTGCAGCTTCTTCTGACATCACTACAGAGTGGCGGCCTCTCATCTGCTCTGTTGATGGGCGCCACTGCCATGGATTGTCCAGCCAGCTTCTTCTGTTAAGCAGCGGAGAATCGACTGTCAATCAGTATGACGTTGGCTATCCCATTTCTTCTACAGAGCAGAGTGGAAAGGAAGCTGCCGCTCTAGGGAAAAAATCATTGCTTCACCGGCAGGAGCAGTGTGTGGTCCTCTGTGATAGTGGTGATGGGCACTGAGCACATCAGGTAGATGGGTAGCAGTTGTCTGCCTGTCAGTTCTTCGGCACTTTTTTTTTTTTTTTTTTTTTTTTTTTTTTTATTCCTTGAAACACCCTTTAAGTATTTTAATCGTCTTTACTTCTTAAGCTATGAAAATAAAGTGACCTGACTATTCTTCTTCTGCTTGGAAGACTCCACAAGCTTAATAATGAAGTCTATGGAGGCCTTGAGAAGACATTTGAAAGATGTCTTTTTTTGTAGTGTTTTGAAAGCATTGCAAAAAAAAAAAAAAAAAGTTGGCTTGGATTTGCCCTACTGTTAAGCTGTGATGTGCAAATACAGTTAAAGTGAATCTGTCAGCAAGTTTCTGCTATGTAATCTGACAGCAGCAGGATTTAGGGACAAACCATGATTCCAATGATGTATCACTCAGCTTACTGGGTACCGCAGTTGTGATACAGTCAGTTCTGTCTCCTGCTGATCCGTGGATTACACGATCACACCACTGATTGTCAGCTTTCTGAGTAAATGTACATTGTGTAGCTGCTTAGTGATAGGGCTGTGGGTTGACTAGGAGGCAGAGGCAGTTTGGGGTCTTTGTTCCTACATCATGCTGCTCTCAGGTTACATAACAAAAACAGATTTCCCTTTAAGGTTTAAGTGTAACGTCACACATAGTGATGTTACAGCGATCCCGACATCGATAGGACCTGGCCGGGATCGCTGGAGCGTCGCTACCTGGTCGCTGGTCACATCTCACCAGCAACGCAGCAACGATCTGGAATGATAGGAGGTCGTTGGGAATGTGTCACTCTCGGGTGTAGTATTGAGATCGCTGGTCGTTGTCCCTGTCAAACACAGCGATGTAGCGTTCCCAGCGGGAGGCCAACGACCCAAAAATGATCCAGAACATTTTGTAACGATCAGCGACCTCACAGCAGGGGCCTGATCACTGCTAAGTGTCAAAACATAGTGAGATCGTTAGCGAGATCACTGTTACGTCACACAACCTGTGACGTATCTGCGATCTCGTTATGTGTGACGGGGGCTTAAGTCACCGGTTCCCCAGTAGTCATTAAAATATGTAATATTATGTATGCAAACTCCTGAGCCAAGCACTGTTTACAGTCTGAGATTTCCACTAGGTTACACTTACATTATAAATACACAGAAAATGTGCAACTCATCATAGACTGCGCTACTAAAATAGCGAACCGTATTTTTATAAATTCCATGGGACAGTTTATAACTGAGCCAAAGATAGCATCAAAGTGCATCACAAACTTGCAAACTGTGTTTTCCAAGGATCAGGTTGTACCATGATTAGAATTAAGGCCCCGTTACAGGGCACAACATCGTTAACAATATCGCTTAAATGTCACGGGTTTGGAGTCATTCAAGCGACATTGTTACTACCTCGTTGCATGTGACACTGAGATATGGATACGAAATCGTTGGGTTGCTGAATCCAGATTTGAGAACATGTTCTTAAGTCAAATGATCCACGATCAGCCAAGCTGCTGCATCATTCTGTGTGACACCTCGATAACTATGTCGTTAACGATTTCACCTGTTATAAGCAATGAAGAAGTATCGTTTGCTGGGTTACCTGCTTGCCGCTGGGATACCTGCTTGCCGCATAGTTGGTGCGTCGTGCACGATATCTAATTACAGCACTGGATGCAGCATGTCTGCTGCATCCAGGCAAGGGATCCCCCAGCCCCTGAGCCCCCCTGTACCCCGAGTAAATACACTTCGAAAACTTACATCCTGCAGCCATAAAGGAGGTGGCTAGAGGCAGGAGCCACTTCTCACAGGGGAATCTCATGCCCACAGTATAACGTATCATTCCTTTAGTGCCTCCTCCCTGTCAGTCATGGTCTCCCTGGCCTGCATGACGCAGGTGCAGAGAGAGGGACTGTGTTTTTGCTTATACTGTCTATCTGCACCGCCTCCTGCGGTGACGTCAGCTCCTTTACCCACCCTACTCCATGTAATCTCTAATTGATGTCTGCTACATCCAGTGCTGTAATTAGATCACAATGCCTGGTTTGGTGACAGGTCCTCCTTAAGTCTAAAGGCCACTTTACACACACAGATATCTGTGACCAACTTCTGAACAGATCTCTGGTTGCAGTGAAATTATGGACACATTGTTCCATTTTGTGGCTGCGTACAAATGTAACAATGTGTCCATAATTTCACTGCAACCAGAGATCTGTTCAGAAGTTGGTCACAGATATCTGTGTGTGTGTGTAAAGTGGCCTTTAGAAGTAGTGCTTTGTAGAATGAGAGTCTAGAAATGTTCTCGCCTGAAGGAGGAAAACTTCTACTGTAGCTTGTAAGTAATGTTTCAAAGACTCTTTAAGGGTATGTGCACACTGGGCGGGTTTTCGGCGGTTTACCTGTGTAAACCGCCGTTTTGCATACATTAGTTTTATTTAAATTTATGTTAATCCAAACCGGCGTTTGGATTAACATTGAAACTAATGTAACCCGCCCAAGCCTGTGCACACACCGGCGGTTACCCAGCGTCATCCGTTGCTAACCCGCAGGTTTCCCAGCGGGTTAGCAAAGAATGACCAAGTTCTAAAAACCGGCCGGTTCTGCAGCGGCTGCAAGCAGAATCATGTGCTGCTTCCAGCCGCTGCAGAATCGCCGCCGAGAACCCGCTGGGCAGCCGCCGGATACCGCCCGGCTCCCGCAGCTCATACCCGCCAAGAAGCCGGTGCACGGCGCCGGAGCTTCCTGGCGGGTCCCGCCAGCAGCCGCCGACCGAACCGCCGGGTAATGTGCACTTACCCTAAAGCGGTTGTCCACTTCTCCTTCTCCATGTTCGCCCCCATAAAAATGATAAATTATACTCACTCCAGGTGTCGGCGGGGGGTTCCAGCGATATTGAAACATGTGCTCCTGGGGTACATGTGACATTGTTATGACACATGAACCCCACGACCAATCACCGCTGGCTTTCTTCTCCCCTCCTTTAGACACAGATGTGCTCAACAGGAAGCCAGTGGTGATTGGTCGTGGGGCTCACATGTCATAACTATGTCACAAGTACCCCAGGAGCGCAAGTTTCAATATCGCAGGAACCCCGCTGGCACCTTAGATGAGTATAGGTTTTTATTATTTTTATAGGGGTGAACATGGGGAATGAGAAAGACTTGATCAAGTAGTGAACAACCATTTTAAAGAGGTTGTGTCACGGGCGTATACCACAGAACGCCTCTGTGGGTATTTGCTTTTTCTCCTCTGACACTGTCCAATCAAAACACAGCCGGAGTCAGTAGTCCTCCCTTGGACACTCCCAGTTGGCTGAAGGAAAAATGTATTCTATTATTACTAGTAGTATAATTTTGGACCTGAGATGCGCACAAGAAAAAGGAAAACTTCCAGAATCAGTGGAGCAGCGGCAATAGTAGAATGTACTCTGCTAACATGATAAAGTCCGGTGACAGACCCTCTTCAATGAGTCGGATTGCTACATTTCTTCTTTCTGTAGGGAAAATAGGCCCCATGTGTTCCACAAGTATTGTTTTGATGATGTGTTATGCTGTATGCACGGCCAAGAACAAATATACCTGTACAGTATTTAGAAGTCTTAAATCCCCACCTGGTGCTTTGGCTCCGCTCCCAGCTTGCACTGGTATTAATGTAGCCCTGTGTATGAACCATTAAGCCCATTATGTATTTACTCACTTTCCTAATATCTTTTCTTTATTTAGTTTACGTGGCCAGTCAGCCCGGAGTCTTGTTATTTCGGGAAAGTCTTCATTGGATGAGGCATCCTCGGGTGCTTGTAATTCCGGCGTGAATAAAGTCCAGAGTCCTTCTTGTTGTTCCTTCTCTTGTGTTGAAATGGGATAAGATTTCTCTGCAGAGATTTGTCAGAACAAGCAGAATCTTTTAAGTATGTATGCAGGTTAATGGCTTCTTCACCATAGAGCATATTTAAAATAAGTGCGGTGTGAGTTTTGTATGTCTGGAGAGGAGCCAGGCTCCTTCTGAGGGATGTTCTGCTCGCTGCCATCTGTGGTTGAAGCTTGTACAGTGGTTAACTCGCTTGGAATAGGTTCGCGTGAGATTCTCTGCTCCAAGTCTCTGTTTCCTGACATTGAATTAACCCTTATAATGTGTCGTGACTGTCGTCGGTTCAGGATTCGTGTGAGATGCGTGCCTCTTATTTGTTTGCTGTCGTGTCCAAGAAAACCATCTGCTTAAATTTAAAGATTGAGGAGCTGCGGTGTTATCGGGCAATGTGAAGATCGTCCAATTGACCCCTATGGGCGGCCTGTGTCAAAATACCCAGATGTTGGATCTCCACTGACCAAATATTAGTGGCTTGTGAATAGGCAGTCAGTGGTTAAAAGGGTTCTCGTAACAACGTGGCAAATTATCATTCATCTATCCTGAGGGTAATTTGCTGATTTGTTTATTATGCATTGATTATATAGCACCATCATATTCTGCAGTGCTTTACAGACATCATCACTGTTCCCACTGGGGATCACAATCTGGGTACCCTATCACTATGTCTTTGAAGTGTGAGAGGAAGCCCACACAACACTGGAGAACATACAAACTCCTTGTAGATGTTGTCCTTGGTGGGATTGGAAACCAGGACCCCAATGCTGCAAGATTGCAATGCTAACCACTGAGCCACCGTGCTGCCACAGGTGGTCTCTCTGATCCAATAAAGGGACTGTTTGAAAACAATAATGTCCTCATATAATCACTACCGCTTCGTTCATTGACCTTGTGACTACTAGTGATGACTGAGTGCTATACGTGACTGTCTCCTACAATCCATGAACAATGAATGGAGCGGTACCCAGCAGTTGGAGAATTATCTCCCTTTTCTATGGATAGATAAATTTTTGCTATGCCGGAGCTATTTTTGACGCTGGTGTATACTAACGGACACCATTACATTTATTGGGTTTAAGTGATGATATGATCTTTTCACTTTAAGAATAATTTGACTGACGAAATTAATTGAACTCCAGAAAATACTATAAAGCTGATCAGAGCTGCCCGAGGCATTTCACGTCTTCTGAAGACATTTCTGTGATGTTCGGCTGAATAGGGGGTGCAGATGTCCATGCACGTTGGAATAACTGATGCGCGGAAGTGATTTTGTACTTATATTCTGCATGTTAAAAGATCCTTTAAAGGGGTGATTGTCTTGCTTTTTAGGGTGATTATAATCTTAAATTGACCATGACAAGCATCAGGGCTGTGCATTCATATACAAATGTTGTGGGTGGAAATTCACTTCAAAGGGTACATTGCACATTGAACATGATGGTGGATCTGCCAGTAGCATTTTATGGTGTAGGAGGAGCTGAGCTGATTGATATCAAGGTTTGTGTAACTTGTATTTTACTTGTCATCCCTGCTCCAAATGCTTAGGCCCTATGTGGTAGATGGCTGTCTCTGTATACACACTGTCATGGATTAGGACGGTCTCCTTTGCTTCCCAGTCCAGAATAGGATGGTACTTCAGTTACTAATATGCAAGATATTCTAAAATGTTTTCTTACATCTGATACGTTGTTCAGCTTTTCCTCTTCTATTAAAAGGTGTTTGTAGATTGCACAGTATTTGAGCGTACAGTTTTCCTTCTATTAGGACTTTGATAGAGATTGATGATCTGTAAGTTATCAAGATCAGCTCATGGAGGTCTAATTACCCACTACCCCAATTGATCAGCACCTACAACTCTGCTGTCTTGCAGAACTGCTGCTATTCTCTAGAATAGTTTACTGGAGGAAGATGACACCAACTTCTGCAAAAGCATGTGGTAGAAAGGAAAGGTGATATACTTTCCTGAATACTTAAGCAAATTGTAGCTGTTTGAGTCGCCTTAAAGGGAATCTGTCACCAGGTTTTTGCCATATAATCTGAGAAAAGCATGAAGTAGCGACCGAGACCTTGATTACAGTGATGTCACTTACTAGGCTGTGTTTTGCCTTTTTAGTGAAATCAGTGTTTTATCAGCAGGAGATTATCACTACGGGTACCTTTACACACTGCTACATTTGTAGCTTGTCACCAGGTAACTTACTGGTTGCAGTGAAATCATGGATACATGATTCCGTTTGTACACAGCAACAAGATAGAACCATGTATCCATGATTTCACTGCAACCAGTAAGTTACCTGGTGACAAGCTACAAATGTAGCCGTGTGTAAAGGTACCCTACTGGCGGGTTTACACGTCGCGATATCGCAGTACAATTTCAATGAAAAGTCACGTGATTCGATCGTTGGACCCGATTATCGTTCCTGCGTTGTATGGTGTGAACGTCCAATACGATGCAGGAACGATGTCAATGCGATATCGGGGATTGAATGAGCGTGCTATTCAATGCCCCGATATTGAAGGGAGATTGGAGCAGATCGTGCTGTGTAAACGCCCAATTACGATGCGATTTGAAACGTCACCCATTCACTCCCATGTTAACTATGCGATCCTGGGTTGGGAGGCGGAGACATCGCACGGACGTTGTATTTCGATATCGCAGCATGTAAACAGTCAATGCGATGCGGGAGGAACGTGCACTAATTGCGCGCTCCCGCGCCATTGAGTTGCGATATCGAAACGATATCGTGGCGTGTAAACCCACCATACCAGTCTTGTACCTCCTGGTTATCTTGTTCAGTATAACCCCGCTCCCCCCACTGATTGGCAGCTTCTATCAGTACACAGTGTACACATAAAGCTGCCAATCAGTGGTAGGGGCAGGTCCTACAATGCTCAGCCTTCTGAAGCTCTGCTACATCTGCAGCAGAAAAAAATGATTGCATCAGAATTGCTGCATCCAGTAAATCAATTGATTCATCACTAGAATCGGGTTCTCTGTCCCCATTTCATACTACTGTCTGATTTTTTTTTTTTTTTTTTTTTTTTTAAGGCTGCGTTCACACACTGCGCATTTTTGAGCGCTTTTTTACGAGCGCTTTTCAAAAATGCACAGGTACGTATTGTCTGACAGCAAAGTGAATGTAAAATTCACTTTGCCGTCAGACAGCGTGTATTTTCGCTCTGCGCCTTTCTGGGAGAAAGCGCAGGCGTAAAAAGAATTGACTTGTCAATTCTTTACGCAGCAGCGCCGGAACTTTTTCCTATAGGGGCGGGCGCTGCTGCATCTGATGTCACAGAGGGGAGGAAGAATTCTGCCTCCTCCTCCCCTCTGTGACAGCCCCATTAGATTTCGCTGTGTATTAATATACACTGCAAAATCTAAATTAAACAAAGCCAAATGTATGAAAAATAAAAAAAGAATCAAACACTTGCCTCTCCAACGCCTTTTCCCGGTGTCTGGTGGCAAGGCCAGGGGATGTGTGTTCTGCCAGGACCTGCCGTGATGTCAGAGGGGCGTTCCCAGCGCTGATTGGCCGCTCGCAGTCATGTGATATGCATCAGCGCCGGGAACGCCCCTCTGACATCACGGCAGGCTCTTGCAGGACACACATCGCCTGGCCTCGCCACCGGACACCAGGGAAAAGGCGTCGGAGAGGTAAATGTTTGATTCTTTCTTATTTTACATACATTTGGCTTTGTTTAATTTAGATTTAGCAGTTAATACACTGCGAAATCTAATGGGGTGGACACAGCTGTCACAGAGGGGAGGAGGAAGCGGTGTTCTTCCTCCCCTCTGTGACATCACTGCGCTTTCTGGGGTAAAGAAAGCGCAGTGTGTGAAAGCCCCTGCATATTTTGTTGCGCTTTTTTGCGCGGCCGAAAATCGCAGCAAAAAGCGCAACAAAATACGCAATGTGTGAACGTAGCCTAAAAGGCCTTTGGTGAAGACATAGATACTTGCTGCTGTACCAAAGTAGGACTCGAATCACACATCTATGTGAATATTGTCATCTAAGAGAAACCTACCGTTATTTGTTGAACTTAACTATCCATCGACTCTTAACAATAAATCCGTTAAGATCTGATTAAAACTCAGCTCGACCTCGAAAGTACAAAGTCTGTCTTCCTAGTCTCATCTGTGTCTCATGGATTCCCATATACTTAAGCGGTTTCCACTACTATCTTGACCCCCTTTTATTTGTCTTAACTATTCCAAACACTTTCCCAATATACTGTACTTCTGCTACCTACTCTGCTCCCGTAACTGAGGACAAACGGTAGAAAGGAATATGGAAAAAGCGAACTGCGCTCCTGCTCCAAATAAGATGATCGATACAGTTTATTCATACAGTGGTTTATTCAACGTGTTTCAGGGTTCTAGGTACATCTTTGTTGTGTGGTATTTTTCTGATAAAGGGGTCCTACAACCCAGAAATGTGTTAAATAAACACGTATAAATATATTAATAAATTTGATTGTCTTATTTGGAGCGGGTGCGCAGTTCGCTTTTTCCATATTTTTTTTCTGCCGATTGTCCTGAATCACTGCACGTGGGATGACTGCTGCACACCAAACATGCTTGATATCTTGGATATTGCCTGCTGTAACAGGGGTTGACCTTGATCACAATCTATACAGGTGAGCCTATATACTATCTTTTAACGCAACTGTATCTCAGGTAATACACTATTGTGCGCCTTTTTCCCTTCATCTTTTCCTACTCCTGTAACTGATTGCTAAGAGGCTTGTAAATACCATTTATTGTTATTGTAGCTTTGATCCTTCTGGCCTGCAGACCGGAATTGGACCGACTGAGCAAGGCACGTCACTGGTAGGGGCAGGACTGCCTCTCTGTGAGTGACAGCAGTCTGGGCACAAACACTCAGATCACATTTCACTCTCCTGTCAGTCCCCACCAGTAACGTGCCCTTCTCAGTTGGTCCGATTTTTTTTTTCTCTGCACTTGGGAGGATCAAATCTGCAACAACAATAAAAGGTATTTAAGAGCCTCTCGGAGATTGGCTTACAGGAGCAGAGTAGATGTCAGAATTATATTGGGAATGTGTTAGTTAAAGGGAAACTCTGGGGAGAGCACTTTTAAGTACAGTCCCTGCCCTCCTACATGATGAAGCAGAGCTGTACACTGCAGTTCTAGGATCTATAGATATCTTATAAATCGATAAAATCATACCTGCTCCTTTTGATTTTCCCCCTCCTTCATGGGACATGAAATTTCAGCCTGAGAGCTACATGCAGGAGCAGAGATGAGTAGGTGTGTCGGGGGCGTGGACCCTGGGGGCTGCAGGATCATCCTACATTCCAGCGAGGAGTGATGATGATCCATTGAAAGTTGGAGGGATAGGAAGCTACCATGTTCTTATGGGAGATGGGAGACCATGCAGAGCTGAATTGCCCAATGCAATGATTTGCCTCTGCTCCTAGACTCACAATAACAGTACACATTATGCTTTATCATAAAGCAGAGAATCACAGCGTGTATTTGTATTTGCTTAGTGACATGATTGCTGTTTCAAGCCCCCCTTGTCTCATAGGATGGTATAACAGGGACAGGATTGTTGTGTGAGCATGAAGCCTGCGGCCATGTCCCCTGCCATGGCCCCTCCCTATACAGAAGTGTGAAAGGGCTGGAATGTAGGATTATCCTGCAGCTCCCAGCATCCACGCCTCCGACACACCACCTGCTTTCTGCTCCTGCATGAAGCTGCCAGGCTGAAAATTCTTTGTCCCATGAGGGTGAGGGGTGAGTCAGAGCTTAGGAGCAGGTATGATTTTATTGATTCATAAAACTGCAGTGCACAGCTCTGCTTCATCATGTAGTAGGGCAGGGGCTGTACTAAAAAGTGTTCTCTCACTGGAGTTCCCCTTTAAGACAAAAGAAAGGGCATCACATTAGTAGTGGGAAAAGTCTGAGCGGCAAGATGGATGAAAGCAGAAAATGCACAATTCTCACACACCAGAGACACGGATCTGTTTTTAAACTCTGGCTCGGTGTGATGTCTGAGAAATAAACAGTATTACTATGGGACCCACATATGTGTGGATGTAGCCTACCTCAGTGCAGACAAGTACAGAGGGAGCGGACCAAGTGAGAATGGAACAAGTCCGAGGCTGGAGCCAGGACAGGTGAGTAAAAGGCGCCTCTTATACACAGCACATACTCTTCATCCATAGATTGGAGACATGAGATTTTCCGTTACAGTGCATAAGGTATCCACAGCCTTTTTCTCTTTGCAATGTTGGTTACTAATTGCTTATAACTTTTATGAAGCTTTTGGGGTGTCAAACTACTGGAATTGCAGAAAGTCACTCCATGCAGTGCACAATGAAAGAATATTTTGGATACTTTCGAGGTCCTCTGTACATTGTCAGGGTACGATGCCTTGCTGCTGCTTGCATTAGACCTTTTTCTTCAATGTTGGGGATGGTACAATCTCTTGGAGCCATGGAAGCCTGTCCTTTGAAATTTATGTAAAGCAGGTTTATGCCTAAGGAGAGGCCGGGCTCTGTACCATTAAAGGGATCCTGTCACCCCCAAAACACATGTAAACCTATTAAAACCTGTCCCCAGAGCATATTAACACTATCCCTACACTCTTTTTACCTCCTAAATGCAGTAAGTGACATTGAATAAAAACGTTTTATAAGTACCTGATTAGTGCTGATAATGAGTGACTATCTATTCATAGTCACTCATCAAGACTGCCCCTCTGCTTCATATCACGCCTATTCAGGCGTGATCGTCAGCCTAGATTCAAATTGCCGCCTCCCTGCCGTGCCCTGTCTCGTCCGAGGCTGCAGTGTGGCTGGTGACGCGATCCGCGTCATTCCCGGCGCCTGGTGACGTATTTAGACCGGCGCCGCGCTGTTAGCTTCAAAATGCGCACTGCGCATGCGCATTGGGCATGCGCAGTGCGCATTTTGAAGCTAACAGCGCGGCGCCGGTCTAAATACGTCACCAGGCGCCGGGAATGACGCGGATCGCGTCACCAGCCACACTGCAGCCTCGGACGAGACAGGGCACGGCAGGGAGGCGGCAATTTGAATCTAGGCTGACGATCACGCCTGAATAGGCGTGATATGAAGCAGAGGGGCAGTCTTGATGAGTGACTATGAATAGATAGTCACTCATTATCAGCACTAATCAGGTACTTATAAAACGTTTTTATTCAATGTCACTTACTGCATTTAGGAGGTAAAAAGAGTGTAGGGATAGTGTTAATATGCTCTAGGGACAGGTTTTAATAGGTTTACATGCGTTTTGGGGGTGACAGGATCCCTTTAAGTGGTACATGACGTGAGCTGATTTGTGCTTTAATCCTTCTCAAATCCTTGGTTATCGGTGCTGTAAATTATTTAGGTTGGTATAAAAGTTTTAGCATGCTTTTGATATTGCTATGGTAATGCATCATCACCAGCATTAATATTTATTGTGATATTCCCTTTGCGATTGATGCTGTGAACTCTGTTAGGCAACATTAACTATCTGGCTGTGCAGATAGGATGGCAAATACCGGGCACAAACCCGTGTAAGTAACAAGCCGTGTCCAAGCTTCAGGCATTGGCTTAATATTGATGTGTTTCCTAAGGATTGCCTTCTATGTTTTATTTTTAAGCTGTTTTTTCCCCCCAGATAGTAGTACATTGTATGGCCTTCTGAGGAGCTAGAGTATATGGTGCATAATCTGAAGTGCACAATGGTCGTATCCCAATTATCAAAATCTATCTAAACAGGCTGCCAATCAGCCAACAAACCAGCAAATTGTTTGTAGGATTTAATAACTTTTTTTCAGATCTATTTCGATAAACATTGTGTTCTATTCACAAAACAATTGTAGTAAGGATCGTTCTGTGCACATGAACATGGGGTCAGGCTGTCTGAATCGGCTTTTTGATAACCGCAGATTGGCTTGCATGTAGCCAATTGGCAGCCCTTTTAAAGGGAACCTGTCGTGTAAAAACACTTAACCTGCAGAAATGGGATTAATCTGCAGGTTATTAGTGTTCTGATTCTGGCTGGTGCCTGCACCATAAACCTTGTTGCCGGGAAGAAATGAACTTTGATCCTTCTGGCAGCAGTCTGCTTTCAGTCCTTTAGGCGGCACCGGCGTGAGTTCAGTCGCTGTGCATGTAGAGCGGCGGCTGTAACCCCCTCTGGCTGACAGTAGGTTGTGATGCTGAACAGTTGTCAACCAGTGCGGGGCGGGTGGAGGGGAGAGACCTGGTTACATCTGCCACTCTCCATGCACAGTGACTGAACCACGCCGACGCTGCCTACATGACTGAAACCAGAGCAGCACCAGGGTGTAATGTGTAGACATCGGAGAGTTCACAATTCTATTAACCTGCACAGTAACCCCATATCTGCATGTTAATAGCAATTTTCAACACATCAGGTTCCCTTTAAATGCAGCCAAACTTGTCATTATGGGTGCAATGAAATCTTGAAAATGTCTGTGTAGCTTTACAAAGCATTCACTGATCTCAGGGAGACCGTCCATGAAAACACTGCGATCAGCACAGTGAATTCCTAGGTGCATTGCCCCTGGGAATTATGGATATGCAAATAAGTCTGTGGAGCCTCGGTTAGGAGTCTCAAACACAGGACTAGCCAGATATCCCTGCAGGGCAGGGTCCTTCTCTGGAGGGATATCTGGCTAGTCCTGTGTTTGAGACTCCTAGCCGAGGCTCCACAGACTATTTGCATATTCATAGTGTAGCTTTAGAAAGGGATGTATTACCTATCGATTTTTATTTTGTTTAAAACCTGTATTTTATTGCAGGGGCAACCAACTTGACTGATCCGTCAGTAATAGTTAGGTATGCTTTACTTCAGCCACATTCAGAAAGGAACCTGTAGATGGATAATGATTAATGATTTCTATGGGAAATTATACAGGTATAGGAAGGAGGTGAGCTGTGACCGTCTATTGTGAATGATTTATTGTCTGATCTACATATATACCGGTGATGAAAGACATATTGGTATTGCTACTGAGCTGCAATCTCCAGAGGAAGGGAGTAATTATTGCAAGATTTGAAGTGTTTTTTTTTTTTTTTATATATAGTATAGATGATGACATGAAGAAAATAATTACTAACATTTAAAACAAATATGCTATAAAGATGATCTTTTACGGATTTGAGTATATTAAACTGACCACATTATGGAGCTAAAAAGCTTTAAAAAAAAACAAAAAAAAACTAAAGTTGTTCTTTTTTTTTTTTTTTTTTTTTTCTTTCTCGCCCCTGTTGCTGAGACATCCTCTTGTATTGGACTCTAGTTTTCTAACACCAAGTATGTGTTAGCAGCCATTCATCTCTGGACAGTTGAGCTTTTTATTTTGTATGGCAGTGCGCAATCATAAGTGGAAAGTGTCATGGTGGGTTTACACGTTTCAATATCGTTGCGATATCGCAATTCAATGGTGCGGGAGCGCGCATTTAGTGCACGTTTCTCCCGCATCGCTTCGGAGGTTTACACGTTGCGATTTCTGAATCCAACGTCCGTACGATGTCTACGCCCCCAACCCAGGAACGACCATTTAACATGGGAGTGAATGGGTGACGTTGAACTTCACATCGTAGTTGGGCTGTCACACAGCACGATCCGGCTCCAATCTCCATTCAATTTCGGAGCATTGAATAGCACGCTCATTCAATCCCCGATATTGCATTGACATCGTTCCTGCATCGTATTGGACGTTCACACCATACAACGCAGGAACGATATCGGCTCCAACGATCGAACCACGTGACTTTTCATTGAAATTGGACGCCGATATCGCAACGTGTAAACCCACCATCACGCAGGGGTATAACCCCCCCACTCCCAGAGAGGCTTAGAGCAAGATATCTCTTGAGACATCTAATAAATGGCCCACAGCTCTGCTGTCCTCTGTGATTTCTGTACCTACTGTCTAGAATAAAGCCGAGCTATGTGTCAATACAAACACTTCCTACAGCTATCATCTCCCAGCAGTCAGTGTAGGGTAAATAAAGCAGAGCTGTGTGTCTTTTAAAACACCCCTTGCATATTTCAACACACAGCTGCTTGTGTGTGTGTGTGGGGCAGGGGGGTGGGGAGAGCAGAGCTACATGTCCTTACAAACACGTCTTGCATCTTTCAGCTCACAGCAGCCAGTGGAGGTGGGATAGAGCAGAGTTATGGAGAACATCCACTTGAGAAAGACATCTGTTATGTCGAAACATGTTGTGGCGTGAGGACCTGTAACATCCACTGTTCATATTAAATTTGAAGGTAATAAGCGATAGGATCCAGTGCTTGTAATCTGTTCCCAGCGCTCATACTATTATACCATTTAATTTCATATCGAGAGCAGAGTTATGTGTCATTACAAACAGGGCCGTGGAGTTGGCAAGCCAAACATCCGACTCTGACTGTGACTCCTCAGTTTCCCTGAATCTGACTCTTGACTCCACCAAAATGTACACCACATCTGACTCCAAAACCATGGCTGTGAAGTACGTAAACAAAACATCCAACTCTGACTCCAACTCCACCAAAATGAACTCTAAAGGCCATGTCACACGCTTCAATTTCTTGAACGATATCGTTTAAGTGATCTGCGTTTTGATCGCTTAAGCGATATCGTTTGTCCGTCGCTGCGTGTAATCAGGCGATTAAAATCGCTTGATTGTTTGATCGCAGATTTGTGAGCCGGAGCTCAAATCAAGCGATAAACGCTTGATCAATCTGCATCATCGTGGTGTGTGACAGCACGATGAACGATCTCCCAGCGGCAGAGCCTATGCTGGGAGATGGTATCTATGGTAAACGTAGGGTTACTAAGCGCCACGCGGCGCCTAGTAACCCGATGTTTACCATAGTTACCAGCGATCTCGCTGGTCCACATCGCTGGTGAGTCTGTCTGTGTGACATCTCACCAGCGATGTGAGCGATATTGTTAGCGATCGCGCGTGCACGTGATCGCTAACGATATCGCTCACATGATTGATGTGTCTGACGTGGCCTTTAAGGCCACGTCACACGCTTCAATTTTATGAACGATATCGCTTGAGCGATCTGCTTTTTTGATCACTTAAGCGATATCGTTTGTGCGTCGCTGCGTGTGATCAAGCGATTTTTACAATGTAAAATCGCTTGATTGTTTGATCGCAGATTTGTGAACATGTTCACAAATCTGTCGCTGGTCGGCCGGTGGACACGCAGCATCGCTGCGTGTGACATCGGCAGACGACCGATAACACAGCTCCCAGTGCCTCTCACAAGCGCTGGGAGCTGGTATCCAAGGTAAACTGCGGGTATCTAGGCAGCGCGCGTGTACCTTAGTTACCAGCCTTCTCCGCTCACCAGCTGGTATCTAAGGTACACAGCGGGTAACTAGGGACCCTAGTTACCCGTGTGTACCTTAGATACCAGCCGGTGAGCGGAGGAGGTGGTAACTAAGGTACACGTCGGGTATCTAGGCAGCGCGCGCTGCCTAGATACCCGCAGTTTACCTTGGATACCAGCTCCCAGCGCTTGTGAGAGGCGCTGGGAGCTGGCTTATCAGTCGTCAAGACATCGTGGAAACGATATTTAAATCCTTTCCACGATGTTTCTGGTCAATTGATCGCTGGTGAGTCTGCCTGTGTGACAGCTCACCAGCGATCTGAACGATATTGTTAGCGATCGCGCGTGCACGTGATCGCTAACAATATCGTTCATAAAATTCAAACGTGTGACGTGGCCTTTACTCCAACGCTGCGCCTCCCACTCTGACTCCAGAGCCCTGATTACAAACACCTTGCATCTTTCAGATTGCAGCAGCCAGTGAAGGGGATACAGAGCAGAGCTACATGTCATTACAAACACCTCTTGCTTAAAAAAATGTACATTATTCCAATTTTCCAATTTTAATCCGTAAATATAAACTATAACTTTAAAACATTGGACCTAACTGAATGTTTGATCTTGGTGAGTCTTATTTTTCAAGGCTTTCTCTTAAATAATTTATAGCAGTATGAATGTCTGCCTGTATAGAAATGACTTGCATTTCCACCTATATTTCACCAATCTGACTGTTTTTCTTCTATAATTACTGATAGATTTGCTTTTAGCCCTTTACATTACCGTTACATATTGTAATGAGTGAGATATATTTTCGGAAACGTTTGGCTTTAAGAATGATGATTGGCCGCATCCAAGGGTTGATGTTGGGTCTGTAATGATTGTAATGATGATTTTCTACCTGGCTCGTCTACAATAAATGTTTCTAATTATGTATCATGATGACACCATCTTTCTGCAACAGGATATATAAAGGGAAACGTGTTAGCAAAATCAACCTGCCCTTGTTATGACACGGGTAACGGAAAACTGTTACATGTGGTGTCCTGCGGAGGATGACCTCACTCGCTTTGATGAAAAATAGTATAATTGTGGTCCACAGATGTCACCGGGGAACATTGATAGTGTCAGTTTCCATCTCATGTGTGGTCCCACACCCGCAATTTGTTGTTCTTTTTTTATAAATTTTGTGTTTTTTAATATCCATTTCAATGATGCCTATTAGTTTTAATGCTCTAGTGGCTGTGTCCAATTCTTTTGATCTTTTGCTAATATGATATGGGGATCGTTCTAATGTTTTTGCACCACTTTATTTTTTCTTCATGTCCGTCATTTTATGATCTTGTTGGGTAGAATTGGCATAATTTAGTTATGTTTTACTTTCTAAAAAAAAAAAAAAAAAAAAAAACATTTTTAAAATGTTTCTGCTTTTTGGTGGCATAATGAAATTAACCTATCCCTGAATGCTAAAGAAGCCATGCTAATGTACTTCATACTTAATATACCGTACTTGTTAAGACCTCATTCAAATGTGGAGTTTCTTTACCTGCATGATCTCTCTCTCTTTTTTTTCTTTTTTTCATGGATAGAAGACATGTACTTTGTAAAATCTTTGGAGAAATAAATTGCAGACATTTGAACAGCTCCAATGTCCGTTTTTTGATCAGGGTCATTGATCAAAATTACTTGTACAACTGTGTTGGCCTCCACTGAGTCGGGGTGTAATGGCAGCCAACTTTCACAGTGGTCATTCTGTCTGGCAGGCCATCCTCCGCAGAATAAGAAGGTTAAAGTTGTGGATTGGGGCTCAGGACCAGCCACTTTAAATAATGTCCAGGCATTAGGTGACACACAATAAAACTTGCGTTTACTGGAGCAGTTTATGATGGTGATATTACAGCTTTCTGATGGCAGTTTACAGAGTCTCAGCCTCTGATGGTGTGATGAACTTGGATCTCTTTCTGCCAATGTGGCAGCTTTCCTCACTCCCTCTGGTTATGGCACTATACTATGCCCTTTAAAGGTCTCCTCTCAGCCTGGACCTTGGCATTCACGATACCTCAGGCTTACAGGACAGTACTTCTGCTTTCTTCCCACTGCTGAGAACTCAGGATCCCATCAAGGCAGCTTGTTAACCCTCACTACCTCACTACTGATCCCTTTTGATGTCTGGCAGTTGTACACTCCTGGGACTGTGCAGGACACTGTTCAATGCAGCCTCATAGATTTTGCTGGGTCCTGACAGCAACCACGGCAAAGGCACTGGCTGCCTCCTTTTTCTCCAGCACCACTGAATCCATGGCAAGCACTATTGTGCCTCCTGGGCCCAGTAATTCTCTTTTAGGGCTGCTGACCACCAGACTTTACAATAGTGAACTAATCACATATGCATGTGTTACAATGACTAAACAGCTGATTTCCTATCTGACCATACAGTGAAATGGTTTGATCATACCACATCTCCTGGGCAGGGGAGGAAGTAAAAAAATAAGTATACAGACATTTGAGCATGGGATTACAGCTGATTCTCACTAATTGTGTGTGATCCCACGCTGTAATGTCTGTATACACTTTTGCTTCCTCCCCTGCCCAGGAGCAGTGGTATAAGACCATGTCCCTGTATGGTCAGACACATCCATTACACAGTACATAGCAGGGACACATAATGATTATCTCAGCCCAGGAGATGTGGTATGATCAGACTATGTCCCTGTACGGTCAGACACAACCATTACACCGTACATAGCAGCAACACATATACAGAGGGTACAGAATGTATTCAGAACCTTTACATTTTTCACTCTGTTTCATTGCAGTCCATTTGGTAAATTTAAAAAAGTTTATTTTTTTCTCATTAATGTACACTCTGCACCCCATCTTGCCTGAAAACAACAAAAACAAATGTAGAAATGTTTACAAATTTATTAAGAAATACTGAAATATCACATTTTTTCACCCCTGGATTTGGGGACCCTCTGCCATTCTTCCTTGAGATCCTCTCCAGTTCTGACAGGTTGGATGGTGAATGTTTGTAGACAGCCATTTTCAGGTCTCTCCAGAGATGCTTAATTGTGCTTAGGTCAGGGCTCAGTTAAGATCGGGTGCAGAGTGTACATTGAGATAAAAAATTAACTTTTTGAATTTACCAAATGGCTGCAATGAGACAAAGCGTGAAAAATGTAAAGGGGTCTGAATACTTTCTGTACCCACTGTATAAGATTATCTCAGGACGGGAACATTTCTTTAATCACGTCCAATTGTGGAGCTTATTAATATTGGAAGATCTATTGATTAAAATGAACTTTGTGAGAAACCTCTTTAGGAACAAGGAGAAGGCAACATTAGCTGTGACACAGGTCACACAGCCAGAGTTCACAGCATAATTTAAGTGAATGGAGTCACGAAACACTGGGTATGTAATGTGATCCCATTCAAATGCATTATTCTGCAATATAGCAGTGGTGTTTAGCGTTTGTGGCGTGCAGTGTTGTAGCAGTGGCTTAGTCATCTTTGGCCATGCAGCCCCAGCCTAAATGGAAGGAGATTGCAGCTAAGGCTGGCTTCACATTACGGCTGTGATCCGATCCGTGGATGTCCGCTTGAGGCAGACAGCCGCGGACTGGATCAGCACACAGAACTGGAGGGCTAATTTGCCATCCGGTGTGCAGCGCACGCAGCTGCCGCTGCTGATAGGTCATGACCGCAACTAGCTCCCTGCAAGCCGTGGTCCTGACCTAACAGCGGCAAATTAGCCCTCCAGTTCTGTGTGCTGATCCGGTCGCGGCTGTCTGCCTCAAGCGGACATCCACGGATCGGATCACAGCCGTAATGTGAAGCCAGCCTTAGGGTGTTTATTTTTTCTTTGTCCAAAAGTTGACACTGATTATATTTGACGAGGTCGAATTAACTAATCTGCATGATTAGCAAACATTGGATGCCATCTGTCGCCCCCCTGATCTGGAGGCATTGCCACTTTGTGATCCTGATGTGTATATAGTGCAGACTAACCAATGGTAATTTGCTGCTTTGCATCACTGGGGGATGTTTCGGGCTTGTTGAGTATAACCAGGCATTTAATATTTAATCAGTAGCTCGTTTTACTGTAGATTTCTCCGTTTGAGCAGCCGGCCATGGGTTGTGCTTAGCTTGTTTCTATATTCAATTAAACACTTTCATTCTTCACGTTGCAGAGAACGCTGCCGCCCACTCAGCCGCTTTCTACAGAAGCTTATTGTGAGTCCTGGGTCTGTACGTGCCTGGTAATAAGTGAACCTCGCTGATTGCCAATAATGTGCTAATTAAACAGAGAGAAGCTACGTGTTGTCTTCTGCTTTATTTCCGAATTCATTTTGTTGATCATTGTTTATATCGTTTTGTTTTCATGAATTGATTCAATATTATGATTTGACTTCAACCCAAATCATAGGGGCATTATTGCCTGAATTAAATCTCCAAAATACACACTTGTGCATACAAATGACTTGAAATGGTATAATGTGAATAGGCAACAGTAGGCATTAAGAGGTCATTGGGAGATGCCATAAAGTAGTGTTTGGTCAGGAACCTCACTTCACTCCATCTATGTCCTGAGGTCGCTGCTCCATGCAGGGGAGGGATGACTGAATGAAGAATCAGCTGGGCATCCTTGGCTTTTATCCCTTCTAGAACTCTCAAGAAAAATGCAGATTAAAGTAAATTGGTGAGGAAAAAAAAAAAAAAAAAAGAAATCTGAGCTCACCATAAGACACAATGTATTCTCAAATCATTGAGGTGGTTGACAGAAGTGGCCAATGTTGTGGTGCTCACCTGGTCTGGTTTTGCTTAGGCACCAGGGCTGGGGAATCATGGAGTTGGTGTCCATTTTGGGTGGAGTCTGACTCAGATTTAGGGAAATTGAGGAGTCTGAGTCGGATATTTGGCTTATTTACTTCATAGCGCTAGTTGTGGAGTTGGAGTTGCGTAGTCGGTGTCCATTTTGGTGGAGTCTGATTCGGGTAAATTGAAGAGTTGCAGTCGGATATTTGTCTTGCCAACACCACAGCCTTGCAAGACCTAACACTTGGAAATGTCTTTTAGTTTCCCAGAGGTGCAGTCTCCAGAGCGGACTTTCTTTTGGTCTTCTTCTTGCTATATCCCAGTGTTATGTAAGGATAGTAGCAGAAGACATGTTCATCCTGGTGCAAACGTCAACATGAAAATTTCTATTTTTCCTGCATGCCTACTTGGCCGTTCCCTTGACTTCCATAGGAACTGTGTACACTTTTAAAAACTAATTTTTAATTCATCTAATATTCATCTAATATAAAAAAAATAAGCGACTATTCAAATAATTTTGCTTAAAAATCCCCTTTTTGTTTTGTGCAACCCCTTCTTCTGTCCTGAGGTTAGTGGAAGCAGGACTGAGATGGAAGACATAACATGGGGTATTGGGGACAGACTCATTACA
The DNA here is from genome assembly GCA_033576535.1 of Allobates femoralis. Taxonomy (NCBI): domain Eukaryota; kingdom Metazoa; phylum Chordata; class Amphibia; order Anura; family Aromobatidae; genus Allobates; species Allobates femoralis. The sequence continues at coordinate 522,413,283 of JARQOC010000005.1, forward strand.
GGGTATTATAGACTCCTTGTAATAATACATGTGTTCTGCAGTGCAATGTGTGACCACTTACAATTTCCTCCAGCAATAGTTTATAGCCAGGCTTTCTGTAGTCAACATGAATTATTTTAGGAAATGGATTTGTCTGGTTGATCTAAAGGCCCTTGTATACAACGAGTTCGTCCTGATGAGATATATATGTATACATCGATCTCAAATCCAACTGCTCTCATTTACTTTGCAGAATGTGCAGACGAACCATCCCTAGTGCTGTCACTCATTAGCAGAGTCCTTCTCTGAATGAGAGGATGGATGTTCTGCTGACGTCAGATGTTTGCCACGTCTTTTTTAACATAAGTCTTTCTCAAACTAGTTAAGGTTGGCTTATTTGTCGTTTGATTGACAGAACATGTTGACAGAGCCAATAACAGGAATTAAGTTTTCACTAACAAATGGCCAATCATCGTCTCATGTAAATGGGTTTTAGCTTGGAGAGGTGTCTTTGTTCAAGGTTGAAGGATCCAATAGGTTAGAGCTTAAAGTATAAATGTAATTTCATTGAAAAAAAAAATGCTACACTGGTTAATGATGGGTCACTTTCTCAACTTTTTTTTGTGCACTTTTAAAAACTGCTTTTTAGGGCTGTGTGAGTGTGGTCAGTAGCTGATAGGCAGCAGTGCAATGTGATGGCATAGGAAGGGCAAGAGAGATTGTGAGCTATGTGGGGAACCAGCAGAGAAGGAGTCAAATGACAGATCAGAGAAGCTTGTCCCAAGGAAAGGGCAGAGGAGTTTGCAGTGATCCTGACATTCCTGTGCTGTAGCTTGACTTAATCGGATACATTGTGAACTCCTCAGCTGCAGTCAGCAGTGTGGATCTCTGTAGGCCCCGCACCTCCCTTATATGGTTATGTGAATGTCTTCAGTGTGAAGACTGATCTGACTGAGAATGAACATATATCTGCTTCAGACAAAGTCTAGTGGGGACACCTTGTGGAAGGTTTATGAATGGTTTTCCACCAGATTTTACTTACCGTATAAAGTATATTTGAAAGGTTATTAAAATCTCTTGCTCTAGATTATTATTACCGTAAATAAAAATGTAAACAGCTGTGACGTTTTAACTACTGATGATAAAAATGGGATATATAGTTGATGTGCCACTGATTTTTTTTTTTTTTTGGTGTGATGATCCAATATAGCAGAACTGTATATGAAAACCTAAAGAGTCTGTTTGCACTACATGACTGTTCAAACTATGCATAAGCCCTTGATATCGCTGAGTGGTTCAGTGAACCTTCCCACCTTATTATTTTCTGTCTGGTTTTTTTTTTTTTTTTTTTTTTTTTTGGCTCCTGTAAAACCAGAGCTGGCAATTTTAAAAGAGGAATGGGGGGGAGGGGCGGAGTATATAGTGATACAAGGGTGCACTGAACCCCTGTATTTGGTTTGACAAGTCATTTTGTATAAGAAAAGTCCCTCCAAATCCCTATTTGACCGCTGTTTACTCTATTTATGACCCTTCTCTTCTTTTAGTCTTTGATCACTGGTCCTGTCCTAAAAATTGAGATATTGGGATTTATTTAAGGTGTGGATTTACTATGATCTGCAGCTCCAACCGCTGTTGTATAGAAATGACCTTGTGATGAGTATTTTGGAGATTGGGTCAGACTTCATTATGGAGGTCAGTGCAGTTTCTCTTGAATGCACAGTATAATATCGCCATGTAAGCTGAACGTCATTCATCAGCATCGGACTCCCTAATGCTTCCTTGGCACTTATTGCCCTTCAGAAGTGTCTTGGTCACCAGCCTGAAAGACAAACTCCCGATTTGCCGAGCCGCTCATTCATCTTTCATGGGGAGATCCACATCACAGTGTGCGCATGCCGGAAGGGCTATTTTTGGATCAAGTTCTTTCAGTTTGGGGAGCGTCCCCTTATAAGCCCAACTCATAAAATAGTGGTCTGACAGCAGCGAGCGCAGAGCATGCACTGTCTGTTCTGCTAACTTGAAAGCCCTTTTGTCTGGAGCCTCTGAGGTGTGTCGTGATCATGCAATGACATGCTTTTCTGCTGTGCCTCATACTTTAGTCAGTGTAAACATTATCAATTATGCATGTCAGGTTCCTAACTTCCTCGCTCCCAGACCAAAAACTACAGCTTCATTTGTGTTACTCGTTTTAAGGTGCCATACACACTGGTCGAAGGTGGAGTGGACCTGCTGGACATCTAATGTGTATGGAGATGCCCCAAGTCTTCCCCGTCTGCAGGGGATTGGGAGAAGGAAGCAGCAGGCATAATGGGGTTAGCCATCTCTAAGTAGTGCGAGTTGCTTATTCCTCTCTCTTCATTAAAGGACATTAGTCAAATACTGCGTGTACTTTGCTCCACTACCTTAACGGGAATCTGTCATGTCCACCCCCAATGTTATTTATATTATGTAGTGTTCATTAACAACCCTTTTTTTACTTTTTAATTCATTATATTCATCCCAAAAAAGCATTTTAGATTCTTAAATATTTTCATTACTTAGCTGGGCAAACAGTCAAGCAGTCATCTGGCTAGTTATTATTATTGTTATTTATTTGTAGAGCACCATTGATTCCATGGTGCTGTACATGAGAAAGGGTTACATACAAACAAGTTAAAAATACAATGAACAAACTAACAGTGACAGACCGATACAGAGGGGAGAGAGGACCCTGCCCTTGCGAACTTACATTCTACAGGGTGGTGGGGAGAGACAGTAGGTTGGGTCTGCTCTGGTGGTGGTGGAGCACCGGGTCCAGTGGTGGTGAGGTGGCATCGTGGTCATGGCAGGCTGTAGGCTGTTCTGAAGAGATGGGTCTTCAGGTTCCGCTTCAAGGTTCCGAGTGTAGGTGATAGTCGGACGTTTTAAGGTGCAGAATTCCAGAGAATGGGGGATGCTTGGGCGAAGTCTTGCAGGTGGTTAGATGTGGTTAAGGCGGCGTCACACGGTTCAATATTGCGAACGATATCGCTTAAGCGATCTGCGTTTTGATCGCTTAAGCGATATCGTTTGTGCATCGCTGCGTGCGATCAAGTGATTTTACAATGTAAAATCGCTTGATCGTTACATCGCAGATATGGGAGCCGGAGCTCATATCAAGCGATCATCGCTTGTTCAATCTGCTTCATCGTGGTGTGTGACACCACGAGGAACGATCTCCCAGCGGCAGAGCCTATGCTGGGAGATGGTATCTATGGTAAATGTCGGGTTACTAAGCGCCGCGCGGCGCCTAGTAACCCGATGTGTACCATAGTTACCAGCGATTTCGCTGGTCCACATCGCTGGTGAGTCTGTCTGTGTGACAGCTCACCAGCGATGTGAGCGATATTGTTAGCAATCGCGCGTGCACGTGATCGCTTACAATATCGCTCTCGATATTGTAGCGTGTGACGGCCGCCTAACAGTTAGCTAGCTGAACTTGTAGCAATGCCGATATTCAGAAAATGCTGAAAGGACCTGTGATGTCACAATCATCAGACTATAATAGACGGAGCTTAATCTACATAGACCTTACTGATCTAGCTGAATTAGCTCCGCCCATTATGGTTGTTGTCATACGGGTCCTTTATACAGTGCATTTGGCATTGCTACCAGTTCAGTGACATATCTTTTAACCAGCCGAATGACTGCATGACTGTTTGCCAAGCTAGCTAATAAAAATATGTATATCTAAAATGCTTTTTTGGGATAAATACAACAATTAAAAAAAAAAAAAAAAAAAAGTTGCTAATAAACACTACATGATCTAAAGAACATAGGGGTGGTTTAATAACAAAAAATGACATGACAGGTTTAGTTTAAAGAGCTTTTCCCCAAAACAACAATCACCCCCTTTCAACTGGAGATAGGATAACTTGCTCATCTCTGGGACCATTGGCGATCCTGAGATTTGGGATTTTGGAACTGCAAGAATGGGGATCTGCAGCCCCATCCTGAATGCAGCAGAGGTGTGCATGCTCTTCCTCTATGCCATTAATTGTCTGACTGCCAATGCAGCCCTATTTCCAGCATTACCATAGTCAATAAATGGAATGCAGGTCGAGCACATGCACCCTTACTGCTTTTAGAATGGGGCTACATAGCACTATTCTCAGGGCTCAAAATTCTCAATCATATTTTGGCAAAGCTGAGCTAATTCTAGTAGACTGAAAGCCACTATTTGCTGAGAAATGTACTGCAGGGGCCTATCTCATTAGGTATTAAGGGTTTTTTCCTGCATATAGCCAGAATCTATTACATACTCACACATGCATTCTCTCACTTCTCCTCCATCTAGTTAGCTAGATCTTACACCCCCTCCTCTCTTTCTTTCTTTCTTCTTCCAGCCTGATTGGCAGGTTACTGTTACAGCAATCGGTGTCCTCAGTGGTGATACATTAATGGGTGTTGACTGACTGACTGCAGTGGTCACATGCAGACTAGGACAAGAGGAGAGCACAACTAGGATTAGCTGGATGAAGGAACATATCCCCCACCTTTTTCCTTCATTCAAAATATGTGCTAAAATTATAGTACTCTTAGTGAAAAACCCATATGCAAATTGTCACTTCAGTGAGGAAGTGAAAAACTAATGTCACCTGATAAAGGTAGCAATCCTTAGTCATAATCGACTCTTTAACAAGCCTTTTAATATGACTCAGGATTTGTGCCAGATAAAAACCCCAAACTGCAGACGCTGTGTTTCGGGGTGATTGCCCCTCATCGGTGCAGTGTGTGGGAGTGGAAAACCCCTCGTTCTTGGTAGTTCTGGATGTTACAATGTAAAGTTTTTTTTCACTGCTGATTATTTTAAAGAAAGGGAGAATGGTTTTGTATTTGATATTTTAGAGGAAATTTAGTAGCATAGTGAAAAATGCAAACACAGCCACCCTACAGGAAAGCGGAGGTCTAGGAAAGTGACCTCACTCCTGGGGGCGGTGTGGTCATTGTTGCCCTTGTGTCACGGAGCTGCGGCATTCGCCAAATGATTTCCCTCCACATATGAAGCCAGTGACACCAGACATGTCTCCACTTATCACACCTCTACTTTGTGGACCTCCCTAAACTGCTCCCCATAGCCTAATTTTCTGGGTCTTTAATACCTACCTCATTATTTTACGTATTCATTAATTCCCCGATCGGCTATGTCTATTAATACTGCTGACATTAATGGAATAACAGGCAGGGTCGAAACAAGTCCATTCAGCCCAATACAATTTAAATCATCATCTTTACATTTTTATTATGTTACCCTTTATGTTTTTGTTTTAGCAAGGGTGACAATTGTGGAAACATGCACTTTGGGAATGGGCAGGACAGTAGCCTGAGATAAGATATGGACCCTAACCCTCGAAGTTAATAACCTACAGGTTTTGCTCTGCTGTTGATAAGAGATTTTAAGCTTTTTCTATTGTTACTTTTTAAGCTTAATGGAGTGCTCCAGCAGTCTGGTTTTATGGCACTCTTTTTTTTTTTATATATTTTTTTTATCAATGATAAATGTTTATATTGTGCTTATTACAATTATTAGCGCTGTCATCTGCCATTTTCGTCTTCTGGGTTATATGACCACAGTTGCGGACGGTCGGCTCATCCTTTTATCTTCTTTGTAGACTCGCGAACCTTTCTCTTTTTTCCAATCTAGAAAAATGTTTATTGTATTGTGAGTGTTTTTGATCAGACTGTCCTTAGTTTGGTCGGTGTGACAGCTTTTACCATCAGCTTCATAAGTTTTTCTTGGATGAAACAAGAAATTAAAAAAAACCTGACTGAGGTTCCTCTGCTGTGGGTGTTTTTTAATGTGTTTTTTTTTTTTTTTTTTAATTTCCAAGGACCCATACAGTGGCGAATTTGATCCTACACTCTAATCAATATTAGCCAAGTCTCTGTGCTTTTATGCAGACCACTCAAAGGAAAAAAATCTGACATTTGAGCTATCCTTGAGACTGACATACGTACTAGTGCTGTCAGTGAAGAACACAGAGGGCAATCGTTACAGGAAAAACTCAATTCTGGACAAGTCCTTAGTTTGAATGAGGCTCTAATAGTAAAGCAGCTCTGGAAACAGTAGAAGACACAGATAACGCCACCACTTTCTACAACTCTACACTCGCATCATCTATTGATGCAGCTGCCCCTCTTGGTCATGGCAGAACACAACAAATCAACAGACAACCCTGGCACACAGACACCACTAAAAATCTGCGGCGACCGTCTAAGGTTGCAGAGCGACGCTGGAAGACAACACACTCTCATGAAGACTACACAGCAATCAAACAAGCGGGCATAGCGAGTCGCCTTAGAACTGCTCGCAATGGCCGCTTCGCGGCCAATGCTTCGCACGTGTCCACATGACCACGCCGGAAGTAGCGCCGGAAGGGGCAAAAAAGCCATTCGCGTTTATATAATAGATGACTGATAGTCACCGTGGTCAGGAACTAAAGTGGAAGCAAAAAAAAATTTTTTTTTCTTTAGTTGTAATATTTGTAACATATTGGTAATCTAAATGTGTGTACTCACTGACTGTGTATTCATTGGTTTAATCATTGGGTAACTTTTTTTGTCAACTAAGTTTGCTTAGTCTCTTGCATTTTTTATTTTTGTCATGGTGGAGACTAGTAAAATCTAGTGTCTATGTCGGTCACAGCAAGTAAATGACAGGTTTGTGAGGCTGATCGAGACGGGAAGTGCTGACCGGACAGGATTCTGTTCCTGAGCATTTTTTTGATGCTCTCTCCATGGTTGCTGTAAATACATAAATACAGTCTTCAGCATCTCATAGACTGTGAGCCCTTGTGGACAGGGTCCCTGCCCCTCCTGTACCTGTACGTCCTGATCGCCTAGATTTAGTGTACTTGTTCTTGTCTCACTCATCCTCATGTAAAGCGCCATGGAACCTAATGGCGCTATTTAAATAATAATAATAATTAATGATTTTTAAGTTATTGGTTACATTTCTCTACTAATCTCAATAGGTATGTGCACACGTTAAATGGGTTGATGATAATTCTGCAGCCCCTCCATGTGTATGCAGACTTAGGCTGGTTTTACACTAGTGTTTTACACCATCCGTGTGTATCCAGCTTAAACTGGATGCTCCTGCATCCTTTTTCAGCCCCATTGACTTTCAATGGGGACACAGACAGCTTTGTGAGCATCCAGTTGTGCACGTTTTGCCCTGGATCCGTGGGTTCACATATTTTTCACGGAGACAAAATCTGCAACTTGTTGCGATTTTGGTCTCCTTGGAAAAAAATAAAATGTGAAGCCGTGGATCCACCTGGATCCAGAGCCCCTTGTGTGAAATCACAATGGGTGCTTATGGATCACAGACTGAAACGGAGGCAGAATCCCGGTGGCTCCATACTTCCGGTTTGTGATTCATGAACAGATCCTGCAAAAATATGCAAACGGATGATCCCACATGGGGTGCGAGTGCATCCAGTTTGCCATCACTTGGGAATTCGTGGGCATGCAAAATTTCCAAAAAAAACACTAATGTGAAACCAGCTATTCCTCCCAACACATCGCAGGTCTATTTCCATGTACCGTATATACTCGCGTATAAGCCGAGTTTTTCAGCCCAAAAATTGGGCTGAAAAGTCTCCCCTCGGCTTATACCCGAGTATATACGGTATATAAAAAAAAAAAAATCTCAAGGGGTAGTACACAGCAGCCCCAGGCCCCCCTCACTGTTTGGCGCCCCCACCTCAGGATGCCCCCCCCCCACACGCAGCGCTGCGCTCATACATTACCAGCCTGTCAGCTGTCATCCTCCGGTGGCGGATCGCGGCTCCCGGCTCCGGCTTCCATCTTCTTCTGTGTCTTCCTGCATGTCACATGACCGGCCGGCGTCGCGATGACGTCATCGCGATGCGCCCCGGTCACAATGCAGGAAGACACAGAAGAAGATGGAAGCCGGAGCCGGGAGCCGCGATCCGCCACCAGAGGATGACAGCTGACAGGCTGGTAATGTATGAGAGCAGCGCTGCGTGCGGGGGTCGGGCATCCTGAGGTGGGGGCGCCAAACAGTGAGGGGGGCCTGGGGCTGCTGTGTACTACCCCTGGGGCTGCTGTGTACTACCCCTGGGGCTGCTGTGTACTACCCCTGGGGCTGCTGTGTACTACCCCTGGGGCTGCTGTGTACTACCCCTGGGGCTGCTGTGTACTACCCCTGGGGCTGCTGTGTACTACCCCTGGGGCTGCTGTGTACTACCCCTGGGGCTGCTGTGTACTACCCCTGGGGCTGCTGTGTACTACCCCTGGGGCTGCTGTGTACTACCCCTGGGGCTGCTGTGTACTACCCCTGGGGCTGCTGTGTACTACCCCTGGGGCTGCTGTGTACTACCCCTGGGGCTGCTGTGTACTACCCCTGGGGCTGCTGTGTACTACCCCTGGGGCTGCTGTGTACTACCCCTGGGGCTGCTGTGTACTACCCCTGGGGCTGCTGTGTACTACCCCTGGGGCTGCTGTGTACTACCCCTGGGGCTGCTGTGTACTACCCCTGGGGCTGCTGTGTACTACCCCTGGGGCTGCTGTGTACTACCCCTGGGGCTGCTGTGTACTACCCCTGGGGCTGCTGTGTACTACCCCTGGGGCTGCTGTGTACTACCCCTGGGGCTGCTGTGTACTACCCCTGGGGCTGCTGTGTACTACCCCTGGGGCTGCTGTGTACTACCCCTGGGGCTGCTGTGTACTACCCCTGGGGCTGCTGTGCACTACCCCTGGGGCTGCTGTGCACTACCCCTGGGGCTGCTGTGCACTACCCCTGGGGCTGCTGTGCACTACCCCTGGGGCTGCTGTGCACTACCCCTGGGGCTGCTGTGCATTACCCCTGGGGCTGCTGTGCATTACCCCTGGGGCTGCTGTGCATTACCCCTGGGGCTGCTGTGCATTACCCCTGGGGCTGCTGTGCATTACCCCTGGGGCCTGCATACCTGTGCTGGGGTCCACCCTCGGCTTATACACGAGTCAATAGGTTTTCCCAGGTTTTGGGGGCAAAAGTAGGGGGGTCGGCTTATACACGGGTTGGCTTATACACGAGTATATACGGTAAATATTATTTTGCACAGTTTGATCATGATTTGTTAGAATCAAATACTCAGCAAATATTGTGTTGTGCTGCAGATTTTATACACACAAGTTGTAGCAATATTCTTGCATTGCACAACATCTGCAAAGTGTGAACAATAGCCATAGGGAATTTTTATTCCTGTGAGGAAGGGAAGAGAGTAGTAAGACCGTGTTCATACCCCAGGATTGCTACAGATTTGCATTGCGAATTCTGCATCACAGAAAAGCAGCAATTTACCATACAAAACACATGGATGATGTTTATGTGTAGCAGATTATGAAACCCTATGAAACCCATTGGGTAAAATCCACATTGCATGCTCAGCATAAATCGTTGCAAATGTTGCTGGTAACATTTGCAAAATTAACAGAGAATATTTTTGTCATTACTCTGCAACAACCATCGAGCTAATTATCGCTTGTCTGCTTGCTGCACGTCTGTAGACCTGACATTAATGGAGGTCGATCAGTCGGGAGATCATTGTCTGATCTAAAAGGCCCTCAACCTTAGATGCTAAAATGTCAGTGGTGCTAAGGCTTGGTTCACATTTGCGGACCCCTCCGCAGCGTTCTGCAGAGGGGATCCGCAATGTGACCGCAGCAGCCGCGAGCTCCTATCTTTATAATGGGAGCGCACGGTGCTGCGCTTGACAGCGCATGACCGTGCACACCCATTCACTCCCATATGTGATCTGTGCGCAGGCGGATGCATGCGTACAGATCACACAGTCTCGTCCGCACCAGGAATGCAACATGTCGCGTCCCTGGTGCGGACGAGACTGTGTGATCTGTACGCAGGCATCCGCCTGCGCACAGATCACGTATGGGAGTGAATGGGTGCGCACGGTCATGCGCTGTCAAGCGCAGCACCGTGCGCTCCCATTATAAAGATAGGAGCTCGCTGCCGCTGCGGTCACATTGCGGATCCCCTCTGCAGAACGCTGCGGAGGGGTCCGCAAATGTGAACCCAGCCTAAGTGCTTCATCATAAATGACCCAAAATCTATGACCAGGGAGCAGTTTTAGGCCATGTTCTCACAGCATTTTTGGTGCATATACGTTGTCAGCTACCGCAACCTTCTCTCTAGGCCGCAAAGATGCTGCGTTCAAGATGTTCGGGTTCATCATTTTTGTGGTGTTTCTCACTTTTTTTATTTGCATTTTTAATGTGCTTTGCTTTAAGCACATGTTTCTTCACCAAAAACTGAAAGCTGTGAAAAATGCTGTTGCATTTATTGTGTTTTTTTTCCTTCACTTTCTCATTGCTTTTTATGAGTGGAAAAAAATGCTGCAAAAACACTGATGGCAGATGGACAAAAATGCTAGTTTTCCAATTCAGTCAGGAAAGTAATGTGCATGAGATTTCTGAAATCTCAGTTTTTGCTGGAGCTGTAGGAAGTGGCTTTTATTTAGCGTTCTAAGAAAACCCAGTGGAAAAAAATGCATTATTATTATTTATTTATAGAACACCATTGATTCCATGATGCTGTACATGAGAAAGGTTGGATACAAAACAAGTGAAAAATATGAACAGACTTCACAGTGACAGACTGGTACAGAGGGAGAGGACCCTGCCCTTGCAGGCTTAAGTTGTACGGGGTTAATAGGGATGGTGACAGGTTGGGTCAGCTCTGGTGGTGGTGGTGGAGCGTTGGCTCTGGTGGTGGTGGAGCACTAGCTTCGGTGGCAGCATTGTGATTGCAGGCTGTGGGCTGTTCTGAACAGATGGGTTTTCAAGTTCCACTTGAAAGTTTGAATGTAGGGGAAAGTCAGACATGTTGGGGTGCTGTATTCCAGGGGATGGGGGATGCTCAGGAAGACGTCTTGCAGGCTGTTGGATGAGGAAAATACAAATGTGGAGGGGAGAAATTGGGAGATACGTTCAGTGATGTATGTGGGAGTCGTATTGTAGATTAAGTCAATGGCTTTGTAAGTCAATGTTAGTATGGATTGGATACGCTGGGGAATTGGAAGCCAGTGAAGAGATTTGCAGAGAGGTGAAGCGGAGGAGTAGCGAGCGGAGAGGTGGATCAGCCTGGTAGCGGAGTTGAGGACAGACTGGAGAGCTGTGAGTGTTACCGGGGAGGCCACAGATGAGGATGTTAAAGCAGCCAAGGCGAGACATGTTAAGGACTTGTACTAGCCGTATAGTTTTTGTAACTCGCTCTGTACCAATTGGGTTCATACCAGGGCGGTGGAGTCGGTAAGCCAAACCATTAAACTCTGACTCCGGCTCCACAAACTCTGACTCCTTCATACAGGATCATGTTTAAGTGATAATTTATTGTAGTACAATGTGAACATCGGGCTTTAATCCTTATTTTGATACAATAATTAAGATATATTTAGATAGATAATTTTCATATGCAATTTCCCAGAGGAGCATTGCGACTGGAAATCTCAGCTGGCAGGCAGAATACTCTCCGCAAGGAGAATAGCTGTTCCTCCAGACCTAGTCTATAGCCTCTCATACAGCCAGATCAGAATCCAACACATTGCACTAATGAGGGGCAGTTCACCCGAAACGCAGCATCTGTAGTTTGGGGTTTCTGATCTGGCACAAATCCTAAGGGTACATTACACGACGCAATATTGCATGCAATTTCACTGGCAATTTGCTGGAATCATAGGACACATTGTTCTATTTTGTTGCGTGTACAAATGGAACAATGTTCCATGATTTCACTGCAACCAGCAAATTGCCAGTGAAATTGCATGCAATATTGCCGTCGTGTACGGTACCCTTAGTCATATTAAAAGGCTTGTAAAGAGTCAATTATGACTTTTAGGATTGCTACCCTTATTAGGTGGCTCTAGAGTTTATCTATTCCTCACTAAAGTGACAATTTGCATATAGATAGAAGATGATAATTCATAATATTCAGTAGAAGACTGCACTGTTTAGAGTACTGTAATACCACAATCACATGTTAGACATCTGTAGGAGTACTGACTGTTTCTACTTTGTAATAGCACGTCTACTTGACTCCACACAAATGGTTTCACGACTCCGAGTCCTTTTATAGCCTGGTTCTACTTTGTACATAGAGGCTATTGATTTTTGCACGACGGTCAGATTTCCATATCCAGATTTCCTAGCTGATTATTAAATGGTTTAGAGATATTGTTAGACTAGTTTTACACACAATATGTATTAAATCTAGTAATGCTACTACTTGTAGTCAGTGAGGCCTATATAGTTTTGTTCAGTGTTTGACAAGTAAGCTTCCTCTGACCATTTTGTTTTCTGCAATTCTCTAACATTTTCACTCTCTGGAAACTAATGTATAATTGATGGGCTCTCCATGATGTATTGTATGCACTTGATACACAGCGGTTTGTGTTGCTCTTTATCCTGGCGCTTGTTAGTTGTGTATTGGGTATCACATATCCACCTCCTTGGGCTTCATTGGCATTTTCAATGCTGGTTCTTAGTATCTAATTGGCATATTAATGTGGGTAGTTTATTCTTTATACATTAACATGGCACATTGTGAATATATAAATGCCATAAGACAGAATGACTGCCTGGCATTGCAGCAAAGATCAACTAGACCCCACAGCCCCTCATCCCCACAGCCTTAAGGCCACGTCACACGCTTCAATCATGTGAACGATATCACTTAAGTGATCCGGGATTTTGATCACTTAAGCGATATCGTTTGCGCATCGTTGCGTGTAACTGAGCGATCTGTTAACGAAAAATCGCCTGATTGTTTGGTGGAAGATTTGTGAGCAGGACCTCAAATCAAGCGATAATCCGTTGAGCGATCTGCAGCATCGTGGTGTGTGACACAGCCTATGCTGGGAGATTGTAACCATGGTACGCATCGGGTTACTAAGCGCAACGCGACGCCTACTAACCCGATGTGTAGCATGGTTACCAGCGATCTCGCTGGTCCATAACGCAGGAGAGTCTGCCTGTGTGACGGCTAACCAGCGATGTGAACGATGTTGTTAGCGATCGCACGTGCATGTGATCGCTAACAGCATCGGTCATCAGATTGAGGCGTCTGATGTGGCCTTTAGGATCAGTCAGGTTTGGGCCACATGCACACACTTGAGTTTTTACCTCGGTTTTTGTAGCCAAAACCAGGAGAGGAACAATCAGAAGAGAAGTATAACAGAAACACGTCACCACTTCTGTATTTATCACCCACTCCTGGTTTTTCCTTGTACAAATACAGAGTTAAAAAATGCACCAAATACTCAGTGTGATCGTGGCCTAATGATTCCAGCTGGCTGTGGAGACTGAGTTGGGGGTCTATTTTGGTGGAGTCTGAGTCTGAGCTGGAGTCGGTACAAAATGGACGACTACACTAAATTATATGATTGTATATAGTTTAATGCAGTTTCTTCTGAATATTAGAATATTAATGAATTTCATATCTGAATATTAGAATATTAATAATTCATATCTAAAGTTCTTGATTATTGTATTATCATAAGGATTAAAGCCTGATATTCACATTGTATGACAATAAATTTATCAGTTAAAGGGAACCAACCACCAAAAAAATCCCTATAAATATCTGTCCCTGGAGCCTTAAATTTACTATTCTAACCATCCCTGACTGACTAAATCTACCTAACTACACGCACAATAAATCACTTTTTATACTTACCAAATTCTTGTCGGATGGGCGTTCCTCCAGGCTTTTTGTCAGCGAGGCGGGTCTCCTCGCCGCGCTCGCACCCGCTTCGCTACTGTCCATCTTCTTCCAGGATTCAAATTACCCGCCCATCGCGTCCTCACAATGAGCGGGTCACGTGCTGCAGGCCCCGTGTCACTTCCGCCCGCCGCGTCACTGGTACACCCAGGCTGGCTTCCGAGCATGCGCAGATGGCATGCTGAAGCCGGCTTGGGCGCGTCATAGACCCAGCGACGTGGCAGGCGGAAGTGACGCGGGGCCTGCAGCACGTGATCCGCTCATTGTGAGGACGCGATGGGCGGGGAATCCTGGAAGAAGATGGACAGCAGCGAGGCGGGTGCGAGCACGGCAAGGATTTGGCAAAAAAGTGATTTATTGTGCATGTAGTTGGGTAGATACATATATCACACTGAAATAGCTTTTGGAAAAACCCAATTTTAAATGTTCCTCTTTTTTAAAAAAAAAGAGGGGTGTGCCCAAACTTTTTCGGCTTCACACCATGGTGTTTCGGGTCCGCATCCGGTGTGAACCGGATCCAATTTTGCCGCCCATGGTGCCGGATGGCTGTTATTTGCCAACTGGTTTTGTACATTTCCGGGAGGATCCAGTTCTTTTCGTTTTTGGCGCTAGACACAATCAGTCTGCATCATTTTTTGTGTCTGGTGCCAAAAATGAACAGAAGCAAATCTTCCCTGATCCAGGGCAGTCCGGCGTCCATAACTTGAAAGTCTATGGGCGCCGGATCCCGGACGCCTGGTGCTGAAAGAGCGGCAGCTCTGCAATACAGCCGTGCTCGTTCTGCACCATGGAGAGCGCAGCATTACAGAGCCGCCACTTAAGTTCAGCACCTTGAGAGCTCCACGGCTGAAATTTCAGCACCGCGGACAGCTCCCCTTCACACGCTGAAATTTCAGCACTGGACAGCTGCACAGACATGCAGAAACGATTCCTGTTTAAAACCGGATCGGAGGGGGTATTTGCCCTCAGTTTCTGCACGTCTGGGGCTGTCAGGTTGTGTTTTTTCTTCCCTGAATCATCTATCTTTTCGGACATCTTTGGCTTTTTTCCTTTTTTACATCCTATATATAGAATATTGTCGACTGTTGAAGCATGAAGTGGTTAAAAGAAGTGACAAAAGATGGAAGGAGTGAGCCGTTCTCTTCATATGTTCATTCTTTTTAGTGTTTTTTTCCCGCCTGTAGATGATGATGTGTCCACATGATCTTAAAATGTTTTTCCCCTTCAGCAAGTTGGTTTTGGACTATTCATTCAGGTATATTAATAACTTTATTGAAGAGATGTGTCTGAGTGACAGCAAGTTTACCGAGAGGGGATTTGCTAACATTAATGTAGGCAACTTCTCCATACATGGCTTTTAGTTGCTGGACTTGGACAATCATGCATGGAACATGATTTGCATTGACAGTCGAGGGTTTTATTTTTCCTTCAATTCTATATCTGATTTAGATTTGTTTTTAATAATTAGTGATTCAGCTGTGTCTCCATTGTGAGAGGAGCGTGACCCGCCCTGGTCCAATGTATTCTCATAAGGTCATGAAGGTGAACATGCTCTTAAAGTGACAGATGAGTTTGTAATGTCTATGTACATATTTAGACATAAAATGACTGAAGTGTTGGTTGTCGGTATAGATGAGACTGTGCGTGGTTCGCCGGCTTAACCACAATGTAGATTTATGGAGCTCTCGGTACGGGGCTTTTGTTGTGGAGCACTTTACAAATAGATTGTGTGGCTGGATCTTTTGTTTGCAGAGGTTTATTCACATGAATAATGCCCTCACAATGCCTGTCACCTTCCTGTATGAGGCATTTCATATCGATCACTGCCGCCTTTATTATCCATTGTTGCTTGTGTTGAGGTAGAGCCTGTAATCCAGTCTTTCCATAAAGTCTTAGGGCTGAAATGTTCATTATTACGTCTTCATTTCTGTAGCATGTGTTTGTGTTTTGTCCATGTCGATCTCCTATGGGTCTCATAAGTCTGAGAAAAGTACATAGACTTGTCAGCAGTCCTGATTTGCTTGGAAGGTCTTGGACTGCAAGACATCGGCAAAAATATTCGGCTTCTTAGGGTTTTCTTGGGGTGGGGTTTCAATGTCTTAAAGGGATCCTGTCACCCCCAAAACACATGTAAACCTATTAAAACCTGTCCCTAGAGCATATTAACACTTTCCCTACACTGTTTTTACCTCCTAAATGCAGTAAATGACATTGCATAAAAACGTTTTATAAGTACCTGATTACTGATAATGACTATGCTATTCATAGTCACTCATCCAGGCTGCCCCTCTGCTTCATAGCACGCCTGAATAGGCGTGATCTTCATAGCAGATTCAAATTGCCGCCTCCCTGCTGTGCCCTGTGTCGTCCGAGGCTGCTGTGTGGCTGGGTGACGCGATCCGCGTCATTCCCCGCGCCGGGTGACGTATTTACACCGGCGCCGCGCTGTAAACTTCAAAATGCGCACTGCGCATGGGCATGCGCAGTGTGCATTTTGAAGCCGACAGCGCGGCGCCGGTGTAAATACGTCACCCGGCGCGGGGAATGACGCGGATCGCGTCACCCAGCCACACAGCAGCCTCGGACGACACAGGGCACAGCAGGGAGGCGGCAATTTGAATCTGCTATGAAGATCACGCCTATTCAGGCGTGCTATGAAGCAGAGGGGCAGCCTGGATGAGTGACTATGAATAGCATAGTCACTCATTATCAGTAATCAGGTACTTATAAAACGTTTTTATGCAATGTCATTTACTGCATTTAGGAGGTAAAAACAGTGTAGGGAAAGTGTTAATATGCTCTAGGGACAGGTTTTAATAGGTTTACATGTGTTTTGGGGGTGACAGGATCCCTTTAAATGCTGGTAATTATGAGTTTGCAGCCAATCCATTACCATACCTCTATTTCCCCATTTGTCTATCAGTGTCAGACTGGGCTGGCAGGGGCCCACCACTAACATGGACTCTTGGGGCCCACCAATCAACTACATTCAAATATGCATTTAAATAATATACTGGGTAGGTTGACGAGATACATTCGATATCTCTACATAGAGAAACAGGTGTATTGTGCCAAGTACTGATTATGTTGGGGGGTAAGTGACACTGCAAAGGGGCCCACCGGAGGATTCTTCTGTTAGCCTGTGGGGCAGTCCAAGCCTGCAGTCTATACCACAAGACATCCTTTGGCTTTCACTGTCTCTTTACATGCTTGGACAGTGCTGGAGGATAAGATTGCGGCCATACAGTTGATCTTCCCTGGCCACCAAAAAGTAGGTTTCTTCCTACAGGAGGTTGCATTACCTACAGGACTCTAGTCACCAGCTGGATCTCTGCACGGAGTACTAGTGTCCTCTAGGAGTTTGCAGCTGTTAGTAAGCTTTAGAAAAATGCCCGTATTATAAGGATTATTTATGATCATTGCCCTGTGAGGGATCAGGACTGTCTGAACGCTGCCAATTGGCATCATTGTATGAGTGGGAATTTTAGATGATGCCAATTGTCCTTTCATATTAATAGGACCTAAATGTAAATGAGCCTTACAGGGTAAGGATTCCTTTGACATGGAAAAATAATCTTTACCTATGTTAGTGCAGTTTTATTTCTGAATCATTAAGTTTCAGTCAGCCTGATTTTGCAGTTTGCAGCTTGATCCAAGTTTAGGGAGCTCTCTTGTCTTGGAATGCATTTCACAGTAATATTGGCTGCATTTGAGACCTGTTTATATCCAGGATGTTACTGCTTTCTTAGCTCAAAAGCACAGCTTCTATCCTGCACTAATTTCTTCTTTGTGTTTTTCCTCCAATATCCATCCTATTTTCTTTTCATTCCCCATCATACATGCTCTCTTCTCCAGTGGAGATCTGCGGACAACCCTCTGCCTCCTGATGTTTCAACCACCTGAGATGAGAGAGGGAGGGAGAGCATCAGACACAAAGTAGCTCTGATGGATTTATAACATTTTTGCAGATCACATAGGAGGAGTTCAGATGGCTGTATGCAATCTCAGGCCACTACCATCCCCAAGTGGCAGATATGATTTACTCGGGTGCTCTTCCGTAAATCGGACAAGTGCAGGAGCAGCCTGCTGTTTAGATGCATTAAGCCCCTGTCACACATAGCGAGATCGCTGTTTCGTCACAGGTTTTGTGACGCAACAGCGACATCACCAGCGATCTCGCTATGTTTGACACGTAACAGTGACCGGGCCCCCGTCGTGAGATCGGCGATTGTGTCGGAATGGCCTGGACCATTTTTTGATCGTCGGACTACCACTGGGCAGCATGCATCGGTGTGTTTGACGCCTAACAACGACCTCGTTGGCGATTCAGAACTCAGCCACGTAGGTCTGAGTCGTCAGACTAGCCGCTGTGTGACAGGGTCCCAACGACCGCCGAGGTCATTATACGGGTCACCGTATCATTGCTGCGTCGTTGAGTAGATCTGACTGTTTGACATCTCACCAGCGACCACGTAGCGACGTTCTAGCGATCCTTACCAGGTCGTATCGTTGTCTGAATGAACCTATAGGGTAAATTTACACATTGCAGATTTTGAGGCAGAAAATTCTGCCAACAGCCATTTATTTGGAAACAACCCTATTCGAAGTATTGGATCCTATTTTGAGTCTGAGACTCTGGAACCAAAGCTGCAGTATGTGTCAATCTACCGTTACACAAATGACATATTTTTAAAAAAAAATATTTTGCTTCTAAGAAGTAGATAAAAAATTAAGAAATTCCTTGGACGTGCGTCATCCCTTTTAATCTTTAACAAGCTTGTGTGAATGAGGCGGTGTACTCGCCCATGGATGCAGAATTTGCCAAGTGGGCTCTTGGACTAGTTTCTCCTGGCACTGGCCCTCCTGTACTAGGTAATCATTCTTAGGATTTTCTAGTTTCCTATAGTTTATCATTGATTCTTTCTTATTCAGTGGTAATTGGAGGCACAATAGGGGAAGAAGCGCCTCGCTTTGACCGTTAACATCAGCCTTGCGGCTTCCTCGCCCATGATTTCCTCTGGGTCAGTGACGGTCCAGGTGTTATACATGCACTTGCAGACCCTGGGGCCCAAATCCATCATTTCTTTCTTCTCCCGAACTTAATAGAATTGCAAAGGGAGGTAATGACATTTGGATCCTAAAGGGAATCTGTCACCTAGTTTTTACTACCTCGTCTGAGATTATCTAGGCAAAGAGATCCTGAAGCCAACGATGTATCACTTGGATTACTGGGTCTAGTGGTTCTGGCACAGAGTTTTTAGACTTGGCTACGTAGCAGAGCTGACAAAGCTGCTCCCACCACCAGCCTCTCTATGTACATTCCTATAGACAATGACCTGCTAATCACAGCAGGGGGTGTGCTGGACTTGGGCTCACAGCTGCTGTGTCCAAATAATGATAAGCTACTGGTGATAAACAAACATTCCAGGTAAATAATACCACACAGTGTGATAAGCAGGCATGGCTGAAATCTATTAACCCTTACAGCATGCTGACTTCAGATAACATAGTAAACCGAGCTGACAGAGTCCCTCTAATCCTTTAATGAAGGTTACAGTATATAGGAGTGATACTGTGTGAACTTGTGTAACATTGTTATTTTAGAGCTGATATTGAGGCAGGGCTTTTTAATTTTTTTGTCCTTTTGAAATTTGCTTGTGAAATTGGCGACAGAACAAAGCAGCTTGATCAGTGATCTGCGATCGCTCCCAGGGGATGTTCCTGCATCGGTAATGCTCCCAGCGCATAGATTTCCTGTTTGGATTCTTTGACGATGAATCACGTTCTATCTGATCCTACATAATTGAGCAATCTGATTTAACACCATTGACTAATTCATCTGTTTGGCCCACTGGGCATTGATGTGTATGTGGTAGTTACAGGATCTGTTTGATCTCTATTTACTCAATTTTTAGATTTTAAAGACTTTATTCTTTTTTTATTCACAAGAGTTATTCCAATATCCCTCTGCTACTATATGCTTGGACGACCCTAAAGGGAATTAGTTATGTCCTTTTTTTGTTTTTAAGCCACTCCCACTGTTACTTGGATCATTCACCGTTAATCAATAACCTGGTTGTTAAATACTTTTTTTTTTTTTTATCATTAAAAAGCACTTTAGATTCTTAGGCCGGCTTCACACCACGGTTATGGTGTATCAGGTTCTGTCCAGTGTTTTGCAGGAAACACCGGGTAGAACCTGACAGGCCCGGATAGAATAGGACCGGCAGATCGCAGGGTTCAGGAACTGTCCCTGCTGAAATGTCAGGATTACGGCTTGCTCCCACCAGGGGGTAGCTCCAGGCGCTGAAGTTCAACGCGGTCGGCGCTGATCTTCAGCACCCGCGGTCCGGAAGCCTGACAGATTACCTGTCGGGTCCGGCGCCTCATAGACTCCCATGTTAGGGGGCGCTGGATCCAGGAGAAAACCGAATGGCAAATAGCTGCCATCCGGCCCTATCCGGCACCATAGGCATGCATTGTGTCAAAATCTGGTTTGGGGCTGTCAGGTTCACACCGGACCGCCCCGGACCTGATCACACTGTGGTGTGAAGCCGGCCTTAGGCCGGTTTCATATCACGGCCTGATCAGGTCAGGGCTGTCCGGTGTAAACCTGACAGCCCTGGACCCGATTTTGAAACAGAATGGTTTGCAGCCGGATTCCTCATATCGCAGCCGCAGATGCTGAAATTTCAAAATCTCTGCTAGCAGGAAGCTAGCCGCAGTCCTGAAATCTCTGCAGGAGACAGCTCCTGGTGCTGAAGTAAACTCCAGCTCCCGGATCCGATTGCATGTCTGATATGGCGTGATAGACACCCCATGTTAGGGGGTTCTGGATCTGGGAGCATCCGATCTTTTTTTTTTTTTTTTTTTTTTTACCCCCCCCCGGACACAAAAACGCTGCAAGATATGCTTTTGTGTCCGGAGAAAAATCCGAATTGTCCCAGATCCTCCCGGATAGCAAATAGCTGCTATCCAGCTCCATCCAGCCCCATAGAGCTGCATTAGTGCAAAATCAGCTCCGGGACTGTCTGATTTACACCGGACAGCCCTGGACCTGTTCTTGCTGTGATGTGAAACTGGCCTTAGGCGGCCGTCACACGCTGAGATATCGCTAAAGATATCGTAGACGATGTTAAATTTGCATATCGTCCGAACGACGCGCAAAATCGCTCATCACGACGCTACACCCACAGACATCGCTCAGACGATTCCCCGATCCACCCATCCAGCGATCGTCTGAGAGATGCAGTTATCAGCAGTGGACATCGTTCAGCTAAAGTCACACAGAAATCTCCTAAACGATGTGGGAGCAAATGTGGGCGTAATTGGAGCCGATAGGCGTGGTACATGGGCTCCAAGCTGCGCCCCTCACTACACCATTGGTGCTCAGTACTGCGTCCTCATTGGGTCAGATGTCCTTTGAAACATGGCGGCCTCATCCCCACAATGTCCTGTGATATTGATCGTAATGTATATGTGTGCTGTAGCACATAACTAAATTGCAATGGGCAAAACGTACAGCCGCGTTATGTGTGCCGCGCCCGCCAACATTGTGTGGGTATATGACAAGGTGGACACTATATAGCAGGGTCGGGGACCACGCAGAATCGATTATCAAGTTGACGCAATTGGGTGCACAGTTCGGAGATATTGTGCAGCCGACGCCCATGTGTGGTGCTGAAGACAGCGCTTTCAAAATGGCGCCCTGTGAGGGCAGCCAATGGCAACGCATCATCTTCCACCAATGCGAGCTAGTGGTGAAGCAGCCAATCCGAAACCATTTCGTTGCACGAATCACCACTGAGGAGGTCAGGCAATAGGAAACTCCTGACACGCCTACGTGATGGATTTTGCCATCGCTTAAATCACACGTTTCGTGTGATGTCGGGAATTTACACGTGTCGATTGTGCGTATTTAATTGGCCGATATCGTCAGATCTGAGAACCGAACCTCAGATCACGATTTAGAGATTTGATCAGATATCGCTCGTCGTATCTGGCCGTCACACGCACAGACATCGCTTACGCGATGTTTAATCTGCCGCTTTCAAGCGATATCTTGCACGATATCTCAGCGTGTGACGGCCGCCTTAGATGTTTTCATTATGACCCTTCACGTTCACCTTATCACATCACTAGCCAACAATCCTAAACAACTCTTTGACACTTTCCATTCCCTCCTCAGTCCAAGAGTACAGGCCCCAACCACCAGCCTCACAGCTGATGATCTGGCCAACTATTTTAAGGACAAAATTGACCACATACGACAGGAAATTTTCTTACAGCCTCAGAATATCATGCATTTTCTTCCCTCCTAAACTTCATCCAACTCACTTTTGGTCTTTGATCCGGTCAGAGAGGAAGAAGTCACCCGGCTTCTTGCATCTTCTTGCCCTACTACCTGAACCAGCGACCCTATTTTCTCACATCTCCTTCAATCCCTTTCCCCAGCTGTCACCATTTACCCAACTAAAATATTTAATCTTTCCCTCTCATCTGGTGTTTTCTCCTCCTCCTTCAAACATGCCAGCATACATCCATTATTAAAAAAACATCCTTCAACCAGAACTCTGCTGCTAACTACAGACCTGTCTCTAATCTCCCTTCATCTCTAAACTGGAACACTTGGTCCACTCCCATATGATCCGTGACAGTTTTTTTTTTTTCTTTCTTGACCCTCTACAATCCGGCTTCCGCTATTTACATTTTACTGAAACTGCCCTCACTAAAGTCTATGATCTACTAACAGCTAAATCTAATGATCACTGCACCCTGTTCATCCTCCTGGATATCTCTGCTGCATCCGTTACAGTGGATCACCAGCTCCTTCTGTCTATGCTCCACTCTATTGGGCTCAAGGACACCGCTCTCTCCTGGTTCTCCTCCTACCTCTCCGACCGTTCCTTCACTGTATCTTTTGCCGGCTCCTCTTCCTCTCCTCTTCCCCTCACGGTTGGGGTTCCTCAGGGTTCAGTCCTAGGTCCCCTTCTCTTCGCTCTATTCACTGCCCCCATTGGACAACTCATCAGTATAATTTGGTTTTCAGTACCATCTCTTTGCTGACGACACCCAATTATACACATCTTGTCCTGAAATCACCCCCACATTGCTACAAAATACCAGTGATTGTCTGCTGTCTCTAACATCATGTCTTCTCTCTATCTTAAATTGAATCTGTCAAAAACTGACTTCTCGTGTTTCCTCCCTCTCCTAAACTTCTGAAACCTAATATTGCCATATCTGTATGTGGTTCTACCATTACTCTTCAGCAGCACTCTGTTTTTTGAGGTTACATTTGATTCGGATCTCGCCTCTCCCCACATCCGGTCACTTGCTCGCTCATGTCACCTACACCTTAAAAACATCTCTAGAATTTAACCGTTTCTTACTGTCGATTCTTCAAAAATGTTAACTGTTGCCCTTATTCATTCTCACTTGGATTACTGCAATTCTCTACTAATCGGTCTCCCTCTTACTAAACTCTCTCCAATCCATCCTCAATGCAGCAGCCAGAATCATATTCCTCTACAACCGCTTCACCGATGCCTCTATCCTTGTGTCATTGTACTGGTTGCCAATCTGCTATAGAGTACAATATAAAATTATCACTCTCACCCACAAAGCCCTCTACAGTTCAACTCCTCAATTTCCCTGAGTCCGACTCTACCCAAAATGGACACCAACTCCACAACCCTGTGGGTAACAAAAGGATCTGCCACTGAAATTCAACATGTTGGATCCTTCTCTTCTTTCGTATCAATTACGAAGATTCGGGAGGCCCCCATACACATTATACTGGCTATTAGTGGATTGGACCAACTTGAGTAATTTATCTGTCGCCCTTATACAGGTATATAGGAGACTTTACCCCCTATAAAAATCATATATGTAGTGTTACTTTTTAATTGTCTGAAAAATACTAATACAAGATTAAACATCTGTTTCTTCTGTAACGGAGAGGGCTTTGGTGCACCATTGAGTCTAGTGCACCCTAAATGTACATATTGAGCGTTGTGACATCTTGACTGACAGTGCTCAGTGCAGCCATGTTCAGTTAGTGTTTTTGGCAGCTTTCACCGCTGGCTCCTGTCTGGAGTATGTTACCAAGTGGCAGCCGCAAAGAGGAGCCAATGATGAGTGCCAGCAATGTCACTATGTGAGCAATGCTGGCGTGTCTGTATAACTTCTGATGGAGTCTTATGGAGAGACTGTCTCTCAAGATACAACAATCTGCAGATTTGCACCTCCACATGGACCCTGCAGCTGTGTTCACATAGTGTTTTTGTTGCTGGCTCCTGTCTGCGGCCATTGCTGGCTCTTGTTACGAGTGACTGCAGTGTCCATGCAGAGCCACGGTCTGTATGAGGGGGCGAAGCAGTGCACGGAGCCCTTGCCTATTTCTATGCACCAAAGCCTCCTATTTGTATACAAAATACATTGTTTATTAATGGAAATTAAACCACTGAAAACTTTACTGCAACTATGGCTTTTAATGGGGCGAAGCATATACCTGTATAAGTGGTATAGTTCATGTTTTGGAATTAGTCTCCCTCTTAAAGGTAATCTGTCAGCAGGTTTTTGCCATTTCATCTGGCAGCAACATAATTTAGGTAAATAGATTCTGAATCCAACGATGTATCACATAGATTATTGTCTGAAGCGGTTTTGGCACAATCAAAGCATTGAGTTTTAAGCATGTAGCTGAGCTGAGAGCTGAACACATCGGGCTCTGTGTAGACATTGTGCATTGGTTGTGAGGTGTCAATCACAGCATGAGTTTCTAGTCCTGTAATGTTAATCACAGGGTAATAAACTCTTTAGTTTATTTAAACCATATGTCACACTGATAAGTTTTGCTTTATAACTCTTGGGGTACCATCACACTTGGCGACGCACCAGCGATCCTGACAACAATACGACCTGGCAGGGATCGCTTGTGCATCACTGTGGTCGCTAGTGAGATGTCAAACAGTCAGATCTCACCAGCGACGCAGCAACGATCCGGAATGATACGACGATCGTTAGGACCCTGTCTCTCAGACCTGTAGGATTGAGTTTGTTTGTCATTGTCCCTGTCAAACACCCCGATGCATGCTGCCCAGCAGGACCCCAATGATCAAAAAATGGTCCCGGCGACTGAGACGACCAGCGATCTCACAGCAGGGGCCTGGTTGCTGCTAATTGTCAAACATAGCAAGATCGCTGTTGCTTTACCAAACTTGTGACTCAGCAGCGATCTTGCTAGCGATCTCGCTTAAAGCCCTATCACACATAACGTGATCGCTGTAACGTCACAGATTTTGTGATGTAACAGCGATCCCGCTAGCGATGTCGTTCTGTGTGACACGCACCATCGATCTGGCCCCTGCTGTGAGATCGTTGATTGTTACACTCTGCTCTGGATCATTTCTACGTTGTTGCGCTCCCGCTGGGAACGCTACATCGTTGTGTTTGACAGGGACAATGACCAACGATCTCAATGCTACGCTATGGAGTGACAATTCCCAACGACCTCGGTATAATTCTGGATCGCTGGTGCGTCGTTTTTCACATTGCTGGTGAGATGCTTGTTTGACATCTTAACAGTGATGTGAAAAATGATGCACCAGCGATCTCTGCACATCGTTATCGGGATCGCTGGTGCATTGTTGTGTGACTGGGCCTTTAGTGTGATGGGGGCTTTAGATTGATTTCACATCGCGTATTTTTGCCTGTGTTGGATCCTACTTTTTGCAGGACCCCACGGACAGGAAAGGACACCACAGGTGGTGACCAATTTCTGTGTCCAGGGCCATGATCATCACGGATCCGGACACAGAAAGAGATGACAGGAGGCAGTGGGGCATTTTCACTTCCGCAATGTTTATAAATACATTGCGGAAGTGAAATTTAGTAAAAGAGAGGGTTAAAAAAAAAAAAAAAAAATATGTATGCTCGCCTGTCTAGTGAGTCCCCGACGCCTCCAGCAAGTTCCGGATGCTTACAGGACCTACGGTTAAGTCACAACCCGCAGCGTCATCAGGTCACATGACAGCAGATACCACGGTAACGGGTCATGTGACGGCTTGTGACGTAACCGCAGGTCCTGTAAGCATCTGGAGCTTGCTGGAGGTGTCAGGGGACCCGCTGGACAGGTGAGCATACTATTTTTTTATTTTTAAGGGTAAGTGCACATCAGTCGTTTTGTGGGCTGGTTTTGACCGGTTTCCGTCGGCGGTTCCCGCTGAGTTTTATGTTAATTTATGTTAATCCTACCCACCGGTAGGATTAACATGCTACTCAATAGAGTTTAGAAAACGCTGTGTACATTACAACGATTTTCGTCTTGACGATTTCAGTTTATTCACCGTTTCCGACCGGTTCTCAAAGATAGAGCAAGCAACTTCTTTTCAGCGTTTTTACAGCGGGTCCAGCTGAACAAGTGCAGCAAAGACCAGTCTGGAAATCGCTAAGGAACGCGCCGGGGAAATCGCCAAGAACACGCTGTACGACCGCTAGTAACCCGATCGCAAATCGTTAGCAAAACGCTAACAAAACCAGGGACACTAGCGAGTGCAGAAAACTCAGTTTCTGCTAATCTCCACCGGTTAACGGTCGTTCTGCAAAGATGCAGAAACGACTGATGTGCACTTACCCTAAGCCTTTCTTTTACTAAATTTCACTTCCGCAATGTATGTATATACATTGCGGAAGTGAAATTAGATTGTAAGGAGCAATTTTAGTGTACTGAGCATGCTCAGTACACTAAAATTGGGTCCGAGGAACAATCCGCTGTTTCCTTGGACCCGTGCTCCATAGGCCCCCATGTTAATGGCCGCGGATCGGGTCGTATCCAGTTCGGTCCGATTTGGTCCGCTGTGTTCAAAATCTGAGCACAGATCAGAAATTTGGTCTGATTTTGGGTACAGCAAAAAAATCAGACCAAAACGTATTCGACACAAATCGGATGCCACTAAGAGCAAATCCGATCCGTTGCTCATAGGCATACATGGGGGCCAAATCGCATCCGTGGCCCATAGGGATACATGGGGGGCCAAATCGGATCCGTGGCTGTCTGTTTTACAACAGACAGCCACGGATCCAAGAAATACGCAATGTGAAAGCAGCCTTACAGCATGCTGTCCTCAGTTTACATAGCAAAATCCTGCTGACAGATTCCCTTTTAAGAAATCTCAACTATACCCTGCAAAAAAAAATAAATGCAGAGGAATTTCATGAGCGCTGCAGATATGATGTTGCAGAGGTGATATTTGGGACAATTTAGCAGCAAAATTCATTATGCATAATCCACAAAAAGACTGCTGCAGAAAATGTTCAGCATATCCGTCCCATGTTGTGTGCAGTGATAAGTGATGGCAGAGGATAAGAGAAATGGGAGGTGGTAGCATTGCTGCCCCCTGTGTAATGTTACCTAGGCAGTGAGCTTGGTAGGTGGAGGTTGGTTGGTGCAGTGCCAGGGATCAGGTGTTTTCTCTTTCTGTATGAGCCATGCAGGTACATTGTGCCCTCCTCCAGGGCAGGACTGAATGTAGGTCTCCTCAGGTGAGTCAGTCATCGATCCCACGCCATCTTCCCAGCACTAAAGTAAGCAGTCACTGACAATGGGATGAATAAGCGCGGCTGAAAGGTTAGGTAAATGTTTATCCGCTCATTTATAAGGGAGGTTCTGAAGTGTGACTCTAATGAGCAAATACACCGATGTAATAAAGCTACACATGATGCCGCAGTTTCTGTAAGGAATAGTCTAATGCTTTTCTGGTATTAACCCATATTTTGGAATACAGTAATAAATTGCCTGAATTCCATTCTTTTTTGCCTCGTTTTCACCTTTTTGTCATCATCTCTGGTAGTCTGTGCTAATTAATACTTAATATAATCAAGAAGAGGATAGAAGCGGCACAGTCTAATAAATGAGCAGACCCAACAGTCATTCCACTAGTTCCCAGAAACCAACAAAATGTCCAAAAAAGACGCCCCTGGAGGCCGAGTTCTTACTGGTATCAATACGTTGGTGCTGCCTAAAGAATAAAGGCAACATTGGGCGTCAATATATTTCTTTACTTTGTTTGAAGTAAATATTCTTATATTGATCAGCACTAATCCCGCTAAGGAAACCCGTCAAATCTTTAATCCCCAATTCATTTATATGGCTGTATATTACTCTTAGGGTACCGTTACACCTAGCCACATCGCCGCGACGCACGGGAGCGTGCACGATTTTGGCGCCCCGCCAGCTTCGGACGTGGGGTTTTACACGTGGCGATACCTCTGGTGATGTTACAGGCGACATCGCCGTTGGGTGTCTACAAACACCATCGGCGATCCTGTAACATGGGAGCCTATGACTCCCATGGCTGTAACATCGCCAATCGCCATGTTACATGGGGCACATCCCTGAGAGTGGTCGCCTGGTTTCAGAGCAGTGCTGTCAGTCCTGATTTTTATTGTCAAATTATCGCCACTTTATCACTGAGCGACTCACCGGCGCTGTCGCCGGTGATAGGCCTCGCCCCTGTGTCGCCTGCGAAATCGCCGACGATGTCACCTGGTGTAACGTACCCTTAAAGTTACATCGGTTGATTTCTTTTATGGTTTAGGAGTGCTGCTGCTCCAGCAGAAATTGCGTATTGAAGTTGTCTGGTAATACATTGGGGTATGAAGCTGCGCCTGCCGCACTCTTTATTTCCTACATCTCAGCAACCTCCATTTATTGATTGGCAGGTTGGTGGTGTGTACCATAGCAAATGACCTGTCAATCAGCCTGTAGATAGGATGCTGCTAGGTAGGAAATGGAACGAGCGGCCGAGAAACCTGAAGTGCATCTTCATGCCCCAGTGCTTTTGCCAACACATTTTCAAAATACAATTTCTTATGTTTCTTATGATTTGGGGTAAACTTTTGGACAAGTTCTTTTTAAGCAATAATAAATAGCTGTCAACTGAACAGATTGTTCAGCATGTGTCTGTTTCTCCTGGCTTCTCTAACTCACGCTTATCTACTGGTTTTGGGACAGACGCATGTAGAATTTGTCTACAAAGTCACCAATAGAGGGAGAGTAGGAGCGCACTATGTACAGTTACACATGATTGAAACTCGATTAGTCAGTATGCATTGTGCTTCCTCTAGTGGTGACTGCTGAGATCTAGACTTTTTTTTTTTTTTTTTATGCAACTATGTTGCAACAGAGCTATGGATCAGAAAGGTGGAAAGAAGTAATAAGAAATCAACAGAATTGTAACCTGACCACAGGTAATTTCTGCTAAAGTTGCAGCCTGTTCTACTCCCCTCCTCCTTCAAACACTCTATTATTACTCCATTACTAAAGAAAACTTCCCTTGACCCATCCTGCAAAAATAGCTACAGACCAGTCTTCAATCTCCCCTTCAGCTCAGAACTTGAGCGATGGTCTACACATGCCTCACCCATTATCTCTCCACTCACTCTCTTTTAGATCCATTACAGTCTGGCTTCCTCCCCTTACACTCTACAGAAACTGCCCTTATCAAAGTGACCAATGACCTTCTGACAGCAAAACATAATGGTCACACTCTCTGCTTATCCTTCTTGACCTCTCTGCAGCTTTTGACACCGTTGACCAAAGTCTCCTCCTCTCTTGCTGCACTCCCAATCAGCATCAAGGACACGGCTCTCTCCTTGTTGTCTTCCTATCTCTCTGACCGCTCTTTTAGTGTATCATTTGCTGGTTCCACTTCCTCCCCTCTTCCTCTCACTATTGGGGTCCTCGGTCCTCTTCTCTTCTCTCTCTACACTGCCCCAATAGGACACACCATCAGCAGATTTGGCTTCCAGTACCATCTTTATGCTGATGACCACAACTATACACTTCATCCCCTGACCTTACCCCTGCATTATTACAGAACACCAATGACTCTCTAACCGCAGTTTCACTATCGTGGGCCGCTCTCTACCTGAAACTTAACCTTTCCAAAACTGAACTACTTCTGCTCCCACCCTCTACCAACCTCCCTAAACCTGACATTTCCCTCTCGGTGTGCGGTACCACGATAACGCCCAGGCAGCAGGCTCACTGTCTGGGTGTTAAGTTTACGCTGATCTTTCCTGCATCCCATATATACAATCTCTCACCTGCTCCTGTTGCTTGCACCTGAAAAATATCTCCAGAATTCGCCCTTTCCTTACCATGGAAACAACTAAAACCCTCACCGTGGCCCTGATCCATTCCCGCCTTGACTACTGTAATTCTTTATTAGCTGGCCTCCCCCACAGTAAGCTCTCCCCTCTCCAGTCTATCCTGCGTGCAGCAGCCAGGATCTAGCAAACACTTAGATGTTTCTGCTCTGTGCCAGTCACTGCATTGGCTGCCCATACACTATAGAATCCTATTCAAATTGCTTGTCACCCATAAAGCTATTCATGGTGCGGCACCTCCCTACCTCTCTACCCTCATTTCTGTCTACCATCCAACCTGTCCCCTTCGCTCTGGAAGCGACCTTATATATCGGCATTAATCCAAACCTCCCATTCCCGACTTCAAGATTTCTCTGAGCTGGAATGCTCTACCCCAAGAAATTAGGACCTTCCACAACTTGCATAGCTTCCGACGCTCCCTAACAGCACCTCTTTTCAGGGTGGCCTATCATTCTCCCTAACAGTAGTCATTTAGACATAAGATATTCATTGTTATAAGCCCCTGTACTTTGTGTCACCCCAATCCCGTCGTAGATTGTAAGCTCCTTCGAGCAGGGTCACCTTTATTTTTTGCCTTATTTATTGTATTTCCTACATTGATTCTATGTTTATTGCATGTAACTACTGTTCTGTATTACTTACCATTCTGTATTGTATATTTGTGTTATACGAATCATTGTACTGTAAAGCACTGCGGTATACAAATAAAGTTTTTATTATTATTATTATTGGGAGGTTTATCCTGTAGTTTCCCTTCAGGCTGTACAATCTATTATACACTTAGGCTTTGGATGATTTCTTATTGTAATGCCCCTAATAGTGTAATAACAGACAATGCCACTTTCTGCAGGTCATTTGTCCTTTGTGCAGCATGATGATGCCGGCGACCATGTTCAGGATTAAATCCAATGTCTCCAAGTGCCACAGTGTTAATAATGATTTACAGAATAGGATTGAGCCGGGACGTGTCACTTAGCCTGTAGGAAATGAGCTGACATGTGGCCAGATTAAAAGATTTCCCCTGTGTGATATGAAGTGTGTCCATACAGATCTGCATAGAGTGTTCCCCTTCCCGGGTGTCCCCTGTGCTGCTGCATTGAGTTTCCACACCCCTAGTAATAGAGGAGGCTGGCGGCGAGGAGCGGCCCCAGAATATATAATTATCATGCAGTTTTATGCAGCATTCGAGCTGTTCCTCATATTTGGCCGTTCAGCAGTGCGGATCATGGTTACAGAACAAA
This sequence comes from Allobates femoralis, assembly GCA_033576535.1. NCBI lineage: Eukaryota > Metazoa > Chordata > Amphibia > Anura > Aromobatidae > Allobates > Allobates femoralis. The sequence goes on from JARQOC010000005.1 coordinate 522,444,435, forward strand.
GTCATTCAGCTGGAAAACGTCTTCCTTTCTCTATTGTGGTGTTAGTCCAAGAGCATTTTGTAATGTTTTTTTTCATTGATTTAAGCAAAGAAGAGTTTTGGGGAGAATCTAACTTATTGATTGTAGCAGAAACTGAAGAATAGTAGAAACATCTCCTTTGTTTTACTTTATGCTTTAAATTACATGATGGCCTTATTTTGTAGGTCAGTATGTGATAACGTTGGAATAAAATGTGTGTATATGTATGTATAATATATATAATATATAATTTTATTTATTTTGCATTAATACTTCTGCACATTAACCCCTTCCTGTAACTCCAGTTTGCGAGTAGTTTACTGCAGACAAATTACGCTCCAGGAATGGCGTGGGCACATGAGTTGAGCCTGTGCCATCCACAACAAGGAAGCCGCTAAACTCCAGCTGTGTTTGCTGGGACTGGACCTAGCTCTGATCCAAGCACTTTAAAGCCCTGTGCACACGGTGTGTTGTTTGATGCAGGTTTTGGGAATCTGCAGGTCTATCCTGAAGCCAGCACAGTCTGAGACTTCAGAAGTGCTGCTGTGCCCACGTTACTTTTTTTTTTCCCCTTGCAAATTTGGTGCAGATTTTTTTCCCCTTGCAGATTTTGGTGCAGAAAAAAAGAAAAGAAAAAGAAACATGTGCACAGCACTTCTGAAGTCTCAGACTGTGCTAGCTTCAGGATAGACCTGGACCTAACTCCTCACATGCCACTATTGGTGACAGCACATTTGTGAGGAGTTTGACAGAAGGAGATACCTCCCTCTGTCAGCCCATCCGGATATCTGCAGCACTATTTAAAAATGGATGAGAATTAATAGATCGAACGCAAAATGAAGATGAAACAGATGACACGTGGAAGGAAAATGGTCTATTTCACACGCATGTAAGAATAGGAAGTATTCACGCATCTGTGTCTAAGGGCCACTTTACACACACTAACTTATCTGTCCAACTTCTGACCGACTTACTGGCTGCAGTGAAATCATGGACACATTGTTCCATTTGTACACAGCCACAAAATGGAGCAATGTGTCCATGATTTCACTGCAACCAGTAAGTTGTTCAGAAGTTGGACAGATAAGTTGGTGTGTGTAAAGTGGCCCAAAAGGTGAAAAGACAGGACTCAGGAGAGGTGGTAACTCATTTTCTGCCACCAGTAGAACACCGTGATTATCCCTTGAGACTTTGGTAGAACATAATGTATTTAACACATTAACACAGCAAACCTTTTCTCAATTCATATAAAGGTTATTTGCATTTTTTCACTATAAGTGGGAGCGCTGATATTTTACAGCTGGTGAGTACATACAGGATACCATACGTCTGATGGAGGCACGCGGGTACACATGTATGGCTGGCAGGTGCAGGCGTGGTGCTGTATGGGGCTGGCAGGTGCAGGCGTGGTGCCATATGGCATGCGGGCGCAGGCGTGGTGCCTTATGGCAGGCGGGCGCAGGCGTGGTGCCGTATGGCAGGCGGGCGCAGGCATGGTGCCGTATGGCGGGCGCAGGCGTGGTGCCGTATGGCAGGCGGGCGTAGGCATGGTGCCGTATGGCTGGCGGGTGTAGGCGTGGTGCCGTATGGCTGGCGGGTGCAGCCGTGGTGCCGTCTGGCTGGCGGGGGCAGGCGTGGTGCCGTGTGGCTGGCGGGTGCAGGCGTGGTGCCGTGTGGCTGCGGGTGCAGGCATGGTGCTGTACAGTTGGCAGATACACATATGATGCCGTATGGCTGGCGGGTGCAGGCGTGGTGCTGTACAGTTGCCAGATACACATATGATGCCGTATGGCTGGCGGGTGCAGGCGTGGTGCTGTACAGTTGGCAGATACACATATGATGCCGTATGGCTGTCGGATGCAGGTGTAAATGGCACCAACAAGCCGTACATAAGTGTATTAAGCTGTGTCTAGTCTTGCTGGAGACTTTATTCTGTGCACCCTTCTCACCCCTGTAACAGGCTTAACTGCAGAATCTCAAAGTGGCTTAATTCTGAGCATTAAGGCCAAAATCATTAGATTTATCTCTGTAATCTTCCCCAAAACCTCTAAAATTACATTCACGCTCAGAGGCTCAAAATCGACAGCTCAGTGTGTAATCCTGCTTGAAGATGTCCACAGGCCGCAGTGTTTGAGCTCCTGGTCCCTCCTAATCCTCATCAGATTGTGTAGTTCCCATCTTCCTGGAAGGGCAAATTGATTATTATATTATTTTTGCTTATAGTTTGTGTGCAATATCCTAATATCGAATCCTAACTGGATTAGATTATGACTTGCCCAGCATCCTGTTAATTATACACATTTTGTGGTATTATCCAGTTTTACAAGCACTAAATCCACAACTCCAATAGTCTTTAGGGCTGAGGGTTCATTCAGAGTTTGAGCAGTGAACAATCACCGATCAGCTGAATACCAATCGACCAGCGCTCGCCTACACAGGCTGATGGAGGGCTCCTGTCAGTCATATACCATCATAAATGATCCATTCATTTGAAAGACCAGTGTTCTGCTTGTCTGATTTAAACAGACCGATAATCTTTTGTATGCTGTCTGCTCATCTAAATGAGCCTTTAGACTGTAAAGATGACATTATATATGGTTACATAAGTTCAGAAAAGACTTCAGTCTATCAAGGTCTTCAAGATCAAGGCTTTCTTCACCATTATACATTATTAGTCACAGAGTTATCTATAACCAATATCTTCCAGCCCTTTTTGAAAAGCTGTTATAATTTCTGCCATTACTATCTCTTGTGGTATAGCGTTCCATAGTCTGACTGCTCTAACTGTAAAGAACCCTTTCCTGCTTAGTTGTTGGAATTGCCTTTCTTCCCCCCAGTGTGAGTGCCCTCTGGTCCTTAGTATGTCTTTGGAAGGAATAGGTCATGTGCCGTCCTTTTGTATTGACCACACATATATGTATGAATGTGATCCTTCCTATAAAACGTCTTTTTTTTTTTTTTTTTTTTTTTTTTTTTTCTAAGCTAAACAAGCCCAACTTTTCCAACCTCTCATCCATGGCTGTGGAGTCGGTAAGGCCGGTTTCACACCACTGCAAGATCAGGTCCTGGGCTGTGCGGTGTAAACCTGACAGCCCTGGACCCGATTTTGCAGCAATGCAGCCCTATGGGGCCGGATGGAGCCGGATGGCAGCTATTCAGTTTCCATCTGTCCGTAAGGATCCGGGACAGTTCGGATATTTCTCCCAGACACAAGTGTCCTTGGGAAAAATTGGACAAAATCAGATCCTCCCTGATCCGGTGCCCCCATAACATTGGGGGTCTGTAGCGCCGGATTGCCCCGGATCCGATTTTAAGTCAGCAGCTAGCGCTGCTAAACTTCAGCACCACGAGCTGTCCCCTGCAGAGATTTCAGCACCGCGGCTAGCGGGGAGTTTGCAATCCTGAAATTTCAGCAGATGCGGCTGCGATTAGAGGAATCCGGCTGCAAACCAGACCGGAGGGCATATTTGCCCTCTGGTTCTGTTTGCAAATTGGGTTCAGGGATGTGGTTCACACCGGACCGCCCCAGATCTGAACACACCTCAGTGTGAAAACGGCCTAAGCCAAACATCTGACTCCTCAATTTCCATAAATCTGACTTCGATTCCACCAAAATGGACACAAACTCCACAAATCTGACTCCACAGCACTGCTCTCATCATATGGAAGGCCTTCTGTCCCTTGTAATAATCTAGTTGCCGCCTTTGCATTGTCCCTAACATCATGTTTAAAAGGTGAAGCCCAAAAACAGATCCCATGTTCTAGAGGTGTCCTTACAAGTGATTTATAGAGGGGTAACAATACGATGTGATCCTGCGATTGTATCACTTTTTATACACCCTAAAATCTTGTTTGCTTTTGCAGCTGCTGCTTGACATTGAGTACTGCTGCTCAGCTTACTTATAACTAGAATACACAAGTCCTTTTCTCCTGTTCTGCAGTCCGGAGTATACTTTGTACATGCAGCAATGACATTTCTCCATCCTAGGTACATTGCTCTACATTTATCAATGTTAAACCTCTTTTGCCAAGTGTTTGTCCTTTCAGACATCTTATCCATCATTTTGTAATATTGTTCTACCAAGGTTCGTTTTTAATATCCTACATAGTTTGGGGTCATCCGCAAAGACTGACACTTTACTCGGATGGTTAAGTGCCCATGATCGGGCTTCCTCTTGTTCCGGACGCAGCATGTTTTCTCTTGCACAAACTCTAGTGTACTTTGCAGGGGAACACAGCATCTGTGCCCATGATCAGAACTCTGGGCACGGTGTGTTTTCCCGCTGAGAACACTAGTGTCTCCACAAGTATACATTAACATGCAGTGGCTCTGGAAGCCGCGCCACATGTCAGTTTATGCTGTGTAAAAAAAACACTGTGGTCTTGGGTTTTTTATAAATCACATCCACTGAGCTTGTACTACTTACGCTGATTGTGGGCACTTGCCCCTAATCCCATCTACAAGGTCATTAATAAAGTGATGAAAAAGAATTGGTCCTAGCACACATCCCTGCGATCCCCGCTGCTGACTGTAGCCTACTTAGAAAATGTACCATTTACCACGACTCCTTGTTTCCTGTTTCTTAGCCAATTCCTTACCCCCACCTGCATAACGTTTTCCCTAGTCACTGCTTCTGGAGCTTCAGTATAAGGCTGTTATGTGGTACAGTAACAGACGCCTCTTTAGAGTCCAGAAAAATCACATCAGCTGCATTATCAATATCTAGATTTGCACTTACCTCCTCATTGAAACCCAACATGTTGGTTTGACATGACATAGAATCATACAATGGTGGAGTTGGAAGGGACCTCCTGGGTCATCTCGTCCATCCCCTGCTCAAAGCAGGATTCACTAAATCATCCCAGACAGATGTCTGTCCAGCCTCTGTGTGAAGACTTCCATTGAAGGAGAACTCACCACCTCTCATGGCCGCCTGTTCCACTTGTTGATGACCCTCAATGTCAAAAAGTTTTGTTTTTTTTTTGTATCTAATATGTCTTCTCCCATTGTTTCATCCTGTTGCTTCTAGTCTTATTTAGACTTATCTTTCGTGAATCAATGTTGATTGTCAGTTATCTTATTCTCTGCAATATATTTCTGCAAGTCATCTCTTAAGGGCCTGTCACACGCGTCAATGTCGTCAGTGAGATGATTGCTGACGACATTGACGGCTGATCGCTGGTGAGCTGTCACACAGACAGACTCACCAGCGATCAATTGACCAGAAACATCGTGGAAACGATTTGAATATCGTTTCCACGATGTCTTGCTCCCGCTGCCAGGCTGCTGGAAGCGGGAGCAGGCTGGTCTCTAAGGTAAACTGCGGGTATCTAGGCAGCGCGCGCTGCCTAGATACCCGACGTGTACCTTAGTTACCAGCCTCCTCCGCTCACCGGCTGGTATCTAAGGTACACAGCCGGTAACTAGGGGGCTGGTATCTAAGGTACACAGCCGGTAACTAGGGATCCTAGTTACCCGCTGTGTACCTTAGATACCAGCCGGTGAGCGGAGGAGGCTGGTAACTAAGGTACACGTCGGGTATCTAGGCAGCGCGCGCTGCCTAGATACCCGCAGTTTACCAGCTCCCAGCGCTTGTGAGAGGCGCTGGGAGCTGGAATATCGCTACTCCCGGTGTCACACGCAGCGATGCTGCGTGTACACCGGGCGACAATCGCCAGGTTTTAGAGCAGGTTCTAAAACCTGGCGATCATCAACCAGCGATTTATCGCTGGTTGATTCAGTATGTCACACGCGTCAATATCGCTGCAACGTCACGTGCAGCCGATATCGTGCAGGCGATATTGACGCGTGTGACACCCCCTTTATAATGCCCTCAAAACTTTGCACACCACTGAGGCCAGACTTGCCAGACGGTATTTTCCTGGATTCACCTTGGATTTCTTACATATCTGCACCACGTCTGCCAACCTCCAAGAGAATCTAAGATGATGACATACAGCGGTCTGTCAAATACTTGGCTCAATTCCCTCAATATCCATGGATGAATGGCGTCTGGCCTGGGGATTTTATCAATATTTAGTTTGCTCAGATGCAGAGTGCATTTGATCATCCACATTCAATAAATTACAGTTTGTTGTTTTTACAATCCCCTTCCAATTTTATCCATTTAAGAAGTTGACACAAAGCTTTTAAAGTGTAATTTACCTTTTCTGGTTTGTAGATTGGTCGGGTCCGATTCCTGACATTCTTATCAATCACTTAAAACAGGGTCAGAAGTGCGCGGTTTAGAAAGCAGACGTGCACAACCCCTGGCTGAGTGCACCACATTCAATAGCAAATTATAGCGTTTAGTGTGCAGACAGACTTGGGTATAGTAAACCTCACCCCCAGAACCATCGGGGAACTCCTCCTAAGCAACTTTTGGGAGTGCTTTAATTAAGCCTTATTCCTTTTGCGGCAGCTTTCTAGGATCGTCCTGGTAAAATATGGGCTGTTGCCAAGTATGATCAAGTCATAGATGGGATGTTATATCACTGACACCAATAGCTGCGTTCACACATTTGCGTATTTTGCTGCGCTTTTTTGCGCAAGCTTTTTGCTGCGTTTTTTCGGCCGCTCAAAAAAGCGCAACAAAATACGCAGGGGCTTTCACACACGGCGCTTTCTTTACTCCAGAAAGTGCAGTGATGTCACAGAGGGGAGGAAGAATCCGGCTTCCTCCTCCCCTCTGTGACAGCCCCATTAGATTTCACAGTGTATTAATATACACTGCGAAATCTAAATTAAACAAAAGCAAGTGTCTGAAATATAAAAAAGAATGAATACTTCACCTGTCCGACGCCTTTTTCCGGTGTTCGGTGTCCGGTTCCTTGTGAGATGTCTTCTGCCAGGACCTGTGGTGACGTTAGAGGGGCGTTCCCGGAGCCGATTGGCTGCTCGCGGTCATGTGATATGTATCACATGACCGCGAGTGCCCGGGAACGCCCCTCTGACGTCACCACAGGTCCTGGCAGAAGACATCTCACAAGGAACCGGACACCGAACACCGGAAAAAGGCGTCGGACAGGTGAAGTATTCATTCTTTTTTATTTTTCATACACTTGCTTTTGTTTAATTTAGATTTTGCAGTGTATATTAATACACTGTGAAATCTAATGGGCGGCCACAGCTGTCACAGAGGGGAGGAGGAAGCAGGATTCTTCCTCCCCTCTGTGACATCACGGGGAGAAAACGCAGGAGCAGCTGCGTAAAGAATTGACATCTCAATTCTTTACGCAGCTGTGCTTTCTCCCTGAAAACGCACTGCGTATTTTTACGCACTGTCTGCACTGCAAAGTGAATTTCCCATTCACTTTGCTGGCAGACACAAAACACATTGCGTATTTTGAAAAGCGTGTGTAAAAAAGCGCAGCAAAATACGCAATGTGTGAATGCAGCCTTACACTACTGGAATTTAAGTTTTAAGGTTAAAAGTGCTATATGAAAAATAATCCTTATTAATATTGTAGATGGGAGAAGATCTAGACTGAGAATGGGGGCAGAGATGGGCAAAGAAGGCGATTGTTTTGAAACACATCTTTTGGCATTGGAAAAAACTGGGTTTTACATAATTTTACTAGTTATATTTAAATAATATTGCAGTCTGCAATATTCATTGTTAGTGGTTTTCCGGTCCCCTAATATGCAGTTTGAATCTTGATTCACATTTTAGATATTTGTTTAGTTGGAGTGCCTCTATCTGCAATACAGGCTGGATGTGAGTTGTGTGTGTGAAAGGTGCGGTCTTCCTTACTTGCTTTCATGCATCTGTTCAGCTTCTATCCCACATTTAATCATTTTGTTGTGCTTTTCTCCTTTTCCACAGCTGGTTTTCTCTGGCCTTCCCTAGACTGTAAATACCTTCTTTTCTGTCCTCTCTTGACATCTGTGTACAATCTCCTTACTTATCTGCTGGTATCTCTAAAGACCCTGTCACACATAGCGAGATCGTTAAAGAGATTGCTGTTGCGTCACAGATTTCGTGACGCAACAGCGATCCCAATAGCAATGTTATGTGTCACACGCACTAACGATCTGGTCCCTGCTGTGAGATCGTTGATTGTTACACTCTGCTCTGGATCATTTCTACGTCGTTGCGCTCCCGCTGGGAGCGCTACATCGTTGTGTTTGATAGGGACAATGACCAACTGCCTCAATACTATGCTATGAAGTGACAATTTCCAACGACCTCGGTATAGTTCTGGATCGCTGGTGCGTTGTTTTCCACATCGCTGGTGAGATACTTGTTTGACATCTTACCAGTGATGTGAAAAACGACGCACTAGCGATCTCTGCACATCGTTATCGGGATCGCTGGTGTGTCGTTATGTGTGACTGGGCTTTAACACTAAGAGAAGGGAGGGGAGAAGCTGCCTGGATAAATGGTGAAGTTTCTAAACTAGATAACAAAAAAACAACTGTGCCAAGGTGTTTATGGCTTTTAGGCCTCACTTTCCTTTAAATCCCTGCCAGAATAAGTTGTCTTTTAATGTAAATTTAGGTGGTGAAACTTAAGTTTTAACCTTTTCACTAATGTGTACATATTCTGATTTGTGGTGTTTGGATTTGTAATGTTGGGGCCTATGGTTTGCTGTATATGGAGTGTATATGTTTGTGTATATATATTTATAACATACAGAGTGTGTGATAGAGGCACCACAAGAGTGTTGTGCTCCGCCATATACACCCTTACAGCGATCACCAGGTTTTTGCTATGTTATTTGAGTGCAGCGTGAGGTTCCAGTGATGTGTCACTTACTGGGCTGCTTGCTGTAGATTTGATACAAATATCTGTTTTATCTGTGCCAGGTCTACCAGTTCTCTGAATGTTGAGCTTTGTATAACCTCAACCACAACACAAACAGCTTTCTGCCTATATGCAGTGTATACAGAAAACTGTCGTAGTGGGCCTGGTTTACACAGAGCTCATGAATATAGAGGACTTCCTAGCAGCACGTTTAATTAGTCTTCTAGAGATGATCTACTGACAAAAACAGTGATTTTATCAAAACTACAGCAAGTAGCCCAGTGAGTGACAAATTGCTGGAATCGGGGTCTCTGCTCCTATATTTTGCAGCTCGCTAATTAGGTGGCAAAATTCTGTTGACAGATTCCTTTTAAGGACCCATCTACCATAATGTAAAATCAGAGTGTCCTTAATTTCACAATTTGCTTGCATATTTTCAAGTATTTGTTTTCCACATTCTATACTTTCTGCACAAATCGCACATTTTTCCCTCGTGTTGGTTGACATTACACCACTTCTCGGTCTGTGGTGTTTTTGGTAATAAGACACAACTCTGGGTTTATAGAACAAAGGGTCAAGTGTTGTTTTGATGTGTTAAATCTTCTTTAATCTGGTGAATTTCTCTGTCTACAGGTTGTGATTACAGGCTTTGATTCCTCGGCTTTTCATCAATTCTTGTGTTACAGGGAAACTAAAGTTGTTCTTTGTGTATTGTGTCATAAATTGAGTGACTCTTAGAATGTACAATTATTATTACTATTATTTATTTATAGAGCACCATTGATTCCATGGTGCTGTACATGAGAAGGGTTACATACAAACCAGTTAAAAATACAACGAGCAAACTAACAGTGACAGACCGATACAGAGAGGAGAGAGGACCCTGCCCTTGTGGGCTTACATTCTACAGGGTGGTGGTGAGAGAAACCATAGGCTGAGTCTGCTCTGGTGGTGGTGTAGCATTGGGCCCAATGGTGGTGGAGCATTGGGCCCAATGGTGGTGGAGCATTGGGCCCAATGGTGGTGGAGCATTGGGCCCAATGGTGGTGGAGCACCGGGCCCAATGGTGGTGGAGCACCGGGCCCAATGGTGGTGGAGCACCGGGCCCAATGGTGGTGGAGCACCAGGTCCAATGGTGGTGGAGCACCAGGTCCAATGGTGGTGGAGCACCAGGTCCAATGGTGGTGGAGCACCAGGTCCAATGGTGGTGGAGCACCAGGTCCAATGGTGGTGGAGCACCAGGTCCAATGGTGGTGGAGCACCAGGTCCAATGGTGGTGGAGCACCAGGTCCAATGGTGGTGGAGCACCAGGTCCAATGGTGGTGGAGCACCAGGTCCAATGGTGGTGGAGCACCAGGTCCAATGGTGGTGGAGCACCAGGTCCAATGGTGGTGAGGTGGCACCGTGGCCGTTGCAGGTTGTAAGCTGTTTGATATGGGTTTTCGGATTCTGCTTGAAGGTTCCGAGTGTAGGGGACAGTTGAACTTTTTGGGGTGCAGAGTTCCAAACGATGGGGGATGCTTGGGTGAAGTCTTGCAGGCAGTTAGATGAGGAACATATAAGTGTGGAGGAAAGGAAGGTCTTCGGAAGATCGGAGGTTACGAGTTGGATGATATCGGGAGATTAGTTCGGAGATATATGGGGGGGAGGGAGGATAGATAACACTGGGGAACACAATTTTTTAGGCGTTAGGTCAGACAACTGTTCTTAATTGATTTTTGGATGCTGAATCCAGAAATGATCTGTTTTTCTCTATCACGTCAAGTTTTTGAACTATAGGATTTTTGTCTTCTCAAAAATATGTAAACTACTGTACCTAAAAAGTATTTTTTTTCAAGATATTTATAATTATGACGTATTGGGAGCTGCACACACCTCTCACCACACTGTCTCAGTTGTGACTACTCTTACAAGTTGCCACGTAGCTCTATATGAGTCGAATTGTAATCAGATAAGTCTTCTTACAGATATCAGTGCAATTGTGCTTCTCTGGCAGGTAAGTTGTGGAGGAAAAACTTGACGTGCTAGAAAAAAACTGACTACATTTTTGGAATCAGCAAGCCAATTTTAGTATAAATCAGCTCAAAAACCTAACTCAACAGAAAATGTTTTTCAAATTGTTCCCCAGTGTACGTCTCTGTATGTCAATGTTAGGAGTTTGAATTGGATACTTTGGTGGATTGGGAGCCAGTGGAGAGATTTGCTGAAGTGAGAAGTGGAGGAATAGCGAGGAGAGAGGTGGATTAGTCGGACAGCAGAGTTAAGGACAGATTGGAGAGGTGCAAGAGTGTTAGCAGGGAGGCCACAGAGGAGGAGGCTGCAGTAGTCGAGATGGGAGTTGATGAGGCATTCACTTTTAGTAGGTTGAGGAAAGGACTAATTCTGGAAATATTTTTGAGTTTTAGGTGGCAGGAGGTGGCTAAGCTTGGATATGCTGTTTGAAGGACAGGGCAGAGTCAAAATAAGAGGGGGGGCGGGGGGACAAGAGGCGCAATAGTGCCCTTATCACTAGACACTAATTCTATAGTGGTGAGAAAGAAAGGCCACTCACCTATACCAGTTGTGATACCCACAACTGGTTAGTAGACCTGATGGGATAGATATCCTGATGGCTGCTGCTGGACTTCCACTGGTCTCCACATGTGGAGACGAAATCAGATGCTTTGGGGAAAGAGAGGTGTGCCACAGTCCGCGCTGCCAAAGTATTCCGCTTTAAAGAATGCAATTAGACGATGTCCAAATCAAACCTTCTTTTATTCTCCAACGCGTTTCAACGCCTTTCCTGGCGTCTTCATCAGGGATCTGATGAAGACGCCAGGAAAGGCGTTGAAACGCGTTGGAGAATAAAAGGTTTGATTTGGACATCGTCTAATTGCATTCTTTAAAGCGGAATACTTTGGCAGTGCAGACAGTGGCACACCTCTCTTTCCCCAGGGCAGAGTCAAGGGTTACTCCGAGGCAGCGGACATCAGGAACAGGGCAAATTGTGATGTCATTTATTGTGATGGATAGATCCGGTAAGGAAGGTGTGTGAGATGGAGGAAAGGTGATGAGTTTGGTTTTGTCTACATTAAGTTTTAGGAAGCGACAGGAGCAGGAGGAGGATATGGCTGATGGACACACTGTGATTCTGGGCAGGAGAGAGGTGACGTCGGGGCCAGAGAGATGAATCTGAGTGTCATCAGCGTACAGGTGGTACTGGAAGCCATGTGACTTTGAGTTGTTCCAGACCAAAATAGGGTATAGATGGAGTCCCTCAAGGCTCTGTCCTGGGGCCCCTCCTTTTTTTCCAACAGAGAGGAGATGGGGCGAGGAGGTCGTGTGGGAGTGGGAGACACTAAATGTGCGGTTGGAAAGGTAGGAGGAGATCCAGGAGAGGGCATGGTCAATGATACCAATGGAAGAGAGTATCTGTAATAGGAGGCAGTGGTCTACTGTGTCAAATGCAGAGGACAGGTCAAGAAGCAGGAGGATGGAGAACTGTCGGTTAGCTTTGGCTGTAAGTCATTAGTAATTTTGGTCAGGGCAGTTTCAGTGGAGCGGTGGGGAAGCCAGATTGAAGGTTGTCAAAGAGGGAGTTAGATGAGAGGTGCAATGAGATTACAGTGTGGACAAGTTTGGAGGCGAACTGGAGTAGGGATATGGGCTGGTAGCTGGATATTGAGGGATGATTCTTTAAGATAGGTGTGATTGTTGCATGTTTGAAAGCAGAAGGAGAAAGGTACCAGAAGTTAGTGATAGGTTGAAGAGGTGGGTTGGGATTGAGATGAGTGTGGTGGTGAGGTTGGGGTAGAAGTGAAATGGGATGGGGTCCAGTGCACAGGTGGTGAGGTGTGATCTGGATAGGAGGTGTTTAAGTTCTCCTTCAGTGATGGCAGGGGAGGAGTGTTAGTGGAGGAGGGGTGTGGTCTAGTATACATGGGGGTTGTGGTGGTTGGTAGCAATGACTTGTCTGATCTGATCAATCTTGCTGGTGAAGTGTGTTGCAAAGTCTTCTGCAGAAATACGAGAAGTAGGAGTGGGCAAGGGGGGCGGAGGAGGGAGCTAAATGTGTTGAATAACTGCCTAGAGTTGAGACAAAGAGGATGAGTGTAAGGAAGTAATTCTGCTTAGTGGTGGTGAGTGCTGACTTGAATTTGAGAAGTGCTTGTTTGATTGCTGTGTAGTCTTCTTGTAAATGAGTTTTCTTCCATCGACGCAGAATTTTAGTGGTGTCTGTGTGCCATGGTTGTCTGTTGATTGTTGTGTTCTGTCATGAACGAGTGGGGCAACAATGATACGGTCATTGAATCATGGGACTTTAGTTGTATCTGACAAACCAGCAGATGTGAGAGAATAAGTTTATGTACTTATATTATAGGTAATGTCCGTGTTGAAAAGATGGGAATTCCCATTCCACAGTTGTTGTTTGTTTTACTTTCTGCATATGATCATAATTGTATTTTATTTTAATTGGGTTCCGCATCAATTCTTACATCAGAGCCCTGGAAAGTGACAATCTGCATAGTTGGCAAATATTATGTGGAGTTTGACTTTTGCGCTCATTGCTCATCCTCCGGTCTCTGCTGAGAGCTCTGGATCTGCTGTAATGACTGAGCTTCATATTTCTGGTCTGCTAATGAGAATACTTGATGTTTTACCACAATATCCAGGGGAAAATCACACGATTACCCTCCCTCATACCACTGGCCTATATATGTCATGAGCATTCTTGTTTTTAATAATGGTGTGCCCTGATCATCCCATTGACACACATGTAGCCCAGGACAGGTTCTGAAAAGTTACAGCAGTGTAAATAGCAAAATGATTGTGTCAAAGTACAAATATGAGCCCAGTTGTCAGAGTGGCTTGTAAGATGAAAAAGAGCATTATAGGGATTTTTTTTTTGTATTTGCATTTTATTTATTTTTATGCAAACAGGCTCCAACAATTTGTCATTTCATCGGCACTTCACATGGTGAGAATTTGAAGAGTGTCGTCCGTTTTGTAGACTCCATTTTTAGTGATGTGATGGGACGTTTGTCTGGATTAGTTTCTGTGGCTTTCATACACTCTTGCAGTTCCTTACAAGTCCTATTTAAGCTAATTTAACCCATAATTTCCCTTGTTCATTAAGCAGTTTACTTTAGATCAAGACCTTTAGATGTTTTAGCAGCTTAGCACAAGTTCCTGTAAGACAAGCAGAGTACATTACGTGTCTGGTCTTGTTAACCAGAAGCTGGTAGAGCAGAGAATGGAACGGCACGGAGTACATGGGAAGCTAATTTATGGTGTTCTCTTCTTGATTTGCTAAAATAAATAATAAATAGTATGTATTTTAAAAAAATGTCCCCCTTATGTTTGCACTCTCCACATGGCTGGTTTCACGATGGTTGGGGGAGGGGGGCTTAAATAATTTTTATTTTTTTAAAAACCTTTTGTACAGGTTCATCTGATTCCTTTTAGTTATTAATTGTTGGACTTATTTTTTAACTATGTCTCAAGAATCTCTGAGTTATCTAATACTATCCTGTGCTCAATAATGACACACAAGCAGGCTCCATCATTACAGAAAAACATAGCTTGAATGCCTGATTCATGCTGCTCAAACGACGGGCGGCATGAATATGAAGTATTTAGTTTTATTAGCAGGTTCTTCTTCTCCCATAATTGGAGATTTTTTTTTAACCCAGAGAGAAGCTTAGGTAGGGATCCAGTGAAGATATACTGAGTGGCTACTGGCTCCAGTGAAGAGATAACTTGACATTGGCTACTGGGCTCAAATAAAGTTGGCCTTTTTTATATGCAAGTATCTCAATTTTTTTTTTATATGCATTTCCTTACAAGTAATACATGTCCATATTTCTATATTCATTTTTTTTTTAACATTTCTTCACCTTTCAGAGTGCACGTTTCTCTTTATTATAACGAATCTGAGCCTGACTGCACTGATGTAGCCCAGTATATTTTTCTCAGACACACTCCTGCCCTAGCCGGCATCTGCCAGCATTTCGTCCTTAGCAAGAGACAGTCGCCTCTGGGGATCCCGGCCCTGGATCTGCAGTGGACTTATACTGGTCTCGTATACAGCTATGGTCCCCAGCTGAATTGTTAAAGTATAACAGAACGTTTCAGAGAATATTGAATACTTGGCTGAAATTTGTACTGCATCTGGACTGGACAGCAAGAATTGGGGTTCAGGTTCACTTTTATGAGATGATCCAGGTGGTTTCACCCATCATCTCTACAATCTGTTTAGTTATACGTAAACACCTATCATTCAAGCTAAACAAGGCAGGAAAAAGCCAGCAAGCCCCCTAATCGGACTCCTTTCTCCATTGCCAGCTCGTTTGAGGTCCTCCCCCACCCCTGAAGTATAACGTCTGTAATATGAGGTCTATCCGTCTTTATTTCATGCTGCCTTTGGCTCGTACAACATGTAATTGCTTAAAGGTTTCATTTTAAATATCTGTCCAAATAATTGGTTCTCTTGTGTTTTTGGGGGGTGTCGGTGTACATTTAGTATTCATCCACATATGATGCAAGACCAACTTGCTTGATGCCTCATTACATCACCTTCTTAATTAACTTTCTTTTTCTTTTGTCAGGACCATAATTATTGGATACAAGTACATCGATTAGAGCATGGTGATGGTGGCATTTTGGACCTTGATGACATTCTTTGCGACGTGGCTGACGACAAAGACAGAGTAAGTTTGAAAATATTTTGGTCTGGCTTTTATTTGCAGTATAATAAATGGTGCCACATGGCAATAAGGAATTGTCACTTACTCAAATTTAGTTAAATACCTTGTTAAAATCCCACAGCTTCTTCTGATTCTGCTACTTTTTTTCCTCTTTGCGATGCGTCACTCCATGACAAAGATATTCACATGTTCTTCTGGAGTGCAGCATGTGAAATCTCTGCTTGGAGTCCTCTTGGGCATTCAGAGTTTTCTCTAGGGTCGTGCAATTTCTCCCCTACCTTCCTGACCCACTTCCAATCACAGCTCGGCAGCATCAGAGTCTAATTGGCTTCTAGATCAGCTACTGATCTCTGATAGTGATCGTGTTGGAGAGAGAGTTTAAAATTGAAACCCCCCAGAGAAGACTCTGAAGAAACCCACTGCTGGTCTACTAGCAGAGATTTCACATTGTGCGCTGCAGAATGGAATGCAGAACAAAAAAGTGTGGCATCATCTGTGGAGCTCAGAGGTTCTTTGAGGTGTTTAATTTTTTTAAACAGGTGACAGGTCCTCTTTATCAGCTGTTAAAGTATATAAATGTATATTAATTCTATTTCTAGCTTGAAAAATACCCTTTTCAACATTTGTCCAACTTTGCTGTTAGAGGGGTTATCCACTACTTGGCCAACACCTGTTTATTGCCAGGAATTAAATGTGTCGGGCAGTTCTAGCGATGTCAGAAGTCTCGTTCTGGGGCTGCAACCAATCTCCGCCAGCTTTCTTCTCCTCGCCTTCAGCCACTTAATTCCTATTGAGTCTCCTGTGTCCGCAGGTGGGGAGAAGTAAGTCGGCGGTGATTGGTTGCGAGGCTTGCGTGTCATAACAGTGTCACTTTGGTCCTGGGAATGAGACTTTTGACATTGCTACAGCTGCGCCAGCAGCAGAGAGAAGTTCAGGCTTTTTTATTTTTATGGTGGCGCACATGGGAATGAGAAGGGGTTGTCCCAGGTAGTGGACAACCCCTTTCAGTCTGTGTTGCCAGGGGCAGACTTTAAGCTAAATCTGTCTCCTTCCCCTTCTGGCAGCTGAAAATCTTTTTATAACTCTTCATCTGATCATACAAATGCAGTGTCCTATTTTGTTGATCTGCTATGCTGGAATTTTAGGAAGCTTTTCAGTGGCTGAATTTTTTTTTTTACTAGTTCAGACAGCTACTAGTGTCTGATATTCTCCCCTATGAATGCTGATTTATGAGTATTAAATTGCAGAGTTATACGGCTGATTTGGATACACTGATGGTGCCTCTTGTATGTAATTTTATACCGATTACTTGTGAAACTTTATATATTCTATATGTAATGTTGCCGGCATGTCCCAGAGGATTTCAGGAATTCTCACATGACAACTGTCACACTCCTGAAACATCCCAGGGTCATAGATAGCAGGTGTGTGAGATTTATGGAGGGGTCATTAATGGTATCGCTTGTAATACTGTCTGCAGTACTAGGTTCTGTAGAGGGAATGTGTCATCAGATAACGATCTATTGTGTAAATCATGTTTTATGTTGAATGCATTTTTTACATTTTTTGTTGTAATGGTTTATGTATGTGTTTACCATTCCTCTATAGTTGCCAACATTCATCTGATTTTTTTTTTTTTTTTTTTAGTCCCATCCCGACCAGAACCACCCATTTATTTTGTTTTTGTCTTTATATACTGTCCATTTCGTCTAAGGGTGCAAATTTAAAGGAATTATTTCCGTAAAAACTGGACAAGTCCCAGGAAGTTCATGGTAGTTGACGCATATGTTATCACTATCTAAAATGATTTGGCAATTTTTACACTGGTTTTAATAGGGGCTTTCCAGTACTTTGAATTGATGGGTTACTTTTATGGTGGGTTTACACACACCAATTTCTGTGTCCAATATCTGAACAGATCTCTGGTTGCAGTGAAATCATGGACATATTGTTCTATTTTGTGGCTGTATACAAAATGGAGCAATGTATCCATGATTTCACTGCAACCAGAGATCTGTTCAGATATTGGACACAGAAATTGGTGTGTGTAAACCCACCATGAGGATATGTTATCAATATAAGATTGGTGGGGTGCAACACAGCTGATCACAGTGGGTGTGAATTGATGTGATCAGATGCAGAGCGGAAATGCATGGCTTCATCAACTGTGTATAGGAGTCGCAGCTGAGAACTACATGTCCGTATTCAGTTGTATAGGTGGAGCTGCAGTACCTGATGAGGTCACTAGGCAGAGGATAGAGCTTATAGAATGGAGGAGGTGGAGGAGACATCCTGGGTCATCTGGTCCAACCCCCTGCTTAAAGCAGGACTCACTATAATCATCCCAGACAGATGTCTGTCCAGCCTCTGCGTGAAGACTTCCATTGACGGAGAACTCGCCACCTCTCATAGCTGCCTGTTCTACTCGTTGATCACCCTCACTGTCAAAAAGTTTTAATATCTAATATGTGTCTTCTCCCATTCAGGTTCATCCCATTGCTTCTAGCTGAGTAATTCTGATCTACAACTGATCACTTATAGTTGACAGTAAGAATAGCTGACGGGTGGAGATGCTGGGAGTCAAAACCCAACCATCAATATGAATTACTAGACAACTCCTTTAAGCCTAATTCTAGACTTGCTCTTCATATGCGCTACAAATGACTCGGCAGCAGACCGTATCATCACAGACAGGATTAGAATGACAGATAGCACCTGCATAAACAGCAGGAAACCGTGAATACTCCATTTATAATAGTTGATGTCTCAGCTCAACTTCTCCGCCACCATGATCTCTGCGCAGGTTACACAGCATACCTAGAAAGATACATTTATAGAGGTCATGTTATAGTTCTTTATAGATATTACTGCTGACCAAACCTAGTGGTTAGTATTGAAAGTTTATGGGTTTGCATCTATCCATCTTATGGTATATGTAGGGCAGCAGTGTGGCTCAGTGGTTAGCATTGTATTGTGGCTCAGTGGTTTGTACTGTGTGGTGGTTCAGTGATTAGCTCTGTTGCCTTTCAGTCCTGGGGTCCTGGGATCAAATCCCACTAAAAATGATATCTGCAAGTAGTTTGTATGCTGTTGCCGTGTATGCGCGGGTTTCCTCTGGTTTCCTCCCACACTCCAAAGACCTAATGATAGGGAATGTTGATTGTGAGCCCCAATGGGGACAGTGATGATTATTTATGTAAAATGCTGCAGATTAGGTTGGCGCTGTATAGGCAATGCATAATAAATGATAAAAAGGAAAACCATGAATGATAACTTGAAAAAGGTGTAGCCGCACCAAATGTTGTGCCACATTGAGCTCATTTAAGTTTGTTGTTTTTTTGTTTTTTTTTGGCACAATCCTCCACAATATGGAGTGCTGCCTGGTTTTTCCTTTGATATCAGTTTACATTGGTACTTTCAGGCAGCTTGCACCTGGACTGATAAGTAGAAGTTTGTGCCGTTCCTATTTTCTATTTATTAACATATATATAATTATTATGCTACATTCACACACAGCGTAATTGCTGTGTCTTGTGGGGCTCTGTTTTTGGTGCGAAACTGCAAGAACGGATCCTCACAAAGCGCAGCACTCTGTGTGTGAATGCTGCTGCGTTATTCTGCTGCTCTTTACTCACCTCGCTGCGCTCCCCTGGTGATCACCAATGGTGTCCTGTCATCCCTGCAGTTTACAGCCTCTTGGACCCTGCGGGTGGTGTCACACGGTCACATGGTACAGTGCCAGGTCCTCCCACAGGTGAGCTGTGGTGGCATCATGCTGAGAGATCACCGGGCCAGTTTGGCAAGGTGAGTAAATAGCGCAGCGAACTAACGCCAAGAAATGGACATGTTCGTTCTTTTTACGGATCTGCTTTCGAGCCCAAAAACGCAGTGTCTGAATGGCAAATAGTGGAATGCATTGACTTGGCTGGGACAGCGAAAATCACTACTGCATTCCACTGCAAATAGCAGATCCGCCGAAAACGCTACATTAACGTGAATATAGCCTTAGAGCAGGGGTGAGGAACCTGAGGCCCCAGGTCCACATGCGGCCCTGAATGACCTTTTATGCGCCCACCACACAGATTCCTGGGGACCGCTATGCTCAGGTCAGCAGGCTCATTTACCAACTTCCTGCCCTTTAAATCCAGCTCCCCAGTGATGTGTATGCCCCAACCTCAGCCTCCCTGGTGACATGTATACTCCCAGCCTATCATGTGATGTGTAGGGCTCTAGCAAACCTGGGAAAGCAGTTGAAAAGCCCATGACCAATATCACCTAACATCACAGCCACGCCAAAGAGAAGCAGCTCCAGCCACCACAGTAGGGGCAGGTGATTATTCAACCAAATATAGTGGGCAATTTTCAAGTTGGAAATTTTGTGCGACCCCCCCATAGGATAGTAGAAATTTCCACATGGCCCCGCCAGAAAAAGGTTCCTCACCCCTGCCTTAGATGTACACTGTGTATATATTTATACATATGTGTAGATGGATAGATGCTGTACATCTTTGATCTCTTCCAATGTTCATATTGTTTTTATGTTAATATAAAACTTTTTTAGGCCGGTTTCACATTTGCGTTAGTGTCTGCATGCAAACACTGGGCAAATGCTACTATACTGATGTGAACGCAGGGGAGATTCTCTGCATGCGTTCACATAGTATGGTGCCCGGCCAGTCAGTCAGCGTTCTTGGTGGTGGCCGGGAGGCAGAGATCAGCGGCGTCCACCGGGAGAGATTTCAGTGTGATCTGCAGCGTTCTCCTGCGCTGTCATGCTGTCATTGAGATCCATGCATTTTTTGTGTGCTTGCAGGCACTTGTTGATGAAACAAACGCCCACGACCGCACAAAAAATGCAACAGGTTGCGTTCGGAGGGCGGAGGAGGGCACATAAATTATGCACATCCAAACGCAACCGAACACAGCCAAACACAGCTACTGTGCGTTTCCATGATAAACATAGGAACGCAGTGCGCGTGTGTTTGGCTGCGTTCTGTTACGCTGCGTTCTGAACGCTAATGTGAACCTGGGCCTTACATGATGTCACTTTCTGATGACACATTATGTAGCAAAGCCAAGGCTCCCTGCACATGAGGAGCCATTGTTCTCCCTTTCCTCGGCGTCTATGCCCGCATTCACCCAGACCATTAAACTTCCTGAAAGACATGAAATAAGTCTAGAACAAAATTGCTCTTTTATTGCTGAACCTTGCAGGACTTGTAGTGCCTGATCTGCCAGATTCAAGGCATGAATGCAGCTGTCAGGCTGAAGCCGATCATCCGGTCTTGTAAATCTGTGTAATCCTAGTTCTGGGGCAGTGGCTGCTGGTTGCCCCCATGATGTCATTGTCCGATGTCTACTAGTCACCGGGGTGTTCCTGCAGAGCCGGGATCATATAATCCTCATGTCCGGGTAGTCTGTATCTGAATTAGAGCTACTATTAATAGCTAATAATGTTGACTATAAGGCACCAAGCCCCATCCTGTTGGAGAACTTCAGAAGTGTGTGTGTGCGTGTATGTATGTATATGCGTGCATGTATGCGTGTGTAAACAAAATTTAAAAAATACATTTTTTTTTTATATAACTATTACGTAATGATCGTAGCCGACAGGTTGTTTAGGTGTCGGTGCTCCCGATGCCCCATGTCTCATGCCAAGAGGATTCACGCAGCCCATATACACTCTGGATATGAACCTTCTGGCCATAGTCATTACTGTTGATGTCTTATAAGAGGACCCTTTGTTACATCTGTAGATGAACATATTGGAGGATTTCTTTACTTGCACATGTAAACATAGTATAAACTCGGCCTCATGTCTTTAATTACGTAATAAAAGGTGCGTCCAGGAGTAAAGCGCTCCCTCTTCCCACACCTCCATCCCAACCATTATATGACGGCGCTTAAACGCCCCCTAGTGGCCACATTACTTTATTTCTGAATGTGTGTTAGAAATAAACATCAGCCATACTTTTTTTTTTTTTAATGCAGATTAATGTTTTAAAATTGTCCCATCTTTACATTGTGTGCAGAACATATTAAATCTGACATAAACATCATATTAAAACAGTTATAATAATTGAGAAATAACTTCTGATTTAAAGTGATAAATTTATATAATTATTTTAGTATTTCATATTTTACTTACAGATACATTGGATTATGTCATTAAGGGTACCGTTACACGTCGCAACATTGCATTTGCAATTTGCTACTTGCAGTGAAATCATGGACACATTGTTCTATTTTGTTGCTGTGTACAAATGGAGCAATGTGTCCGTGATTTCACTGCAACCAGCAAATTGCCAGTGAAATTGCATGCAATTGTTGCAATGTGTAATGGTACCCTAAAGGGGGTGTCACACGCGTCAATGTCGTCAGCGATCTGATCGCTGACGACATTGACGGCTGATTGCTGGTGAGCTGTCACACAGGCAGACTCACCAGCGATCAATTGACCAGTGACATCATGGAAACGATTTAAATATCGTTTCCACGATGTCCTGCTCCCGCTGCCAGCCTGCTGGAAGCGGGAGCAGCCTGGTCTCCAAGGTACACTGCGGGTAACTAGGCAGCGCGCGCTGCCTAGATACCCGACGTGTACCTTAGTTACCAGCCTCCTCCGCTCACCGGGTGAGCGGAGGAGGCTGGTAACTAAGGTACACAGTCGGGTATCTAGGCAGCGCGCGCTGCCTAGTTACCCGCAGTGTACCTTGGAGACCAGCTCCCAGCGCTTGTGACAGGCGCTGGGAGCTGGAATATCGCTAGTCCCGGTGTCACACGCAGCGATGCTGCGTGTCCACCGGGCGACAATCGCCAGGTTTCAGAGCTGGTTCTGAAACCTGGCGATCATCAACCAGCGATTTATCGCTGGTTGATGCAGTATGTCACACGCGTCAATATCGCTGCAACGTCACGTGCAGCCGATATCGTGCAGGCGATATTGACGCGTGTGACACCCCCTTTAGGGTTTTTCTTCTAAACACTGCCTCCTAGTGGTTGACCATTGTATTTATTACAGCTAATCATTTTTTTTTCTTTACAGTGTATATTATTTTATGATCTTGCTGTCTTATTTTAAAACAGTGGATTACTAGATAGTTGATTGATATACCCTATTATTCCATTGAATTCTAGGTGCATTAAGCTCAGAGGTTCTGGGTTCACTTTCTTCCTCCTTCTTGCAGTTTTTCCTCTAAACATCTGTAGCTATTGAGTGAGAAAGAATCTCTGATGGCCTAACATTAAGCCGGGCTAATTTAGATTCCATAGATGTTACCATTAACCCACTATGTCCTCTATAGATAATGAGTGGAGCCATGGTGTGCCCTTAAGGCCCCGTTACACGCTTTAATGTGGCAGCGATCCCACCAACAATGGGGATCACTGCCTCAACGTGGACTGATTGCTGGTGGGCTGTCACACAGACTCGCCAGCGATCAGGACTAGCGAGCGCGCAGGTATCCTAGGTAAACAGCGGGTAAGTAAGTACCACACTCTGCTTAGTTACCCTCTGTTTACCTTGGATACAAGTTCCCAGTGCTTGCTGTGCAGCGCTGGGAGCTCGCTGATCGTTACTCTCTCACTGTCACAAGCAGCAATGCTGCGCGTCCAACAGGCGACCAACAACAGATTTATGAACCGGTTCATAAATCTGCGATCAATGATGTATCGTTGATACGTGTCGCACACAATGATGTCGTTTCGACATCACTGCAACGTCTCAAAAACAGTGACGCTGCAACGACATCGTTAGTGATATCATTGTGTGAGACGGGGCCTTTATTGTTGCTACCTCTCATTATAGGAGTATTCCTATCTCTAAGATCCTATCCCAATATGTAGTAAGTGTAGTAATAATAATTATATTAGCAAATACCTTCATTTACAAATCTGGCATCGTTCTCCTGATTAGTTGTCACTTAGCTACTGTGATATCCTGCACATAAGGTATGGTATCCATGGTTACGTCCACTTCTGAGTTACCAGTGGTCGTAACCATGGATACCCAAGTTACTACATCCCCTGCACATGAGAAACATAGCTAACTAGGAGAACTCTATTACATTTCTAATTGGAGCTGTTTGTGAATAATATATACCGTATATACTCGTGTATAAGCCGAGTTTTTCAGCCCAAAAATTGGGCTGAAAAGTTCCCCCCTCGGCTTATACACGAGTCAATACGGTAATGGTCCCACAAATGCTGGCACTCGCCCCCCTGTGTGGTAAGGGCCCCCCGCTGCTTAACTTACCATCCCCGGTCTCCTGCACCGCCGGTCTTCTGTGCTCCGTCCTCCATGCTCCGAGTCCCGTCCGGCTGCATCCGGGATCCCCGCCGTCGCACGATGACGTCATCGTAATTGCGACGCCCGGGGATCCCGGATGCAGCCGGACGGGAGCATGGAGGACTGAGCACAGAAGACCGGCGCGGTGCAGTGCAGAAGACCAGGGATGGTAAGTTAAGCAGCAGGGGGGCCCTTACCACACATGGGGGTCGAGTGCCAGCATTTGGGGGCCTGTATAACCCCTGGGGAGGCTGCTGTATAACCCCTGGGAGGCTGCTGTAATACTGCTGGGGTCTGTATATACCACTGGGGAGGCTTCTGTAATACTTCTGGGGCCTGTATATACCACTGGGGAGGCTGCTGTATACCACACTGCTGGGGGCTGTATACCTTTGCTGTGGTCCACCCTCGGCTTATACACGAGTCAATAGGTTTTCCCAGGTTTTGGGGGCAAAAGTAGGGGGGTCGGCTTATACACGGGTCGGCTTATACGCGAGTATATACGGTATTTTATATTTGTTGTTACTACCGTATATACTCGCGTATAAGCCGAGTTTTTCAGCCCAAAAATTGGGCTGAAAAGTACCCCCCTCGGCTTATACGCGAGTCAGTGCGGGGGCTGCTGTATACAGCGGTATAAAGCAGCCCCCGCATCCCCAGTAATGCAGGGCCCCCCCCTCATGCTCCGGTCACCTGTAAAGCAAATTATACTTATCAGTGTCCCGCTGCCGTCTGCGCCCGCATCTGCCGACATCGCGATCCTCCATCTTCATGCATCTTCTTCCTGTTTCTGTGCGCGTCGCAGGCAGTGACGTCATTACCGGCGACGCGCACAGGAAACAGGAAGAAGTCGCATGAAGACGGAGGATCGGAATGTCGGCAGATGCGGGCGCGGACGGCAGCGGGACACTGATAAGTATAATTTGCTTTACAGGTGACCGGAGCATGAGGGGGGGGGGCCCTGCATTACTGGGGCTGCCTGTATACTACCACTGGGGCTGCTGTATATAGGGGCCCTGCATTACTGGGGCTGCAATACCACTGGGGCTGCTGTATATAGGGGCTGCAATACCACTGGGGCTGCTGTATATAGGGGCTGCTGTATACACCACTGGGGCTGCAATACCACTGGGGCTGCTGTATATAGGGGCTGCTGTATACACCACTGGGGCTGCAATACCACTGGGGCTGCTGTATATAGGGGCTGCAATACCACTGGGGCTGCTGTATATAGGGGCTGCAATACCACTGGGGCTGCTGTATATAGGGGCTGCAATACCACTGGGGCTGCTGTATATAGGGGCTGCTGTATACACCACTGGGGCTGCAATACCACTGGGGCTGCTGTATATAGGGGCTGCAATACCACTGGGGCTGCTGTATATACCACTGGGGCCTGCTGTATATCATACTGCTGGGGCCTGTATACCACTGCTGGGGGCTGTATACCTGTGCTGGGGTCCACCCTCAGCTTATACGCGAGTCAATAGATTTTCCCAGGTTTTGGGGCAAAAGTAGGGGGGTCGGCTTATACACGGGTCGGCTTATACACGAGTATATACGGTATATTTATTCATTTACATAGCACTTTTAATTCCATAGCACTTTACATACATATGCAACACTTGTCCCCAATGGGGCTCACAATCTAACCATCCTATCAGTATATCTTTGAAATGTGGGAGGAAACCGGAGTACTCAGAGGAAACCCACACAAACACGGGGAGAACAAACAAACTCCTTGTATATGTTGTACTTGGTGGGAATTGAACCCAAGACCTCAGCACTCTAAAGCAACAGTGCTAACTACTGAGCCACCGTACACACTACAAATGAGGATAGGATCTTGGAGATGTGAATACCGCTTTAAAGGGAACCAACCACCTCAGATGACCTCTATAAGCGGTTAATACATGTCCCTGGAGGCTACCTACATCATTGCAGCTATCTTTTTGCTAAGAAAATTGATAACTGCAAACCGAAATAAACAGTTAGTAAACTTACATGACTCCAGTACGAGAGGGCGTCTCCCTTTGGCTCCAGAACGAGAGGGCTGTGTCTTATGCAGGCTGAGTGGCTTTCCTCCCCCTCCCTCTCACTTTGCAGCTTGTCACTGAGGGGCGTTATATTATGTTATTGTGGGCGGGCACGCAAGCCAGCTCCCGTCCGTGCACGTCATCGCAGGGAGACAGGGTCACGTGCACTAGCATCTTCACTCCCTGCGATGACGTGCACGGACGGGAGCTGGCTTGCGTGCCCGCCCACAATAACATAATATAACGCCCCTCAGTGACAAGCTGCAAAGTGAGAGGGAGGGGGAGGAAAGTCACTCAAGCTGCTGGAGACACAGCCCTCTCGTTCTGGAGCCAAAGGGAGACGCCCTCTCGTACTGGAGTCATGTAAGTTTACTAACTGTTTATTTCGGTTTGCAGTTATCAATTTTCTTAGCAAAAAGATAGCTGCAATGATGTAGGTAGCCTCCAGGGACATGTATTAACCGCTTATAGAGGTCATCTGAGGTGGTTGGTTCCCTTTAAGGTAATATAAATCAGCTGTTCGGTTCCATATGGGTTTATGGTTACATTTCTGTGATATAGGGGCAAATATTAGCATCCCTGGTTGTCTAGTGCAGAGAAAGGGTAATATCTTGTTCCTGATGGTTAATTTTACTTTGCTGGCTTCTCACCCTCCGGACACCAGCATTGTCCCAGTAGCAGAAAAGCCGAGCCAAGAATGGACTGATTGCCCCCCGCGGCGTCCTGTCTCTCAGGCTGCTGCTCCCCTCAAAATATCAAATTAGATTGCAATAGAAGTGATCTAAATGGTGAGAATATATGTGCCGCGCTACAGAATATGTTGGTATGTTCTCCTATGTTTGTGTGGGTTTCCTCCGGGCACTCTGGTTTCCTCCCACACTCCAAAGACATGCTGATAGAGAATGTAGATTGTGAGCCTCAATGGGGACAATGATGATGATTTATGGAAAGCGCTATGAAATTAATAGGGCTATATAAGCGAATACATTTTATTATTATTTGTACATTACCAAGTTTAATTTATATATAGTTAATCTGCCTCTGAGACTGGTTTTGTCTCCTCTATTGTAGACTCTGCACTTAAAAGTCTGGAGAGTTGTATTTTTCTTTAGCGAAAAACAAAAAAGTCTTTTAAAATGCTAAAAAGATCTTCTCCTTTGTGTGATTCTGGTTCTATTTTAGCAATGTGTCACGTTGTTCTCTACTGCCGAGCAGCACATTATTTTTACTTTGATTTTCCGTGACCCTGGATATCTTACATGGTGCTGGAAGGCAATTATTATAATCTGGATCCATTATGTTTTTTGATTTGGACGGACAAAAAAAAAAACGCGCTTTGTTTTTTTTTCCTTCTCTTGACTTCAAAGCTTTTCCTCTTTGCTTTTATGACAGAATAATTATACAGAAACTGTGACGGTTTTAGAAATTGTGTAGTTATTAGTACTACCACTAGATGGAGCCAGAAGCTAAATATATTTCTTATTCTATATACCATTTCCTTATGGTGTTGTCCAATTGCTGTATTGTATAGGAAATGCATATCCATTAATGTCACCTTATGGATGGTCGGCCTTTGCCATTTAGTCATGTTATGGATTGATCAGTAGTATGGAGCCACCACATCACCTGCTTATTTGTGACCTTATGGAGTAATTGGGAGACAATTCTGTGATTTCATGACTAGTTGGTGTGACACTTTATATAATTACTCTTCTATCTTGTGGGATGAACCCATTCGACTACCAAAATAGTATAAAATAGCATTCAAGAAACTTTAAACAAACATTTTAAATCAATAGTCCAAGCAAATATAAGAAACCTTGTAATGTGTTATCAGGAAAAAATGCTTCTTTCTCAATGAATGAGACCTTCCCTCCCCTACCAACTACAGGTTTATGGAGAAGGAAGGAGGAGCAGAGTGAGAAATGAGTGTCACAGAAATCCATATATTTCTCCGCCTAGTTCTGGATTCACAGCTACACTGCTCAGTATTACTGTATAATATCCTCCATGCTGCTGTGCTCAGTATTACTGTATAATATCCTCCATGCTGCTCTGCTCAGTATTACTGTATAATATCCTCCATGCTGCTCTGCTCAGTATTACTGTATAATATCCTCCATGCTGCTGTGCTCAGTATTACTGTATAATATCCTCCATGCTGCTCTGCTCAGTATTACTGTATAATATCCTCCATGCTGCTCTGCTCAGTATTACTGTATAATATCCTCCATGCTGCTCTGCTCAGTATTACTGTATAATATCCTCCATGCTGTTGCTGTTTCTGTTGATGTGATACATAGAGATAAGGGAGCAAGGTCCCTTGTGACTGTGTGTGCGGAGTATAGGAGACAGTAGTTATTCTCCATCCACAAGTGTGAATTGGAACCAGCAGAAGTGAATGCTTCATTACTTCTCTAAAGGCCAAATATCAAGATGGTAAGGAAATTTGCATTATTCTGTTATGGAGCGTGTGGTCTTGTCACTGGAGTAGCTATTTTCAGCAATGTTCCACTTAGGTTTCTTTATAAAACCATTAAATGAGATTTTTCCTGGTATGTGATCATCATGCTGCCGAGGTGAAGAGCGGTGACTGCAGTGACCAGGGCCTGACGTGGCCGTCCACAATGAGCAGGTGGTGACCTCAGACTTGGCCGTTTCTTCTGTATGAAGTGTGGGCAGATACTGTGGTTACACAGATAGTCTGCATAGCGCAGGGTTCCAGGAAAGATCATGCCGGGTAGTGATTTTTGGCTGGTGTGAGGGCACAGGCTGTACTATAGTCATTGCTTTCCTTCCAACAACCTCCTACTAGATGACGTAAAATGTGACACATGATTTGCCCGTATACAACCGAGCTAACCCCGCTGCCACCCATGATGGTAAATCTTCATATGCTGCTGCCTGGGTAGAACAGCTGTTTGGCACAGAGGGGTGTTTTGCTTGGCAATTAAGGTAATAATCACTGAAGTGTTCGTTAGAGAACTTAACAAAGCATGAACACCAAGAAGACGCATAAAAGAGTTTAGACCTGTGAAATTGCATTTAGCAATCTGATATGCTGTACTATGACAATGGAGATAATTCTTGCTACACATGTGTAGCTCCTGCTGATCGGACCGGAGGACCCCGGTGTGTTTCCTAATGTGGTTTTGATTAACGTTACTACTTCGGTAATTAAGAACAATATAGTAAGACATTTCCATTCATGCAAAGTCAGTGGATTTTGGTGTTAACCTTCATTATGTGTGCATTGGCGTAGATTAGTGTTAACAAGCTGAATTTTGGATTGACTTTTATCTTATTACTCCATGTGCTGCTCCTCTATATGGTGCAAGATGCATTTATAGACTGAACCTATCTTATAGGATAAATCCCTGTATGCTCTAGTCTAGTACATGTTTTAAGGGGTGGTGCCTGGGGCAGACTGGCACAGGTGGCAGTGAGGCATTTGTCCCCCATGCCCCCCCCCACCGCTCCTCACTAGGGCACAGCACCCCATGACCCCCCCCCTCCTTCCCCCTTCCTCAGCTGGCTGGTAAAGGCACACTGCCCCCCAGGGCAATATCTGCCAGTCAGCCCCTGGATGGTGCAAAGCCAAAGTAATTTTCCTCCCAAATCCCTATCTATTTAGTGTAATAATCTCATCTATTTTCTGATAAACTTGAATTAAAAATTCCCTCTCCTTCCCTCCCTAATCTATCCAACTGCTTTTCCAAATTTTTTCCCTGCCTTTTCTTAAAGAATCTTCATTTTTAATATCTTCATGCACTGGGATTCTCAAAGGAAGCGTCATCAAAAAGGGAACTGGGGAAAAAAATAGAAAAGCAGTTGGATAGTTTAGGGAGGGAAGGAGAGGAATTTTTCATTCACGTTTATTGGAAAATAGTTTAGATTAGAACACTAAATAGATAAAGATTTAGGAGGAAAATTACTTTGAGCTTCAGACCTCCCCCTAGGATCCCAATTGGGTCTATAGAAGTCTGGAGCCATCTCCATTTCTGCTCTGATACAGTAAAGGTCCCTTCACACACTGGGACTTTCCAGCGATCCCACCAGCGATCCGACCAGGCTGGGATCGCTGGAAAGTCTCTGGAGTCGCTGGTGACCTGTCAAACAGGCAAACTCACCAGCAACTCAGCAGCCGTGAGATCGCTGGTATCCATGATAAACAGCGGGTAACGAAGCAACGCGCGCTGCTTTGTTACCCAGTGTTTATCATGGATACCAGCATCCTCCCTGCTTAGCGCAGCCTGTAAGCAGGGAAGACGCTGGTAACTATGATAAACTGCAGGTATCTAGGCAGCGCTGCCTAGATACCCGCAGTTTATCATGGTTACCAGCGTCCTCCCTGCTTACAGGATGCGCTAAGCAGGGAAGACGCTGGTATCCATGATAAACAATGGGTAACTAAGCAGCGCGCGTTGCTTCGTTACCCGCTGTTTATCATGGATACCAGCCTGTGAGGTCTCTGGTTCGCTCGTCTCTCGCGGTCACACACAGCGATGTGCGCTGACCAGCGGGAGACTTGGGATCGAAAAATGGTCCTGAGCGACGTGTAGCAACCAGTGACCTCACAGCAGGGGCCAGGTCGCTGGTGGCTGTCGCACACTACAACATCGCTGGAGAGGTCGCTGTTACCTCACAAAACCTGTGACGTTGCAGCAACATCGTTAGCGATGTAGTGTGTGAAGTGGCCTTTAGAGGGATTGTGCTGTTATGATTTCTGTTACTCAAAGGCTACGTTAACACATTACGCTTTTTTGCGCACGCTTTTCTCCTAAAGCACATGTGCGTCTGCCAGCAAAGTGAATGGACTTTCACTTTTGCCGTTCAGACGCTGCGTAAATATATGCTGCGCTTTTATGGGAGAAAGAGCACATATAAAAAGAATGACCATGTCATTTCTTTTCCCAAGTGCGCCCGCACTTTCTCCCATAGGGGTCATTATACCCGCTGGAATTACATATTGCCGTTCAGACAATGCACAATTCCAGTGCGTATAATGCCGTCACTGCAGGAAGTGATGTCACACAGGGGAGGAGGTGCTCTGTGTGACATCTGTAACAGCCCTTTTGGGTTTTGCAGTGGATTAATATACACTGTGAAACCTAAATAAGTCATCGAAATGGTATGAAAAATAAAATTAAATACTTACCCCTCGCCAGGCTGTTCACGGTTACCGACACCAAACACATCCACATCTACTGTGCTTCCAAGACCTGTGATCTGTGATTGGCCGTTCGCGATCGTGATATTCACGTCACATATCACATGATTGCAAGCGGCCAATTACAGATCTTGCAAGGTCCTGGAAGCACAGTAGATGTGGGTGTCTCGGCTCCCGGTAACCCGAACAGCCGACGGAGGGCAAGTATTCAATTTTATTATTTTTAATGCCATTTGGATAACTGTTATTAAGGTTTCACAGTGTATATTAATACACTGCAAAACCCAAAAGGGGCTGTCACACAGGGGAGGAAGACCGGATTTTTCCTCCCCTGTGTGACATCACTTACTTCCCCCCCCCCCCCACCCCTGTATTTTTGGGGGAGAAGTGCTGCTGTAAAAAAGGCTGTGTGTGAATGCATTGCTTTTTTTTACGGTGCTAAAGAGTGACTCAAAAAGCGCGCATTCACAAAAAAAAAAAACCGCAACCCTCCTCTGGGTCCAGCGATGACTTTCCAGCTTTGCTATAGTCCTTGTTGATCAGTTGTATCAGTGATGTCTTGTCTGCAGCGCTGGTGACTGTTGCAGCCATTTACTGGACTCTGCAGCTCGGCCACTTATATAGCTCAATTTGTTGAGCCTAGTCCTCGACTGCAGTTTTCATGATATACACCTTCAGTGCATCAACAAAGACCAGAGCAGCTGTGAAGGTGGCACTGGTGGGCGAGTAAAAGCTCAGTTTGTAGTATTACTTGTCTGTGAGCCTTCAAGGTTGTATGCAACTGTACAGCAAGGAAGTCCAAGATGGTTAAAAGATTTACTATATTGTCTAACCCAGTGTTTCCCAACTCCAGTCTTCAAGGCACACCAACAGGTCATGTTTTCAGGATTTCCTTAGAATTGCATAGGTGATAATTTAATCACTTGCACAGGGGATAATTCCATCATCTGTCTAATGATAAGGAAATCCTGAAAACATGACCTGTTGGATCGGTGGGGTCTGTTTCTAGTCACTGTAGCGCTTTTTGCCCACGCCGCCCTCTTTGCCCAGCGCACTCATCTCATGCTTGAATTTATAGTATTGTCTCATCTATGAGTTAATGGTACAGCCGCTGACTGCGCACAGGAATACGGAGTGATGCAAATATTGACGAATGTTCACAAGAACGTATTCTTCTTCACACAGCTGATCAATACGGGTGCTGAGCATGGGACCTCCACAGTAACATTTTATGGACTTTCCTAAGAATTGCTATAATCAGTAAAACCCATGAATTATGATCTCATTCCTGATGACCTGTATTGGCGCCAACTTCTGCTCTGTTGCATTGGAATTTATTTGCTGGAGCTTCAAAGATTATTACTATTCCAAGCCGCGTTCTTGTGGATGTGCTGCATATGGAAACGAGCAGCTGCTAGTGCAATTCATTATTTATTCTGATTTGTCTAGAATTTGGCAAGATCATTAGATTTTAGGGAGAACATCTTACTTCTTATTCCATAAGATTATACAGGAATGTATGAAGCTGTATACAAGTCCTCGAATTGAGCCTGGCCCTTGTCTAGTGAAGATTTGTCTAGTGTTTTTTATTGACGATCACCCTCAAAACATTGGCAAGGAGAGCAAATGATTAGATGTCTGGGCCTTGTCCAGCGCAGAATGTGTACATAATAAAGTGCCTCCATTTATTTCTGCTCCCCGTAGGGTCTCCTTACACACCCGACAGTTCCGGCGCGGCGTCCAAGCTCACCATAGGACTGGGCATTTGTTGCTTGAGGGTCAGCAGGATTTATAAAAATATAAGCAGTCTGCTGCACAAATAGCGACAGCTTGATTACTTATTTTCCTCTCTCCAGCACAGTTTTCAATGATTAATGTGCGTCTGTCTCCGTGCTGCATGTTTATATGAAGCAGGCACACGTGCTCAGTCTCGGGGCTCGTGCAATTTTCATGGAGCATCTGTTCTCCAAACCAAGAGCGTTAACAAGGCCCCCGTATTTCGGCCCAGCCGACAGTACAGCGGGGAGTTACCTGGGTCGTACTCCTCTCATCTGACATCTTTGCTCTCCTCTCACATACGGTGAAATTGTCTCCCCATTCTCACTGTGTGCATAATTAATGAACGGAGCGAGGCCCACATGATTTCCAGCCAGGAATAGGTCATCGTCACCAGATGTATAATTATTATCATTAGGAAACATTTGGAAATACCTTTTGAGGAGCAGTTGGAATACAGAAGGCTTCTCTTCCCCGGGGGATTCAGTAGAAGGAGGCTCCTAAACTCCAGTCATTAGCGCCATGTTTGCTGGTTATATATTCTGGGGATGTCTTCAGTCTAGGTTCTTTTTTTCAAGCTGTTAAGTTTATTTCTTAGTTACATTTTTTAATTATTTTTGTAGGGTGGTTAGGTAAAAGCCCACATCAATTCCATAATACGTCCCATCGGGGATAGACTCGTAGCTGGTTGGAAGGCTGAGATGTGCCACAAGTCCACCCCCAAATTTCACCAGGATTCCAGTGCAAAATCTGCATTTGTTAATTGCAGAAGAATTCACTGTAGATTTCACTCCTCCATATGGAAAGAGGTGGTATGGACAGTGGCATGTGTTACCCATTGGCTCCCATGTTTGAGAACGTATGCCATGTCTCCGTATGAGTGCAGCTGACTTTTTCCATTCCAAGCATGGTTAAATCTGCGCTGCGGTAGACAAAATCTCCAATCCGGACAATATTAAACGGCTGGGTGGTTTATTACTACGTGTTTTCGAAGTGAAACCCCACTTTTTCTTCAGGAAAAGTCACCAAACAGATTGTAGAAGTTGGGTTTCAGTTCGAAACGCGTCGCAATAAACCACCCTGTTGTATAATATTCTACAGATTGGAGTGTGTTTCTACCGCAGCGCAGATTTATCCATGCTTGTCTACTAGTTCCAGCATGCCATCTTCAGACCTGGGCTCGTGGAGCTTGCGGCAGCTGTTTAGGCGGACAATAGTGGCTGTGTGTCACACAACCTCACAAGTTGAGCCACCAGCTCTTACATTCTATCCCTTTATATTTGATTAACTCCCTATTGCACTTGTTTATCCACAGAATTTCATTATATATTTCATTCTGTTAGAGAATCTATCGCCACATTATTACACATAGATATGTCAGTCATAAGAAATCTAGTGCATAAGCCATATGCAAATTAGGCTTTAAGTGCAGTGGGGGGTGTCGGTGCACTAAAGCTGCTTCGAAGTGTATTTGCACACCACTCTGCATTTCTAGACTTATTTGCTTATGATCTATACAAATAGAAAGATGTTATTTTTTTAGGGAATAAGTGTCTGCATAGCTGTACCACTACTTCCTTATGTAAAACCATGCTAATGGGCGATTTTTCCCCTTTTAATGAAAGCCTATGACGATTGCTATGTGGCATTTATTTGCTGATAGGACCCAGTCTGCTTACTATACTGCATGGCAACAACAAAAAAAAAACATAAACCTTGATCTATACCCCCTGTGATTTTTGGTGTGGACCACTTGGTCCCAAATAGTACAGGAAATGTGAACAGACTCCTAATAGAAGTAGATGAAAAGCTGCTCATCAAAGCATAGGTGATCCGTGCGACATCAGTGGATTACAGGGAAAAAGGATATCTATTATATAATCACGAATGGTTTTTTGCCCTTCTGAGTCCGCTCACGCTGCGAGTCAGCGTAGTCATGTGGATACGCCCGAAGCATTGGCCGCGCAGCGGCCATTGCGAGCAGTTCTAAGGCGACTCGCTATGCCCGTGCAGCGGCATGGCGAGACGCCTTAGCAGCGCGAAGCTTTGGCCGCAAAGCGGCCATTGCGAGTCAGAGACTCGCTCTGCTAGAATCCCGATGCATCTGCATCGGGCACCCAGCTAGTAGATGTATAAATAAAAACACCTTTTATTGGTAAAAAATTCATTAAAAAAGTCAGCATTTAGACAGAACAAAACTGAAATGTTTCAAACACAAGGTTCTTAGTTGTAGCTCATAGACTGTAAGAATTTAATAGGTACGAGTTCTATCGGCACCCTAATGGCACTCATATGAGAAAATCTGATATAGAATGAGGCTGAATCCATACAACACTTTGCATTTCACTTCTTCTTCATTGTTTCTTTCCCCCTTTGCCTTGATATCACACAGTTGTGGATACTGATGGTTTGTAATAATACATGTATACAGTAGTCTTTACTATTTTACACCTTCTCCCAGGTCTGGAGCTGATGAGCTTTCCACGAGGGCTCTTATCCCACTTGTAAGAGATAAAAATAAAACTGAATCCGTAATTCAGTAATGTTTATCGCACTTCATCATATACTGAGAAATGACTCGAGTGTTTTGTATGTCTCCTACATAGAGATACTACCATTACCCCAGGTGTAGAAGTAGAAGTGGTCCATCCTATAGGTGTAAGTCCTTCTTTTTTTCTCCCAACAATTTCTTTTTTTGGAACATGTTGATGGATTTGCATTATTAATTTACTACATTTTCATAACTTATGGTCATTGCTACTGTACACACAGTTCTGTCCCCTTTATAACTTTAAGGAACAGAAGACTTTCACCATGAACCATTAGTGTCCACATGAATCGTAAATTGTGCAAAACCAATTAGTGACTATTTTATGGAATTTCTTGAAAATTTGTCATGGATGTTACTACGTCTGTTGCAGACTCTACCCAATGCATATCAAATGATGAAATACACAAAGTACCTATCCACAGTGAGCGTAAAGTCCGCACAGCAGGTGAATTTCAGCGCTGATGTCACACAGTGTCTGTATAATCCAGGGCTGTGGAGTCAGTAAAGGTACCAACATGGCTTGACATTGAAACGATGTCTGCAACGATCTCAGGGGCGCGCGTTGTTTTTGGCATCATTTCAACATCGCCGGTGAGATGTCAGACGTCTACATATCGTGGATAACTCAACAACGATGTAGTGAGCAGGTATCGATCGCCAACCCCGCGAACGATCCCTTCTCATTGCTGTGAATGGGCGAAGTCGCCCGTGACATCGTTATTGTGGTGTCACGCACAACGATGCAGCAGGTTGCTGGAGTTGAGATAATGAGGTTTACCAACATGTTGGTAAACCTGTCAACTCCGATTCAACGATTTATCATTGCAACTTGCCAGAGTCACAACGCAACGAGGTCGCAACAACATCGCTGATACGCCTCCAAACCCGTGAAATATCAGTGATGTCATTGATGATGTTGTGCCGTGTAACGGGGCCTTAAGCCAAACATCTGACTCCGACTCTTCAATTTCCCTGAATCTGACTAAAACTCCACCAAAATGAACACAGACTCCGACTCAGACTCCATAAACATGACTGTGAAGTCAGTAAGGCTGCTTTCACACAGCGTTTTTGTGCTGTCCGAGGGGATCAGACTTTTTGCAGCTCCCCTCGGACAGCAACGGATCCAAACTGATGCCTGCAATCGGATGCCAAATAGGCATCCGATTTCGATATTTAGCAGCATCCGTTTGGATCCTCTCTCCTATCCCTGCTCCTCTTGTCACCTTTCTCCCTCTTTGCCCCTGTGTCTCCCCTCTTTGCCCCCTGCTGTCTCCCCTCTTTGCCCCCTGTGTCTCCCCTCTTTGCCCCCTGTGTCTCCCCTCTTTGCCCCCTGTGTCTCCCCTCTTTGCCCCCTGTGTCTCCCCTCTTTGCCCCCTGTGTCTCCCCTCTTTGCCCCCTGTGTCTCCCCTCTTTGCCCCCTGTGTCTCCCCTCTTTGCCCCCTGTGTCTCCCCTCTTTGCCCCCTGTGTCTCCCCTCTTTGCCCCCTGTGTCTCCCCTCTTTGCCCCCTCTGTCTCCCCTCTTTGCCCCCTCTGTCTCCCCTCTTTGCCCCCTCTGTCTCCCCTCTTTGCCCCCTCTGTCTCCCCTCTTTGCCCCCTCTGTCTCCCCTCTTTGCCCCCTCTGTCTCCCCTCTTTGCCCCCTCTGTCTCCCCTCTTTGTCCTCCCCTCTGTCTCCTCTTCCCTCTTCTCCCCTCTTTGCCCCCTCTGTCTCCCCTCTTTGCCCCCTCTGTCTCCCCTCTTTTGCCCCCTCTGTCTCCCCTCTTTTGCCCCCTCTGTCTCCCCTCTTTGCCCCCTCTGTCTCCTCTCTTCTTTTCTTTGCCCCCTCTGTCTCCCCTCTTTTTTTGCCCCCTCTGTCTCCCCTCTCTTTTTTGCCCCCTCTGTCTCCCCTCTTTTGCCCCCTCTGTCTCCCCTCTCCCCTCTGTCTCCCCTCTTTGCCCCCTCTGTCTCCCCTCTTTTTTGCCCCCTCTGTGTCTCCCTCTTTTTTGCCCCCTCTGTCTCCCCTCTTTTTTGCCCCCTCTGTCTCCCCTCTTTTTTTGCCCCCTCTGTCTCCCCTCTTTTTTTGCCCCTCTCCTTTGCCCCCTCTGTCTCCCCTCTTTGCCCCCTCTGTCTCCCCTCTTTTTTTGCCCCCTCTGTCTCCCCTCTTTGCCCCCTTGTCTCCTCTTTGCCCCTCTGTCTCCCCTCTTTTTTGCCCCCTCTGTCTCCCCTCTTTTTTTGCCCCCTCTGTCTCCCCTCTTTTTTGCCCCCTCTGTCTCCCCTCTTTTTGCCCTTGCCTCCCTCTTTGCCCCCTTGTCTCCCTCTTTGCCCCCTCTGTCTCCCCTCTTTTTTTGCCCCCTCTGTCTCCCCTCTTCCCCTTTTTGCCCCCTCTGTCTCCCCTCTTTTTTTGCCCCCTCTGTCCCCCTCTTTTTTTGCCCCCTCTGTCTCCCCCCCCTCCCTCTTTTTTGCCCCTCCTCTTCCCCCCTCCTTTTTTTGCCCCCTCTGTCCCCCCTCTTTTTTTGCCCTCCCTGTCTCCCCTCTTTTTGTTGCCTTTTGCCCCCTCTGTCCCCCCTCTTTTTTTGCCCCCTCTGTCCCCCTCTTTTTTGCCCCCTCTGTCTCCCCTCTTTCCAGGCCTTTAAAAATAAAAAAAAATCTTCATTCTCACCTATCCACGAGGCCCGCGGTGCTTCAGCTCTCTTCTTCTGATGCACAAGACCTGGCGTGATGTCAGTCACATGACCGGTTACCGCGGTAATCGGTCATGTGACTGCACTGTGACGTCAGCCAGGTCCTAGAAGCACAGAGCCGAGCGCTGGAGGCAGCGCTGGATCGCGGGACAGGTGAGAATAAAGTTTTTTTTTTATTTTTAACCCTTTATTTTCACTAGATGTCACTTCTGCAATGTATGAATATACATTGCAGAAGTGATATTAGATGGCACAGAGCGATTTTAGTGTACGAGCATGCTCAGTACACTAAAATCGGGTCCGAGGAACAATCAGCTGTTTCCTTGGACCCGCGCTCCATAGGCCCCATGTTATTTGGCACGGATCAGGTCGGATCCAATTCGGTCCGATTTGACCCGCTGTGCCAAAAATCGCAGCAGGCTGCGATTTTGGGCACAGCAAAAAATCGTCCAGAATCGGATCCGACAAAAATCGGATGCCATTAAGGGCAAATCTGATGTGATCCGTGCCCATAGACTAACATGGGGCCAAAATCGAATCCGTGGCTGTACGTTTTACAACGAACAGCCACGGATCACAGAAAAACGCTGTGTGAAAGCACCCTAAGCCACATATCCGACTCAACTCCTCAATTTTCATTAATCTGACTCCACCCCAAATGGGCTCTGACACCACAGCCCTGCTATATTCTGTAACGTCATCCAGTCTGCTGCTTTTGCACATGGAATAATCTCAACAGAAATAATACATTGTACGTTGTATTCCTTCCTGACAATCCATATAGTTTGTAGTGAAAGGAAACATGCATGGAAAATCCAACAAGGGATTGTGTCCAGGGAGACCAGTCTGAGGCCACTCACCGTTGACTTCTACCCCACCCTCCTCTGTGACTGACAGCTCTCTCCTTTATGCAAACCCACTGAGCGAGAAACCTCTGTTAGCCTTCATTCAGACAAATGTTCGCGTTTTATGCATGAGAAAAACGGACTGAGTTTCTTCAGTGTTTTAGTCTGAACTTCTTAAGAGATTCAGCTGAGTCATCAGTGTTTGTTCCAAGTTTTATAAGTTTTTTTTTTTAGGATAAGAGAGAAAAAAAAAGTTCTCCAACTTCTATGAGTTTGTGAAAAACTCATAGCACTCAGATGGCATCCAAGTGCTGTCCAATATTTTTGGCAGGGTCCTGTAGACTTGCATTACCAATGTTGATTTGACATCTCAGATCAATATTGAACATTGGGCAATGTTGGATTTTGCATGGACCACTCTGTCCGACAAAAATGAAACAGAAATGTGACCAGACGGGAGACATTACCACGTATGAGTTCTCTCTGTATAAAATCATGTATTTAACTTGTAAGCAAAAAACTAATGTCTGAATGAGGCCTTAAAGGCGTTATCCGGGACTTTTTTTTTTTTTAAATATTTTTTGAACTATGGGCCTAAGAGGTGGATAGTTGGTAAGTACCTGTCTTATCTACCGGATGATGGCTCAGAGCAGTCACAGACCCCTCCTGCCTGTGATTTTACAGCTTCAGAGCATCTTTGAGTTGCTCTTGTTGGCATCATTCTGATTGACAACCAGCTCCCTGCAGTTATGCAGCGGGAGTCGCCTGTCGATCAGCCCATCGGCAGTCACGTCATTTAAAAAAAAGTGGAGCATAAAAGACATGACGTCAGTAAAAACTGCTGAAATGCCAGCATGCGCGGTCTATGTTTGGGGAGAACAGGTAGGTAGTTGGCAGCTATCTGCCAGTTAGTCCCTAAGCTGAGATTCTTGTGTCCTGTGCGGGAGAACGCACCGTCGGTGCCTGCCATCTGGTTGACTGACAGCTTATTTTCGATGTTTCTCTTGCTAAGAACACTAGCACCTCATCAAACACAAGTTGTCATGCTGTGGCTCGGGGATGTGGAGGGGGAAAGTAGAGGGGTAGGAAGGGGGATGTACGGTGGAACGCTCCGCATGTCAATTTACACTATGGAAAAACGCATTGGGCGGGAGATCTCTATCAATCCATGTACTGTACAACACACCAAAAATATGCTGCATCCAAAATGCTGCCAATCCTGATCATGGGCACTCACCCTTAGGCATAAATATTTGGGTTCTACTTTGTGGTCCCATTGTATGCTAAAGCATGGCCCTAATATTTGGTCAGTATTGAGTGCTTCTCATAGTTTTTGGTAAGTCTGAGCAGTAACTAACTTTGTTGTCATAGTAGATGGGCAGCTCTACCATTCAAGACTCTAGAAAAGCTGAGTACCGTCAATGTGAAAGCTGAAGATCATAAAGTGTATAGAAAAAAAATGTCTTTTTGTTTTGCAAATGAATAGAAGCTAGCTCTATATCATAAAAATCTATACGTGATGCTGGATGAGGGCTGACCTCACCTGGAATCAGAGTGGTGATTGCAGCATTTCTCAGGCAGCTCCTTCTTCCAGACTCCCGCTCTCCGATTCTCTGGCACCTCGGCTCCAATTCTCAGCATTACGTTCCTCGCTGCCACCAAGAAGCTTCACCTTTCACTCTCCTAAATATCAATCACCGAGCCGACATAATTATCCCACACTTTCCATGATTTGCACGTACTCTTCCTGTTCACGTTAAATTTTATTTTCTGTACGCGTGCCAAGTTTTAATTAAACTACCTAAATGGTCTAACAACTTATGAATCTATAATCACATCTTCAGCAACAATATTGTCTGCGTTCCAGACAGAAAATTCATCACCTGAAAGCTGGCGGAGAGACGAGGATCACGTGATGAGAACTGATGTATTGTATGGCTGCCCCTAGAACAGAGGATGGGGTCATCCCACACCGCCTGCCAGAGATGGATTGTGGAAGAATGTGCCCATATGCATAAAACAGAGGGGAAAAAACCACAATTTATTCTAAACGCAAGAAGAAAACTAATTAAAGCTACAACATTTCTTCAAGCTTTCTTTAAATTTTTGATTTGATTCCTCTAAGTTCCCTTGGATATTAAAAATAATAATAATCTCTATATAGCACCAACTAATACAAGCAAAAAAAGACGACCATGCTCATAATAGCTTACAATCTACAATGAGGTGTGGGTGACACAAAGTACAGGGGCTTATTAACAATGATGGTTGGTCCAGCCATCTTGAAGAAATGGGGGGTTGGTAAGCGCTGCATGAGTCCTCACCAGCCTTGGTTGGTGCAAGTGGCTTTGCTAATCAGACCCAGTGTAATATGTGTGGTCTTAGTGCAAAGAGAGGAGGAGGATTTTCAGCAGCAGAAATGTTAGTAGTTTGCCTCCCTGCATATTAATTAAGCTAGTCACCCTTCTACATTATTAATTCCATATTGCATGTGAAATAATTAAAATAAATACTGAAAGGTAAGTGCTGTTAAGGAACGTTTTGTCCTTTTAGATCAATATAGATGTAAGATAATCTAAAGATGAATTATTCTTCTGATCGATCCCTGAGGGCCGCTTTACACACACCAACTTATCTGTCCAACTTCTGACCAACTTGCTGGTTGCAGTGAAATCATGGACACATTGCTCCATTTTGTGGCTGTGTACAAATGGAACAATGTGTCCATGATTTCACTGCAACCAGCAAGTTGGTCAGAAGTTGGACAGATAAGTTGGTGTGTGTAAAGCGGCCCTGAGAGTTTTATAATAAAGGGAGACTATCTGATCTCCAAGCAGCATGTGAAGAGCGGGCGGTACGTATGAGAAACTGGTGGACAAACGTTGATTTGACAGTCTACTATCTGACACATAGATAGGAGCCCAGGACGTCTGGTTACTTGTGTGTTTTCCATTGAGCGAGAGAAAAGCTGCCGACAGACATTTCTGGCAGAAGCTTACCACCACTGTAAACGGAATTGGACATTCTGTCCCACTCACATCTGTCTGTCTAGGCGCAGTCGGGACACAAAAGGCATCCTATAAGACAAGGAGCAACTAGGTATGAAAATCAAAATATGGGTTTGAGGGATTTTAGTCTTCGAAGTACTGCCGGATGTCCAACTTAAATGAGTGTGCATACGTAGAAAGCTGTCAATCGCAGTAGGACAACCCATTAAACTTACAAGCCCTAAATGTGCAAAAAACATTAATTACATTTTTCCTAAATTCTTTCACCCAAAGACATCGGTTCTCTGAGAGCAGAGTTGGGGGGCAAAGAGGCTCAATAAGGGAAAATCCGTGCTCAGAGGGGAGATCGGTGCGCTGATTACCTTGCTTGCAGAGTGTGGATGTGTCTAAGCAGCAAGTAAAAGCAGGGTCTAAAGGAGCGTGAACTGGGCAAGTGAAACTGCACAGCAGCAAAGTGTTTGTGATAGAAATGGTTAAAATAAGGTTGTTTAGTTATTTATTTTTGTAATATAATTCAGTGCCTGGAGGATAATTAATGAAATCCAGTGTGCAAGAGGACAAGTTTCCCCTAAAGGGTTGTACCCATTTATTCGCTAATAGATCACTTGACAAATCACATAGCATTTACTAGAGTTGGTGCAAGTTGATTTGCAGGACATGGTCAATCAGCCAATTCAGTAACCTATGGTCCTTGGGCAGGAGCCATGAGAGCACCTCCCACCTGATGACATCCGCGGCTCTTCTTTTGATTGGTCGGCCTACACAATGACATCACTTCAGGCTGTCTAGTCTAAAAAGAGCGGCAGATGTCGGGAGGTAGGAGGGGGCTCTCACGGCTCCTGCACTGGGACCATACTTTACCGAATTGGACGGTGAATCGGGTCTTGCATATCAAATTGTAACAACTCTAGGATTTACTAACAACTATACATTTTAGTTTTCCTATTTAGCCTTTATCTTGTATTTAATACGTAGGCTCATCTGCTATAAATGCTTCTATGCGGGAAAGCTACACATATGTATAAATGTGTATTTACCGAGCAGTTTACACTATTTATTCTTCCCATTACATTTTGATTTACTTTGTGTGCAAGTTATTACAAAACTGCAACAAGATGATAAAAAAAAATAAACCTGTTGGCTTAGAAATGTGTTCAGCAAAATGAGCACTTAGGGTGAAATATGCCGGCGCCAGTGACACCCCCTCCCCTGTCCCTATTTAATATGCCAGCATTCTAGGCACCTTGGCAGAAAAGCTCTCGGAGAAGATCTTTCATCAGTGTATGAAAGCCGTGCACCTTCGTTTTGATTTATTGTACAATAGAAGGTGCTTAAAAGGTGGTGAATAATGGCCCAGGAGTACTTGCACAGAAGCTGAAATTGAGGTGTCAGCAGTGGCGAGTCCTCACCCACCGGGAGATGGATGGAGGCCGTGGTACAGGTGTAGAGAAGCAGGCTGACTTTTTCAACTCCAGTCTTTAATTTTTTTTGTTAATTTTGCATTTATGCAAACGTTAATGATATGCCCTGCACTCATTCCCATTAACTAGTGCACCTAACAATCGGCTTAGAGGACCTTTCACTAATATTTTCATGTTCAACTGGGCATCTGATGTGATAGGCGTTGCAGGGCAGAATAAAGCATTTATTTCTATTTTTTTCCTGTTAATGTTATCTCCTCTTTCTTGAGTTATTAGCACTGAAGTATAGGCACCTAACCAGTTTCTATTATTTTTACATTTGCAATTGGGCATTTCCAGATCTATTTCACTTGGGTCGTCTACGTCTAACTCTTTCTGACGCTGACCAAACATAAGACAAAAAATCTCAGTCTAATGGTGAAAATAGATGTGATTTCTTCTGTCTTCACAAATACTCAGCTTGTGTTAGGGGCTCCTGCTGCTCGAATGGACCGTTTAATCGCATGCGTGTAGAAGTGTTGTCGGATAGCTTGAACCTCGCTACAGGAGCATGTATGAGAAGATGTTGTTTATTTTACAACTAAAATCTTGGTTTATGCCAGGCCTGTGGAGTCGGTAAGCCAAACGTCCAACTCTGCAACTTCCCTGAATCCAACTCCATGACTCTGACTCCACAGCCGGTGATTATCCACAGTACAGCAGGTAAAAAAGATTATTCTATCAGAGCTATAAAGAGATGTAGCTACTAAAATGGCTGACACAACATAACATGGAAGAAGGGAGGCGTTACTGACACTAGAGCAGCCATAGGGAGAGAGACGAAACAACATTCAAGACAATGAACACAATACAACTGAAATTGTATGATTCCCAAGTTGGGGAACATGACGTGATTTTTTTTTTTTTCAGCAATTGCAATCTAAATGAATTATTTTAACTTGTGCAAGAAAGAAAAAAAGACGGCACTCACTGGATTGTAGTTGCTCTGTTTTAATTGCTTTTCAGGTTACATCAAAGGTGCGGGGAAGGAGTGATGGGGCAGACGAAGGCACCGTTTCGTGGTAGATTTAGCTTCCACAGGTCTCTTCTTCGATGAGGCAGACTAAGGCTACGTTCACACATTTGCGTATTTTGCTGCGCTTTTTTGCGCTTGCTTTTTGCTGCGTTTTTCGGCCGCGCAATAAAGCTCAGCAAAATACGCAGGGGCTTTCACACACTGCGCTTTCTTTCCCCCAGAAAGCGCAGTGATGTCACAGAGGGGAGGAAGAATCCAGC
Organism: Allobates femoralis; assembly: GCA_033576535.1. Lineage (NCBI taxonomy): Eukaryota > Metazoa > Chordata > Amphibia > Anura > Aromobatidae > Allobates > Allobates femoralis. The sequence goes on from JARQOC010000005.1 coordinate 522,488,916, forward strand.
TTCCTCCTCCCCTCTGTGACATGTGTGACCGCCCCATTAGACTTCACAGTGTTAATATACACTGTGAAATCTAAATGAAACAAAAGCAAGTGTGTGAAAAATAAAAAAGAATCAATACTTCACCTCTCCGACGCCTTCTCCCGGTGTCTGGTGCCTTCTGCCGCTCTCCGGTGTCCGATTCTAAGTGAGATGTCTTCTCACAGGACCTGTGGTGATGTCAGAGGGGGGCGTTCCCGGGGCGGTCCTATCGCTGATTGGCTGCTCGCGGTCATGTGGTATCACATGACCGCGTGTGCCCGGGAACGCCCCCCCTCTGACGTCACCACAGGTCTTGTCAGAAGAGATCTGACTTAGAATCGGACACCGGAGAGCGGCAGAAGGCACCAGACACCGGGAGAAGGCGTCGGAGAGGTGAAGTATTGATTCTTTTTTATTTTTCACACACTTGCTTTTGTTTAATTTAGACTTCACAGTGTGTATTAATACACTGTGAAGTCTAATGGGGCGGCCACAGCTGTCACAGAGGGGAGGAGGAAGCAGGATTCTTCCTCCCCTCTGGGAAAATACGCAGGAGAAGCTGCGTAAACAATTGACATATCAATTGTTTACGGAGCTGCGTTTTCTCCCGGAAAACGCACTGCGTATTTTTACGCAATGTCTGCACTGCAAAGTGAATTTCCCATTCACTTTGCAGGCAGACATAAGGCACATTGCGTATTTTGAAAAGCGCGCGTAAAAAAACGCGGCAAAATACGCAATGTGTGAACGCAGCCTTAGGCACCGTTTCACGGTAGTTTCCACTTCCACGGGTCTGTTCTCCAGGAGAACAGACCCATGGAAGCTGAATCTACCGCGAAATGGTGCCATCGTCTGCCCCATCCCTTCCTCCCCGCACCTTTGATGTAACCTGAAAAGGAATTAAAACAGAGCAACTACAGACCGGTGAATGCCGTCTTTTTTTTCTTTCTTGCACAAGTTTATCAGCAAGTTTTCATGATTGTGCAACATCGGTGGTCAGTTGGCACCCTTAAGGTACTCTAGGTAGGACCAAACCAGTCCGTGTAACAGGTAGAGGTCACACAACAGTGCTGAGCAATCTTTTTCTCCATGTGTGCTTGTGAATTATTTTAACATTTCAGTTTATAACTCTGACCTTCAGTAGACTGTAATTACAATAGAAAACAAAAAATCGTAATTATTTATGTACATATGAATCAAGGAAACTTGAGGTATATAAATATATAATAATTATTCATTTATACAGGGCTATTAATTCCATAGCACTTTACATACATCAGTAATGCTGCCCATATTAAGGCTCACAATCGAAACATCTGATCAGTATGTCTTTGTAATGTGGGAGGAAACCGGAGTGCCTGGAGGAAACCCACGCAAACACGGGGAGAACATACAAACTTCTTGCAGATGTTGTCCTGGGTGGGAATTGAGCCCAGGACCTCAGGACCTCAGTGCTGCAAAGGCTGCATGTATGGGCAAAATATCATTGCACTGTCTGACCATCAAATAGGATAGGATGAGAATGTCTCCATTAGTTATAATCTTAAGCAATGTGTACTGTGCAGGCCCCATCAGACCCTTCTGTCTTATATATATGTATATATGTATATATGTATATGTATATGTATGTGTGTGTATATGTATATCTATCGATCTATCTCAGTCACATATAATATATAGATAGATAGATAGATGGAAAAATATAGAGCAGCACTTAATTCCCTAATAAGGGTGGTGCAAACAGTCCAGGGCTAGTTATTCACCCTATTATACAGACCAAAAAATGACTGCAGCACTCCAAATATGGTGTATTTCGCCTTTAATGGCCTTCAGGTGTCATAGTGGTGGGATGTTTCGGTCCTCAGACCTTCTTCCAGCCTGGCTGCAGTCATTTTTTGATAGATATATATATACTGAGATGCACCAACACACGGAAATCAATTATCCTGGTGCATCTGTCACACATGTGACTGTGATAGATTGGATAGACACACACATACATACATATATATATATATATATCAGAAGGGTCTGATGGGTCCTGCACAGTACACATTGCTTAAAGGCAACCTGTCAGCTGCAGCTTTATAATACCAGTCTAATCATCCCTGTCTGAGCTCATAGTGTAATGTAAAAGGTGAAAAAAAAAGCATTTATGCACTTGCATGTCCTTATGTAATGAAGCAGTCAGTCCCCAGCTTGGAGGACGGGGACTGTTTGGCAGGTTAATAGTTAACATTTCAGTCTTGTGCTAGAACATGTTGGGAGACCTGATGTGATGTCACAACCATGTGACTGCAATAGGTGGAGCTAAGTTCTCATAGAACATAATACATTTGCTGGCTTAGCTCCGCCCACTATGGTCACATGATTGTTACATCACACAGGTCGTTTAGCCATCCAAGTTAAAAGTGAGTTAACTAATATCCTGCCAGACAGTCCCCCTCCTCCAAGGTGGGGACTGACATGTAAGTGTATAAATGCTTTTCTTTCACCTTTCACATTACACTATGAGCTCAGACTGGGGTGATTAGACTGGTATTATAAAGCTGCAGCTACAGACAGTGATAGCTGGGGGGGATAAACCACCTGACAGGTTCCCTTTAAGATTATAACTAATGGAGACATTCTCATCCTATTTGATGGTTGGACAGTGCAATTATATTTTGCCCATACATGAAGCACTTGCAGCACTGAGGTCCTGGGCTCAATTCTCACCAAGGACAACATCTGCAAGGAGTTTGTATGTTCTCCCCATGTTTGCGTGGGTCTCCTCCCTTCCTTCCACATTACAAAGACACACACACACACACACACACACACACACACACACACACACACACACACACACACACACACACACACACACACACACACACACACACATATATATATATATCATTTGGAGTTTTCGTGGCCTTATAACCAACAAAGTACTGTAATTTCTTTTTTTTATTTTAGTAGAATTATCTAGAACACAATCTTGTCATCCTCACATCCTCAGAACATGTATTGTGGAGAGGAGGACTGTATACTTAATTTTCTACCTCTCCTATCATTGCTTATCTTATACTGTCCAAACACCCATTTTTCCCTGCGATCTACTCGCATTAGCGCGTCATTGTACAGATCCGCCAGAGGCAAATATGATGAGCAAGTAAACACTAAGAGCTTTGAAAACAAATAATGTCCTAAATAAGTAACCCGTCAGACCCCATTTATTTGAGTAGAAGTTGCCTCGTTGTTGGCTTCTTCCAGTAGAGATGTCCATTATGTCATCAGAGCCTGCACAGTCTCATTAGTGGGGAGGAGAGCGTCTGCCTCATTGTGCCGCGTATTTCATTAATGCACATAAAGGTCCAATCACATTTCCATTTGCTATAATGCATGTAGTAAGTGCTGGTTTACATGCCAGGAGAGATCCTCTGCAGACATTTATTAGATTTCCATTTTATCACTGATTGATGTTCATGATCGTATTATTATATCCTGTCATTCATTTAAGCATCACTTTACCGTATAAAGATCGAGGAGCAGCAGGTTTAGATATTATCTGTGAGAAATGCAGGTATCAAGGTTCAAGTGCTTTGCCAGGATATGAAAGAGACGTTTATAATGATAAATAACCCAGTAAGGATGGAAATAATGCTTGTAATGGATAAACATGGCAGGCACTAATACAAGATCCAAGCCAGGACTCGTAATAATAATACAATGAAAGATCACCACTGAAGGAAATGTACATATCCATATCAGTGGGTTTAAGGGAGTGTTCAGTCCCTTTAAAATTTTATATATAGTATATACTATTTTTTTTACGAATTGATACAGATATATAGATATATATATACGGTATATATATATATATAATTTATAATAATTCGTAAAATAATAGTTATTTGTAATATTTATCCTCGCCCCTTGTGGTTTCTTAATACTGTTTGCCCATTTGGAGTTGGACCATATATACGGGCTGAGACTTCATATAGTTCACAATGGTAAGAAGATGGACATCTATCAAGCCATACAGGGTATATAGGTTTGAAGACAAACCATAAACTTCATTAGTGAAATAAAATTGCCTCTAGAAAATAACTTTCCTGCTGTTTAGGCAGTGTTCACACCAATGTAAGAAGGAATCTGTCAGCGGGTTTTTGCTATGTAATCTGAACACTGCATGCGGTATAGATTAACCCAGATTTCACGGGTGCCTTTTTTTCAAGGTCTGTGCTGTGTATTTGCAATGTTTGATTTAGCAGCAGGACCTTATCATTGATGTGACTAGCTGGCACATGCACCCGTTGTCTAAAACCCCAGTTCTTTGAATGGCACCTCAGTATACAATGTGTATAGAGAGCATTGTGTGGGCGAGGGAAGCATTTTCAGCTCTGCAAGATGGTTATTTGTGTCAGAATCAGAGCTGTGGAGTCAGTAAACCAAACCTCCAACTCTGATTCCTCAATTTCCCTGAATCCGACTCCATCAAGATGGACACAGACTCCACAGCCCTGGTGTGCAGCCTCTAAGCCGAAACTCCGAATCCATTTCCCTGAATTCGTCTCAGACTCCACAGCCCTAGTTAGAACCACTGTACCCAGTAATATTAATGATGCATTATTACAGGGTGAGCCATTTATATGGATACACCTAAATAAAATGGGAACGGTTGGTGATAACTTCCTGTTTGGCACATTCGTATGTGGGAGGGTATATTAATGTGCCAAAAACAGGAAGTTGATAAAATGGGAACCAACCGTCCCCATTTTATTTAAGTGCATCCATATTAATGGCCCACCCTATATAATCAGGGTCCTTTATCCTAGAGCATCATTATGTAGGCAGAGGGAGCAAAAACCTGCTGACAGATTCCCCTTAAGTGTGCCCTCCTTATGTGTCATTATGTGAACAGAAATTGCAGAAAACAGAGCCATCATGACAGACAGATATGGTGCCAGATGGCTTTATGGGCCATAGTGGGGTAGATGGGTTTCTTTTAGGGTGTCTTCAAATCTCAAACGTGTGTGAATGAAACCCTGCACTTTTTCATTCACTCAGAACATTAACATCTTCTGTACTCGAGTAGGGATATTGAGACATTGTATGCAAAAACTGGTCCAGATTTGATGAGGGTTTTCAGCAGGATTTGGTCAATGCGTCAATTTTTACCATTTGTTTTTCTTGTATGCAAAAAACTGATACTGATAATGCAGTAAATAAATGAAGTTTGGTGAAGCGTAACACAGGAGATGGCAGAGTTGGGAGGGGGAGAGCATCTGGTGTAGTGAAAATCAGTGTCCTGAGATAAGAAGCTGATGGTTATGTACAAAATGTGTGAGCGGGAACCTGTATGTAGAGGAGACGGGTCAACAACTCAGAACTAGGATGAACTCTCTTTGCCACCCAATAAAAGAAAAAAGAATGACCACAGGTAGATTCAATCATTTTTGTGCCCCTGATCATACCATAATGGACATGAAAACACTGGTTTTAAAAGGTCATTTCAAAATGTAGACAGAAAAGTCCGGGAATATAAACTTATGTTAACCTTTGACACATTCAGATCTGGAATGAATGTCATGTGGATTTATGTCTTTTTACATTAATTGAGGAATCTCCAAATCTTGAAGAAACAACCAATCAAAGGACATAAAACGATCTGCTGTCTCAGGACACTGATTTTCACTACACGAGATGCTGTCCCCCTCCCAACTCTGTTACGCTTCACCAAACTTAGTTTATTTACTGCATCATCCAACCCTGTACATGTGTATACATGCGTGTGTTCAAACGTTGTGTCATTAATAAACCTGATGAAGAGACCATAGTCTGGAAAGCTTGCTATGTTTACCATCTTTTCAGTTAGCCATTAAAAGGTATCAACCACTGAGGACTCTCAGATGCTAATATATGTTTTTCTATCTACTGGCTAACACTGTAAAAACATGTTTTAGAGTTTCTGCAAAGAAACTAAAACATTGTGTGTGCACAGCTATTCCTGAATCACATAGGTTTGCTGGAAAGTAAAAATGCAGGTTTAGAGTAGTATAAAGCCATTGTAAAAACACAGGAAAATGCCCTGTGTGAACATAGCCTAAGGGCCCTTTCACATCAGCGTTTTTTTCAAATCGCGGCAGATGCTGTGAAAAAACGCATCTGCCGCGATTACCGCATACCGGCTGCACTTGTGGCACGGTTGCGGCACGGTTGCAGTAAACACCATACAAGGTATAGGCGGACTTGCGGCAGGTGCGGCAAGTGCGGTTTTGGCACTTGCGGCAGGTGCGGCGCAAAAAAAAATGCTGTCAGCTGCGTTTTTTTTCGCGGCCGCATCTGCCGCAAGTGCCAAAACCGCACTTGCCGCACCTGCCGTGCCGTAAGTGCAGCCGGTATGCGGTAATCGTGGCAGATGCGTTTTTTTTCACCGCATCTGCCGCGATTTGAAAAAAAACGCTGATGTGAAAGGGCCCTAATAGGTCTGAGAACTTGCATGTGATAAACCTGATGTCTGAATGATCCCTAACCTTAAATAATGCCCTCTAATGCAGAATGCTCGGATGATTTGGCATTTTGACGTTGGACAGAATTACTGTAATAATTCTGATTTGTTCTTATGCTTTTCTTCTACTTTTTATTCTGCTTTTGTCACAGCATTTTAAAATATGTGGAAATAAAAAGCATTAACATGAGATCCTCGATTTATTACACTTGTCTTGTGTAGTCTTTCCTGCCTCCAGCAGAGGTCACTGTTGCTTTAGAAATCCTTTCATTTTGCTTTTATTCTAAAACTAGATCTGGACCTAACTTCATTTTTGGAAGTTTCTGACTCCATCAGTTTCTGCCTTCAAAAGACTATTCCTGGACTTTACGGAGATTCTGTCATATTTATGAAAAAGACTTTTAAAAGGTGGAGGAAAATGTTGTACACCTCTCAGCTAGGTTAAACCTTCATTTCTAAACTTCATGCGTTTTGTATTTTAAATTTTTACTTAATGTAAGCTGAGTCATAAATAAAGAGTGATGTATAATGTAAAAATGCAAAGTAACAGATGTTTCTTTTCGGGCAACTTAATTAATTTTCTGAATATGTAAAGACATTGATTAGCTGCGGAGACGAGGTTTTATGTAGAGGGAAATCAAATCTGTGCTTTGCTGCTTGGTCTTGGTGCCCAGACCTCTCTTATTGTAGGTTGTTCTCGCTCTTTTATGTCTTCATAAACATTTATGACTGTACAATTATTAGTAGAGAAAATATTTTTTAGTGAGAACTGATTTTTTTGTCCATGAAATATACAGAATAGCTGAAAGATACTGAAGAGAGGAGCGACATGAGATTGTCGGGGGCTAGGTGCGATTGTCGGGGGGGGGGGGGCTATGGGTGGTGCGATTGTGGGGTGCGAGTCGGGGGGCTAGGTGAGGTTGCCGTGAGCTAGGCGACGTCGCTACATGCGAGATCGAGATTGTCAGGAACTACATGAAATTGTCAGGAACACATTGGGGGTTTCTGTCGATTCTAGAGAAAATCAAAAACTCTTGCTTCGACTCCACAGCAGTGGAATGCAGCCAGTAAGCCAAACCTCCGACTCCTCTTTCCCCAAATCTGACTCCAACTCCACCAAAGTGGACACCGAGGCCACAGCTCTGCCTAAACCTTCCCGATCACTTTTATGTTCCTTATTAAGGATATGTTCACACTCTGCATTTGATCCATTTTATTTTATACGTTTTTCTCTTTCAGTTAGAAATCTGGATCAGCTTTTCAAAAAAACAAAACAAAAAAAAACACATAAACAGATCATCTGTTTCTGATCTGTTTTTGATGCATTTTTTTAGCCCATACATAGTGGTTTCAATGGGAAAAGTGGATCAGAAAAGCGCAGCCATAATTGGCAACTCATTCTTTTTGCAGATCACTTTCATGAAAGCACAGATTGAACAGCAAAAGTTGAACTCCCATTGACTTTGCTGGGATTCCATTCAATATCCATCAAGACGGTGGAGTCGATAAGCCAAACCTCCAACTGCGACTCCTCAATTTACCTGAATCTGACTCCTATGCCTCCAAGATTAACACAAACTATGACTCCACAGCCCTGATATCCATAACTTGAAAACAGACCTTGTGTTCTGCTCCGATTCTCTTCTTAACGATTTGCGGATCAGATTCTGCCATTAAAGTGATCTGCTTAGATGAAACACACAAGATATACTTTGTACTTCAGTTTTCATCCTTGTTTCGTAGTTTTTTTTCCTTTTTGTTAAGGATCAATGGAAATAAAAAATGTTCAGAGACCTCCTTAAGTTTTAAAAGTGATTTAAATTGGTGACACATGAAAAAGTGGTCAATTTTACATAGATGCAAAAATGGAAACAAATCTATAGTCATGACTTGTCACTCTGGGCAGTGGAGAGACGGGGCTGGACCCCCCAGGGGAGTTTTGCAATTCTAAAGGCAAATAAGAAAACCTTTCCGAACAGTCCTTTATATATTCTATATTAGTCCAGGAAAAATGCCCACAGGCAACCCTTACCCATAACCCATAACCCCAGCCCTGTGGGCATTTTTCTGGTCCCCATACTGTACGAATCCTTTACAGGGTTGTTGGTCATTTGATGTGTCGGTACCTGATCTACAGTATTAAGCAGTGACCTACTACGTCGACTGATGCAGCTTAGTAACGAAGGAGCATTATCTGTAACCAAGTTACTGAGTTCAGTTGGGGACGTCAAGAGCTTCTTGTGCTCAGAAGAGCTGGTTGTATGTGACTTCGGCTTACTTATAGCGGCACAACTTGAAATCACTCCGTGCCGACTTTGGTCGTGAAATCAGCATAAATTATTAAGTAGGTCTATTAAACCTGATGAAAGTACTGTATGTACTTTGAAAACCAATGATAGAATGGCTGTGTAATCCTGATATAGGAAGACTTGTTTAGTGAGTTTACAACAGCTGTAGAGAAGGTTATGGACCTCACATCCAAAACTTTACAAAAATGTACAAAAGTGAACTTGAGGTGCTTAGTCTAACATTTTGATCAACTGTATAAAGTCCACTGTCCGGTCACGTCAAGCATGGATGTGCGGTCCATCCCTTTCTCTACAGCTATGCAGCTAATGGTATATTTCATTGTCTGACCCATCATTTGTTTCCCCTTTTCCTGGACCAGCACTCCTCCCCTGTAGCCTAGGCATTTTTAAAGTGATTATCCCATACTTGATCTACCCCTTCCTCATGCTTGTCCCCAATAAAATTAAAAACCTATACTCACCTCAACCTCTTACCGGCACCATTAGAATGGTGATCGCTCTCCTGGGGCTCATGTGAGGTTGTGTGCCCCACACCGTATCAACACAGACTTCTTCCTCTCCCCCTAAACCCCCCCTTCCCCCGCACACCCTCCTTCCCTGCCATTCCTCTCCAACCCTGTTGATTAATCATACATCTGCAGGTGGAGGAGAGAAGAGAACAAGCTGTGATCAGACTCGGGGCTTGCGTGAAGTCACAAACTTACACGAACCCCAGGAGAGCGAGTGCCAGCACACCTGGAATGGTGTCAACATGGGAAGTGAGTGTAAGCTTTTTTTTATTTTAATGGGGCATGAAAAGGGATTGTCCCAAGTAGTGGACTGTAGTTCTCCTATTTTTGCTGTCAGCTCGCAGTCTGAGAACATGTGGAAGACCAGTTTTTTAATTTTCTTTTAAGCTCCTTTCATTTGTTGTTGGTGCTGTGTGTCGCCATTGTTGCGGCCATGCTGTAGCTATGGGGTGGTGACGCCTGGAGTCTTGGGGACGCAGCCTTACAGCATGGGTGCTGTGGGGCACCAGATCACCCGTCCTGCTGGTGCACTATTGTTGCGCCAGTGGTGGGCACATGATCCCGCACCTTTTAAGGCTTGCAACACACTGAGCGGTTCACCTTTAAATGTGGCAGGGGGCGTCATACATCTGATCACAATAGAAAACTAAGAACCTCCTGTTTTCATTTTGTACATTTTTGCTGGTTTTGCATGTGCACTCCATGTCTTTCTCTACAGCTTTGGTTTAATGAGTTTGGCCTTTTTAATAGAAAAAATAAAAAAATTATACAGCCATTCTGGCATTGATTTTCAAAGTAAGTACATCAGGTCAAAAATATCCATTAAGTAATATATGCTGCGTGTATTGTAAAAACTGACCTATTCACTCTAACTAACGTGTGCAGTTACAATGGCTGCGGAAGGTCTAATATCCTCTTGGTACAAATTCTTGCCTCGGTATACACAAATACAGCAGGATGATCTTTGTGTCTTTGATGTGGTTTTCCTAATTTCCAATTTTTCCATTTTCTTTATGCAGCTGCCTTTTATCCATATCTGCGGTTAAGATGTCTGAAGTTTAATATTTCATAAATTTCCTGTACAACAGAGTAAAGTTACGGGGAGTCTTGTTCTTTGGACATTAGGCCGTCTGGTGGGTGTAGACTGGAGAGATTGTTGTTACAGGAACACTAGCACTTTGTTTTTCATATTTGGATTTCTTCTCCGTCTCTGGAAATTGTCCCATTTACTGTAATAATCCTTAACTCCAAGAACAAGAAGATTGAGTCCAAATCAGAGTGGATTGTTGTCAAACAGCCTATCTACTGGTGCTGACGTAATACTGAATAGTACTTTAATGTTAGCTTCTTAAAACCTTCACACCGTATTTTATTTTTATTGTGCATTTATTTTCAAAAATGTAACTTTCCAAGGCCGGTTTCTTATTAGAGTTTGACACCGCAGCATATGTTGCGTATTAATTTTTTTAAAATCCGCAAGCGTGTTGCGCACCTATCTTTAATATGGAGTCCGCAGGTGAGCACAGGGACCTGCAGTGGCATCAGTATGTCTGCGTCCCTGTGCTTGGTTTTTCTGAGCCCGGCAAATGCAACATGTTGCATTTTGTGAGGTTTGTAAAAAATTCGCAAGCATCCACATGCGCACGAGTGCGTAAAAACAATGCATTGGTGTCTATGGATACGCATTCATCCGCAACGGCTTGCGTACAGCTGCGTTCGATGCGTATGAGACAGTGCGCATGCCCATAAAGCGATTCTCACTCCTCCCATAGCCCCGCCCAAAGCCCAGCTCAAATGAAATATTGAGCACATGCACAATATAAATGCAAACGCATGCACATACTCATGTTAACGCGTGCATTCGTTGCGTTTTTCTACAATTTGTGTATGCTGCTGCGGATGAAAAACGCTGCGTATGCATGCATTAACATGTGTTATCGCATGCGCAAGATGCACAGTGTTCAAAAACGCTAATCTGAAAGTAGCCTAAATGCTGTTCAACAAATATTTTCTATCTTTTCGCTGCTGAACATTGGCTATTAGTGCTTTAGCTGAATTTAATGCAAAAGGGATACAAATCCCTCAGAACTACTTTTCCTGTTTCCACTCCCTTTAGTATTTTAAAGAGGTTCTCCACAACTTCATAATGTGAATTTTCACATCGCACACGTTGTAAGGATTCTTCAGTTCCCCAAGTGGTCATGTGACTGCAACTATGCAATATGCATACTTCTCTCCTCATTCTGACTAGATGTACGTGGGCTCACTCCAGTCACTTACATTAAGCGAGACGGGGGGAACGTTTAGGCAGTTTATATCTGGACGTATGCATATCTCGTAGTTGCAGTCACATGACCACTCAGCCTCACCACTCACAACATGTGATGCGAGGTTTCACAGGTCTGCAGTCATAGAGCAACACAAAGTGACTGCAGATTGTCATGGGAAGCCTGGGCAACCCCTTTCAGAATGGCAAGCAATCTTTATAAGGGTGCAGAATGCAGTCTATGGAAAAGCACTTGGTGAACCTGGAAATGTAGAAATCACATCCAGCCTACATTACTGTGAGAGACACTCGCACAAGAGAAAAATCTGAAACTTTGAGTTTTGCTGCAAACTGCATAACCAGAGGTCTAAAAAGAAAAGTTGGAGACTGAAACTTGCAATGTGTAATTTACTAACATAGTGAACACTGATTAAAAAGGTGGTTTCGGTAGACCAACCCTTGTCTATACTTTGTTAAAGCAGATGTTTTTCATAGAGGAGATATTTTGTTGCTGCTGCTATTCTGGGTTCCTAAAGACCAAATCTCTCTCTCCTTCCTCCTCAGGCAGCTGTCAGTATAGACCAGAGGTCCCCAAATCCAGGCCTCAAGGGCCGCCAACAGTGCAGGTTTTCAGGATTTCGTTAGTATTGCACAGGTGCTAATGTGATCATCTGCACAGGTAATGATTCCAAGCCCTGTGCAATACTAAGGAAATTCTGAAAACCTGCACTGTTGGCGGCCCTTGAGGCCTGGATTTGGGGACCTCTGGTATAGACTCTTCTCACCTCTGGTGCAGATGAGTCTTCTGGGTTGCACTTTCATACTACTGCAGAAGCGCTGCTCCGTCCATTTTTGTTTATTTGCTGTGCAATAAGCAGAGGATCATTGTGCACAGACCTGACTGTGGGGACAGTGAACTGAGCTTGTGTGTCCTCTAGCCCCCAGCTTAATAGATGGACGTGCACATTGCTAAACACATTGGACACCAGGTGGAGCTATTACGATGTACCCAAAGTTGATGTAGAAATTTAGTAGATTGCATTTTTTTCTACGATATACTTGGATATCATTGTCATTATTCTAAGATATTTACAAGTATTAATCAGTGATGGTACAATCCTTGTAATTGGAACACAATATATTATTGGAAATGTAAAGGTGGAAACCTCCATTTAGCTTGTCAATGTCTGTGGTAAAACTATGGTCATGTGCGGTCAGATGATGCTCCCCCTCACTTTGGGGAAAACAGATTGGTCTGCCGTTTTGTACTGTCTTTTTGAGCCATTAAAGAAGTTGCATATTGCATGCCATATTTTTTTCATTTAAAAACCTTGCACCGAGCTAAAACATTGTTCTCTATTCACAGGGCGCAAGTTAAATTCCTGATTTCTGGGACCCCATGATCCCGAGACCGGTGCTTGAGTAATTTGCAACTTCATTCCATTCATTCCTAACTGGGTGTGCTGGGGCGAGCCAAGTGACACACTTATTTGTAGGCTTCCATCCCTCTTCCCCCTAAAATAAAGCTAGGCATTTAGCTCTTTCAAGGACAAATCCAGCAATAGCTTTGCATAGCCAGTGCATTTGCCTATAACTGAGAAATCGGCATTTTAATTAATACTCAAATGAAGCTGTAGAGTTGACGCTCCTGTCACTCCAGGTCTATTCCCTGGCCAGCACCACTGCCGCCTCCTGCTTGATTGACAGCCGCTGTGCTGGGACTTCAGGCAAAAGAGTAATCAATTAGGCAAGAGGAGGCGGCGTTAAGCGATGAGTAGAGCTGGAGTGACGGAGGGTTCAGATCTATAGTGGCTCTTCAGCCTCGTTTGCATATCAATTCAGATTTATCCATAATGGAGTAGCGGACCGGCCATGTAAAGATATTGTTGAACTTTACTGTGAGAGAGCGATTTGTACATGTAAATAGTTTGGGGTGTGGGTGACCTCCTGCTGACAGATTTCCTTTGTCACCATGTAGCCCTAGGAGAATTTTTAGATCATACGTGTACAGCCGGGCAGATCTTATATTAAGTTTATTTTTGCATTCTTTCTTTTGTTGTTTGTGCTATTATAATGTTCCTGCGCAGTGAGCGGCAGCTCCAGATTATTTTCATAACTGAATGTTTAATAAATGTTGTTTACTTGCTTCATTTGAAAACCTTGTGTCTGCGGCTGACATTTCTCATAATGAGTGAGTGAAGCAAGGTTATGTGCTCTTATGGGAAGACATGCATAACCCATTGTTATCAGCGCTGTTCCTGTGTGTGTATTTATATATACAATGTTATATATAATCTCAGTGTGTATGTATTCATGTATTGATGGTCAAATGTGCATGTTCACAATTGGACGAGGGGAGTAAGCCGCATCCAGATACACCTGGTGTTCAATCTATTTGAGAATAAAGAAGCTGATATGTTGAAACATGGCATGTGTGACTCCCAATCCCCAATTTGTGCCCCACCCTCCCCCATCCATACACATTAGATGGTCAGCAAATCCCGTTGAAATCAATTAGTTAGACTGACAGTAATGTGTATGGGCTACCTCTAGGAACAGCCAGATTAAGAAGTTAGGACACCCCTTCATAGATTGTGACAATGAGCATGGTGGCTTCATTGTCAATCTGAAACTGCAACTTGATTGGTTTCTGCTTTGTTATAAATGAGTGACCTGGTAGCTCACAATGGTCCAGATTTACCATGTCAAAAGGTCCTATTAGGACACTTCTGTTCTATTGTTAAAAGGTCTTTTTTATTATTAAACCATCTGCAATGTTACTGTATATACTCGTGTATAAGCCGACCCGTGTATAAGCCGACCCTCCTACTTTTGCCCCAAAAATCTGGAAAAACCTATTGACTCGTGTATAAGCCGAGGGTGGACCCCAGCAGTGTGGTATACAGCCCCCAGCAGTGTGGTATACAGGCCCCCCCAGTGGTATACAGGCAGCCCCAGTGGTAGTATACAGCAGCCCCAGTGGTAGTATACAGCAGCCCCAGTGGTAGTATACAGCAGCCCCAGTGGTAGTATATAGCAGCCCCAGTGGTAGTATATAGCAGCCCCAGTGGTAGTATATAGCAGCCCCAGTGGTAGTATATAGCAGCCCCAGTGGTAGTATATAGCAGCCCCAGCAGTAGTATACAGCAGCCCCAGGGGTAATACAGCAGCCCCCTGGGGGTACCCAGCAGCCCCCTGGGGGTACCCAGCAGCCCCCTGGGGGTACCCAGCTGCCCCCAAATGCTGGCACTCACCCCCCAAATCTGCTTATCTTACCATCCCGGTCTTCTGATCAGCGCCGCTCCTCGATGCTCCGTTCTTCATGCTCCGTCCTCGCTGCATCCGGGATCTCTGGCCGTCGCACGATGACGTCATATGCCTGCGACGGGCGGGGATCCCGGATGTAGCTGGATGGACGGAGCACCGAGGAGCGGCACTGATCAGAAGACCGGGATGGTAATATAACCAGCGGGGGGGGGGGGGCCCTTACAAGGGGGGAGAGTGCCAGCATTTGGGGGCATATATGAACTGCTTCCCCCTGCCGCTGATTGACAGGGGGAAGCAGTGCATATATAATGAGTGGCCCCACATGACGGGGCCGCTCATACAGCAGCCTCCCCCCGCCTCCTCCAGCCTCCACAGCCCCCACCCGTATTGACTCGTGTATAAGCCGAGGGGGAGACTTTTCAGCCCAAATTTTGGGCTGAAAAAGTCGGCTTATACACGAGTATATACGGTATTTAGTTAATGTAGTGTTCATTAATAACTTTTTTTGTTTACAAATCGTTGCAGTCATCCCAAAAATACATTTTGGATAACACATTTTCATTAGCTACCTGGGCAAACAGTCATGCGGCTGGTTAACAGTTAGTGTTTTCACATCTGCAATAAAGTGTAATTCTCGGCAGATCTGCCGCATAATGGCTGAATTGCGGCACAAATCCAGCGAGCCCCATTCATTTGTAGAGAATGACTGGTGCTTGCCGGATCAGTGCTGCAAGTCAGCCGTTATGCGGCAGATCTGCCGGGAATTACACTTTACTGCAGATGTGAAAGGGGCCCTAGCTTTTCAGTTAAATAAACTAGTAGCAATTGTGAAATTCAGTAAAGGACCTGTGTGATGTCACGACCATGTGACTATAATAGGTGGAGCTGAATCTTCATAGACTTATACGGTTTAGCTTCCTTAGCTCTGCCCATCACTGTCACATGGTCATGACATCACACAGGTCCTTTATACAGAGCAGTCGCCACTGCTACAAGTTCAGTGACATATCTGTTAACCAGCCTGATGACTGCATGACTGTTTGTCCAGCTAGCTAATGGATATATGTCAGTATTTAAAATGCTTTTTTGGGATGAATATAATGGTTAAAAAAAAAGTTATTAATAGACACTACATGATCTAAATAAAATTTATGGGTGGTTTAATAACAAAAAAGGACATGACAGGTTCCCATAAAAGTAGGAGGTCCAAAGTGACATCTACATGTTGCAAAGAGGGCATATAGAAAGAAAAGTAAAGTGTAAGCTAGGTATTGTTTACTTTGGCGTGTTTACTTGATAAATATAAATGTACTATTCTATATCTTACATATGACGTACCATGGTTAGGTAGGTTGTGGCTTTAGTGCCCTGCAGTTGTCTCCGCCACCTCGGCCTTCGTGATTTCGGGATGAGATTCGTAGGCAGATGACTTGATATTGTACTCAAGGCTTTTGTTGCAGGAAATGTCACATTGTTTTGTTTTACAAGAAAAATAAAACTCTAAAATCTCCGGTATGTAAACAATCTCAGGAGATGCTTTTCCTGCCATCAGCATTGGAATATGTAGGCAAGTGACTGGCATGGGGTATGTTATTCTGCACTGTGGCACGGTATTATTCAGCTTACATATTGTTTAACCTATGGAAACAGGGAGTTTATAATGACTGTCGTTTCTCCCTGCAGTAATGAGCAGAGCTATGTATTGTCCAACACAAAATATATAATCTCTAATTTTTTGCGTTTTCTCATCAGTGCCGACCACCTTGGGTTTTCATCCTGGGAAAGTCTCCCCCAGAGTCCATTTGTTTTTAGCCCAAACTTTCTTACAAGAAACTTTTTCCTCCGTGTATCAAACTGCCAGGCGGTATAAATCATCGAGCCAAGGCGAAATCTCATAAAAAGATTTGGCTCCTTTTAAGATGCAATTCTCCTGATAACACTTTTTGCTCAGGAATCTTAACATGTTGAAACTTTTATACGTGAGCTGTTTCAACTGCGGCCATTAAGTGATCGCGATGAAGCAACTACTCGACACTATCCAGCGTTCCCAGACAGCAGGATTAGGCAGGTTTCTGAGGTCCAACTATTGTAAGAAGCTTTCTCAACACTTTGGCTCGGTTTGCTGGGTCTACTCCCTTGGCCAGATAGTTTTTGTCGCACGTTACACTAGTAGTAAAACGCTTGATTACATGAGTTTCACATCCACACTCCTTAAAAGGGAAAACTGATTAATTTTTTTTTTCTATTAGAAGTCTATTGAGTTTCTTATGTGACCAAGAACGTAAGACCTTACTGGCAGGTAGTTAACTATGTCTTCAGGTTCAGGTGGCATTTCTCCTGCTTCCTGTGATACCACATCAGTAGAGCAGTTCTTTCTCTTCCATTCGGTTCTTTCAACCATGGCTGTGAAGTCAGAAAATCAATCATCCGACGACTACTCCTCAATTTTTTTTTAATCCAATTCCACCAAAATGGACCCACACTCCACAACTCCGACTCCACAGCTGTGCTTTCAATGGGGCGTCACTGGCGACTTCATGCTGATTCCTTGCAATTAGTCAGTGTTGAGGCAGCTACAGTCACCAGTGATGTCCCATTGACATATAGGAGAAGGAACTACTCTGTCAATCTGACTACACAGGATGCAGCAGAATCGGCCATGACCACTCTGAGCCGGAAGAGATTGTTGCAGGGCAGCAGAGTCTGGTAGTTGGTAACCACCATCTCATAAGCTTTTAGCCTCGTTTGGGTGGTACAAAAGTTCTGGATAACCACTTTGCTTCTACCAGGGGCATCATGATTTTTTATTTCCCTACTTTATGTCCTATTATCTGGGTCTCTTTACATAGTAGTAAAAGGTATTTCTAGTGGTTTGCTGTATACGGTATGTACTTGCCCTGTACCTTTGATATGTTTTGGGTAGATTATACCAGTGGGGGTAATTACGCTACAATATATTATGTATTTGTGTATATGCAAGGTGTGTTTTGTATTTTCATTGTGTCATGGTGTCTCTTCATTTTCCTATGTGTTATAAAATTAATAACATTAAAAAAAAAATCCCCCTCACCACTTTAGTCCCTTTCCGATCCAACATGGACGTTTCAGTGATCCGACAGTTGTAGCTTTAAGCAATCCGGTAGCGTAAGACTGCTGCGGCTAGTCGGTTATTTTAGTGGCCATGAGGTCAATGATGCCAACAATAAGGCAAGTGAGTCCCGAGGCCACTGATCGGGTGCAGCAGTCTTATGGATCCATATATGTGGCTGTTAGAGAAACCACAGTCCATAATCATATACTGTGACCGTGTATAGAGATATTGCTTGTGTTGGAATTGACACATAGAGTTACAGATTTTAAGCAGGGGGCAGTTTTGGCAAGACTCTCTACTGGATTATATGTACATACAGTTTAGCACCATCTCGGCCCTGGTCGCTGGTTTTAGTTGTATATCTTCCATGTCTTGTGACCAGTTCAGAGCCTGTTTTGTCAATCTCTTCCACCCCTATTAAACTTAACACATCATATTTCAGAATTTCACATTCGTCAATGTGGAAAATTACATGACTGTTTTACTACTTTGTGTCAAAAATAACATTGCAAATTCTATTTTTGGTATGTAATACCACCGCAGGGCGCTGAGACTGAGGATGTGGTTTACTGTGCAAAGACCCCCACAGTACCGGGTTCATAAGGGACCAGGGCAAAGGAAGAGATCAGTTCACGAAAACCTTCATCCTTCAAGCCACTTGGCTACGAAGGAAGATCAACTTACATCTGCGCTGTCACATAGCTTACAGCTACTAAGGCTATTAATCTGTACAACCTCCTCCTTGTATGGCCGCTTCCACACAGGAAACATCAAATGCATTAAGTTTTACATGTGAGCTTAAAGTAATCTTTATAACCATTACTCTTACTAACTAGAGCTGCTCAGAAGAATGTACCAGATGTAGTGGTTTAGCCCCGCAGTATTTCAGAGTCAAACATGCCTTGGCGAATATTGAGCCTATGTGGGTAGGCCACAGAGGAAAAAATGACTGCTTAAAGGGATCCTGTCACCCCCAAACCACCTCCTAAGCTATTAAAAGCTGTCCCTAGAGCATAGTAACACTTACCCTACACTCCTTTTAGCTCCTAAATGCATATATTGAAACTGAATATAAACGTTATAAAAGTACCCCATTACTGATGTTAATGAGTGACTATGGTATTCATAGTCACCCAGGCAGGCTCTCCCTCTTCATAATATCACGCCTCAATAGGCGTGATCAGATGCGCGCCTCCCTGCGCGCCTTCCCTCTCTCCTATTCCGGACCGCTGCTATGTGGGGGCTGTGTGACGCGATTCGCGTTATTTCCGGCGCCGGGTGACGTATTTACACCCGCGCCGCTGTTAGAGCTTCAAGCCCTGTACTGTGCATGCGCTTGCGCATACAGCCCCCACACAGCAGCGGTCCGGAATAGGAGAGAGGGAAGGGGCGCAGGGAGGCGCGCATTTGAATGTATGATGAAGATCACGCCTATTGAGGCGTGATATTATGAAGAGGGACAGCCTGGCTGGGTGACTATGAATACCATAGTCACTCATTAACATCAGTAATGAGGTACTTTTATAACGTTTATATTCAGTTTCAATATATGCATTTAGGAGCTAAAAGGAGTGTAGGGTAAGTGTTACTATGCTCTAGGGACAGCTTTTAATAGCTTAGGAGGTGGTTTGGGGGTGACAGGATCCCTTTAAGAAATACTTGCCCAAATGTATTAAGACCTCTGCAGGAGAAGGCCTACCAGCTGAGTTTTTTCTTTAAAAGAGGAACTGACCCAAATCATCCCAATTAAGAGTTGGGTATACACATTACCCATAAGGAGCTTACGTTAAGCACCCCCTTCATCCTGTGGTGGTGATCTGATGGTCCACGTAGACCTCTACGTATTGCTGGTGCAGCCAGTCACTTGCCACCGTGCCCTACGTTTTGGCATGATCACTGAGGTCAACGATTGGCATCTGTGGTCTGTGTCGTCAGCACATGACCACTGCAGAAATTGCTGGGGACCTCTAGAGCATCTTGTGGCCTGTTTTCTTAAAATACTGAAAACCTCTTATTCTTTAATTAGACACGTGGGGTCCCTAAGCAAGTTTGTTTTCAATATTTTTCCACAAGTTTAGAAAGTAGATAACTGACCATTTTGTTAGCTTCCTAGCTTTGGCGTTGCTCCCTCCCTCCTCTCAGTACATTGCGAGATGCTGCGTTGACAACACAAACCACAGTGAGGTACATCGACTAATAATTTTGCATTTCATCTAACTAAAGGTTAGAGGGCCTGTCGCTAGGTAAAAAATTGGCAGTTTTTTGTGCTTCTTTTTTGCCTACTTTTCTCAGTTTTGCTTTTTTTTTTTCCCCTTTTTAAGTCAGCCATATGGTTCTAGATACATGGGTCTTTTTATTTAGTTCTAATTTGGATGGTGTGTACAAAGGGGCATGGCTCACAGGGCAGCACGGTGACTCATTGGTTAGCACTGCTAATTTGCAGCACTGGGGTTCTTGGTTCAAATCCCACCAAGAACGACATCTGCAAGGAATTTGTATGTTCTCCCCGTTCTTGCACTGGGACTGCTGAATAAACATCACAAAGGAGAGACTGGGACTGCTGTATAAACATCACAAAGGAGAGACTGGGACTGCTGTATAAACATCACAAAGGAGAGACTGGGACTGCTGTATAAACATCACAAAGGAGAGACTGGGACTGCTGTATAAACATCACAAAGGAGAGACTGGGACTGCTGTATAAACATCACAAAGGAGAGACTGGGACTGCTGTATAAACATCACAAAGGAGAGACTGGGACTGCTGTATAAACATCACTAGAGACATGGAGCCTACAGTACATGCATCACAGAAGACTATGGGCATATAGATCATAGGAGGGGCTGACATTGGGGCATGGACATCACTGAGGGGTATAAACATTACTATAGGGCACAGACATCACTGGGTTGTGTGTGTGTGTGTATATATTTATATATTTACACATATAATATAGCACTGGCAGATAAAGCACTGGGGGGCACACAGTAGTGGGGGCACAGTCATCACTGGGGGGGCACACAGTACTAGAGAACAAACAGTACTGAGGGTCACAGGCACTGGGTGTGCATACAGTACTGGGGGCATGGATCACTGGGGGGTGCATAGTACTGGGGGGGCATATACAAGTACTGGGGATGTTGGGACTGCTACTTCTCCTCTGCAGAATAGGTGCGCACTGTGTGCTAACCCTGTGAGGACACAGTTCTCCATCCATTCGCCCCCAGCGTTCAGTAGTGAACGCTGCGTCCACTTGGGGACTATAGAGTCAGCAGCCAACAACAATACTTAGTTGCCCCCAGAGCATCGTGGACCCCTGGAATCTGCCCGGGGGCTGCATACAAGGGCCCACATTCAACCCATAGGCGGGAAGTCGTCTCCCCCCTTCCCCCACTACCACTTCCGACCTAAAGGGATCTTGTATGGCTAGCTTTAGAGTTTTGTGCTAAAGTTCTGCACAAGTTTTTGTATCGCCTCAGAACTCCAGCATATGATCGGCGTATAAATTTGGGTGTTGGTAAGGATATGATAAAACCATTATTGTTCTGCTTGAGTTCATTTTGCGTCTTTTATGTACACCTTTGTTTAATTAGCTCAAGTTGCAGTAAATTGATAGTTTCCCTACTGCATATCTGGTAAAGGTTGTGTGTGTAGCGGAGGAAATGTGTGACTGGCTCCTATCAGCTGATAAGGTAATAAAATGCTTTTAGTTATTGGTTTTCTATTTTAGAAGTTTGAAAGGATCATTAATGCGTCTCACAGGGTTTTTAATTTCACATTCAGTACATTCTTTTACAATTTCAAATTACTTTTTTATGGCTCTGCTGCAATTATCTCCATCTTCCGTTCCTTGTGTTTAGCGGACTGTTTTTTCTTCAACAGTCTCCCCTTTTCTATCACATTCCCAAGTTTTTAATGAGTTTTTATTACTCCGTGGCAATTTGTATTTTATTATATTTTTTTTGCCATGTCCTAATTTCCAGTCTTCCTTTGCTTACATGGTTCATGTTCAAGCTATATAATAACTGCTTGAAATGGAGAAAAAAAAACCTAGTTATTCTTGTTGTCCAAAGCTCTAGATTTCGACCATCTGCTGTTCCCTTCTGGTTATGTGGAGGACCTTGTCAGGTACTGACAGTGATCACTGGTCAAAAATCCAACTATTTTGATACATGGTGTTTTTTTTTAATCTTTTTTCTCAGATGTAATTTTCATGTTAAAAAAATAAATACCGTAAATAAAAACTTGGTAGATTTATACCAGTGATTATGTGGAACGCCAGTTGTCTTTTTGTTCAAACCGGACTGTTGTTTGCTGAGATCTGACTGCTTTTAATTTGTATATAGCCTCATAATAGATAACATGGTCATCCAAAATCTTAATAAAGATGTCTGCGAAACAGAAGTAGTCATTTCATCCGTCATCTAAAACAGATGTCTTCAACCTTTCCTACCACGAGAGCCACATTCAGCTCTCGGAGATGGTAGTGAGACACATTCAGCTACCCTCTCTCCTGTAGTGACACCCAGACCATGGCATAAAGAGAGCTAAAGTTACCACAAGTACACCGAGACCAGGTGCCCCCTCAATTATGGGCAGTATACATGAATCCAGGTATGCCCACCTTAGCCCAATTCAGTATTTTTTACATCAAACATTATCACCAAACTGATGCACAAACCTTCAAGCACCAAACCAACTGCTAAACTCATCCTATCTCCCCCCACCCAGTATATTGGCATCCAAGATCTACTTTTCTGTTGGGGCAACTAATAGAAGTCGCCATCTACTGATTTCCAGGCCTGATGCTAATGCACCAAGCTGGAGAAAGCTGTGAGCCAGACATCATGGTCCCAAGAGTCACTTGTGGCCCCCAAACTACAGGTTGGGGGGACCCCTGATCTAAAATAACAATGTATAGCAAGCGTCTTGGAACCATAGGCTAAATGTCTGTATAAGTAATCATAGAACTCCATCGAAATATGTGTTCTTGCAAAGACTTTTATACGTATATTGTATAGTAAAGCCCCAGCCTCCTTTTTGATTATTAGGAGGGAAAGGGGGCTGGCGCAGCTATATAGATGACCAAGCCACCCTTGAAGGATATACAAAAATACATATTTCCTTTAAAACAATGTGGAATCAGAGCTGACCAGAGGGACATCCTTTTCAATTAAAGTTCAAGTATTACCAGCAATACATATTGGCTACTGTTGACCAAGCTTTCACTTTTCTGATAGCTTTCTATCCTGACACCTCTGATAGCGGCTTATCTCTCCTAAAAACAAATGTTTTGGCCATTGAAGTTCCATCAGCCTGACCCTTCTCATGGAGGGAGTAGGAAGGGAGGCCCGATACAGATCAGAAGGTTTAGCCAAAATTAATTTAAAGTGTACGGTGAGCCTTAATTTTCATCTATTTTCATTTAAAATGCATTAACATGGCTTTTAGATTATGGTAATTTTCTTCTATGTACTACTAGAGACAGGCCAGAGGTAAGGGAAGGCTCCTGCGCACCCAGCCAGAAACAGGAGGCGTTGGGGGTGAGGAAAGGGGACATAAATAGGTTTATTGGGTGCAGAATAAGAACTATTATGTATATACAGTACAGACCAAATGTTTGGACACACCTCATTTAAAAAGTTTTCTGAATTTTCATGACTATGAAAATTGTAGATTCACACTGAAGGCATCAAAACTATGAATGAACACATGTGGAATTATATACTTAACAAAAAAGTGTGAAACAACTAAAAATATGTCTTATATTCTAGGTTTCTTCAAAGTAGCCACCTTTTGCTTTGTTTACTGCTTTGCATACTCTTGGCATTCTCTTGATGAGCTTCAAGAGGTAGTCACCGGAAATGGTCTTCCAACAGTCATGAAGGAGTTCCCAGAGATGCATAGCACTTGTTGGCCCTTTCGCCTGCACTCGGCGGTCCAGCTCACCCCAAACCATCTCGATTGGGTTCAGGTCTGGTGACTGTGGAGGCCAGGTCATCTGGCGTAGCACCCCATCACCATCACACCTCCTCCTCCATGCTTCATGGTGGGAACCAGGCATGTAGAGTCCATCCGCTCACCTTTTCTGCGTCGCACAAAGACACGGTGGTTGGAACCAAAGATCTCAAATTTGGACTCATCAGAAATTTCCACTGGTCTAATGTCCATTCCTTGTGTTCTTTACCCAAACAAGTCTCTTCTGCTTGTTGCCTGTCCTTACCAGTGGTTTCCTAGCAGCTATTTTTCCATGAAGGCCTGCTGCACAAAGTCTCCTCTTAACAGTTGTTGTAGAGATGTGTCTGCTGCTAGAACTCTGTGTGGCATTGACCTGGTCTCTAATCTGAGCTGCTGTTAACCTGCGATTTCTGAGGCTGGTGACTCGGATGAACTCCGCAGCAGAGGTGACTCTTGGTCTTCCTTTCCTGGAGCGGTCCTCATGTGAGCCAGTTTTTTTTTTTTTTGTAGCGCTTGATGGTTTTTGCAACTGCACTTGGGGATACTTCCAAAGTTTTCCCAATTTTTTCAGACTGACTGACCTTTATTTCTTCAAGTAATGAAAGTCACTCGTTATATAGCTGCGTTTTTCATGCCATAATACTAATTCTAACAGTCTATTTGATAGGACTATCAGCATCCACCAGACTTCTGCACAACACAACTGATGATCCCAACCCCATTTACAAGGCAAGAAATCCCACTTATTAAACCTGACAGTGCACACCTGTGAAGTGAAAACCATTTTCGGTGACTACCTCTTGAAGCTCATCAAGAGAATGCCAAGAGTGTGCAAAGCAGTAATCAAAGCAAAAGGTGGTTACTTTGAAGAACCTAGAATATAAGACATATTTACAGTTGTTCCATACTTTTATTTAAGTATATAATTCCACATGTGTAAATTCATAGTTTTGATGCCTTCAGTGTGAATCTACAATTTTCATAGTCATGAAAAACTGAAAACTCTTTGAATAAGAAAGTGTCCAAACATTTGGTCTGTACTGTATATTTATTACATTATTGTATTTATCATATTATATTATCTACATAATGAAAATATGTATCTCTATTGTATACACATTACATATATACCGTACTGTATGTCATGTTTGAGGAAGGCGTAGCACACCGAAACGTCACACCGCTGGGCTGAATAAATAGTCCTGGCTGCCTGCTTATCTTTTTCTATCATTCATGTGCTAGACATGACCTTCTGCAGGACTGGTTGCACCTGTAAGTATATATAAGGTGGCGCTGTTCCTCTTTCTCTCTCTCCTCTTTCTCTCTCTTCCCTTCCTCTCGCTCTCTCCATCTCTCTATATGATATCTCTATATACCGTAATATGTGTTTGTCAGCACACACTGTGGCGTGGAAATTGACAAAAAGAAAATGGTATCAGGCCAATTTATGAAAACAACTGATTCTGATCTGTTCCCCAAGACAGCCTATCATAACATTTTTATTTCTGTCACTGGAAATGATGGATTCCTGAGAACCTTCTCCATACCGGTGCTGGACATTATAAATGAGACACTTTGTATAACACTTACCCTCGTGTTATGTAAAGTGTATGTATTTTACTTCACCACTTTATTTTTACCTTTAAAAGGCAGAATCATGGATATCTCCTTACATTCGTCTAGACACTTCCCTTCCTAATGATCTCCTTACTTGATCTAATTATTCCTATAGCAGGAAATGAGTGTTATTAGTGGAGCTTCACGCTGCTTACAATGGTTAAGTATTGATTGTTGTAAAGAACCGTAAAAAAACAACCTATGTGAAGCATAATATTGCCGGGGCATTTATTATCGTCATGCCAGGCTAAATATACTGTAATTAAGTTTAGCGTGAGGGACGCGTCTCCATTGGTTATTAATAATTAGTAGGAGTTAGATAATTGCGCTCGTGAAAAAACGTGGCTGGAATATCTTGATCTCTGTAACTACAACAACACAAATAACTTGTAAACAACCAGCTCTGATCTCGACAGTCATCTTGATTATGTAATGTAGTATTAGACGGTGAGGATCGCTAATTATGATTAATTGTAAGTCGAGCTCCATGAACTACGGCACAAAGTGGGCGGTAATTAAATAACAGTGTAATCATTGTAGAACTGTTCTCCTAATACGGTCTTTAAATGGATAGTGCGCTCGGAAACACTATTATTACCGCTTGTGACCAGGAAATCACTGTATCTGGCTTGATTACTCCTTACTAATCGTTTTGGGATCTGAAAATTTTACATGGATTCTTTTCTCTTCCTTTCAGTAAACTCATTGAGATTTCATCGGAAAGCTGGTGCTCTCTAGGAACTACATTCTAATTTTATTTTATGCAATAACATAGTATGGGCAATAAAACCTCATTAATTGCTTAGGCAAAAAAATGGCAAAAATGCATAATACAAGTTCTGTAAATAATTCCTCATGTACATGTATGATGACACGTTCTGAATAGCTACCTGAAAATGGGGGTGCGTCTTATAATCCGAAAATTGTATTTATTTATTTATTTTTTTAGCTTACTGAGGGGGTTGGTGTGGTGGAGCCGAGGGTGCCAGAAGCAGGGTCCACGGAGGATGTGGGCAGTGGGACAAAGCTGTGCGATGTGCCGTGGCAGCCGTCATCCATTTTCTGGGTTCCTGCAGGCATAGGCAAATTTGTGTCTCGACCTCTACTGACCAGGACTGCCAGAAAATGGCCACAAATCCTCTAACTGCGCATGCGCCTCCACAGCCATGTTCTGGAAGTCCTGGTCAGTCACCAATACAGTTTTATAAAGGAGTTCGACGTTTGCGCCTCCAACTCCAAGGCCCTGGGAAACTGTATTTTCTGATCATCATAATGGGAGACCCAGACAATGGGGTTTAGGGCGCTGCCCTCCGGAGGTCACACTAGGTACTACAAATTTGTAGCACCGCCTCCTCCGCTTATAAACCCCCACCGTAGGAGACATCCTCAGTTTTAAACTTAGTGTGCTCGGAGGATCACGCTTTGCTTGCACTTCACTGCATTCTCACAACTTACGTGATGGCGTATGAAGACAAGGTAAAATGGTCCCATTCGGGATCCTCGACAGCCTCCCCGCTCACCCTTGTGGAACACGCTGGTGGAGGTACCGGAGGGCTTTTAGCCTGGACACTTTAGTGTTCTCCCGGTACGCTGTCGTGCTCCTTTCCTTTCCATCCCTCCATGGAGGCTCTGGATAGGGGGAGCCTGGAGCCTTGCACAGCTCCGCTCCGTCCGAGGCCTCCCTAAATGGTGCTTACAGACCGGACGGAGCCAGCCCAGTCCGAGGCCTCCCTAAATGGTGCTTACACTCCGGACTGGTGCTGTACCCCCGTCCGAGGCCTCCCTAAAGGTGCTTACAGACCGGACCGGCACTGAGGCACCTGGTGTGTCTCCTGTGTGCCTGGGGGTAGTGTCTGTCACTGTGGTGTCATGACACTCAGACCGCGCGGTTACCCTCGGGTCCGCGGTTCTGGCGGTGACCCTGTGCTGGGGTCTCCCTGGCTGACCGCCCTGTGTTTCACAGGGGCTGAGGCTGTAGACTGCGGGTGTTTTTATGTGTACATGCAGTCTGAGAGTGTGTGTGGTGATATTCACTCTCGTTTCCCGCGCTGCGGGCTCCGGCACCTCCATTGCTGAGGCAGTCTGGAGGAGGAGGAGGCAGCCCTTATGGTGACATCACCGCTGGGCGTGTTGTGTGTTCTTCCCGCGTGTTCCTGGCTCCGCCCACATCTTCACTGTCGGCGGCCATCTTCTCCCTCACTTCCCGGCTGGGATCTGAACTGCAGCGCGTGTCTGCACTTGCAAGGGAGACCGGAACTCGCGGAGGTCACACACACACACCGCTTCCTCCTACCGCTTTACTGCGGTCGGTAAGCCACCGGGATTCCCGGTTTGTTTGTGACTTTGGCTTATATTCCCCTCACTGTGGAGATGTCCTCAGCTGGGAAGCATGCTGCTAAGGCGGCGGTGGCCACCATTGTCTGTACTACATGCAACGGGACACTGGTGGAGGGGTCCTGCAATAACTGCGGACGCCCAGAGGCCCGATCTGCTACTATTGAGTCTGCAAATCCGGGATTATACCCTGAGGTTCAGGTGATCCCAGGGCCATGGGAAACGCAGAATAAGATCAATGAATCTCTGCTGTCCCAGATGTCCTCCATGTCGCAAACCCTGGAGGCACTGCATAGGAGACTGGAGAACCCAGCTACTCCTCCTAGTTACCCCCGGGTGTCTCTTACTTCTGCTGTAAGACCCCCTAAGCGAGCCCGTGAGGCTTCTCCTGAGCTCCAGACTCTCTCTGAGGAGGAGCGTTCCTCTGATGGTGAGGAAGATGATGGGGGTTCTACTCTTGGGTCTATGTCTGAACCTCCAGATGGGGTGGAGGATCTGGTGTCCTCCATCAATGAGACATTGCGTCTTGTCACTCCTCCTGAGGAGGTGACTGTACACCCCAAGGAGATCTATCAATGGCTGCGGCCAGAGGCTAGACCAAGTGGCTCCTTCATGGACCACACTAATTTCGGAAGGGTGATTAAAGCTCCCAGGTTGCATCCTGGGCGGCGTTATGTCCGTAAAACTAAGGACAATCGCTTTCCCTTTCCCCAGGAGGCGCTCCAGGAATGGTCGCAGTCTCCCAAGGTGGATGCTTCCATGACTAGGATTGCTGCGCGCTCCTTGTTTTCTGCCTCTGATAGCTCCTCGTTGAAGGATGCTACTGATAGACAGGTCGAGCAACTCGCCAAGTCTTCCTATGAGGCTGTGGGGTCTTCGTTTGCCCCTAATTTTGCCGCAGTCTGGACCCTACAAGCGATCACTATCTGTTTGGATGGTATCACTGATCTAGCTAGGTCCAGTCCAGAGGTCCTGGCTCTCACTGAGAGAGCAAGGGCCTATGCGGACTATGCCAGGACGGCATCTTTGGAAACTGCCACTCGCTCTGCTGTGGCCTCGGCCAATGCAATTGCGATCCGCAGGCTATTGTGGCTGCGTCTCTGGGACTCAGATGCACATCTAAGAAGATTTTACAAAATCTTCCGTTCGCTGGTGACAGGCTTTTTGGCACCGAACTGGATAAAATGATAAAGGATTCTGCTGAGTCTAAGATACCGCAGAATAAGCCTAAGCCACGGTACACCGTGAAAAGGAACCCTAAGCAGTGGTCCTTTCGCTCCGGTTCACAGTCATCAACGGCGTCCACTCGCTCAGACCGAGGGGGCAAGCCTGCTACTCAGTGGCGTTCCAAGAGTCGTCAGAAGAAGCCGGCGGGGGCAGCGGCTGCCACCCCCAAGCCCGCCTCGACATGACTCGCTATCTCATCCTGCCTCCCCACAGGTGGGGGGCCGCCTGTCCCGCTTTCAGGACACGTGGCTTCTTCACATTCAAGATCAGTGGGTTCGAGACGTAGTCTCAAGAGGTTACAGGATAGAGCTGACGTCACAACCAATACACCGATTCCATCGGTCGGTTCCATCTCCAGAAAAGGCTCAGGCTTTTTACCTGGTGTTGGAGGGACTCCGCAGAGACGGAGTGGTGGTCCCTGTGCCCACGGAAGAGAGGTTCAGGGGTTTTTTACTCCAACCTCTTTATTGTCCCAAAAAAGGACGGCTCTTTTCGCCCGGTTTTGGACCTCAAGTTGTTCAACCGTCACGTGTTGGTTCGGAAGTTCCGCATGGAATCCCTGCGCTCAGTGATCGCGGCTGTGTCACAGGGAGACTTCCTAGCGTCCATCGATATCAGGGACGCTTACCTTCACGTCCCCATTGCACCAGCTCATCAGCGCTGGTTGAGATTCGCAGTGGGGGAAGAGCACTTCCAATTTGTGGCACTGCCATTCGGGCTAGCCTCAGCACCACGGGTGTTCACAAAGGTGATGGCCTCCATGATGGCTCTCCTGCATGCGCAGGGACACGCCGTCATACCCTATTTGGACGACCTGTTGGTCAGGGCGCCATCGGAAGACCTTTGTCGGGTAAGCCTGGAGGTGACCATGAAGTCCCTGGAACGGTTCGGGTGGCTTATCAACATTCAGAAGTCGACCCTGGTTCCGACCCAGTCATTGACATATCTGGGCATGGACTTCCACACGGACTCGGCCCTGGTGTCCCTACCTCAAGCCAAGCAGCTTGCGATCCAATCAGGAGTGCAGAATGTCCTCCTGTCTCCACAGTCATCCCTACGGGTATTGATGAGACTGGTGGGTCGCATGGTAGCGGCGATAGAGGCGGTGCCGTTCGCACAGTTTCGCCTCCGTCCTCTCCAGCTGGAGATTCTTCGCAGATGGGACAAGAGGACGATCTCTCTGAATCGGCTGGTGACACTGTCACAACCAACCAGGGACTCTCTACAGTGGTGGCTCCAGCCACTTCACCTGTCACGGGGCCGGTCCTTCCTAAAACCGTCATGGTTAGTGGTGACCACCGACGCCAGTCTGAAGGGCTGGGGGGCGGTGTTCTTGCACCACAGGGCTCAAGGCCTCTGGACTCAGTCGGAGTCGGCGTTGCAGATCAACGTGCTGGAGATCAAGGCGGTCTATCTGGCGCTACTGGCGTTTCAGAAATTCCTGTCAGGACAGCCCATTCGGGTACAGTCCGACAATGCGACGGCCGTCGCCTACATAAATCATCAGGGAGGGACCAGAAGTGCTCAGGCCCTCGCCGAAGTCCACCGCATTCTACTCTGGGTGGAGGAAAACGGCTGCCTGATCTCCGCAGTTCACATCCCAGGGGTCGAGAACTGGGAGGCCGACTATCTGAGCCGACAGGGGATGGACGCCGGAGAGTGGTCTCTACATCCAGACGTCTTCCGGGACATCTGCGGCAGGTGGGGCACTCCGGACGTGGATCTGATGGCCTCACGGCTGAATCATCAGGTGCCCCAATACATGGCAAGATCTTGGGATCCCCAGTCTCTGGGGGCGGACGCCCTGATTCTGAGCTGGTCCAGATTCCAGCTGCCATATGTGTTTCCGCCTCTGGCTCTGATTCCCAGGGTCCTGTGGAAGATCAGGACAGAATGCAGAGTGGCCATTCTAGTGGCTCCAGATTGGCCCAGGAGGTCTTGGTACCCGGACCTGTGGCAACTGTCAGGCGGACACAGGTGGGCTCTTCCAGAACGCGCAGATCTACTCGCGCAAGGGCCATTCTTCCACCTCAATTCCAGGGCTCTCAGATTGACTGCATGGCTCTTGAGGCCTGGCTGCTGACATCCAGAGGTTTCTCTCCTACAGTGGTTGCCACTATGAATCGGGCAAGGAAACCTGTTTCCAGGAAGATATACCACAGAACGTGGAAAATCTTTTTTACCTGGTGTGCCTCTGGTGGCCGCTCACCGTGGCCTTTGTCTATCCCGACATTGCTGGCCTTCCTACAGTCGGGGTTGGAGTTGGGATTATCCCTTGGCTCTCTGAAAGGTCAATAGCATAAAAAAGAGGAGTAAAAGCTTGAGTTATGCACAAATTATTAATTTTATTATTGTTGACAAAGGAGGACAAAGGAGGGGGGAGATCTGAAAGTGCTCACGTGCATTACAGTCCACAGTGGACTCACTGATGAAGTGACCTTACCCTCAGGTCACGAAACGCGTTGGGGTCCCCCCGGCCCGGTTCTCCTTGGTCTCCCCCCCCCCCCCTCTTGACTCCGTGGTTATGGCCAGTGACGGCCCGGGTAAATATGTACATTCAAACTGTGTATAACTTCATGCTCACCTGGAAACTGTTTTACTTAAGGTCTGACCTGACCCTAGAGCTGGGTATAACACAAATGTAACCATTATTCTACAGGTGTTGTTTATGTCAATGAAGGAGTTAGATACCTAGAGATAAATCCTCTCTGTGATATGACTAAAGAGCACTAACATAATCTTGTGTTTCACCGTGTTCATGGGTCTCTGCGAAGACACCAGATTCACATGTAAAGGCGATATATGAAGTATATGTACATAACTTGTACCTTATTGGAGTCCACTGTGGACTGTAATGCACGTGAGCACTTTCAGATCTCCCCCCTCCTTTGTCCTCCTTTGTCAACAATAATAAAATTAATAATTTGTGCATAACTCAAGCTTTTACTCCTCTTTTTTATGCTATTGAACTTCTTTGGAGTAGCTTTGTGAAGTATGTCCCCTGATTCTAGTGTGGTCTGCTTCTTATTATGGAACTCTGTATATTTATCTCTGAAAGGTCAAGTATCAGCACTTTCAGTGTTGTTTGACAGGCGCTTGGCGCTCCTCCCGAAGGTACGTCAATTTCTGCAGGGGTGTCGCGGGTGGTCCCGCCCTATAGGCGACCTCTGGACCCTTGGGACCTAAACATGGTCCTGACGACACTGCAGAAACCGCCGTTTGAGCCACTGAGAGACGTCTCTCTCTCTCGTCTGTCCCAGAAGGTGGTCTTTCTGGTGGCGATTACGTCTCTGAGAAGGGTCTCAGAATTGGCTGCACTCTCGTGCAAGTCACCCTTTCTGGTGGTTCACCAGGACAGGGTGGTGTTGCGCCCACGGCCTGAATTTTTGCCGAAGGTGGTTTCAACATTCCACTTGAACCAGGAGATTGTTCTCCCATCATTTTGCCCCGCTCCCGTTCATCAGGTTGAGCGCGACCTCCATACTCTGGACCTCGTGAGAGCTGTACGCATTTATGTGTCCAGGACCGCCTCCTTTAGGAGTTCGGATTCCTTATTTGTCCTCACGATGGGTCGCTGTAAGGGGTCCGCGGCTTCAAAGTCGACCTTGGCCAGATGGATCAAGGCTCCCATTCAGGAGGCTTACCGGTCTTCTGGTTTGCCTTTCCCGGTGGGTTTGAAGGCACACTCTACTAGAGCTGTAGGTGCCTCTTGGGCCTTGCGACATCGAGCTTCTGCTCTACAGGTGTGTCAAGCGGCCACTTGGTCCAGCCTGCACACTTTCTCTAAGCACTATATGGTGCATGCCCATGCCTCTGCGGATGCGAGTTTGGGCAGGCGGGTTCTCCAGGCGGCGGTTGCCCACCTTTAAAAGGGAACCATGTGTTATCCGTCTTGTTGAGGAACTCTTCCCGCCCTGGGGTATTGCTTTAGGACATCCCCATTGTCTGGGTCTCCCATTATGATGATCAGAAAAAAGAGAATTTTGTTTACGTACCGTAAATTCTTTTTTCTTGAATCATCAATGGGAGACCCAGCACCCACCCAGTTGTTCCGTTGCATGTTTGCATTTGATCTGTTCTCTGTTGAGACAGTGTTTCCGGGTTGTTACACCGTCTGTGCACGGCATTCTTCCCGATGTTTCGGGTGTGGTTTATTTCTCCTCGCAGCTTATGGACTAAACTGAGGATGTCTCCTACGGTGGGGGTTTATAAGCGGAGGAGGCGGTGCTACAAATTTGTAGTACCTAGTGTGACCTCCGGAGGGCAGCGCCCTAAACCCCATTGTCTGGGTCTCCCATTGATGATTCAAGAAAAAAGAATTTACGGTACGTAAACAAAATTCTCTTTATTGAAAACCACTGATATTTATTGGCTGCATTAATTCTATATGATCGCTGTCACAAGTTTGCCCAAAATCTAATGACTTTAGGATTGATGGCAAAAACTGTATCTTGTATAGATTCTTCATAGGTCAGCCCCACCACACTCGCAACTACTGATCTGTAGTCTTTATCCATTCTCATTCTCTCCTAAGATTTTTTTTTTTTGTCCAAAATCCATTTTTTATTTTAATACATTTCCATCCACATTGTATAATCGGTCCTTTTAAGGCCCTCAATGAACATTTAGTACAATGCTATTTCATGTACTATGCTTCTTTATTTGATTATGCATCATCCCTCTTCATAGAGAGTCAAGTGCCACATTTAAGGCCCAGTCTCACGTAACGACGCATCAGCGATCCCGATAACGATGTGCAGAGATCGCTGGTGCGTCGTTTACACATCGCTGGTAAGTTGTCAAACATTCATCTTACCAGCGATGTGAAAAACAACACACTAGCGATCCAGAATTATACCGGGGTCGTTGTGAATTTTCTCTCCATAGCATAGCATTGAGATCGTTGCTCAATATCTCTGTCAAACACAACGATGTAGCGTTCCCAGAGGGAGCACAACGACGCAGGAATGACCCAGAGCAGTGTGTAATGATCAACTATCTCACAGCAGGGGCCAGATCGATCGTTGGTGCATGTCACACAGAACGACACCGCTATTGGGATCGCTGTTGCGTCACGAAATTCGTGACGCAACAGCGATGTCGTTCTGTGTGACAGGGCCTTTAGACTGTGTATGTCATTTCCCATTCACTGACTCATAAATCTGTCACCTTGCCATGTATCTCTAGCTATTAGCTGGCTTTACACTGTGGTAGTATGGTAATATTTTGGTGCCCCTGCAGTTTGGCTCCATTATGGCTGTATATATGATGTGGGCAGATCTAAATATTAAAAATCTCAAAATGAAAGGATGACACTTACCATTTTTTTAAGCTAGTATATCTTTTCATTAGTACCTCTGTTGATTCCTTTTGTTATTTTTTTTCTTCTCTATTGAGCCTCATAAATGAACATGGCTCTGTAGACTCAGGTGGCTCCATCAATCTCCACATCTGATCTTGTATAGAGCAGGAGGTTGCTGATTTTGAAGTGCTTTATGCATAAAATCAGAGGGTCTGCGACTGCATGAAATTCAGTTTCCTAATCATTTTACTCATTCGTTTTCCACCTTTACTATACAATAGACCAAAATTAGATTTGTCTGAAGCGGTAGTTGGTGATTAGCTCCTAATTACCAACTACAGATGAGCCACTCGGCCTGGTATTATCTGATTTGCCATTCACAGCGCCTGAAAGAGCCTAGTCCAGCACAATACCTGGAAGCGCGGCTCCACTCGGGTCATCTTCCAGACTAGGCAATATTATATCCTACAATGTTATAAAATGAAGGAAGGAACAATATTGTTTTTTTGGATTGAGAGCAGACGTATTCAGAAAGTGAATTTCAAATGATTTGCTGTTCACTTCCCTAATTAGATTTTTCCAACCCGATTTCTCCAGGAAATGTACTGGGGATTGGAGATTAGTTGTGGTTAGGTATACAATTGTAAATGTACATTGTGCTTAGTGTATGTCCACCTGCTGGGACTGAATTTGTAGAAATACATGTAGTTACGTGGTTTTTAGCAGGTACATGTATTGCAGCACTAAAACGTATCTAAATCTGCATCGGTTCCTGTGATATGATCCCACGATTATATCTTTTTGTGACTTGTGCTTGTAATCAGAGCAGTAGGGTCGGTAAGCCAAACATCCGACTTCGACTCCAATGCCACCAAAATGGACACAGACTTCACGACTCCAACTTCATAACCATGGTGGTGAAGTCAGTAAGCCACATATCCAACTTCAATTTTCTTGAATCTGACTCCGAATCCACCAAAATGGACATAGACTCCACAGCCATGTCTGTGAAGTCAGTAAGCCAAATATCTTACACCATCTCCTCAATTTCTCCAAATCCGACTCCTGGCTCCACAGCCCTCATCTTCCGCCTCAACTACTGCAATATCTGCCTCTTTCACCTCCCTGCTTGCACCTCTCCAGTCCATCCTTAAAGAGGTTTTCCATTACTAATGTGACCTCCTTTTATTTGTCCTAACTCTTCCTAACTCTTTCCCAATGCACTTCTGCTACCTACTCTGCTCTTGTAAACTGATCTTCTAGCTTTGATCCTTCTAGTCTGGAGACCGGAATCGGACAAGCAGGGCACGTCACTGGTGGGGGGACGGGCTGCCTCTCTGTAAGTGACAGCAGTCTTGGCACGCATTCCCAAATCAGACTTTTCTCTCCTCAGTCTAGTTTATAGTTCGGCGCTTTCATCTGACAAGCGCTGCGTTATTTCGATCATCAGATAGTATATGACAGGGCCTGTGATACTTCATTCTGAGGTAAAATCTGTAATCAGTGAAGACTTTCCCTTTACTGAGATAGGAGATGGAAAAAACACTACAAGGACATAAATTCAAAAAAGCAACCAAAAGGTCTAATATCCATTGCAGGACACAGCAGGCCCAATGATAAAAGAAACACAAGTGCATAATACTAATACTGTGATCATTGTCAACCTGCCATGATATTGGGAGGTGACTGGTGGTATTTTATATGCACACAAATGAGGATAGGGAATCAGTCACACAGGTACATGTGATGCAAAGTGCCTGTATGCAGCCTATTGATCACGCCCATACTAATGGACCAGGCGGGCTGCACAGCATAGTGTATGTGCATATAAAATACCACCAATCTCCTCCCGCATGTCTTGGCAGGTCAACTGTGATTGCTGTATGGGCATTATACACTTGTGTTGCCTTTATCATTGGGGCCTGTTGTCCTGTTGAGTGCATTTGGTATTAGACCTTTTGGCAAGATTTTTTTCTTAACATAGGAGATAGCAGTTCTTACTGATGAGTTACTATGATGTGGAAAGGAGCTAGAGCAGAGGGAGGAGCTAGATGTGGGGGAGGAGTTAGATGCAGAGCTCCACCCCTTCATCCCTCTTTTATATACATAGAATCTCATCAGTAACAGCTGCCATCTCCTATCTCAGTGATGGGAAAGTCTTCACTGAACACAGATTTTACCTTGGACTTTTGATAATGACTGATCAATTCTGGCAGAAAGAAGCAGATTTGTCCTATTAGATCAATACAAAGTTGCTTATTTTTATGTGTACTATTGATTTATGAAATAAAAACTGAAACGGTAACTTTTTAAGTAGCTATCAATTATTTACTTAAGATATGCGCAATTATCAAGATCAGGAATAAACAATAGCTTTTGGTATTTATGTGCTTTTACGTTGGACAATTATTCTTGTATCTGTTTCCCTCTCGTTGCCAATCTTACAATGCTAAAGGAGATTGATGGCCTGAAGAGCTGAGGCTTCTGTGATCACAGGTCTTTATTAGCTAACCAGTCTCTAAGGCTGGCTTCACACTTGCGGACCCTCCCGCAGCGTCCTGCAGAGGGGATCCGCAAACTGACCGCAGCCCCAGTGTTTATAATGGGAACGCACGGTGCTGCGCAGGTCTGTGCATGATCGTGCGCTCCCATTCACTGCAGTATGTGATTTGTACGCAGGCGGATGCCCGCGCACAAATCACACACTCTCGTCTTCACCAAGAACGCGACCATGTCGCGTTCAGGGTGCGGACGAGAGTGTGTGATTTGTGCGCGGGCATCCGCCTGCATACAAATCACATATTGCTGTAAATGGGAGCGCACGATCATGCGCAGACCTGCGCAGCACCGTGCGTTGCCATTATAAACATAGGGGCTGGCAGTGGCTGCGGTCAGCTTGCGGATCCCCTCACAGGACGTTGCGGAGGGGTCCACAAGTGTAAAGCCAGCCTCACACATTAGATGGATTTTGCCTCAAGGCATTGTGCGCCCGATAGCTGGCTCATTTGACCGCCACCCTCATACTCTAGATCAGTGTTCCCCAAATCCAGTCCTCAAGGGCCGCCAACAGTGCAGATTTTCAGGATTTCCTTAGTATTGCACAGGGGTTGGAATCATCACGAGTGCAGGTGATTCAATTATCTAGTGTGTAATACTAAGGAAATCCTGAAAACCTGCCCTGTTGGCGGCCCTCGAGGACTGGAGTTGGGGACCTCTGGTCTAGATTGTTGGGTTTCTTTCACGTCCATTGTTTTATTAAAAGAAAAAAAATTCTAGCGCGGAGAGATTGCTTCCATGAAGTGCTGAGACTGCTGTGAGCACAGGATTCTGTTAAGTAACAAGTCTGTCGCTGGTGAAAGTGACAAAAATTAGCTCCAAAAGGAAAGATTTAAGCCCCCGTCACACTAGGCGAGATCGCTAGCGAGATCACTGCTAAGTCACAAGTTTGGTGACGCAACAGCGACCTCATCGGCGATCTTGCTATGTTTGACACTCGGCAGCGACCAGGCCTCCGCTGTGAGATCGCTGGTCGTCAGTCACCTAGACCATTTTTTGATCGATGGGGTCCCGCTGGGCAGCATGCATTGGTGTGTTTGACAGGGACAACAACCTCAATACTACAGGTCTGAGAAACAGGGTCCCAACGACCGCCGTATTATTTTGGATCGTTGTTACGTCACTGGTGAGATCTCTGTTTGACATCTCACCAGCAACCCCCGACAGTGACGCACCAGCGATACCTACCAGGTCGTATCGCTGT
Organism: Allobates femoralis; assembly: GCA_033576535.1. Taxonomy (NCBI): domain Eukaryota; kingdom Metazoa; phylum Chordata; class Amphibia; order Anura; family Aromobatidae; genus Allobates; species Allobates femoralis. Next base: position 522,527,071 of record JARQOC010000005.1, read on the forward strand.
CAGGAACGCTGGTGCGTCGCCAAGTGTGACGGTACCCTAACATTGTAGAAAAACCTAAGTTTTACATCATAAAGGGGATGGATTTTTATTCACATGATGCTTTGGATGCACCAGATTTACCAGCAGCATCATTGCCTTGTCCTTGCCTCAACCATAACCTGAACTCTACGGCACTGTGCACATACATATGCCATAATGTTTTGATGAAACGTGGCTGAATCTCTTGTGAGCTTTAAGCCTTGCAGTCACATCCGGGATACCTTGGTTCCTCTGTACTGTTGTATTGAGTGTTTTATGTGATGCCATGTGGTGAAATTGGTGACATTCTCTCTAAGGGAGAGCGGTATAAATGTCAGGTTTGGCGCCCAGAGCCCCTGTAGTGTAGGACGTAGGTGCACACCGGCATATAAAATCTGGGGATAAGCTCCAGTACGTGGTTATTTCTCAGCTTCTTGCAGCTAAGCTTGTGTTTTTATATCCTATTCAGCTTTCAAAGCGTATATATTTTCAGTTTCTTGTTCTCTCGGTGACAGGTTGTATGATAAACCCACAATTTAATAAATAGTATTTTCCGGGCTTCTTTCAAAGTTATTCTTAAAAGTGAATTCTTGTTTTGTTCCCTTGTTGTGTAGCGCAGACGAGGTGGCGGGATTACTCTGACCATATGACCTGTTTGTTGACTACACACTGGTATAATTACAGTGTAAAATTAAGCAATTAGCAGAGCTCGGCACAGAGTTATAATTATAGATAAACATGCTTTATACAACTAAGAGTAATGATTATCTGTAATCCCCAACACAACATCCTACTCTTCTGCTGCAAATACTCATTTTATTTTCATTTGTTTTTCTAATAAATTCTATGTAAGTCGACTCGTGATGGCTATGGAAAGCACTAAGTTGAAATTTGAAAATGATTTGCCTTCACTTCTGGAACAAACCTAGAGGTTTCTAGAAGAAAGAGATATTTCCAAGGCTTCTGGAAGAGTTGGCAAATCTCTGTGCCGTAAAAATAATCCAAAACCTGCGCACCATGAATGTTTGTGCGGTGTCTCCCTAGATAATGACAGATTGGTATGACCAATTTGATAAAACTTGGTACATGTTGTGGTGGTCCTGATGAAGGGGTTTTAACCATGGAACACGTAGAAATAAACCACTAAATGAGTTATTTTTATAACTTCATTGTAATCATTCATTGGAACGGGAGCGCAGTCAGAAGTCCCTTTTCTCTTCTATACATGATCCTGGATCAGTTGAGATATTGACAGATCGGTACGATGAATTTGATGTTCTACATCAAAAACATGTTGATCAGCCTAATTTACACCAGATCATGTTAGCTGTATTTTGTAGAAATTGACACAAGGTAAGTGCTGCATTTCTCTGAATTTTGTTACTTTCCATACACATTACACAGTCGTCTCTGTAGGTTTGGCTGACAGTAGTCTGGTTTCACCCTACCATTTTTTTTTTTTTTTTTTTTTTAAATCCAGCAGGCTTCCGCGAGAACCTGCATCCCTCCCGTAGTTGTAAAAACTGATGCGTCTGGATGCCCTCACCAGTGTGCGGCAGCATCCAGTTGCATCAGGTTGTGTACAGTTTTTTTTGACGGATCCAGTGAAAAATGACACGCCTCTAGTGGATTTGTCATAAGAAACTGGCTTCTGGTCATGCTCAGTAAAAAAAAACAAAAACTGATTCGGCTTCTTTCTTTTATAGAGCTCCATTTTAATGCCAGGCACATAGCGAATGATCCGGGTGCTTCCAGGTTTTAAACGAGCAACAACACATTTAGCTTTTCTGTTTTTGGCCGCAAACTGTTGACACCCGAATCTGTCTGGAACCGTATACAACTGAATGCATCCGCATGTTCCTGCGTCCCCCATTGAGGGTACATACGATTTCAGCTGGATTTGCAAAAAACGGTACTGTGAAAACAACCTTAGTCTGTATATTGGGGTTCTCGTCTTGACTACAGCATATACACAGCTTGAAAGGGAAATCAATAATGGAGCTCTGTGTGATTGTACAGACAGACTGGTTCTGGGTGCAGTGAATATGGGGGGTCCTCGGGACTTGTCTCCGATATATATTGGTATATTAACAGCTTTTGGGGGAAAGTTCTAGAATGATAACCGGTAAACATTTGTTAGAAAAAAGAGAGAGATATCGGTCCCATTGTAAAGGAGCAGTGGTTCGATATATCAAGTACGGTGGCTCAACTGCTTATCACTGCAGCCTTTGCAGCACTGAGGTCCTGGGTTCAAATCCCACCAAGGACACTAAGGACAACATCTGCAAGGAGTTTGTATGTTCTCCCCGTGTTTGCGTGGGTTTCCTCCGTGCACTCCGGTTTCCTCTCACATTGCAAAGACCTACTGATAGGATGTTTAGATTGTGAGCCTCAATAGGGACTGCATTACTGATGTATGTAAAGTGCTATGGAATTAATAGCGCTATATAAATGAATAAATTATTATTATCAAGTAGAATCCTGCAGCTTCCAAAGAGGAACATCTTTCATCTTTTTTTTTCATGTGCTGCATAGAGTATATGGAACTCCATTGTTCCTACATAGTTGGCCTAAAGGTACTGTCACATGCGGCAATATTGCTAGGCAATTTCACTGGCAATTTGCTGGTTGCAGTGAAATCATGGACACATTGTTACATTAGTACACAGCAACAAAATAGAACGATGTGTCCATGATTTCACTGCAACCAGCAAATTGCCAGTGAAATTGCCTAGCAATATTGCTGCGTGTGACGGTACCTTTAGAGAATCTCCTCTTTGTAACCGTTGTAAAATACAATACCTCATCCATACGATATTGACATGGCCTAAGTTGAATAGATTTTGGAAAGGAGTTGTGGGCCCGATTAGTTGGATAAATAGTATTAATGTTGATTTATCCTCATTTGTATCGATTTTCTTCCTGTTTAAGAGCTCTGCACATTGTATGTAGCCTGAAAACGTCTATATGTTCACTCTACTGAGTGTCTTTTAACTGCTTCAGGTTTCCAAAAACATCAAGTGCTTAATACAAGTGAGCTGACCATTCTTCAGGCGGCTTTTCCTCCTTAGATGATCTATACTTTACAATACCATCTAACGGGAATGCTTATAAAGAGGTCCAGAAGATGCCTGAGTGTGCTTTTGAGTGTTTTGCCAGTTTGTTTGTTTTTGTCAAAAAATTAATAGCATCTTATTTATTATACAATAGAATAATAATAATAAAAGATATAAATTGGCAATAAAAAAACCCACAAGAACCACAAGTTCCAAGAACCACAGGTGGCAAAAGCTTACAAAAAGCTTTAAAAAAGGAAACCACTAAAAAACAAACAAAATTCAATAGAAGGAAAAGAAGCCTTGTGCACATACGCTTAATGCTGCACCATAAGAGAAGCTTTAATGCCCTTGTTTCTTTAGAACATTTCACTTAGCACCAAACTATTGCTCTGCAGGTGGCAGCCATGTAAGATGAGGGAGCGGCTGGCTGTAGTGTTAATTGGGAGTGTAATGGTCTGTGTTATTGCTGACCGGAAGGGCAGAAATATTGTTAGTTTCATTATCACTACTTTTTGTAGCTTCTTATCATTCCCTTAAAGTGATTTTCCACGACTGTGATATCCTTTCTTTTGTATTAACTCTTCCTAACTGCCACTTTCCCAATATACTTCTGCTACGTACCCTGCTCCTGTACACTTATCTGTCGGAGGGTCATAAATACCTTCCGGGTTGCAGACCAGATTTGGACAAGCTGAGCAGGACACGTCACTAGTGGGGTTGCGTCAGTGAGTGACAGCAGTTTGGGTACACATGACCAGATGACACTTCACTCTCCCCTCAGCCCCCACCAGCGACGTATCCTGCTCAGTTTGTTCGAATCCAGTCTGCAAGCCTGGAAGATCAAAGCTATATTTGCAACCCTCTAAGAGATCAGCTTACAGGAGCAGAGTAGTTAGCGAAGTATATTGGGAAAGTGTTAGGAAAGAGGTAGGACAAAAGAAAAGGGATCAAGTTAGTAGTTGAAAACCTCTTTAATTTCTTACCAATGACAGTGTAAAGGCCCCGTCACACCTGGCGACGGGGCTGGAGATGTCGGCGGCGACTGGCGGTGCGCGTGCGTTTTTGGCGCCCCGCCAGCGTTGCCGTCCCCCATTTACATGGGGAGACCTCTCCAGCTCTGCGTCGGCGAGCTGACTGGCGGCATCGCCGTTGGGGTGTCTGACAACCCCAGCGGCAATGCAGGACAATGGGAGCCTATGGCTCCCATCGTCTGACAGGTCGCCGGCGGCCGGTTACTTGGGGCAATGTATACACATCGCCCCAGATCGGTCGTCTGGTTTCAGTGCACTGCTTTGACCTCCCGGTGGCGCCGACATCGCCCCTTTACATGAGGCGACGTAGGGGCGATATCGCCGCCGATAGGCCACGCCCCTACATCGCCTATGTAATTGGCGGCGATGTTGCCCCGTGTGACGGGGCCTTAAGTGATTTTTGTTACTTTTCGGTCTTGTTTATGCAGTGTAATGCTGCATTTGAATATTTCTGGATGACTTTCTCTTGTCCTTCAGACGTGGCACTCGTCACTTTGGCCCGCGTATTGTGAAGTGTACCAGAGAGATCGTTTACGGTCCAGCGCTAATTATGCAGTACTTTTCCCTTGGATAAATGGATGGAAGTTTGTAAGTGTCTGTCAGTAACACTTTAGAAGTCGGCTCCATAATGCCCTTCTTCTGCTAGTCATTAGTATTCACAACTCCATCAGCCTGCAGTTTAGACTCTTCTACTTGTATTTGTCACAGAAGATGATGAAGGGATGTTGCCTAGAAACACTCAGGCTCACTCGCGACAGGAATTATCAATCTGTTCTGTATATTCACCTCCACATGGAGCGGAGAAAATTGAGTTTCACCGCTGACAACTTTAATTGATTGCAAGTTGTCTTTGCAGGCCCATGGCATCTCAAACATTATTTCCTGTAATCGAGGGGCTTGTTGGGGGAAGATTTTCTGGGAGGTGGTTTTCACTGTAGGATAAAAGTATGATTTTTATTGATTGCATTTTCTAGCTTATGCCAGTCTTCTCAATGTTCAATCATTCCCAAGTCTGCGCTTTTGGAACCCTCTGAAAATAATGTAATTTCACTCCAGGATTGTTACCGCTCGCTTCGCTCGGGTAAAAGTTTGGCTTTTGTGGAAGTTGCGTAACCTAAATTCTTGTAAACTTTCTGTAACTGGCATGTCTCTTTACTGATGACTGGAAACGATCTGCTCTGGAGAACATCAAATTGAATAAGACGTATTTGGTCTCGTGAACTTTCCCCGTTAGTAAATTTCACTGTTGTGTTTCTGTTTTGCTTTATAATTTGTGATTCTTGCTTATACGTATAGCACCAACGTATTCTGCCGCACATCACAGACCTCTTCATTACCGTCCCCATTGGGGCTGACTTGGGAGAAACCTGGAGAAGTTCCACTTAAACACTCAGAGGATATACAAAATCCTTGCAGATGTAATGTTTGTTGGGATTTCAACCCAGAACCCTAGCTCTGCAAGCAGGGCTGTGGAGTCAGAAGCGTGGAGTCAGTGTCATTTTGGGTGTGTTGCGGAGTCAGAGTTGGAATCAGGGAAATTGAGGAGTCTTGAGTCAGATGTGGGCTTACTGACTTCACAGCCCTGGTTGAAGAATCGTAGCGTCGGAGTTGGTGTCTATTTTGGTGGAGTTGGATTAAGGGCAAGTCGAAGAGTTGTATGTTTAGCTTACTAACTAAACAGCCATGGTTGTGGAGTCGTAGTCTGTGTCCATTTTGGTGGAGTTGGAGTCAGAGTTGGATTCCGGGAAATTGAAGAGTGGGAGTCGAATGTTTGGCTAACAAACTTCAACTGCAAGATACAGGGCAAACAATTTTTGGGGCGTCTTTTATATTATGCAGAACAGAATACAATCATATACTACAGATGTACTAATAAGTTTTGTTCTTTTAAAGTGCATGTATTCTAGAAAGACATTTCGGCTTCCTTCACAAACTTGCTTTTTTTTTTTGCTATTTTTATTTGGCTACTACATGTATTTTTTGTTTAGTTTTGGTTAGCGCATTAGAGGGGATATTACATAATTTTAATAATAATTTAGCCGGACTGATAAAGTACTCATTTTTATTAAAGACAAACTTGGAATATCTGTCAAAATTAACCTTTCAAACATGGATTTTCAGCATAAGGCAGAAGCCTTATCAAATGTCCAAGATCTGGCAATTGACGTGTCTGTGGGCTGTATTGTTTGTGAAATCTGGGACATCATGAGCTCCAAAATAGTGGTCTGTAATAACAGCTGATCGTAGAAGGGGCACAACCAAAGCAGAGAAACCCTTTAATTTTAAAAGTGCTGTCCACTACTTGGACAACTCCTCGCATTCACCATATGTGCCAACACCGGAGGTGAGCATAGGTGGTTTTATTTTAACGTGGGCAAATATGGTGAATGAGAAGGGGTTGTTCAAGTAGTGGACAACCCCTTTAGAGTTAAAGATTAATAATATTTTATGCTGCTTTATTATATGATAAATGCACATCTTTTCATACTATACTGATTTAGACTTTAATGAGGGAAATCCTCTTTGGGTATATGAAACTAGTAGTTGTGCAGGGAGCCCTTGACTTGTGCAAAAATATATATATGGTTTTGTTGCAAATTGTTTGCATATGCCCTTATTGGATTATATCAGGAAATTAACCTGAATATACACTTAATGTATACGATATGAATTTAAATATATATGGTTGGTGTCCATTTTGGTGGAATCAGATTCAGGGAAATTGAGGAGTCAGAGGTTTAGCTTTCCGGCTGCACACCAGGGCTGTGGAGTAGGAGTCTGTGTCCATTTTGGAAAGTCGGATTCAGGGCACTTACAGGGAACCAACCACCTAAAAATCCCTATCTAACCTATAAATATCTGTCCCTGGAGCCTAAAATGACCATTCTAACCATCCCTGACTAAATCTACCTAACTGCATGCACAATAAATCACTTTTTATACTTGCCAAATCCTTGACTGATGGGTGTTCCTCCAGGCTCTTTGTCAGATAGGCAGTTTCCTAGCAGCGCTCACTGCTGTCCATCTTCTTCTAGGATTCAAATTACCCGCCCATCACGTCCACTCAGTGAGTGGGTCACGTGCTGCAGGCCCCGCGTCACTTCCTACCCGCCGCGTCACTGGTACACCCAGGCCGGCTTCAGAGCATGCACAGATGGCATGCTGAAGCCGGCCTGGGCGCGTCATAGACCCAGCGATGTGGCGGGCGGAAGTGACGCCGGGCCTGCAGCACATGGCCCGCTCATTACGAGGACGCGATGGGCGGGTAATTTGAATCCTAGGGCGCCGCTGGCTTCGCACAGGCTGACTTCAGCATGCAAATCTGCACATGTGCTTAGTCGGCCTGTGAAACCTGCGGCGCCCGGAAGTGACGCGATCCAGGCATCACATGACCGCGTCGCAGCGGTGACGTTGCGGGCGCGAGAATTCAATCATGCCCGCGCTATGCAGGATGGAATGACGCCCACTATGGCGTAATAGAGCGGCGAGGCGGGGGTAGCACGGCACAGGGGACCCACCTACTCATCACAAACGTCGAGGGGAACGCCCCGCTGTCATGAATATTGTAAGTTTACAAACTACCGTATATACTCGTGTATAAGCCGACCCGTGTATAAGCCGACCCCCCTACTTTGGCCCCCAAAATCTGGGAAAAACTATTGACTCGTGTATAAGCCGAGGGTGGACCCCAGCACAGGTATACAGCCCTCAGCAGTGTGGTATACAGCAGCCCCTGAGGTATATACAGCAGCCCCAGTGGTAGTATACAGCAGCAGCCCCAGTGGTAGTATACAGCAGCAGCCCCAGTAGTTAGTATACAGCAGCCCCAGAGGTATATACAGCAGCCCCAGAGGTATATACAGCAGCCCCAGTGGTATATACAGCAGCAGCCTCAGTGGTATATACAGCAGCAGCCTCAGTGGTATATACAGCAGCAGCCTCAGTGGTATATACAGCAGCAGCCTCAGTGGTATATACAGCAGCAGCCCCAGGGTATATACAGCAGCAGCCCCAGGGTATATACAGCAGCAGCCCCAGGGTATATACAGCAGCAGCCCCAGGGTATACACAGCAGCGGCCCCATGGTATACACAGCAGCGGCCCCATGGTATACACAGCAGCAGCCCCATGGTATACACAGCAGCAGCCCCATGGTATACACAGCAGCAGCCCCATGGTATACACAGCAGCAGCCCCATGGTATACACAGCAGCGGCCCCATGGTATACACAGCAGCGGCCCCATGGTATACACAGCAGCGGCCCCATGGTATACACAGCAGCGGCCCCATGGTATACACAGCAGCGGCCCCATGGTATACACAGCAGCGGCCCCATGGTATACACAGCAGCGGCCCCATGGTATACACAGCAGCGGCCCCATGGTATACACAGCAGCGGCCCCATGGTATACACAGCAGCGGCCCCATGGTATACACAGCAGCAGCCCCATGGTATACACAGCAGCAGCCCCATGGTATACACAGCAGCAGCCCCATGGTATACACAGCAGCAGCCCCATGGTATACACAGCAGCAGCCCCATGGTATACACAGCAGCAGCCCCATTTCATATGCAGCAGCAGCAGCAGCCCCATTTTATATGCAGCAGCAGCAGCAGCAGCCCCATTTTATATGCAGCAGCAGCAGCCCCATTTTATATGCAGCAGCAGCCCCAGGTATACAGGCCCCCCCCCCCCAGAGGTATACAGGCCCCCCCCGTGCTCCTTAAACCTGTAAAGGAAGATGATTATACTTATCGCTGTCCGGCTGCCGTCCCCGCTCTCCATCGCGCTCCTCCATCTGCATCGCGCTCCTCCATCTTCCGGCTTCCGACTTCCTGTGTTCTGCGCCGACAATGACGTCATTGTCGGTGCCGACAGGAAGCCGGAAGATGGAGGAGCGCGATGCAGATGGAGGAGCGCGATGGAGAGCGGGGACGGCAGCCGGACAGCGATAAGTATAATCATCTTCCTTTACAGGTTTAAGGAGCACGGGGGGGCCTGTATACCTCTGGGGGGGGGGCGCCCGTATAGTGACTCGCGTATAAGCCGAGGGGGTAACTTTTCAGCCCAATTTTTGGGCTGAAAAACTCGGCTTATACGCGAGTATATACGGTACTTTATTCTACTTATAAATTACTAAAAATGGTCAGACAGGGATAGCTTAGATAGTAGTGTAAGGCTGCAGGGACAGGTATTAACAGTTTAGAGACCTGACTTTGGGTGACAGGTTCCCTTTAAATGCATATAAGATGACGATGTGCCCTGCACAACCTTACCGGTGTAAGCCTTCCTGAAATCCTGTTTGTTCCCGCTGACGGAGTGATGTTTGGGAGCAATAATCTGTACACTTTTGAACTTGTGGAGTAATCACATAAAGATAGTAAAGTATATCCTGATTGCATCTGTTGATGTCTCTCCTCTGTCCTGCTGTCATCTTGGCTAATTTGTTGTGTTTTGAGAGGCCTCGAATGGCTTTTATTCTGCACTTAATTTTGTAAATGTCTGAGCTCTTGAACGAAATATAACAAGACCATCCACACTAGTAATTTGTTACTGGTAGACATCAACTTATTAACGATTCTTGTTCCCTTTCTGAGCCGAACAAAGATTTAGTAGGATTCTGATATTCCAACCCTATTGTATATAACTAAAGGAAAAATATGAATATGTGGTAATTTCCACGTGTCAAATTATATTGTTAATCTACCACTGCTTATTATTAAATGAGCTTTCCCATGAACAAAGTTCATTTTAATCAATCAATCTTGGAATTATAATAATTTCCAGAATTGGATGTGTTTTTATAAAAATGTTCCTGTGCTGAGAATCTTATATATGTGTCCCTGCTATGTACTGTGTAATGGAGGTGTCTGACCGTATAGGGACTTGGGCTGATCATACCTCATCTCCTGGGCTGAGATAATGTTATGTGTCCCTGCTATGATCAGACACATCCATTACACAGTACATTACAGGGACACAGTGCCTTGTGAAAGTATTTGGGCCCCCATGAACTTTTAAACCTTTTGCCACATTTCAGGCTTCAAACCTAAATATATAAATTCACATTTTTTTGTGATGAATCAACAAGTGGGACACAATCGTGAAGTGGAACCAAATTTATTGGATATTTTAAACTTTAACAAATAAAAAAATGAAAAGTGAGGCATGCAATATTATTCAGCCCCCTTGAGTTAATACTTTGTAGCGCCACCTTTTGCTGCGATTACAGCTGTAAGTTGCTAGGGGTATGTCTCTATCACTTTTGCACATCGAGACACTGAAATTCTTGCCCATTCTTCCTTGCAAAACAGCTGGAGCTCAGTGAGGTTGGATGGAGAGCGTGTGTGAACAGCAGTTTTCAGCTCCATCCACAGATTCTCGATTGGATTCCGGTCTGGACTGTGACTTGGCCATTCTAACACCTGGATACGTTTATTTTTGAACCATTCCTTTGTAGATTTTGCTTTATGTTTGGGATCATTGTCTTGTTGGAAGATAAATCTCCGTCCCAGTCTCAGGTCTTTTGCAGACTCCAACAGGTTTTCTTCCAGAATGGTCCTTTATTTGACTCCGTCCATCTTCCCATCAATTTTAACCATCTTCCCTGTCCCTGCTGAAGAAAAGCAGGCCCAAACCATGATGCTGCAACCACCATGTTTGGCAGTGGGGATGGTGTTTTGAGGGTGATGAGTTGTTGCTTTTATGACAAACATATCGTTTTGCATTGTGGCCAAAAAGTTCAATTTTGGTTTCATCTGACCAGAACACCTTATTCCACATGTTTGGTGTCTCCCAGGTGGCTTGTGGCAAACTTCAAACAAGACTTTTTCTGGATATCTTTGAGAAATGGCTTTCTTCTTGCCACTCTTCCATAAAGGCCAGATTTGTGCAGTGCATGACTGATTGTTATCCTATGGTCAGACTCTCCCACCTCAGCTGTAGATCTCTGCAGTTCATCCAGAGTGATCATTCGCCTTTTGGCTGCATCTCTGATCAGTCTTCTTGTTTGAGATGAAAGTTTAGAGGGACCGCCGGGTGTTGGTAGATTTACTGTGGTCTGATACTCCTTCCATTTCAATATGATAGCTTGCTCAGTGCTCCTTGAGATGTCTAAAACTTGGGAAATCTTTTTGCATCCAAATCCGGCTTTAAACTTCGCCACAAGAGTATCTCGGACCTGCCTGGTGTGTTCCTTGGTCTTGAAACAGAACCCTGAGACTATCACAGAGCAGGTGCATTCATACGGAGACTTGATTACACACAGGTGGATTCTATTTATCATTACCAGTCATTTAGGACAACATTGGATCATTCAGAGATCCTCACTGAACTTCTAGAGTGAGTTTGCTGCACTGAAAGTAAAGGAGCAGAATAATATTGCACGCCCCACTTTTCAGTTTTTTATTTGTTAAAGTTTAAAATATCCAATCAATTTCGTTCCACCTCACAATTGTGTCCCACTTGTTGATTCTTCACAAAAAATTAGAATTTATTTCTTTTATGTTTGAAGCCTGAAATGTGGCAAAAGGTTGAAAAGTTCAAGGGGCCAAATACTTTCACAAGGCACTGTAAATAAGATCTCAGCACAGAAGATGTGGTATGATCATACCATGTCCCTGTATGGTCAGACACATCCATTACACAGTACCATAGCAGGGACAAATACAGGTGCATCTCAATTAATAATCTAATTAGAAAAGTGTTTTTTTTTTTTTTTTTTTTTTTTTTCCCCCCCAGTAATTCAGTACTCTAAGGTCATTATTTCAGAAAAGTAAAGTAGGGAGGATAAAGGGTTAATAACCGCACTGCACAACAAAGTTAAAATCCCATTCACTTTGCTGCAGACGCAGTGACTGATCTGTTTTTGGTGCAGTTTAAAAAACAAAACAAAAATTCAACCCCCCAAAAAAACAATCAAAAACGTCCAGTGTGAACATAGCCTAAATATAAACTTGTAAACTTTTTGGATATCATGACAGCATCTATGCCTGCTTGTAGTAAAACTATCCAGCAACTCATGGGTAAATCACTGCGACTAGAGTTAAATAAATGGGTCCAGGAGTAATTTGTATAAATGTCTAGTTTGCCAAACTCATTCGGACTGTCAGTTTTCTTGTTTGGCTTACACTTTAAAGTAATTATTTTCTCCATCCTCCGTGTTAGGAGCCACTCCATTCAGATGGCATACTGTGCTGTTTTGTGGACAGCTGTGACCTGATTGCATTTAGGTACCACAGACCACAGCTTAACTCCTCTTTAGCGATTGCTGACTGAGAAATGTTCCAGAGCATATATCCTGTATAATGATATATGAAGCCATCACAATACATTTATACAAGGCCACAGTATGGTTGATCATAAGCAATTGTTAAACAAAAGTATACAGTTGAGTTAAGGAATTTTTGACCATGTTGCCTCTCATAAATAGATTTACAACCACAGCTTTTTATTTATTTGTATTGTTTTATTGGTAAAGCAGAAAAAAAAGGGTTTTTCAAAAACTGTGAAAACCCATTTCTAATGCTCGGAGGTCGAGTAATTGAGGGATATAGTGAAAGTGCTAGTACTTCCTACCGTCGCTCCATTCTTTCCCTCTTTGCTTTCTCTCATTCCCTACCATCCATACACTAACTCCACTGTCTTCCCTTGTCCCCCGCTCCATCATTATTCCACGCTGTGCCCCCAGCTCCATTCCTATTCTCCCCTGCGCCCGGCTCCATCCCCTATCCACCCTTATGCCTAGGTCCTCCCCTGCCCTCCTGGCACCATCCCCTATCCTCCCCTGCGCCCTGCTCCTCCCTTGTTCTCCCCTGCGCCCGGCTCCATCCCTATCCACCCCATGCGCCCCAGCTCCATCCCCTATCCACCCCATGCGCCCCAGCTCCATCCTCTATCCACCCCATGCGCCCCAGCTCCATCCCCTATCCACCCCATGCGCCCCGGGCTCCATCCCCTATCCACCCCACGCGCCCCGGGCTCCATCCCCTATCCACCCCACGCGTCCCGGGCTCCATCCCCTATCCACCCCACGCGCCCCGGGCTCCATCCCCTATCCACCCCTATGCCTAGGTATTCCCCTGCCCTACTGGCTCCATCGTTAAACTCCCCCTACGCCCTGCTCCATCCCTCTTCTCCCCTGCTCTCTGCTCCATCCCTCTTCTCCCTTGCGCCTAGGTCCTCCCCTGTGCTCCTTGCTCCATCGTTAACCTTTGCCTGCGCCCGGCTCCATCCCTCTTCTCCCCTGCGCCCAGCTCCATGCCTATCCTCCTCTACACCCAGCTCCATCCCCTATCCACCATTAAGGCTAGGTCCTCCCCTGCGCTCCGGGCTCCCTCCCTATTCTCCCCTGAGCTCCTGACTCCATCATTTCTCCTCCCGTGTTCCCCCGGCTTCATTCCTATTTTCCCCTGCGCTCCTGGCTCCATCGTTATCCTTCCTTTGCACCCCAGCTCCTTCCCTATCCTCCCCGCTCTCCTGGCTACATCCTTATCTTCCACTTGCACCCACGGCTCCATGCTTAACCTCCCCCTGCGTCATCCTAATTCTACCCTGTGCTCCTGGCTTCAACCATATTCTTTTTTTTTTTTTTTTTTTCCCCCTTGGCTCTATTACTGTACTTCCTCAATGCTCTGCTCTATCTCAATTTTCCCTTGCATCCCCGTCTCCATCGCTAACCTCGCCTGGTTATATTCCTATCAACTTCTATGCCCACGGCTACATCCCCATCCTTCCTCTGTGCCCAGCTCCATCATTATCCTCTCCCTGTGCTCCTGCCTCCAACTCTATTCTCTTATTTTCCCCCAGCTCTTTCCCTATTCTTCCTCTACACCCAACTCCATTGCTGTCCTTCCCCCGTGCCCCCAGCTCCATGACTATCCTCCCATACACCTGGCTCCATCCCTAAATTTCTACAGCTAGTATTACTACTGTTGATTTTTTTGCAACAAAAAAAAAAACAAACTTCCTGACCTGCACCGCCATGGTCGATACAGTAGACATACATGTGCGACATGATCTGCATTCTGTCACATGTAGAGTGATGTTTACTGTTATTTGCTTCTGTGATAGAAATATATAATTTTTTTTTCTTCTTTCCCCATTTCATTTCCCAGTTGCACAGATTAAAGGACAAACAGGCTGTTGACAAGTTATTACTGAGCTCTCACTTTTCTTGTGCCTTGGGCACTGAGGCCTTAATTGAAGCAGCCTTTCAAAATCTTATCCCAAAAGTGTCAGTGGAATCGAGTAAGCCCCTTTGAGCCAGCTAGATGAATTTTAAAATGAGCTGCCACCTCTCTATAATAAAGCGTTCTTCCCCCTGCAATGCCGGAGATCTGTCACACCAACCCTTTAATACGCCAATTACTTTGTTACCGTTTCGAGAGTCATGCAAAGTTGAACGTTGGGATGTTTTTGATCTAGTACAGAAAAAATGTACATCGATGTAACTTTTTAATATTGGGGTGATTTCAGTTCAGCGACGCAGACCCATGCTATTCTTCTTAGTTTTAGCCTTCTACTTATGAGACTGGGGGAATAATACGTTTTTGAGAGTATTATTTGCTGTAAGGAATCGACCTGTATTATATAGGACGCATATACATCAGAAATCCTTCCTAAAAAATGCTCAGCCACCGCTAATTTACATACATTCTGTGATCACTTTTGGGCGTATGTTATTCACTCTTATTTGTTCTGTCACCTGAAAACATGATTAAAGGGTCTATGTCACTACTTTATTTTGTTGATGACCCGTTCTTAGCATAGATCAATATAAGATGGGTGTAAGTCCAACACCTGGCACCTCCACCAATTTAGTCACCTCTGGTGGCCTCCAGATGGAACTGTACAGAACGGGGCATCACATCGCTTTACACTGCTCAGTGGCTGTAGGTATTGGAGGTCACCTTCCATTAAAGAGAATAGGAGCTGAGTTGCAGCACTTACTAAACAGTACGGCGTTCTGCTCCATAAACTCCACTGCCGGAGGTGATTATGACTGCTGGATAATGCACCCTCCCCTATCTTATATTAAAGGGAATATGTACGCAGAATTTTGCTACCTCATCTGAGAGTGTTAATCACATATCCATATAAGTAGTCCACCCTAACTACGTTATCAAATCAAACAAATTCCAGAAGGAATCAAAGGGTATCTTTAAAATCACAATTTTTATTTATCAAGCTTAAAATCAAGTAGCTTAATGACAACAACAGTAATTTTTTACAAAAACAGAGACCAAGAAAAATAGTATGGGTATAGAGAAATAAATTGCAGTATCCTTTACCAAGAGAACAGTGCCTCACAGCACGCTGTAGGGGTTGGAGAGCATCCCTCACAATCTGCAGTGTAATTACATCAAATTATGTGTAATGAGATTGCTAGCAATAACTCACAAGTATTGGACATAACCATAGTCCATACTGTGAGAACATATAGCCTTGAATTCTATCTCAAACATCAAGACTACCTGCACTACACTATGTCCAATCTGGATTTTACATGCACAAGTGTACAAGCCCAAACTCCAATCCTACACCTTAATTTACACTCAAATTAGGCATATCAACAAATAGGGTACCTAAAATTGGTCATCTGCTGAAGTACCAACATGATATTGTAGTTTAGGGAGGTCTACAAGTTCAGCTCACACACCAGTGTACATGCACCATTGAAAAGACAGGGCAAATAGTCTAAGTCACATAGCCGTGTATTACCTGTATTTGTGCAGTATAGAGAGTGCTCATCCGTAGCCCCTATGGCCCCATAGTAATTACACTGCAGATTGTGAGGGATGCTCTCCAGCCCCTACAGCGTGCTGTGAGGCACTGTTCTCTTGGTAAAGGATACTGCAATTTATTTCTCTATACCCATACTATTTTTCTTGGTCTCTGTTTTTGTAAAAAATTACTGTTGTCATTAAGCTACTTGATTTTAAGCTTGATAAATAAAAATTGTGATTTTAAAGATACCCTTTGATTCCTTCTGGAATTTGTTTGATCTCATCTGAGAGTGGCATGATGTAGACAAAGACCCTGAATCCAACGATGCTTCACTTAGTTTACTGGGTGCCGTGGTTAGCACACAATCAACGTTTTTAGATTGAGCATGCAACTGAGCTCTAAAAGTTCTCCCCACCCACACCAGGCTCTGTATACAAAGTTTATAGTCAGTGATCTGCTAATCACAGCAGGGGTGTACCAGACTAGCTGGACTCTAGCTAGACCTACTTTGGCAGTTAGAATCTCATGAAGCTAAAACATACATTGTAGGTAAACAACTGCATATAGTGTGATAAACGACACAGCGCTAAAATCTGTTAAACCCAGCAGCGTGCGGTCTTCAGATGGCAAAACGTGGGAAAAATCTGTCAGATTCCCTTTTATCCTAATGATAATGTTGTGTCCCCACACATTGGATGAGACACATGGATGATCAGCAGGTCTGTGGGGCTGTGACCTCATCATCCTCATCCTCACTTCCAATGCACAATTCCACTTTAAATAGCGAAGACCTTTATCTCATGGGATAGCAATGAGATTGCTCTTGACATCTAACTTTTTAAGTAGTGTCCTATTGGTACCTTATTATGTCTATGGTAAATTGTCTAATTGAAAATGTATTTTGTTCATCGTAGAGTAATACATGAAATATTACAAAGCAATTTAGATCGTTCTGTTTGCAAGATGAAGCACAATAATATGACTCATTGTTGCTTTGATCATTCTGCTGTGCAGGTATTGGAATATCTTTATATTACAATGTTTTATTTTAACATATTTTTATAATTATTTTTTTTAAAGGTAACCTGACAGCTGATACATTCTGCTAGTTACATTGGCTTCATATATCAGACGCTGGGTGCATGATTTCAGCCATGTAACGCTGAATGCCAAGGACCGTGCTTCTCTCCACCTGCTCCCCTTGAGTGACAGGTCTCTCCCTATACAGGCACGCAGAGAGAGACTGGTCACTCCGGGGCAGCGGGCAGGCAGAAGCCTCAGGGGTGACAGGTCCAATATTCTACCATGCGGCTCAGTCCCCGGCAGCTATTAGCGGTTCAGTGTTTAACATACAGAGGTTTACGTGCCCGAAACATGCTACCTGTATATCAGCTGTCAGGTACATTTAGCGTAAGTTACCCCACATAAATATAGCATTTTTCCCCTTCTTGTATGAACAGTTCCTGCACGTTATGGATGTGTTCTGTAATAAGCCATAGCGGCTGCCTGTTGTCTGCTCTGATCTCTGTACCTTTCACAGTAAGAGTTTCTGCAAGTTCTTTTCAGAAAAGAAATCCCATCTATCAAGATGAAGTGAGGGAAATCAAATGAGTGATACGTTTCATTTTTTAGTCAAGAGTAAAAGCTTGGGAGTTCCACTGGCGAGTATTTCTTTTCTGAGCCACTGCCATACAGCAAAGCCATTTATCTTCACTAAAGAGTAAATGAATTTGGCTTCTCTTGTGCTGCACACGTCTGCCGGCTTATGTGACTTCAGCTTTTTTTTTATTTAGTTTTTCATTTTCTTATAGCAAAGTTACTGTTAATTTCATTCCCTGAATTTCCATAGACTTCAACTGCCCCTTACTGAAATGTGCTGCCCGGTTGTGGGGTGGATGATTAAAGAGGTACTCCTAATAAATGTTGTATTCCCTAAACCGGGTGTAAATGTGTTTGTAATATAATATATAAATGTGTAGGAGCAATAAAATGCCAATCCCCAGGTCTCCAGCGTCGCTCCTGTCCTTCTCTTCATAGACTGAAATTCTGACTTGTTGGGATCACACCGGGCTTTTGTATGACGTGGAAATGGCTTTTCCAATGTAAATCTACATGGCATCAGGCAAGGTAGCATAGACTCTTTGTAAGAGCAACTTCTAGTTAACACGCACAACCCAGTGTGATCCCAATGAGTCGGAATTTCGGTCATGTGAAGGAGAAGACGACAGGAGCAACGCTGGAAACTGGAAATATGGTGGTTCGGTCAGTATTTTACTGCTCTTTCACTGTATTACATACATATATTACAGGTTTAGAGAATAAAGATATTTGGAGTACTTCTTTAAAGAGTAGCTGTCATTTATATTTAAGAAAAAACAAAACAAAATCATTACTACATATGATAATTAGAAACTTGGTGATATGTATTACCAGAAAAATCGAGTGTTCATGTGTTTTTCTAACAAAAGGATCGACATTTGAAATTCCAAGAACCTTAGGCCGGCTTACATGATGCTTCGGATGAACGATGCTTTGGGACTATCGTTTGGCCAACAGCAATCTCATCTGATCTACCATACACAGGAGCACTCACTTGGCCGAGCGCTCCTGTGTTCTCTATGAGAAAGTCGTCAAATGATACGGCTACTGCCAACGTATCTCAGGTAGGACGGTGCAAACAGAAGTCTGAATTGGACATGCACAATAGACTCTCTCCCAACCTTCGTAGTGTAAGCTGTTGCTCACTGGTAGAGCTACTGCCTGAGAACGTGGAGAAACATAAAGGTTATGATTTTGAGTCCGAAGAGAGGGCAGTTGTTGATATAATTTATGCACGTAGAGGGAGATGCCGACCTTGCCGGTGAGGAGAGGTGAGAGGAAATCTGGATAAAAACCTTGACTGCTGATAGAACGGGACAGAGTCCTCAAATGAGACAGTACCACTGAATCTGAGATCGTTGGGAGCTATGGCCTAATCATTTCTGCCACGAGAGGTGGCAAGTAGTCTTCACACAGAGGCTGGACCGACATCTTCTGGGATGATTTAGTGACCCAGGAGGTCCCTTCCAACTCTATCATATGATTCTTATCATCCAGTTCGCAGACATTAGTCTGTGTTTCAGAGTCTTAAGCCTTCTCTCTTCCAACGTCTCTCGAGGTGAAAGTTATACAACCCCCATGGCCATTCTGCTGTCTTTTGTGTTAGGGGGCCTTAAGCTGCTGCCAGTAAACTTCTGGCAGTGACTTATTATGCAGCATGATATGCTGGTGGGGAGTTGTGAGGCTACGTTACACATTTAAATGGCTGAACGTGTTCAGGCGACTTTATTATTCATAGACGCATTTAAGATGACCATAAACTGCTCCAAATTCTTGAGAAGCGCCCACACATAATACTCATTAGTAAAACAATCCAAAACTTTAATTAAAATAGCATTAACGACCAGAATTTGTAAAATATTCATCTTATGTATTTTGAACTATGGACTCAAACGTTCCAGTAACATTTTAGAACATTCTCTAAAATCCCAACTCGGCCTACAAAAACATTCACCTGTGTCATATCTGCCTTATTGAGATTGTATTTTTTACATTTCGTTATGAGGGATGCCAAGTGTGAGTCGGCTGCATTGGGGAATTTCTGTCCAGATTTTCTAGTGGAAAATATTCAAATACTATGTAACCAGACTCATGATTTGGATTTACCATTGGCAGTAAATCAATTTATGCTGTTAATGTTCATGTGCTACAATTCTATGAGTGAAATCTGTGGCAAATAAAATCACAATTTGGTTTGAGTTTTGTCTCGTCTGTCCCATGTTCCTCTACAGGAATTCCATGTATTCTGAAGACCTTTAGTATCCTCACTCACTAAAAACTCTTTCATGACCCCCATTAGAGAGTAATGTCCCATCAACACAAGGTCTGATACCTCCATAGTACACACATGCACACACACTATGTAGTTGCTACTGTGCCCATTGCAAAAGATGATGTTACAGTTTCCCTGTTCAGTATGATGCTGTTTACTTTGAAACGTTATGATGCACCAGGTGTGCCCCCAGCACCGTATGATGTCCACAAGTCCCCCAACCTGCTCACCACGCACATTTCCCACACACAGTCTGATGCATGAGGCCTCCACAATCCCCCAGCACATTGTGATGTACTTACCCCTTAGTTAGCCCGCCACACATAGTAATATACTCACCCACAGAGTAGTATGATAGTCCCACAGCCCCCCTACACACACAGTATAATGCCCCCACAGTCCCTCCACACATTATGATGTACTTGCAGTATGATGCCCCTAGTCACCTTCCACAAACAGTATGAGGCCTCCATAGTCCCTTCACACATTATAATGCACCTACAATATGATGCTCTCAGTACAGTAGCCCCCCACACATAGTATGATGCTGACCCACAAAGCGGTATGATGGTCCCCACAGCCCCCTTACACACAGTGTGAATGCCCCATGTCACCTCCCACACGCTCAGTATTATGTCCCCACATTATGATGCCCCTAGTCACCTCCCACATGCTCTGTATTGTGCCTCCACAGTATAATGCCCCTACTTGTCTCCAACATGCACTGTATTATGCCTCCACAGTATAATGCCCCTAGTCACCTTCCACATGCACTGTATGATACCTCCACAGTCCCTGTACACATGATGCACCTACAATATGATGTCCCAGTTAGCCCACCAGACATAGTATGATGGTCGACCACACAGCGGTATGAAGCTCCAACAGGCCCCCCACATACAGTAACAATATGATGCCACCGCTCACTCACCCTTCCCCCCCCCCCCCCCCCTTCACTCACCTCCGCCAACACAGTTTTGGTGAGCTCAATGCCATCTGGCAGCGCTCTCTCCATTCCTGAAGTCACAAGCTCTGTATTGGCTGCATTGTCTGTCGCTATTTGCAATATGCCACTAGCTTACCTCTTTTGCTAATAGGCTTTTGACCTTTGCTTCCCTGGTCTTGACCTTTGCTTTTGTTCAATGATGAATGGGTTTAAAGGAGGCACCTATGTGACTCAGTCTATGACTAGCCGTCCTGCCAGGGTTCTCTCTTCAGCTTTTTATAGCTCATGCACTGATGAGCTTCTCTTTACAAGGTAATGCCTTTGTTTTGTGAAGCACGTTGTTGGGTTTTTATTTATTGTGTTTGTTTTGATTCATGTCTTTCTCCCCATTAGACAATTCATGCTGTTATTTATTTCGTTTTTCCCTCCTAAAGGTCACTAAATCAGTCAATGGGCTGTCTAATCACTTGTTTTGTGATTGAATTGTGGAAAAAAAGAACACTTGCCTATCTTGGCAAGGCGCCATAGTGAATAGTGGCACACGGCGCTGCCTTCCTGTCACCGGTTCAGTGCGGCGGTTGTACCTGCTCCTGTCTAGCAGAGACAAGTGTTTTGTCTTTCATGGCATGCGAAATTTATGGAATGATTGAATTGGCAGCCACTAGATAAAATACTAATTAGACATGAAAAACAAGCTATATCTGTTCTTTTGCAGCTGCTTGTGCATCATTATTTAGGAGATTTCCATCTGGCTGCATTTCCCATTTTGCCGGTGAGGATTATTGTTGCTGTTAATTCACTGTTGGTTGCGATATGTCGCCTTGTATGACCTCCCTGCGATTCTCCTTATAAACAGTTGTATGTTGCTTGGTGTAATAATGCTTGATTTCTGGCTAGTCATATGCTGCCCTCTCTAATTAGTTAAATCTTTATTTGCAGAAAACTGCTATAAGGGTATGTGCACACAGTCATTTTACTCACTTTTTGGAATGAAAACTGTGCTCCAATGCGATTTTTTTTTTTTTTTTTTTTTTTTTTTTCCCTTTTTATATAAAAAAAAAATTGGAGAGTTTTCACTCAATTTCTGCTCCAAAAACCTCTTAAAGAAACGTGAACTCCATGTGCACACAACCTAAGGGGTATGTGTATTTGATGTCTTTTTCAGGAGGATTCCACTTGGAATCCATCTTTGGTAGAGAAAACCCAAAGTAACATGCTTGTTCTCTGTGAAAGTACAAAATAAGACACCGCGAGAATGTCAGAAAAGACACCATCGAAGTCACTTCAGGAATAAATCCTTTTGAGTTTTCTTCAATGGGCTTCACCCTAAAAACCCCAGTGGGTGCGCCAACCTATAAAAGATGTTATTTTTACATGCAGTAAGACACAGTTCCTCACGTTCTTGACAATTCTTTGCTGACGATATAGGTGTCGTGGCTCTCTTCCAATCCCAGCCATTGGGGAAGGATTGAAATCGTGAGGGGTGAATATGGCCATACTGTTGTTTTTATAGGCAAGCAGACACCTCCACAAAACCTGATGGCTACCTATTAACCTCTACCCATAGAGAACATATGCACACTCAGCAGAACCGAACGTGCATTTGTATGAGGAGCTGGGAGAAATAACTGATGTCTGCCTCTCGCCGTTTACGTAGAATTGGATCTAGTCTAGGTAATACAATATAATATAAACAATATAAAAGAGAAAGTCAGCTCACCTGCGTGTAGACTTTGCTGTAAGGAAATCAGCGGTTTAAACCAGGAGTTCAATGATATAAGTAAAAAGCTCCAGCGTTTAGGTTTCGTAAAAGAGGTATCTTTTACGTCCCGAAACATGATTGCTAAATACTGGAATACATGTGCTCAATTTTATTCTTGATCTACTGATTTTTTTTTTTTTTGTGCTATGACTTTTATAATTTTATGAATATGAGATGCCTTTTTTATGGAACCTTGACACTGGAGCTCTTTACTTGTACAATATAATATAGTGACAGACCTTATAAATTGTTATATAATGGTGCACACTAGTGATGAGCGAGCACTACCATGCTTGGGACTCATAACAAACCGTTTGTAGCTCACATGGTTGTGAGTCAAGTACGTGAGTCTAAAGGGCCCATTACACACTACGATATCGTTAACGATAGCATTGCTACGTCATGGCTTTTGGGGCGGTGGAACAATGTCGTAATGACGTCGTTGCGCGTGACGCGTAGATTCAACCAACGATAAGTTGGCTGATCGTTGATCGGAGGTTTATGAACTGGGCCATAAATCAGTCGTTGATCATTCATACAACCTGCAGCATCGGTGTGTGTGACACCTTGATAACTGTCGTTGACTACTTCGCCTATTCAGAACTGAAGGACGTAGGCAGCCAAACGACCAAGTATCGTTCCCTTGTCGCGGAATCGTTGCTGCGTCGTTAACAATATCTGTACGTGAGACACCTCACCAACGATCGTTGAACATCGTTCCAGGGTCAAGTCATATCGCTTGAACATTGAAGCGTGTAACCCAGGCTTTATGGAAGTCAGTAGAGAACTGGAGCATTTTTCAGAAGATCTGGTAAAATGCTCGAGATTGCGATTGACTTCCATTAGACTCGCATACTTGAGGCACAACCATCCAAGCATCAACTGATCGTTACATGAGTCTTGAGTACCTGAGCCTGGTAGTGTTCAGCCATCCATAGTGGACACCATGAAAGAGACATGTCCGGCTAAATTATAATCATTTGGGTGCATCCGACGCCATTCTTTTCCATTCTGTGCTGGATCTGTCCCCGCATTAAACTTAATGGGGATCTCCTCTACTATTACAAGAAGTCTGGTTTTCTAAGGCAAAAGATATATAGTTTTGCTCTTTGGAGCAGCGCCATACCTCTGTAAACCTTACTCTGCCCCCCACTGGAAAGAACTATCTTAATTCTAAGGGGTATGCTTTTTTTG
Source organism: Allobates femoralis (assembly GCA_033576535.1). NCBI lineage: Eukaryota > Metazoa > Chordata > Amphibia > Anura > Aromobatidae > Allobates > Allobates femoralis. Next base: position 522,550,682 of record JARQOC010000005.1, read on the forward strand.
GTGGGGGTACACGTGGCCACTTTCAATTTATTACATGTGATACAATTTAATGTACTTGCTTGTAAATTTTTGTCTTAATTTGGTGAATATGGAAAATTTATGCCTGACTCTCAGTGAGCAGATTTATAGAATATGTAACTTGTATATACATGTAGAAATCTCCTATAATGCGTTAGCCGCTCTGTGAGCGCTCGTCTCGCGAGCTCAGTGTGCGCTTTAATATTTCCATCATCAATGTTTTGGCTCGTTCCTAATAACATTTATTAAACACATTTAATAAAGTCTTTTACATAATGCATATTAAATACTTAATCTCATTATCTTTCTATACTCAGCACGATGAGGCAGAATATGCTGGAGTCAGGCAGATTTATTTCCTGCGTAGATTAAGGAGTTTTATGGAGAAATATTATTTACATTTTAATTTTCGGCTTACGTTCTTTCTATCCACCTCCTCTTAGTCTTGTGTTATTTGTGATTGAATGTGATGATGAAATTGTTTAGGACACTATAAGCAGACATTAGCCTGTCCAGATGTAAATCCTGAATAGAATTTGTTTTTTGGGAGAATCTTGACGTAAACTATTATAGTATGCCAAACCAAAATAATGAAAGTTGTAATAAATTTAGTTTTTTGTTTTTTACATTTTGTAAACGTAATCAAATATTCGTTCTCATATCTGGATCATGGCTTTATACCACATGCTGCCTATATAAGGACAATTTGCAACAACAAATAGCAATTTGTATAACGCAAACTAAGATGGTTATTGAATTCTTACACCTATGGAAGTAACAGCGTCTTTCCAAAGACCAATACTGAATTAGAAATTTAAAGGGAACCTGTCACCTAGGTAAATCCCCCCCACCCTATCACTACCTGTCCCTGCATCTTGCTATTACTACTCTAACTATCCCTCTCTGTGCTAAATGTGACCTGTGACTGTTTAATAAAATGTATTTATAACTTACTGGGGCGTATGTTAATGAACCGGGGGCCTTACCGTTGCCAGCCCCCTGGGCGTCCTCTTTTGTCCCATTCGCCGCCTCTTGCTGTTTTTTCACGCCCCATCGGGGCGTGATATTGAAAGCAAATTGCACATCTCCCAGCCTGGCTCTCCTCTCTGCAGCCTTCCTGGTATGGCGCCGAACACGTCATTTCCAGAACTGCGGGGCCCATAGAAACATCGGGGCCCAATAGAACCCGAGATAACGTGAAATAGTGACCTTTGGATTTTCATTGGCTGTAAGCCATAATCAACAACATTAACAGAAATAAACATTTGAAATAGATCACTCTGTTTGTAATAACTCTTATTAGTTATTTATATATTTATATAGCGCCATTAGATTCCATGGTGCTTTGTTTCAGTTTTTGTATTGAATTACTGAAATAAATTAACTTTTTGATGATATTCTAATTCATTGAGATGCACCTGTATACGTATATATAATATGTATATACTTATAAATAATTTTTATGTGTAGCTAACGTTTCTTCTGACCAGGGCAGTACTTCCTCCGTGCCGGCTCTGTTGTGGCTGTGCAGTCGCCATGTGTCCTTCTACATTAACGATGTGTCAGCCATGTTTTAATGTGAATCGTCCTTAAGCTTAATTGCAGACATGTTTTTGAAATATTTACACAATTCTTATCGTGCTAATTGGAGTTGGAGCTTGTGATGAGCGGTGAGGAACCGTAAAGCAAATGAACCTAACGATCATCCACAATCAATTTTTATACTCTGTTCCTTGTCTGAAGTGCCGGCAATAAAATGCGAGCGTAACTAGAGGGCAGACTTTTATTCCCTCCTCTGCTCTCTAGATAGGCCATTGGAAAGGTTGCAGAAATAATTGGGCGCAATAAGTACAGACAGTATATATGTTCTAATTATAATAATTGGGATAATAAATGGAGAGCGCCCCGTGCCGTGTTTACAGGACTGTTTTCTGGTGTTTGGGCTCCGCTTTGTGAAATCTCATTAACGATAAATAGTCTTATTAAATGTATAATGTTGACATTAACCTTACCCCTCCGATAGATGTTGAGAAAATTTATGCAGATGATACTAATTGTTGGATGCAGAAATTATATTATTCTTGCAGTGTTCTACTGTTTTTCGTTTTATAAACCCCAAGTTGAGCCAGTTTCACACCAGAGTAATTTGGACACTTTGCATTTTGTGTAGTCTGGCTTCAAGTCACTGCTGTCAATTTGGGAAATGTGCTGCTACCTACTTTTTTCTTATCCAGTGTGGAAATCATCATACTCGCAGGCATCCTGAATTTCTCAGGACTCATGCTTCATGGCTTAAGGAGAAAGGGTTTAAGTACCGTATATACTCGCGTATAAGCTGAGTTTTTCAGCCCAAAAATTGGGCTGAAAAGTCCCCCCTCGGCTTATTACGCGAGTATATACCCAGTGGTAGTACACAGCCGCCCGCCCGCCACCCCCATCAGTATACAGGCCCCCCATCAGGATCCAGGGCCCCCCCTCCTTGCTCCGCAAAACCTGCAAAGTAAGATCATTATACTTATCACTTTGTCCGCCGTCCCCGCCGCTGCCATCGCAATCCCCGGCTTCATCCGTCTTCTCCGGCTTCCTGTGGTCGCAGGCAATGACGTCACTGACTGCGCCGACCACAAGGAAACCAAAGACGAAGAAGACGGGGATCGCGATGGCAGCGGCGGGGACGGCAGCAGTGATGCATACCGTGCACCCACTGGACCTGATGGGGCCTGATACAGGGGTGGCGGGCGGGCTGTTGAGCCTGGGGCTGCGTCCCTCTGCTGCAATGACACGCTCTGCCACCCTGCGCTGCTGAACACCGCGGCATGTGTATTGCCGGACCGCGGCCGTGATCCCGGGGGGGCGTGAGTCTACATGAGCTGTGTTACCCCTGGCCGCCTTCTGTCTCTACCCCGGGGTCGCCTGCTTACCTCCGTGCTGGGGGTGTAACTACCCTGGCGCTATCACACTGGGGCTGCTGATTACCACGGGCCCTTTCTGCACTGGCCGCTGCTACTACCACTGGCGCGCTGTAATGACCAGGGCTGACTTTATACCATGGCGGTGCTGCACCATGGGCGCGTACACACAGGAGTGCTGTATATGAATTTTACTATTGGCAGGTTATTGTGGCGGCGAACGTAGGGGGGGCCTGATACTATTGGGGGGCTGTATACTACCTGATGGGGGCTGAACACTGGGGCTGCTGTATACTACCACTGGGGCTGTATACTACCTCTGGGGCTGCTGTATACTACCTCTGGGGCTGCTGTATACTACCTCTGGGGCTGCTGTATACTACCTCTGGGGCTGCTGTATACTACCTCTGGGGCTGCTGTATACTACCACTGGGGCTGCTGTATACTACCACTGGGGCTGCTGGTATACTACCACAGCTGTGACTGCTGCTGTATATACCACTGGGGCTGCTGTATACACCACTGGGGCTGTATACCTGTGCTGGGGTCCACCCTCGCTTATACACGAGTCAATAGGTTTTCCCAGATTTTGGGGGCAAAAGTAGGGGGGTCGGCTTATACACGGTCGGCTTATACACGGTATAATACGGTATATTCTGTCCAAAAAGAGGGTACTCTAGTGTGAGCATTCCTTTAAAGAGTTGGAGGCTGGATTTAAAGGAGCTTTTCCACCGAACAAAGTTCATTTCAATCAATAGATTTTGGAATAATTCAAAAGATTTAATAAATTCCTAACAATTGTGGATGTTTAATAAAACAATGTCCCCTGTTGGTATGTTACCTTGTGTAATGGATGTGTCTGATCGTACCAAATCTCCTGTGCTGAAATAATGCTATATATGTGTCCCTGCTATGTACTGTTAATGGCCATGTCTGACCATCCAGGGACATGGTCTGATCATACCACATCTACTTGGCTGGGACCTTATATATTTGTCCCTGCTATGTACTGTGTACATGGACGGAATGATCTGACACCCCGTATACAGGGACATGGGTCCCACTCATCATACCACATCTCCTGTGCTGAAATAATCTTATATATGTGTTCCTTCTATGTATTATGTAATTTGTGTCTGACCGTACAAGGACATGATCTGATCTTACCACATTTCTTGGCACGGGAGGAAGTAAAGGAAAGGGGGGCAACATGAAGGCATGGTTGCTGCTGCAGGAAGTCTGTGTCATCACCATTGGGGCAATGCTGCAGGACCTGGGCTTGGAGGGTGGTGTGTAGTAGAGGCTGAGATGGGGGAGGCAGCAATTTTCCTGAAGTCCACGCAACGAAGTGGTGCATGCGCAGATTGAGATTGCTGCTCTCCACAGCCTCCTCCACAGCTACTTTCCTGAAGTCCATCGCGATCTGCCATTGATCTCCTGGCAATGGACTACATATTAGCAATGTTATAAACTTCGTAAGGTTGTTAAAAAAAAAAAAAAAAAAAAGAGGGTAGTCTATTGACAGGTAAAAACCCTTGGGAACGTTTTTTTTTCTCTTTTGGCTAACACAATGCAAATACATTTCTCCTGTAGTTTAATGTTCTTCTACCACTTTGTTGAAGAGTAGGCACAAATCTCCAATCTCTACAGTCCTCTTTAAAGGTACAGTGATAAAAAAAATATATAGTGTACACCCATATTTCACAAGCTTCAACCATGGCTGTGGAGTCAGGAAGCCAAACATCCAACTCCTCAATTTCCCTGAATCCAACTCCACCAAAATGGACTCCAACTCCACAACCAGGGCTGTGAAGTCAGTAAGCCAAACCTCTGACTGCGACTCCTCAGTTTCTGAATCCACCAAAATGGGCACTGACTCCACAGCCCTGGTTCCCATTGCAGGAACGCCCACTGTCCTAGAAAAGGGGCCTTTTTCCTGATGAAAAGCATCCGTGTGCATATTATGTAGTCACTGCACAATTAGAATATTCATGTGTGACCGTCCAGGTCACTGATATTCAACCAAATATTCCAAAGAAAGATAAATTTACCTCCGAATCCTACATTGGTTAATTGTCCAGATCTTCTCCTGAAGATTCTGGTGAAGTCCCTGACGTACGTTCCTGATGTGGTTAAATCAGACCTTACCACAATGTATCACTGAATACTGGTAAATAGGAATTTTTACGTACATTAATAATACACGTGTGTAAGCGTGTGCTATGCATCCGATAATGTGTCTCCTTCATGTCGATTCTCCTCTGAAAACGCTCTCTGTCAATAGGTCTCCTCCAACTGAGCAGGGTAGTAAATTGTGGAGCGCTCCATAAAGAGTATATTAATTGCACATGTTAATGCATTCTCATTGCCTTAACAGACTCAAGTATTTTCCTTCTGCAGAGTGTTCTGCATAATAGTCTTCCGACCAGACGTCCCGCAGAAATGACTTCTCATATAGGAGGCTTCCATCAGCAGACTAATAACTCGGATGACTATTTTTACTATGTAGTCTAGAAGTATCTGTCGACACATATATTGTGTATATATATTTACATGAATGTAAGTCCTCAAGGACCAGGTCCTCTCTCCCCTCTGTACCGGTCTGTCACTGTTAGGTTGTTCATTGTATTTATAACTTGTCTGTATGTAACCCTTTCTCATGTACAGCACCATGGAATCAATGGTGCTCTATAAATAATAATAATTTATATTATACAGCTCTTTTCAGCTCTGTTATATTCAGAAAACATCCTGTTTTATTATTTTTTTTTTAATGGATTTATGTACACATTTGTGCTCTTGCGAATCTATCCTTCTATACCTTGCTGACATAGGCTGTTGTGTTTTTTCATACATGCACATGATGTGCCCCAAAAGAATCAGAGAAACTTTTCTATCGAAGGGACTGTGAAATTTAAGGCAGAAAACTTAAGTTTTTGTGCTTTTGTCAGTAGAGGGCAGCATTTACTGACAATGGGGTCTAACGGATCCTTAAAAGTCTACTTTCTAAAACATTTTTTTATTAACATTACCATCCTGTGGGATCATGTGTCTGTAGCACTTTTTATGACCTATAGACGTTGAATCATCATTTGCTGTGTTTTTTGGTGACTTGTTTTTGTTTTTTACATCTAATCTGTGAAAATAAGCCACAATGCTCGATGAATTGGTGCAAATTCAGAGACACTATTTTTCGCTTTTTTTTTTTTTTCTTCCCCCACCCTTTTATGGCCACTTTACACACACCAACTTATCTGTCCAACTTCTGACCAACTTACTGATTGCAGTGAAATCATGGACACATTGTTCCATTTGTACACAGCAACAAAATGGAGCAATGTGTCTATGATTTCACTGCAACCAGGAGATATAAGTCATAAAATTATTTCAATAAACATTAAATTATTGGACATTGGTCTCCAACTGCATTAAAGAACGACACTAGAGTATCCGAAGTATGAACGGTTTACAATGGAAAACAAAACTGTACAAAATTGTTAGCAATATTAAGTAGCAAGTGATGAGTTGGGGCCCCTCTACACTGTGAATTTCAAGGATGGCACTGATCTGCGCCAATGGATGCCAACTGATGTCCACGGACCATTTTTTTTTTTTTTTTTTATAAAGAGGACCTGTCACCAAACCAGGCATGGTGATCTTATTACAGCACTGGATGCAGCATGTCTGCTGCATCCAGGCAAGGGGTCCCCCAGCCCTTGAGCTCCCCTGTACCCCGAGATAATACACATTGAAAAATTACATTGCAGAGCCAAATAGGAGGTGGCTTGTGGCTGGAGCCAAAGGGCAGTTTCACACCTCCTGTATGTTTAATCTGCCCACCGCCGCCTCCCTGATGCCAATCATTGTCTCCCTCGCCTGCAGCATAACACAGAGCTTATTGCTGTGCTGGCCGTTTGCCCTGCCTCCTGCAGTGACGTCACCACCTTTCCCCGCCCTGCTCCATGGTTAACATGCAGCAGAGCGGGTATAAGCGGTGATGTCACTGCAGGAGGCGGGGCGGCCCGGCCTCCTGCTCTGACATCACCGCCTTTCCCTGCCCTGCTCCATGTTAACCATGGAGCATGGCGGGTATAAGCGGTGACATCACCGCAGGGGGCGGGGCTAAGCGGCCTTACTGCAATGAGCTCTGTGTTATGCTGCAGACGAGGGAGACAAAGATTGGCATCAGGGAGGCAGCGGTGGGCAGATTAAACATGCAGGGGGTGTGAATCTGCCCTTTGGCTCCAGCCTCTAGCCACCTCCTATTTGGCTCCACAATGTAATTTTTTAAAGTTTAATATCTCAGGGTACAGGGGGCTCAAGGGCTGGGGGACCCCTTGCCTGGATGCAGCAGACATGCTGCATCCAGTGCTGTAATTAGATCACCATTCCTGGTTTGGTGACAGGTCCTCCTTAAGGATCCACCATCAGTCACCAGAGATAAAGCTGGGAGGAGCTGTACCTTGCTTCTGAGCGTGCTCCATTTTACGGAGTTGTTTTTTTTTCACGAATCCATCTTGATAGATCCCCGTGTTATTTGATGTGAACCATAAAGAAAAAAACACCTTTATTAATGCACCATAAATTCTAATAAAAGGTGAAAACTACATAATAAGTTGCACATTTGGCTCCTTATAATGTGGATAAATATGGTACATCTTCTGATTTTTCATTTTCAGCACGGTTTATCTTATCATGTGTGATCATCAGGTCGCTGTATGAAGCTGCTGGTCTATGCTGGGTAACCATTAATGGAAACAACCTGAAGCTTTATGGCAGCCACATGACATTGAGCACATCCACATTAACTCCTGTGTGCCCTGCATCTCGATGAGCACTTTCACTCACGCGCACAAAACCAGAACAGCTGGGTAGTTGGAGATGAAATTACCAGGGAAAAAAAAAACAAAACAAGGTACAGAAGTAAATTCAGCTGCCGCCAAGCAGGCACCAGAAACGTAACAAATTAGTAATAATGAGGATGAGCTCTGGATATAGACAGGTAATATATCTCCATCTTGTCACACTCCAGGGATGTTGGCTTTGTATATTTTCTCCATGCAGCGACACACCCTCCTCCCTGCGCACACAACGTGGCATCTGCGCGCTTCTCTGTGCCCATAACCAAGTTTTGTCTTCTCATTTGTGTGGAGTCATTATGATGATTTATGTGAAGTCGGTGCTACAACCGGATGACACGTGATGAATAGGTTGTTATGGTGTGCAAAATATATAGAAAAAGGCACTCGTGCTTATCAACCACTAGCTGGGTGCCCGATGCACATGCATCGGGATTCTAGAAGAGCGAGTCTCTGACTCGCAATGGCCGCTTCGCGGCCAATGCTTCGGGCGTATCCACATGACCACGCTGACTCGCAGCGCGAGCGGACTCAAAAGGGGCAAAAAACCCATTCGTGATTATATAATAGATACCATTAAAATCCCACTTCTTATTATTGTGTGTATCCATATCATGCCCATCATGGCACCAATTTCTCAAGTGGACTCCAAGACCTGTGAAGGTGTGCTGTGCAATTTAGCACCAAGACATTAGCATCAAACTCTTAAGTCGGATGGTACAGCCCTCAAGGATCACACTGCTTTTCCTGCACCTCTTCCTACGTCCCAGTCTGCACAAGCTTCTGTGGAAGTCCACATCATCCTGTTCTTTAAACTATTCCTCAATATTTTTTTTCCAGTATGGCAGTCAGGGGCGTAGCTACAATAGGTGCAGTGGTTGCGATCACACTTTAGCCCTGCAGCCTAGTGGGGCCCCAAAAGTCCCTTTGGCCCATAAAAAAAGACTAATAAAGATTTGCAATAATTGGGGGCCCCGTTGGAGCTTTCGCATCGGGGCCCCTGGGCCTGAAGTCGGACACTGATGGCAGTTATTACCCTTCTGAAGGAGGCTACTTGGTCTTACGTGTTTTAGGCAGATGGTATGTTTCAAGTAACATGCAAATGAATATCAGAACTTTTAGATCTTCCAAAAGTTAAAATCTCATAACACACTGCCTCAATTGGCTTGCCTTATGCCCCTGTCCCTTATTTGGGACACCCATGAACTATTGGAGTAACTACAATAGGGTGCAGGAGTTGCAGTCGCACCTGGGCCATAGGGAATAGGACCCCCAAAAATTTACATTGGCCTATGTAAATAGATGAATGCCAGTAAAGAGTTGCAGTATTTGGGGGTCCTGTTGAAGCTTTTGTATTGGGGCCCATGAGCTTCAGGTTACGCCACTGCTAAGAGGTAACATTTCTCCTTGTGGTGAGTGACATACCCTGACATGACAGGGTAAGGAGGCTTATAAAACAATTGAATGTGATATTGACTTTTAGGATTGCTACTTCCAATAGGTGGCATGAAAGTTCAAGTCCTCTTCCTCTCTGAAGAGGCAATTTGCATATTTAATACACCAGAGGAGCATTGCATGGCTTCTCAAGCATGTCGCTCTCCACAAGGAGAAACAATGCCCTTTAGATCCCTGTCAGAAGTCTATCATATAGCAATTCATATCTCTTCCTTTGCACTGAGAATTGGCAACACCTCCAAACACGTGTCTGCAAACTGAGATTCTGGTTTGACTTTAATCCTAAGTCTTATGACAAGTCTCATTAAAGGGTCACTATTGATTTTTAGGATTGCAGTTTCCAATAGATGACACTGGAGTTCAAGTCCTCTTCCTCATTTGAATATTTAATGTCTTAAGTAAGTAACTTTCATGCATACAGTTGACCGCTTGATGCAGTAGAGAAAACAGGCTCCATCAGACAAGTTTAAAATCAATACTATTCTCTTAACCGGTCTGTAGGTTTTGTGTAATTACGGCTTCCTGAGGTCCCATACTGTCACCTTTAAGGCTAAGGACATGAGAAGCAGACACACTTGGTTGATCCTAATCTTGATTGTCCTCTCCAAGACCACTTAGCATAGTGATGTTGCTGGGTCACGATGTAAAAAATCATCTTCGCAAAATTCATTGGTTCAGTATTTAGTAATCACACCAGAAGTGAATGGTATGGCATTGGTAGTATGGCTTTGATGCCCCAGGACTGGTCTACCCTTTACCTCATAGAAAAATACAGCTTGGGATATGGCAAACTCTATCCATAGACTTCGCTGTAGAAGATCTGGGCTTAGTTTGATACTTTTGTTGATTGGCAATTGTCTTTAAATGTGCAGTAAAGGTTTCCAACTCTTCTTTGGTTTTGGGACAAATACAAGCAACCTCTGAATGGCAAACCTTATTTACATTCATAGAGGACAAATGATACCTGGTGATTCCTTTTTAGCTTATAAGGACCTTTTTTGCCATATTTGAAAGAAACTCTCCCAACCCATAAGTAAAACGTAGCTATCAATATATCTAGCAAAATTTAAAAAAGTGTGGTTGTGACTACTGGCAGACCAGTGTACTGTGCTCACATTGAGTGGCATAAGTCAGAGCTTTCTGTCGTCGGGGTACTGCCCAATGTATAGATCGGATACAGTAGGTGAGTGTAGAGGACCCTTCCCACGAGGGCTACAGTCTACAAGGGATGGGTGAGGATACAGTAGGTGAGGGTAGAGGACCATGCCTTTGAGGGTCACAGTCTAAAGGAGATGTGTGAGGATACAGTAGGGAGGAGAGAGAACCCAGCCCACAAGGGCTCAGTCTACAAGAGATGGTGAGGACAGTATCCCAAGGTTAGGTGTGAGGAGTAGGGGGAGAGAACCCTGCCCACGAGGGCTCTCAATCTACAAGGGATGGGTGAGGATCAGTAAGTGAGGGTGGAGGTGGTATAGTGGACACACGGCACTTGAGCCTCCGTAAGAGAAAGGGCCCTAAATATCTGGTGATAGGTGTGCTCCACATAGTGATTCCTGCCGATGCTTGGTGCACCCGACCCAAAACTAGGACATTAACAGTCCCTGCTGCAATATTAGTGCCATCGTTCCTGTCGTGTTATTGTCTTTTAGTGCATCTGCAACATCCCTGATGATTTTGGTGCCATTTGTAGCCTGGACACTCATTTCATGTCAGCAGACAGCAATCATCTACTCCCCATCAGGAAAGTTCGGCTTCTTTCTGCTTAGAATGAACCCGTGTTGTGAATGTTTATCCTGAATCATAATAACTGTGTTTTATTGCACCACAGGGGTCCTCCAGACACTCAAAAAAAGTATTGCATTCATTTAGTGTTCTGCATCAAAAAGTACAAGAGCTGTCTGAAGTCAAGAATAAGAATATAATACGTGGAAGCTGGCTCAATTGATTCCACTGGAGGTGAAAAAGCAATCTATCTGCTCCCAGTAGGATTAGTGGTGGGCTGCTGGTTTAGATGGCCATTGATGATTGTGTACTGTTTTGTTTTTCTATTGTCATCGTTGTTATATAAAGACCTGTTCACCGGGTGGCGCGCTCCTAATCTGCAATGTTTCTCCGTATATTTGCTTATCTCTGCGCCCGGAGAAGCCTGTACTTGCCCCCATGCAGAGTATAAAATGGAACTGTACTGTCTGCACATTTTCTTCTCTACTATTCCACTCATGGAAATGTGTATACTATGAATAGAGAATATGCATGATTCTATCATGGCCCAAATAATAATTTAGTAACCCCTTCACTTCCAGAGTCAATAAATGCAGTGATCGTAAGTATATCCTAGACATTTTCGGATCTGACAAAACACCACTTGTGGCTTTAGGCTGGTTTCACACTGCCGGTTTTTTGGCATCAGTGAATCCATCACAAACTGGATGCACCCGCAACAGTTTTGGACTCCATTGACTTTCAATGGGGCCTGAGACACTTGCTGGTGCATCCAGTTGTGTACGGTTCGCTTGGATCCAGGTGTCCACAGAATTTTCACGGAGACAAATCTGCATGTTGTTGCGATTTTGGACTCCGGGAAAAAAACTGAACCCCGGATCCACCCAGATCCAGAGCACCACAGGTAAAATCTGAATGGGGGCCCACCACTGATTCATCTGGTCTAGAGATCCCGGTGGATGTGGATCTCCGGACAGTGTTCTATGAACTGTGCATGTACAGAACTCTAGGGTGTGTCATTTACCAACCACCGGATCCCTGTCAAAGTATACAGCCGGATGCTCCTGCACAGGATGCGGGTGCGTCCAGTTTCATCATCGGATTCCAACATACGATACTGTGAAACCAGCCTAAGCTACCTGGTCTTTTACCCCAAAAAACTGTTTCTACATATATTATTACATCTTTGTGTGATGTATGGTCTCGCACATGACAAAAAAGGATGCTGACCACCGTAACTGGTACCAATATTTTGCCTGAGACTTAACGTAGTATGAGCAGGGTTGTTTGTGGTTTGCTGAGACATGTATAATAGACATTGTATTAAAATTTCTTATGACTTGCTTAACATGAGACTAAAATGATTTGATTTTTCCCTTAGTAAACAGCCCCACTCCTATCCATTTAAACGGAATCTGTCAGAACGTTTTGTTCGATGTGATGTAAGAGCAGCATAATGTTAGACCCTGATCCCATCGATGTGTTATTTACTAGCCTGTGTTTCAATAAAATCATTGTTTTATCAGCAGGAGATTATCGCTACAGTACTAGTTGTCTTTTGCATTTTAGTCACCTGCTCTGTGTAACTCCGCATCCATCACTGATTGACAGTTGTACAGTGTATATTAATAGTTATCTGCCAATCAGTGGTGTGGGTCGGTTATACAGGGCTCAGCTTTCAGAGCTCTGTTAGATCTGTAGCAGAGAAAACTGATTCCATTACAACTGCTACACCAAGTAACTGATTAATCACGGTAATCAGGGGCTCTATCTCTTCATTATGCTTTTCCATGTGCGGTACCAAAAACCAAGTGATAGCTATCCTTTAGGCTACGTGCACACGTTGAGTATTTGGTAAGGTTTTTTTAGTGTTTTTAGCCAAAACCAGGAGTGGGTGATCAATACAGTGACGTGTTTGTTATACTTTTCCTCCAATTTTGGTTTTGGCTATAAATACGGAGATAAAAGACTCACCAGATACTTAATGTGTCCTAAGGGTATGTGCACTCGTCAATCTAATTTTTCTGTTGAATTCCCAAAGTGGCAGAAATGGCTGCAGAAATGAATTGTAAAAGGTCAAATTCAGAGCAGCATTTTCAGCATGGCTCCCCAAAGAAATAGACCTGTTATATCTCTTTATAGTCTGTTTTAGTAAATACTTGTGTTCTGGAACATCTTGTTCATTCACATGGGCCGACAATTGCTTAAAGGCAATCATTAGAACTAGTGATGAGCCGAGCACTACCATGCCCTGGTGCTTGGTACTTGTGCCAAGCACTTCTGGGAATTTTTCGTAAAAATGCTCGAGTTTCTCATTGACTTCCATTATACTCGGGTACTTGAGTTGCGCCCATCCGAGCATCAACTGCTAGTTACGAGTACCAAGCACCCGAGTGTGGTAGTGCACGCACATCACTAATAAGAGCACTGATCAGCAGAGCGCTTTTTCGCCAAGTGATTGGGTTCCTTATCTACTATATAAAAGCCCTATCCAGTCTGTCTGTGTGTCTGCATGTTTGTCCTGAAAACATTGCCACCTATAGGGCATCATGTAAATTACAGGTAAACTGGAAAATTACAGTAAAACTGTGATGCGAAGAAGCCGTTAAATTTGATAAAAGAAAGCGGCACTACTTTTAGGACATCTGGGGGTAGTGTGGGGAAAGACACAATGTCCGGGACACTGGCCGCAGCACAGGCATTGTTGTCTGTGCCTGGGTCTGCTCCATCATACCCTTGGGACCGACCCATCCTGCTGCTGTACTTCCTTCTTTTTGCATTCCACTGTAGAGCACAGGATAGAGCCGCAGCTCTTCGACGTACAGGGGAAAAGGGACAGCGTGCGCAGCAAGGGGCAATAGACAGAGTGTACACAGGGGGTTGCCGAGCAGCAGCAATACCTGCCAAGGCACGGCCACCCCGTACAGCAGCGGCTCCCCCCCGTCGTCTTCGATGGAGCTGCGTTTTGTACCTGGAGTAGTTGGTCTAATAGTCACACACGTCCTAGAATCATAGAATCCGTCCCCTGTCTAGTGCCAACTTAAAAATGATCCCAGTTGGCAGCATGTAAATGGATGTGCACAGGGGCCCAAGAAATAAAGGGGCCAACATCCATTTGCAGAGCAGCAAACAACTTCTTAAACAGACTCCTAATGGTGACTATGTTGTTGGATACAGACTTAAGAGGTTCTTTGTCCACTACTGAGCCATACAACACAAGGGTACGTGGATATCAAGTGAACTGTTCACTTCTCAGGACCCCACTCTGTTATGCTACATTCACACATCTGTGAGTGGACACGTGCTACCAGACGTTTTCATCGGATAGCACATGAAACCCATGGGATTTCATGGATCTATACAAACATCTGTAAGATCTGAGATCGGCGCGGGAAGATTCAAACAGCTCTCACATCAGCTGTTCTCCCCGCCGACACGTCCCGGAGCTTACCGGCGGCCGGGGGGGGCGGAGATCTCCGGCGCTGATCTCCGCCCCCGGCCCGCCCCCGGACAGCGCCGATTGGCTGCCGGGCTCCATAGTGATGTGTCCGCAGGCGGACATTATCCGCTGCGGACACATCAAAGTGTCCCTGCTTTTGACAGCGTTTGTGTCTGCATGCCATCAGCATGCAGACACAAACGCTAATGTGAAGCCAGCCTAAGATCCTCTGCAAAGGATACTGAGCACTGTTACATTAACATTATTTGCAGCCCTTTTTAGCTGTACGGTTTGAATCTTTGCAATGGATAATTATTTGGCAATAAAATAAAATTAAAATCCCAAATCCTTCCAGCTGGTGACTACTGAACAGCACCGGTAAAAGCCAGAAGGATGAAGCGGGCAACATTGCAAGTTCTGTGACCCTACGAGGAAGCGGATAACTGAGTCATCCTGGGGAGGAGCGCCCCTTTATATTTGTTCTTTACATTGTCCGTAGCTAATTCATTTATACGGGAAATAGATTTCAATGATTAATTCTGGTTTTCCCCTTTCAACTTTCTCCCTCCATACCTCCTGAGATTAGTCATAACAGTAATATCATTAACACGTTTTCTGGGAACTGCATATTGTGGAGACCCTTACCCTCAGCACACATTAATTAAGAGATTCTGCATTCTTAAATGACCCTTAAACTTAGCACATCTTTTTCTCAAGCATTTTTTAGGTCACGGTTTAATTATGATAAATATTACATATCAGCAGAGTCTGGTTTGTTTTCATTGCGGTCAGAGTACACTTCTGTTAATGCTCTGACCCTGTCTGAAGCAGTTGGCCACCAGTGCTGTAAATATTCTTTGTGGTATCTTTTTTCGGCTGTTTAATTAATTCATCAATGCCTCGTTTTGCAGCTTAAGGATAAATATTCCTTTTTTATTTTTTTCAATTTCTCTTTAAAAGTCAATGTGGCCAAAACTCTTGATGTAAAGTATTGGACAGCTCAGACACACTAGAGTCAACAGGACCCAACGATTGACGAAATTGGGCTACCCTTTACTGTGAATGGGAGCGTTTGGATTCCCCCATTTGTCAGATGATAGAGAAAATTATTGGACATTATGGGAAAACACCTAATCCTTTTTTTACATGGAGAATGAGGTAAACCTTGTATGGGGTCTGGCACATTCTCCATTTATCCTCCATTAGTAATCACCTGGTCAGATATGCAAGACCAATTACGGGTGCACAAGTCCACTGTTTGTGTCCTTTCTATCATCCTTCTCTTAAAGAGAACATGCAGTTTTTACCAGGGCTGTTTAGTCTGTAAGCCAAACATCCGACTCCTCAATTTCCCTGAATCCGTCTCCACCAAAATGAACAGCAACTTTAAAGCCCTGGTTTTTACACCCCCACAACATTTAGGACAGTGTATCCCTTTAAAAGACAAGCTTGTCAATCCGTTTATGACTCCAATGTGCTGCTCAAGAAATCACATTATGAAGTTTAGTCTTTTAAGTGCATCGGCATGTGACGATGCACTTACAGCTTCTCGGCCCCTGCTGTATTCTCTAACCAACATCACCATCCCCATGCTGTCTGATGGGTTAGTCGCGAGTGTACCACAGCCAACCGCCAGTCAATCAGCCAGGGGGGAGGTGCTGGTTAGGGAATACAGCAGAGCCTGAAACTAAACTTCAAAACGCGCCTTTTTTTTCTTTTGCTACTGGAGCATTTATTTTTGGTCATAAGGGGAATTGACTGGTTTATGTTTTAAAGGGCTACATAGTAATATACATGGCTTCAGGAGGTGAAAGCTGTTGACTGGTTCCCTTTAAAATATTCAAAACTGATATACCAAAATTGTCATACTACCATCCCCAAGCACAGTAATCATCTGGCCAGGGTTACAGTTGTTGGCCCTCTTATATAGGGGTTGACTGGGCTGTGGGGTTGGTAAGCCAAACCTCCGACTCCGAATCCTCAGTTTCCCATGTTTAAGTGATAAATTTATTGTAGTAAAATGGTAACATCAGGCTTTTATTTGTTCTAATACAATAATCAAGCTACTTAGAACATAATTCATAATAATAATATTCAGCACATTCTGCATTGAACTACTGTACCCAATTTATTATATATTTTAGGAGCCGCTATCGGTCCGTTTTATACCGACTCCAACTCAGACTACACCAAAATGGGCACTTACTCCACAACTCCATCTCCACAGCCTTGGGGTTGACCCATTAGGTTCTTTTTCAAATCTACTGATTAGAGTATCCAAGTGATTGAAAATGTACATACATTGTATATGACAGTGTTATAATAGGTAAGTGGGGACGAATGTGCGAATACCATATTCTCCTGATAGGATCCGCGCTACCTCCAGAAAAGTGACTGTCTTCTACCTGTAGAACTTCACAAAATAAAGGAACTGGAGATATAAAGGTGACGCTAACTTATGGTTGCCTGTGTTTCTGATACTTTAATTTTAATGGACTCTTAATAAAGAACAGTTTTTTAACTTGAAGAAACTGCCTGGATCTCCAGTTCCTTGATTTTGTGTATGTGACAATATTGCTCCCATTCACTTGAATAGGTGACTATATTATACATGGCTCTGCTGAGTCCTCCATAGTGGGTGCTGTGACTGGCTGGATTCTTAAACTGAATCAGGAGGGATGAGAGAATAGAGGCGTTGTGTAGTGGTTGTTATAAACGTACAGTATCGACAAGCTTTTTTGAATGCAACTTCATATAGGTATCTTGCATGATGAATGGGCGCAACTTCCTACACTGCGAGAACAGGTGGCTTTTGAGGTTCCTCAGCTGCCCACTCCTCAGCCTGACTTCCCAAGAATTCAATATATATGAACACCCACTCTTGGAGACTGGAGCTTCTTCCTAAATAACAGACTCACCAACTCCAATCCTAGTTTCCTAGAGTGAATGGCGCCCACACGAGCTTTGACGTCATGGATGCTATTGTTTTTTTTTTTTTTTACTTGGTTTTATGCTTCATATTATGCAGTATTCCCACATCTGGGTGACATGCTGTTATGCAGTCCAATAGGTTTTTTTTTTTTTATTGGACAGCACACAGACCCTTTCAGTATGTACTCTTCTGATTCACAAGATCAGATCACATAGGACCTGTCCTGAAGCTCATGGATCTCACACTCAGATCTTACAGATGTTTGTATAGATCCATGAAATCCCATGGGTTTCATGTGCTATCCGATGAAAACGTCTGGTAGCACGTGTCCACTCACAGATGTGTGAATGTAGCATAACAGAGTGGGGTCCTGAGAAGTGAACAGTTCACTTGATATCCACGTACCCTTGTGTTGTATGGCTCAGTAGTGGACAAAGAACCTCTTAAGTCTGTATCCAACAACATAGTCACCATTAGGAGTCTGTTTAAGAAGTTGTTTGCTGCTCTGCAAATGGATGTTGGCCCCTTTATTTCTTGGGCCCCTGTGCGGCTCTCCAGGTTGCACCAATGGTGGGTCTGCTGTTGACATAGGCTTTGTATAGCAAGTGCTAGGCCAGGATCAAGCTGGATCACAATGAAGCTGGCAATGGAGGGTTAAAGTCATGATAAAGGGGCATTAAACATTAATTCTACTCACACTGCCGTGGCACCATTAAAGGTAAAGGTTTGGTACCGTGTTAGCCAGTTGAAAGCCAGTCGAAAGCTCGCCTTATAACATCATTTATTTTATTTTTGTTAGCCATTAAAAGGTATCACAACTACAAGATTTGTATCTTGTTTCTCACACTGAGAGCAATCACCATTAAAGGTGTCATACTAATTTCACTGGCGAACTCTTCGATCAAGTATTTAGGCATGGTGCTTCCAAGGGACACCTGCCAGACCTCCCTAAATTTTCCTAAGATAATGCAGGAAGTTCAAAATGATTGTTTGAGGTGGAAAAAGAATGCTTTCACATGGTTTGGGAGGATTGTAATTTTTAAAATGAATATCCTTCCCAGGATATTATATATCCTCCAAGCCCTCCCGATCATGGTCCCTTCATCATTCTTTAAAAGCCTCACATCAATCCAAATCAAATTCATCTGGGGAGACAAACCACCACAAAATAGCAGAACTATCCTTTACCACTCCAAACCGGCTGGAGGGATCGCCCTTCCTAATTTCAGGTCATATTACTTAGCTGCTCATCTTTCCAGAATTTTGGATTGGTGTAAGAACGGTGAGATGAAAGCCTGCGTGTGAGTGGATCAGAATTTCAGATATACTTTTACTGGGCATTCTGTGGGTGGGTTCCATCAGAGTAAAACATTTGAGAGATCATCCCACAATCGGGGCAACTTTGGCATGCTGTGATAATTCATTCATTAGATCACACATACTCCCTCAATCGTCCTCATTGTTTTCGATTCTGAGAAATCCACTCATTCCGCCGGGGTTAGATGACTAGATCTTCTGTTTAATTATAAGAGATGGCTACCATAGAATGCTACACTTCGGAGTGGAAACGCCTGGCCGACAAAGGAGGAACTCACGAGCTCCCAAACTCCCCGTGCCCTCGATGAATGGAGAGCCAACCAATTGGCCCATTACTTGAAATCCCTTTCTCCTAGATCCCATTTCTCTGACTAAACGACACCTTTTGAGAAGGAATGCATAGGCACAGGCCCCATTAGACATACCCCTTCTATGGTTTATAGCCTTATTAACACACCCACTGGAAGTACTAAAAACAAATTTAAATCACAATGGAAGGAAGATCTTCAAATCCAGTTTTCTGAGGCCCAATGGGAAAAGATATGTTCTCTGACCCATCGATCTTCTGTATCCTCCCATGATCAAGAAGTGAGTTTTAAGTTGCTCACCAGATGGTATAGAGTCCCTACTAGATTGCATTTAATCTTCCCAGAAGTGAGCCTGCTCTGTTGGAGATGTGGTGAGGAGAGGGTAGTCTGATGCATATTTTCCAGTTGTGTAAGTGCCTTGCCCCAATTTGGGAGAATGTACAAACAGTCATACATGGTTACTAGCGTCACCTCTGCTCTGGATCCGGCTCTTGTCCTTTTACATCATTGTGACATGTCAATGAAACGGTACAAGAATTTGTTACTACGTCACTTAATCACAGCAGCCAGAGCTTGCATACCTTGCTTATGGAAAAAAATTAACCCTCCTACGATGGCAATGTGGTTCGCCAGGATAGATGAGACTATGTTCCTCGAAGACATCACTTCCATAATTCACAACTCTCATGACCGGTTCGTTAGAACCTGGCATTACTGGATGGAGTTTAAGGGAACTAACGATTATATTTCACTGTTGGAGACAGGTTGAATATGCACTACATCAGTGTCTGGGACCTGCCCCAACCCCCCCCCCCCCTTAATGACAAATCCACCCACCCATTTTGACCCCAACCCCTCTGCCCTTCTCTTCCTCACTTTCTTTTCTTTCTTCTTCTTGTTCATGTTTTACTCAGTATCTTTTACTTTATCAACTCACACTTGATTTACGGTTTCTGTTCCGTTCACTCCTCTGGAGTGATCTTGTAAGGCTGATTTCACATCAGCGTTTTTTTAAAATCGTGGTAGATGCGGTGAAAAAAACGCATCTGCCGCGATTACCGCATAACTGCTGCACTTGCGGCACAGTTGCGGCAAGTTCCATACAATGTATATGCGGGCTTGCGGCAAGTGCGGTTTTGGCACTTGCGGCAGGTGCGGCTGCGAAAAAACCACGGCCGCACCTGCCGCAAGTGCCAAAACCACACTTGCCACACTGTTCGCATTCGCTGGAGGAAATGCCGGAGCTGCACCGCCCGAGAAATGGTGCGTTATTTTATCCATCTAAGGCAGGTGCGGCAAGTGCGGTTTTGGCACTTGCAGCAGGTGCGGCCGCGAAAAACCGCACTTGCCGCACCTGACGCAAGCCCGCCTATACATTGTATGGGGCTTGCCGCAAGTGCAGCCGGTATGCGGTAATCGCGGCAGATGCGGTTTTTTCACCGCATCTGCCGCAATTTGAAAATACCGCTGATGTGAAAGGGCCCTAAGACAAGTTTCATGAAACAAAACTCAATGAACTCATACAAAACGTAATAAAACACTAATATAAATGTCGATTTAAACAAATCAAACCAAAACAGACCGGCGACCGCCTAACCGGATATACGTCAACAATGACATAGTCGAGTGCAGGTCACACTACAAATTGGTATGGCTCCATTCAGCCTAATGCTAAAATATGAATGTGAAATATGATATCAAAATTAAAATATGCTAGAACATAGTACTGTAGTCTGTTCTTAACTTTCTATCTGAAGCCGTTGAACAACAGTACAAATGCTGGTCCCGTCGTGTCATGCGTTGATTTGTCACTTTCTGAAGTTGATTATGGCCAGGGTCACACAGACTTGTTCCCTGGGTGTCTGCTAAAAATCAGAGGTTTACATATTTGCTGACATAGGCGGCTGCACAGACTGCGCTTTGGGAGACGCTTTTCACCGGTGCTCAGGAAACGTTGCTTGCAGCGTTTCCTGCGCACCGCTGAAAAGCGGCCCACAGAAGCGCAGTCTGTGCAGCCGCCTATGTCAGCAAATATGTAAGTCTTCAGATTTTCCGGTACGCCATACCGGTGCAAAAAAGCACTGGTTACAGCCCTGAATTTTGCATCTTCCCATATTTCAGGCTTACCGACTCAACATGCTTAATAATATTTCAATATAATCCTTGTATTCTGTGTTTGTGCATTCCTCTGCACAGTATGGAGTTCTGTGTTATTTGTAACGTTAATAAAAGTTACATTTATAAAAAAAGTCACGATAAAGGAATCTTAGGCTACGTTCACACATTTGCGTATTTTGCTGCGTTTTTTTGCCGCGTTTTTCAGCCGCGCAAAAAAGCGCAGCAAAATACGCAGGGGCTTTCACACACTGCGCTTTCTTTCCCCCAGAAATCGCAGTGATGTCACAGAGAGGAGGAAGAATCCTGCTTCCTCCTCCCCTCTGTGACAGCTGTGGCCGCCCCATTAGACTTCACAGTGTTAATACACACTGTGAAGTCTAAATTCAACTAAAGCAAGTGTGTGAAAAATAAAAAACAATGAATACTCACCTTCTGACGCCTTCTCCCGGTGTCTGGTCTCCGGTTGTAAGTCAGATCTCGTCTGACAAGACCTGTGGTGATGTCAGAGGGGGGGCGTTCCCGGGCACTCGCGGTCATGTGATACCACATGACCGCGAGCAGCCAATCAGCGATGGGACCGCCCCGGGAACGCCCCCCTCTGACATCACCACAGGTCCTGTCAGACGAGATCTGACTTACAACCGGAGACCAGACACCGGGAGAAGGCGTCGGAAGGTGAGTATTCATTGTTTTTTATTTTTCACACACTTGCTTTAGTTTAATTTAGACTTCACAGTGTGTATTAACACACTGTGGAATCTAATGGGCGGCCACAGCTGTCACAGAGGGGAGGAGGAAGCAGGATTCTTCCTCCCCTCTGGGAAAATACGCAGAAGTAGCTCCGTAAAGAATTGACATATCAATTCTTTACGGAGCTGCGTTTTCTCCCGGAAAACGCACTGCGTATTTTTACGCAATGTCTGCACTACAAAGTGAATTTCCCATTCACTTTGCTGGCAGACAAAAAGCACATTGCGTATTTTGAAAAGCGCGCGTAAAAAAAACGCGGCAAAATACGCAATGTGTGAACGCAGCCTTAGTGTCGTTTTGGCTTTTGTTGTGAGGTTTTGTTTTTCTTTCTTTTTTTCTTTTTAATCTCACAAATGATGAGTATACATTGAGATTAATATATATTTAATAGTTCGCAGGAATGTAAGAAAGGAAAAACAAGTGAAGTTTAAGGCTGATGTCAAGGACAAGTGTTATCTGCGCCTTTGTTGTAGTGAAGGTTTGAAATGATGAGTGGAACGTTGGGGAATCGGCGAATGTTTGAAGTTTTTCATGTCTGTCTCTAGATGGATTTTTTCCCCCTCTAAATCGCATTCCCCTTGCTTTGGTATGTAAATGAGCCGCCATCGCAGCACACCCTGAAATTAGACATTACTTTCACTATATCCTTCCTGTTGAACTTTGAAGCTGACAGTCGGGGCTCGGAGGAGGTGGGGCGGCTGGTCTAATAGCAGGGCATGTTCTGGAGTAGACATAAAACATTTAATTTGTCGGGCAGTTTACATTGTGATTTCATACTGATGCTACTGAGGAGTTTCCTTCCTCTTGGTGAACGTGAACTTGGAAAGTAACAAACATAGGACTCGTTCTGATGTTCATATGCCTTTAATTAAGAGTAAAATAATATGCAGATACCTTTTTCTGTTGTGCGGACACTACAGCCTTGTTTTTATCTAAATGGATTTTTGAACAGGCTTTATACAGTGTAATTAAGACTTCATATAGGCATTGTGACCTATGCATCATCACCTTTTAATTGATGTGTCTTGTTTATTTCTCTTTACATTGAAGACTGCTGACATTCTTGACCTTTTCAGATGTTTTTTGAGTTACCGTACATTTTTATCAAACATACATTGACCACAGTGTTTTCCTTGGTAGTTTTTTCAAGTCTGACTTTTATATGTCCTTTCTACTACTATAAAAACCAGCCATGATTATATCCTGATTAAGGGTTTGCGACAATAAGTTGGAGAAATCTTCTTATCCAGAAAGTGACTGTGTGGCCACTACAAGATGTGATGTTACACGTCACTTGTCACAGGGGTGGTAAAGGGAGTCAGATAGTAGGATAGTTGGGTAAAAGGTGAACTAGTCTGACTCTTAAGGTGCCGTCACACGCATCAATCTAATGAACAATTTTGTTAGCGATTACATGCATGCGCGATCGCTAACAAAATAGTTCAGATCGCTGGTGAGCTGTCACACAGGCAGACTCACCAGCGATCAGTGGACCAGTGACATCGTGGAAATGATTTAAATATTGTTTCCACAATGTCTTGCTCCCGCTGCCAGGCTGCGGTAAGCGGGAGTAGGTTGGTCTCCAAGTTAAACTGCGGGTATCATGCAGCGCGCTCTGCCTAGATATCCGATGTATACCATGGTTACCAGCCTTCTCCGCTCACCAGCTGGTATCCAAGGTATACAGCGGGTCCCTAGTTACCCACTGTGTACCTTGGTTACCAGCCCGTGAGTGGAGAAGGCTGGTAACCAAGGTATACATCGGGCATCTAGACAGAGCGCGCTGCGTAGATACCCACAGTTTAACTTGGAGACCAGCTCCCAGCGCTTGGAGAGAGGCGCTGGACGCTGGCTTATCAGTCGTCTCCCGGTGTCACACTCAGCGATGCTGCGTGTCCACCAAGGCAACCAACGATAGATTTGAGGTTTTGTCCTCAAATCAAACGATGAACGATCAGCCGACTGATGGCTAATCGTTTGTAGTGTCACACGCAACGATGTTGTTCGACATCGTTCAAGCGCCACAAAGCACATGTCATTTGAACGATATTGGCAACTATATCGTTACGTATGACGGTACCTATAGACTTGAGTTCCCTGGCTCTCCCTCTTCCCGGAATTACCTCTGAAGGTGAGGTTGTCTGGGCCGCTACCCTTACCATTTGCTCTTGATCAGCCCTAGTTTAAGGCCCCTTCACCCCCACCCACGGACCTGGATGCACAGCAACTCCCACAAAATAAGGAAAACAGCAGGAAGGCATCAGCACACACTGCACTATGTATTTATAGCATGTGGTATTGGCAGAGACTAAAACTTTCAGTGACACCTGCTGGTGGAGGAGGGAAGTATTTAAAGGCCAGGGGCCTAATACACCCATGATATCCCACCTGCAGAGCCGCCTCAGACAAAAAGACTGCAACACTGCTGCAGCTTCAGACATTTGTGGCGCCCCTATGGCTAGGTGCCACAGGGAGGTATTACACTTTGCAAATGTATGAAGTGCCTCTATAGCTGTGGGTTTAGGGTTTAACCTATGGAGTCTGAATTTACACACAACACTAGGCCACCTTAGAGTAAGGGGCTGATTATTCAGTATTCATTATTCCAAAAGGGGGTGGAGCCTATGTTAGCGCAGGAGACTTAAATGACACTGAGAGAGTTAGTTCAGTTAGTGCTGGGAAGTCAGTCAGGAATCACCTGACAGCTGTGTGACCGGAGGGATCACCCATCTTCAGGAGGGTGTCCCGGGACATAAGGAGACGGACCAACGCTGGTTGGTAACGTCCGGGGAACACCGGCAACACGGAAGCCGAGGCGGTCAGCGGTTTATCCCTGGCCGAAAACCGACGAGCCGGGGGACCTCTAAAACCGGGTAGCCATAGGCGCTGCAAGAAGGTACCTCGCCTCTCAGACCCAAAGATCGTTCCAAGATTACAGGAGTGACTCTCCTGATTCCGGTGGCGGGAGAGACAGTGCACTTCTGCTACTCCCGTCTGTACCGGTAAGGAAAACCCGTGCTCCACCGTATCAGACCAGGGGACTGGCAGGAGAGCTCTGCGAGGGTGGTTAAATAGAGAGGACAGAATTAGACCCCGAGAGACTATCAGAAAGGAACATCTGGAGACTCCATAGAGGTACCCTGAACTGACAACTAGTACCCGTTAAACCAGACTGTACCGTGTTCTCAACAACATCTGTTGGTACCTGTAAAGTGGAATTGAAGTTGAATCGGTCTCTGTCTTTCTTCCCGCCGGCGCCCGGAGGGCTTCAGCATAATCAGTAACTCAGCAACTCACCGGAGGGGTAAGAACAACAACTTCCCTCATCCTCCATCACTGCTGCCCTGAGGTAAAGGCTCCACCTGTGGGGAGCTGGACCGCACTGACCGGCACCCATCATCACCTGGGCGGCTGTCCTGCAGCGCCGGTATTCAAATTACCGGGATCCACAGGTGGCGTCATGTACTTTTTAATCCCTTGTAAATATTTCCCCCACCAAAAGAATGACAGCCAGGGCACGGAACAGGGAACCCAACCAACCGTGATTCCCAAGTTAAATCCATCAAATCCAGGCCCGGTATCTGAATACCCCTCTCCCTGTGCTCATCACATTAACTCTGAATGTGCCAAAGGAAATTTACTTCCATTTTAACTACAGCAGAGCATTTCACATGGACTGCAGAAGCAGTCAACATGTGACTGCACTCATGTAAATAAATGGGTAACATAGAAGACATAGATATTAACTATTGCCAAGTATAACCGGAACACTTTTGAAATGGACAGCGATGAACTGGAAGTTCTAAAGGACTTCTGCCTGCTCTGATCAATGATCACTCAAGATAGAGGGATGGCACCAGAAGTCAATAGGAGAATAAATATGGGCAAATCAAAAATGATTTCCCTGGACAATTTTTTCACATCAAGGAACATTTAATTGGTGTCTAAGAGACGAATCGTACGTAGTCTTGTCTTTTTTGTAGTGACGATTATGTCTGTGGAGTTGGAGTTGTGGGGATTCAGGGAAATTGAGGAGTCTGATGTTTGGCTTACTGACTTCACAGCCCTGGTTCTGGAACTGGAGTCGTGGAGTTGGAGTCGGTGTCCATTTTGGTGGAGTTGGATTCATGGAAATTGAGGAGTCTGAGTCGGATGTTTGGCTTACTGACTCCACAGACTTATTATACCATTTTTTTTTAATGGGTTTTGATCACAATCTACTTTAAAGTCCATATCAAAGAGTGTTTTAAGCCGTTTTTGTGTGTATTTTGTACCGGAGACACTTAAAAATGAACGTATCCAATAAACTGCTGTTCAGATGACATGACTTCTGTACTCTCCTTACATCTCTGACCCTTTTATACAAGCAGCCAATCTACAGGCCCTTGAAAGTTGCCATATCTTTCCATGCCAATAACCTCATACAGATCAGATATAGAATGAGCCTCTGTTTTCAGGTTGGCTTTGTGTGTGAAAGGCTGTCTTGTAAAGCCATGGACTTGCCTTCTTTAATTGGTACTTATTTTTTTCTTGGACCATTCATCTGTGTCATTGACTTTGGTCTTGGTAATCGCTCAGGACTTAAGGTACCGTCACATTCGGCAATTTTGCTAGCAATTTCACTGGCAAATTGCTGGTTGCAGTGAAATCATGGACACAGTGTTCTATTTTGTTGCTGTGTACAAATAGAACAATGTGTCCATGATTTCACTGCAACCAGCAAATTGCCAGTGAAATTGCTAGCAAAATTGCCGCGTGTAACTGTATCTTAAGGGGTACTTCACACACCGCAATATCGCTAGCGATATTACTGAAACCAGTGACCTCACCAGCGATATCTGTGTGTGAAAAGCAACAGCGACGGGGCCCCTGCTGCGAGGTCGCTGATCATTACCCAACGATCAGGACCATTTTTTGCTCGTTGGTCTCCCGCTGTTCAGCACGCATCGGCATGTTTGACAGCGGGAGACCAATGAGCACTGGTCCCGAGAATGCAGGGAACCGGCGCGGGCAGCGGCATCGCCACCATCCGCAGCCACAGTGGCGTGCACCCAGCCGCGCAGTGCACGCTGGGACCTGTAGTGATAAGACTACATGTCCCAGTGTGAACTGCGCGGCCGGGTTCACAGTGCCCGATGTGTAACCAGGGTACACATCTGGCAACTAAGCACAGCACTGTCCTAGTTACCCGCTGTGTACCCTGGTTACCAGCCTGTAAGCGGGAGAAGGATGGTAACCAAGGTACACAGCGGGTAACTAGGACAGCGCTGTGCTTAGTTACCCGATGTGTACCTTAGTTACCAGCCTTCTCCTGCTTACCCAGCGATGTGGAGGTGGGTCCCTTTTTCCCTTTTCGCTGAGGAGAGCTGCCTGTTTGACAGTTCCCCAGCGACCACACAGCGATGTTCCTGGTCGTTGTTGGGATCCCTGGAACATCGCTGCGTGTAATGGCACCCTTAGGGTAAGTGCACACTTACCCGGCGTGTTTGTCGGCGGCTGCTGGCGGGACCCGCCAGGAAGCTCCGGCGCCGTGCACCGGCTTCCTGGCGGTTATGAGCTGCGGGAGCCGGGCGGTAACCGGCGGCTGCCCAGCGGGTTCTCGGCGGCGATTCTGCAGCGGCTGGAAGCAGCACATGTTTCTGCTTGCAGCCGCTGCAGAACCGCCGGTTTTTACAACATGTTCATTCTTTGCTAACCCGCTGGGAAACCTGCGGGTTAGCAACGGATGACGCTGGGGAACCGCCGGTATGTGCACAGCCTTGGGCGGGCTACATTAGTTTTAATGTTAATCCAAACGCCGGTTTGGATTAACATAAATTAACATAAAACTAATGTATGCAAAACGGCGGTTTACACAGGTAAACCGCCGAAAACCCGCCCAGTGTGCACATACCCTTAGTTGTATCTTTGGTTTCACCATTCTGTGCAAACACATTTCTTGGACTCCCCATTGTTTGTTTGATTCCAAAATTCCCTGGATTTCCTGCTGATCTTTGTCTGGGAGTTGCCGGTTTAGCAGGTTTTCCAAACAATTATCTTCCAAATCAAAGACTTTCCTTTTTTTCAGTTTTATGTTGATAGAGCAACTGTAAACCATTAAAATGACTTTGCAGGAGCCTCGGAGACCGAACATTAGCAGTTTGATTTGCTCATTTGTTTTAGATTCTATCATAATGTTTTCACTGCAGTTTCCCTTAAGCTGTGACAATTAGAAAGCACTGGTGAGGCGTTAAATCCATTGTCTCAAACTGTACTTGACTTTGTAGAAAGCGTGATCTTGTCACAGATCCTGCACACATTCGGACTGCAAAGGACTTGATTGACCAAGTAGGAAAGGTGTTTTTTTTTTTGTACATTGACCTGTCTTACTTAAACCCCTTCTAATTAATTAATTAGTAACCTACGGTATATTTCCAATGTTCAAGTGTTCTTTCACCCTTCCAACTAAGCCGGAGATATGGGAATATGACATCGGCCCTCCATTGGTATTAAGTAGTCCAAATTGGATTGAATTGTAATTGAGCTAAACCAGATTTTCTACATTTATATCTAAAACTCTAAATCCTCTTGTTCTGAATGTTTTATATTAGTGTGGATATAGTTTATATAGCTTAAAAAGTATTATTTTTTAGTTCCCGTCTCCTATAATTCTGTGCGCATTTAATTTAGTCTAGATCTATTGTATAACCACTAGTGATGAGCGAGCACTACCATGCTCGGGTGTACGGAACTCGTAACGAGCAGTCGCATACTCAGGAGTGTGCAACTTCTTTACTGAGTTTAATGGAAGTCAAAGGGAAACTTGAACTCCAATTGTGTCTGTCAGAGTATCCAACTGCTTGTTTTGAGAAAGACTGTGGAGTCTGAGTCTGATTCAGGGAAATTGAGGAGTCCGAGTTGGATGTTTGGCTTACTGACTTTCACAGCCCTGGTTGTGGAGTCTGAGTTGATTTCCATTTTGGTGGAGTCAGATTCATCCTGATTGAAGAGTTGGAGTTTGACGGTTAGCTTACCGACTCCACAGCCCTGGTTTTGAATATCGAGCACTCGAGAATGGTAGTGCCCGCTCACCAATAATGATCACTTATTCTGAAGCCTACCTGACCTGCTCACAAAGGCATACCTCATGCTTTTGGAACTTCAATGGCTTGTATGCACTACAAGTGCATTAAAGCAGAGTTTACAACTGAGCTGTACATGGTGTGAAGTAAGAGGAATGTCTTACACCTATAGTGCTGGCAGAATGCAATGCAATAGTCTACGGAAAAAGGTTAACGATGAGAAACTGGACATGATATACTAAAATATGTTCCAAAAGCATGATGCATGCCTTTGTGTGTAGGTCTGGTAGGCTTGAAGCAAACAAGGTCTTGTCCATTAATAATAATAAAAAATAAAAAAAAATAAAGCATGTGTGTATATAATGTATATCATATTTACATAGATCATGGCCTATGTTGTGGTCGTGGGTGTCTGCATCATTTCTGTGATATAATATATGGTTGACATGGCCCAAGGTGCTATAGAAAAGGCAATAATTCTCCTATCTGGTAGCATGTCCAAAGATTATTGCTTTATATGATGTCATTAATAACTCAACAGGAAGACAGCAAAATCCCTAATGATTCTTGGTTTATCTCCCTTAGCAGACCTGTCCCATATCTCCTTTTCTGTCATTCCACCAAATTTATACTCATGTCTTCTGCACTGTTAAATGCCCTTATCTCTGCAAACTGGAAGAAAACCTAATCACCTTCTATACAGATAGTGTATGAATTTATAAAGTTGCTATCTATCTCCTTGGCAACAAAACAAAATTCTGCCGAATCACGGCTTTTACCTTCCTGTAATCTATATTTCGTACCTAATATCGTTTACTCCACAAATGGATTTAACAACAATTTTGATCAACTTATTTTTTGTATTTAAAAAAAAAAAAAAATCTAAACTGAATGTGAAAATCTTTTTGGGAATAAATTTTGGACATTATAGATATGAATTTGCATTGGATTTCTTGTTGAGGATATAATAATTTTTTTCACAAATAAATCTGAACAGATTCCGAGCTGGTGATTGCCCATGCCCAATCTGCCTGTGCCACATGAGGTTAATTACGGCAGCGCCAGGCTGATTTTTTTTTCAACAGAAGGGGCCAAATGTGAATCCTTTGAAATGCCCTCAGCCCCCTTCACACAGCAAAATGCTTTCATGCTCTTTTTGGAAAGCCATGAAAAGTTTGCCCCTTCCCTCTGCTGTCTACTACTGTCAGTGGAACAAAGCTGTTTTATGCCATCTGCTGGTCTGAAGATGTTTTAAGATGCTCCGAACTTGGTGCCACAGATGGTTTCAATTCGCTGCCAATCCAAAGCCGTATGTAGAAAGACATTCTGGTGTTTTGTAGATATCATGTTTTTTTTTTTTTTATGTTTCATAGTTGCTGAATAACGTTGAGCAAAATTAAGTTAAAAAAAAAACTTTTTACCCAGGTTTTCCATTTTAAAACACACTGCCCACTAGTCAAGGTTTCACTCAAACAATCAACATATAAGGCTGTCTGCTCGAGACAATAATATTCCCTTAATATGGCCCCTAAAAATAGGATGATCAGAAGTTGTCTTGTACTCCATTTTTTTTCAATGATCAACTTTCTTTTTTGTCACGCTAAAGGTACCGTCACACAGGGACATATCGCCGGCGATGTTGCCGGCAACCGAGGGGCGTGGCCAGGTTGCGGCGACATCGCCGGCGAATTGCCGCGTGTGACAGGGCGATAATCAGGGGATGAATCGCCTGAGTCACATCGCCAGGTTTCCCAACAATGTTGGGAAATCTGGCGATGTTGCTCAGGCGATCCTGCCTGATCGCCCTGTGTAACGCGGCCACCTGCAATGTTGCGGGCGATTCCGCCTATGTACAACATTGCGAGTGATCGCTTGCTGGGTTGCTGGGCAACCCAGCGAGCGATAGCCGCGGCAACTAGCCGGCGACATCGCCGGTAAATTGCACAGTGTGACATCTCCCCGGCGATGTTACCAGGGATGCGCGCTCCCGCGATCCCCGGCAATATCGCCGGCGATATGTCCCTGTGTGACGGTACCTTAATAGGTTGGGAAAGAAGGGCATAGCCTTACTTCTCCCTGAACCCAGCTTACCCAGAGGGGCATGACTGATTGTCTACCCATTCTTCATAAGAGCCCCTGATGGTGAAGTTGGACTTTGCTGACAATGGCCATCATGTACCACTCCAGGGTATTCCCTGGTTGTCGCGCTCCACCAAGAGGTTGAGCGGCGAGAAAGATGGGGTGGGAACCACAGGAAGGATAACCCTATCACTTATCCTTAGATCCTGACACCCTTAGACTGGTTATTTCACCCCGTTCAACAATCACATTCCTATCCCTGTCTCTACCCTAATCACGACCCAGTCTTCTGAACAAAGGAGGAACAATAGTCTGGCTCTATGATAACTACTCAAAGGGAAAATGACTATATTTACTTAAAGGGACTCTTATTATTTTTCAATATGATACTAATATTACCCTTAAATAGCGCCTGTGCAGACCTTTCAAAAACATGTCAAATTATTATTGTACACTTTCTATTTTCCATGCTATAAGCATTTTCACACTCTGCAGGCAATTGGTGCATTAGTCCTGTCCATTATATTCACATCCAAATAGTCCGGCTCCTGTATAAGTGCTATCTAAATATCCACACCCACCCAAACTGGTGTTCTGTCCCTCCCCTCTGTGCTGGGAGGAGGTGTTTTGTCCTGCACTGTGTGGTGTATGTAAGATTTCTATTATATGAACATTGGTTTTCCTACATAAATGTAATGTGTGTATCTGCTGAGCAAATTATCAAATTTTCTTATTACATAGAAATATCTCAGACTGCACACTGCACACATGCTTCAGATACACACAATGACATGAAAAGCTGCAGCTAAGAGCAAACTTCTCCTCCCTCCTTCTCTGCAATGAGTCACACAGCATACAGATCAGAGAAGGGCAGTGGAGTAATGTATGAATATTCATTCCTTGGGGAGTGGGCAGCAGAGAACTCACTGTGATTGACAGATGGAATTAATCTTTTATTTTGCAGGTTACAGAGGATGGGAGGGAAGCATAAATAATAGAAATGCATGAATAGAGAGAGCGTAAAGAAAGGAATTAGAAAATGGTGTCAGCTACATTCCTTTTAACATGCATCCACCCATTATGGTCAGATGGTCATGACATCACCACAGGTCCTTCACCACTAGAGAACCTTCAGTGATTGATGTCAATATATTACACTGCAGGGGGTTGTGACGATGTTTAAAACACTGCATGACAGAAGTGGATTGACAAGACTGATTGCAGCTAAAGTATCCACCCCAATGGCTGTGCTGGTACCTATTGCAATCGTCTAAGCACCTAAGTGCTTTTTTATGATAAATGCTTGGATTTTTTTTAAGCTTGGGTTAGTGATGCACTATGCTTGATCTAGATAACATTGGGGGAGGTTAAAAACTAAAGGACAAGACAGGTTCCCTTTAATGCTTATTGTTCTATGCTGATGGCTGATATGCACTAAATTGTAATTGTGCTTGTAGGCACCACACCATTCAAGAGGGATCACATCTTTCTTCTGACTTTCTGGTCATTGTTATTAATCTAGTCTACAGAGCAACCCTTCTTTATTTTTACTTTCTCCTCCTTTTTAAATGACATTTTTCTCTCTTTCCCTTTCTATGACTACAGTCCAGTAGAAGGTTATAGAAAAAACATCCTGCAAGGAACTGGAATTTACTGCTAGCTTTTCCTTCCTTTTCATTACAATCCAAATATGATCAGTGTTAAGATCAAAGAATCGTAACATAATGCAAGAAGAAGCGAGAAAGAAATTGGATTGTGTTGCAACTGTTTGAGCTTGTGTTTGATGTGAGCCGGCTCTGTAGTGTCCATCACGGCACGCTGTGCATTAGTGTTAGCGCCATGAGGCTTTATGGTGTTGGTGCCTATTTCTTGTTAACGCTCACAGACGGGTTCCCGTCCTGTATACAGGTATACACAACGTTGTTGTTTTATGACTTGAGGAAGCCAAACAGTATTGACTACAATGTGGCTTCATCCTCCCCTTTGTCTTATTTGGATCTGTTCTGTGTACTGACAATTGCTCGAAGATGTCACATCTGTCGTTCCTTTTTCTTTGATTTCTTTCTTCTGTCTTATGACTGTGTTCTTTCTGGCTGTTATACATAAAACGTGTCTCATTGGCAATTCAGCACGGATGGAGCAGATGAAGAAAGCATGTGGCTCTAGTTTGAGCAGTGTGTCTGTGTCTTTTGGCCTGTTCTTCATTCTGTACTGGTCTCGTGTAGGAGTTGAGGATGACGCCCAGTGCTCGAGAGATGTTACAACAGCAGAAGACTTTGGATTGCGCTGGGAATGAAGGGCAATTCGTCTGTCAGGCTGATAAGTCTGACTCCCCGTCATTGCTGCCTCCTGCGGTTGTCAAACATCTTTTCACACTCAAAGTTCCTACTAATTCTTTGAGTCATGAATAATTCATCATGTTTGCCATCCTTCTAAGATATAGAAGAAATGACTTGACTGACAGTTTCCTCTTTAAAGTATCTCTGGTCTTAAGGTGGCCATACACTTTAGATTTAAAGGAGTGTGTCCTAAAAAAAATTCCTATTGCTTGAATCATGTTGCTACGTTAAATATATTAATTTTAAAAATGTTTTATTTAAAATCTTTCATAAAACGTTAATAGAAATCGACATCTTGCAATATTCCCACTGGCCACGAAGTCTAATATTAGACTCCTTCTCTTGTTATCACCCGTACGGATATAGGCTGCAATCAACTGGATGTGACTCTTTAATTTATATAAAAATATTTGTTGTTGTGCTCTTATTTTTGACAAAGCTCATTATGGAGAGAGGAGAGGCGAGCTGTAACAATCACCTATATATATATCACTGTAATTCTAATAATGATGAGACTGCTGAATTGGAAGATTTTCTTCTTCCCAATATAGAAAGTGGTATTGAAAATTGAAAAATAATGTATTTTATATCCATGACATACAGAGCTGATGTAATCACTGGTTAATTTCTTTGATGAAACATTCTTTTATATAGGTTGCCACTACTTGGACAACCCCTTCTCGTTACTGTTTCCCCCAAGTAAAATAACACTTAAACGCCTCTCCTTTGTGACCGCCGTTCCATCGGTATTGGAATTGGCCCTCCCAGGGCTTGTGTGACATTGTCTTCTACCTTTCTACTCTCTCTCCTTCTATGGACATAACTGACATCCGGAGGAAGTCAAAGCTGTGCCTGATCTCTAACCCCCTGAAGGTACCTTTACACGCGGCAACTTTTCTAAAAATTTCACTGGCAACTTACTGGTTGCAGGTGAAATCATGGAGACATTGTTCCATTTGTGCATAGCACAAGATAGAACAATGTGTTCATGATTTCACTGCAACCAGTAAGTTACCGGTTAAATTCCTAGAAAAGTTGCCGCATGTAAAGGTACCCTAAAGATGCCAGTTATTCCTGAGGGAGGGGAGAGCCAAGCTGCTGCTGGTTGTTACGTCACACGGTCCCCGTAGCCAACGTGCCGACACTAGATATGAGTGGACCCAAACTTTAATATTCTGTGTTTGTACCAAACTAAGACTTTACATAAAATAATAAAACATCAGTCTTCATGTTCAAGTTTGGGTGCTTTATGAATGCAAAACACTGAAGCAAGCATTGCTGTACTCTTTTACACTTGGTGCTCAGTTCAGTGCGAGCTGCTTGCGCTGTTTGGCTGCACTATGGGCAAAATAAGTGTTATCAGATATAGTATATACAATAAAATTACAAAAGCCCGATCTTCCTCCACCAGAAGTGCTTTGTGTATTACTGACTGTATGTGGGCGAAGAGCAGAAATGCCAAATCCTGAACTTTCAATGAGGTTCTGGTTAAGAACAATACTTTAGATAAAGTCCGGCTGAACCCGCAGAACTCGAACTTTCACAGGTCATCTTTGCTGACACAGCTAGAACTGCGAAGATAACTGATATTTATTGATGAGCGAGCACTAAAATTCTGTAGTGTTTGGTACTCGAATTGAGCAAGTTGGATGCTCGGACGGGCTTGACTTCAGTACCAAGTATAATGGAAGTCAATGGAAACTCCAGCATCTTTCCAGAATACCGTAACAGGAGGGCTGAATTAAAATAGATTATACAAAATCAAAGATAAAATAGATTCTAAAGGAAAAATTGTACATAAGGTAAAATTAAAAAGTCCCCCACCACCTCATTCCCTAAGGTATGCACCTCTACTCACTTGCATTTTTCCTTAGATTATTTGTGTTTTTGACACATGCGCTTTTGTCTCAATAAAGTTGGTTGAAAGACAGGAAGCAGAAATAACAGGAAGTTGACCAAAGTAGTCTCCACCCTACTACAAATTGTACAATTGCATTCTTTAATGCTTTTTATTTGGCACCAAAGAGTGTTTATCCTGATTTAACCTAATAATTATTAAAATATTGGTGTGGGGTCTTCCCTATATTTGATAAGGAACAAAGTTAAAGCAGACAGCTGCAGACTGAAATTATCAGGCTGGGAAGGTTCATGGTTATTTGGCCTTTCCCAGCCTAAAAGTAGCAGCCGCCCCAGAAGTGGTGCATCACACAAGATATGTCAATTCTGACACTGTTCTTCTCCGATTTTCTTGGTGCGATGGCAATTAGGGTTATGGGGTTGATGTCAGTTGGCATAAACCTTGTGTTGGTAATTGTGAGGTGTCTTATCAGATTACCCCATTACAAACCCAGTAAGTAAAAAGAGCAAAAAGACACATACACAAAAATATTTTATTTTAAAGAACACGCGACTCTTGCCCTGGTTTATAAAAGTGCAAGTGAGAGAGGGGGTGCGGGATTCATGCGGAAATTCAACTGTGTGAAAGACTGAACAAACACTGATCATGTGCACATACCCTATCAGCCACAAAACGTAGGGCAGGGACTCCAGCACGGCGCTCAAGCATCCATGATACTCGATTGAGTAATGATCCTACTGGAGTATCCCATTGCTATTTTATCGAGTAGTGGTGCACACACTCACTCATCACTACTAGTATTTTTATTTTGGGGAAACATAGTGCTTAAATAGGGATTGTCCAAGTAGAGAACAATTCCTTAACTATCAACCAAACTCCCCTGTTTTAGAGGGACTGGGCAAGTATCCGATGTATATCCGGATGACACTCCGAGAATTTTGAACTGCATTGATTGTTTAAAGATTTTATTGTTTCAATTAGGCCAACTCCAATCAGTGCAATATAATATTGCATTATAAGTTTTAAGAAGATAATGGTTTTATTAATGTCTTTGCAGATTATTGCAGATAATGATTTTTATCTGTTAATGGCTGGATAGCAATAAGTAGTAGGTTCAATGCTATGTTATTTTGTTGTCAGATATGTGATTTTAATATAATTTTATTCTTGCTTTATCCCCTATACATTATGGAACTACCTCCTTTTCTCAGTAGAGTCTCCATGAACATAACTAGTCTTCTCCTAGCCATATTAAGCAGATTGAAAGTCCTAATAAAGAATAGAATTGGTCAAACATAATGTTTTCTGCATAGCTGACTGTTTAATGTATATCGGGGAATTCCAACTCCCTCAACGAATAATGTTGGGATGAAGAAGCATCGGTATGTTGACTTTCAGACTCCTGATACTTTAGTCTTTGGGCATATAAACTGTTTCCTCCCCCCCCCCCCCCCATAAAAAAAATGTCATGTTACCCGTTTCAAACTTGTAACGTTTTCCCTGTAAATCGGTGCTTGTATTTCCCGTGGTTCTAGTCTAGTGCTGTAGGTCTAGTTGATGATTTTTCCCTTGTCCTGGAATGCTGTGTAACTAAACATATTACTGTACATGACAAATTTCACTTCGTCTTTTCTAGCCTGGTCTCTGTCTTTCCATAATTTTGTTCTTACAAGAAAAAATGATCACATTAGAGCAATTTTGACTAGTTTTGCTGTCCAGCTGCTTATTCTCATGCTCAGATGTAGTGTATGTGACACTGCAATTATTTCAGTGAACAGACTGCAGTGATACATGTAAAAGTCTATTATTTCTCCAGATGATTGGAGGAGGAGTAATCAATGGTAACATTTCATGGCCGGTAACATGATTATTGTTATGCTCTTATATTGTGGTGTTTATGGACATAGTTACAGGATGGGTAAATGCTTTTCAATTAATTGTATGATTTAAAGAAGACCTGTCTGATATACTGACATGTCTGTTTTACTAAATACTTAAATATCAATTTTGGAAGATATTATCTGAAATCTATACATTATGCCATCCCCTGTTATTCCTTCTAGAAATATGAATGAATTCATCTTGTCAAAAGCATCATGTGCCCTTAGAAATACAATATTGATTGGGCAGGGACATGGACAGAATCCATAGTCAATTTAGGGTTGCATCACACTTGCATTCCCAGCCGCTGCGTATTGAGGCGGGGGAGCGCAAGGCGAGCGCATACACCGCGCGTCCCTGTGTTTAACATGGGGATGCACTGTGTATGCGCTTAGATGCGCATGGCTGTGCGCACCCATTGCCCGCCATGTGTGATTTGTACGCATGTGGATGCTTGCGTACAAATCATACATTCTCATCCGCACCATGAACGCGACATGTTGCGTTCATGGTGCGGATGAGAATGTATCATCTGTGCGCAAGCATCCGCATGCGTACAAATAGCACATGGCGGGCAATGGGTGCGCACGGGCATGCGCACCTGAGCACATACACAGTGCGTCCCCAGGACGCGCGGGGTATGCAGTCGGCTTGTGCTCCCCCGCCGCAATATGCAGCGGCTGGGAACGCAAGTGTGAAGCCGGCCTTAGTCATACTTTTCCTGGTATAATAGCAGAGGAACAAGTTCTAACAAGATACGTTCCTATAGTGTTTCTATAAAGAGTACAATTATTTACGAAAAAAGATAATTATTCTTCAAAGTTGATTTCTACCTTAAAAAAAACTCTAGCATTTCATTTTTATTTTAAAGTGATCCTAAACCCGGAAGCAAACCACACATCCCCTTCATACCTATCCATGCAGCTTGTGAACCTGCTGCCATCCATCCCTGTATCTTCCCAAACCGCTGGGGCATTCTTCATAAATCATACTTTTCATATCTCATTTCTGGGCGTTTCACTGCAATTTTAAAGCCGCAGCAGGCGGGCCTGTGTGCCGCTCTCCCCCTCCTTGCCCTTAATTATGCACGCCGACATGGGCGTGCTAAACAACAGAGAGGCGGCTCGCCTCATAGTATGGGCGTTTTAACCGGTATGACGTAATAAGCGTCATATCCGGTTTCACGGCAGTCAGTACACTCATTTGGGTGTACTGCTGGCTTCAAGAAGCTACTGCGCATGCGCAGAGTTCAAGCCAGCTTATCTGTAATAAGCTGCAGTGAAGCGATTTACAGATCATTACCCCCAGCGGAGCAGGAGTACCGATCATCAGCTCTTAGTGCAGTTTCAATAAAGGCTGTTTTCACAGCCCTCCATTGTCCCACCAACGATAAGGAGGAACAATTAATACAAAGTATGTTTAATTACATGTGTATCACCTTTTTTTTTCTATACAGGCAAGGCAAAAATTATTTGGATTACTGGGTATGTATATATATATATATATATATATATATATATATATATATATATATATATATATACGTATTTTAAGCTATACTTACATCTATTTTATAATCTAATGGTAGCTGCATTGTACGGTCTGTATACATATATATGTATGCAAACACACATACTCTGTTGTTATCCCTGCATATGTTGGCTGTCAGGCTATTTCAGTATATACAGGGTCTGTGTTTGGCACTGTATACACAGGCTCTGTGGTTGGCACTGTATACACAGTTTCTTTGGTTGGCACTCTATACACCGTGTCTTTGTTTTGCACTGTATACACATTTTCTGTGGTTGGCACTGTATACACCGTGTCTTAGGTTAGCACTGTATACTCCGTGTGTTTGGTTGGCACTCTATACACCGTGTCTTTGGTTGCCACTGTATACACAGGTTCTGTGGTTGGCACAGTATACACCGTGTCTTGGGTTAGCACTGTATACACCGTGTCTGTGGTTGGCACTGTATACACCGTGTCTTAGGTTAGCACTGTATACTCCGTGTGTTTGGTTGGCACTCTATACACCGTGTCTTTGGTTGCCACTGTATACACAGGTATACACAACCAACCACAGAGCCTGTGTATACAGTTCCAACCACAGAACCTGTGTATACAGTGCCAACCAAAGACACAGTGTATACAGTGCCAACCACAGAGCCTGTGTATACAGTTCCAACCACAGAACCTGTGTATACAGTGCCAACCAAAGACACGGAGTATACAGTGCCAACCACAGAGCCTGTGGATACAGTTCCAACCACAGAACCTGTGTATACAGTGCCAACCAAAGACACAGTGTATACAGTGCCAACCACAGAGCCTGTGTATACAGTTCCAACCACAGAACCTGTGTATACAGTGCTAACCTAAGACACGGTGTATACAGTGCCAACCACAGACACTGTGTATACAGTGCCAACCACAGACACTGTGTATACAGTGCCAACCACAGACATGGTGTATACAGTGCTAACCCAAGACACGGTGTATACAGTGCCAACCACAGAACCTGTGTATACAGTGGCAACCAAAGACACGGTGAATAGAGTGCCAACCAAACACACGGAGTATACAGTGCTAACCTAAGACACGGTGTATACAGTGCCAACCACAGAAAATGTGTATACAGTGCAAAACAATGACACGGTGTATAGAGTGCCAACCAAAGAAACTGTGTATACAGTGCCAACCACAGAGCCTGTGTATACAGTGCCAAACACAGACCCTGTATATACTGAAATAGCCTGACAGCCAACATATGCAGGGATAACAACAGAGTATGTGTGTTTGCATACATATATATGTATACAGACCGTACAATGCAGCTACCATTAGATTATAAAATAGATGTAAGTATAGCTTAAAATACGTATATATATATATATATATATATATATATATATATATATATATATATATATATATATATATATATATATATATATATATATACATACCCAGTAATCCAAATAATTTTTGCCTTGCCTGTATAGAAAAAAAAAGGTGATACACATGTAATTAAACATACTTTGTATTAATTGTTCCTCCTTATCGTTGGTGGGACAATGGAGGGCTGTGAAAACAGCCTTTATTGAAACTGCACTAAGAGCTGATGATCGGTACTCCTGCTCCGCTGGGGGTAATGATCTGTAAATCGCTTCACTGCAGCTTATTACAGATAAGCTGGCTTGAACTCCGCGCATGCGCAGTAGCTTCTTGAAGCCAGCAGTACACCCAAATGAGTGTACTGACTGCCATGAAACCGGATATGACGCTTATTACGTCATACCGGTTAAAACGCCCATACTATGAGGCGAGCCGCCTCTCTGTTGTTTAGCACGCCCATGTCGGCGTGCATAATTAAGGGCAAGGAGGGGGAGAGCGGCACACAGGCCCGCCTGCTGCGGCTTTAAAATTGCAGTGAAACGCCCAGAAATGAGATATGAAAAGTATGATTTATGAAGAATGCCCCAGCGGTTTGGGAAGATACAGGGATGGATGGCAGCAGGTTCACAAGCTGCATGGATAGGTATGAAGGGGATGTGTGGTTTGCTTCCGGGTTTAGGATCACTTTAATTCTCCCCTAGAGTGGCACTTTAAATCCTAAGTCAAAGCCCCCTTCCTTATTTATACTCATTCTCCGGCATCTTCATCTATCGCTGCTGCTCCAGTCGCTCTCCTTTGATTTGTGACCTGCCAGCAACTCCAGTGTTTAATGGAGTGCACCAGAGGTCACAACTCAAGTCTATGAGCACCTTGTTCTGACCTCATTCTGGCTCTCATGGAGATGCACTTGGAACTTGTGACATAACCTCTGACTTTCGACTGTTCAGAAGTTAGTCACAAGATGACATCCTAGGGTTCGGAGCAGCATTGGTAATCGGTGAAGCCACTGGAAGGTGAGTATATGCCAGGGGGCTTACATTTAAATCGCCACTCCAGCACTGAGTCTTGATGCTGAAGTGGTGCTTTAAATCTGTATTTCGTGTGTATATGTTGTAAGTGCACATCACAATCATCACTAGTGTGAGGTCCCCTTTCTTGCATTAGCAAAATTAATCAACTATCCTTTAAGAAAATGTGTCATAAAAGCAAAAGAAAAACAGAATTGTATTTACCTGTAACCATGGTGCCAATCTACAGATAAAACCGGTGTTAAAATATGTGGCAATCAAACTGAAAGTGCAGGTGCAGGAAGAAAATTGTTGTATTATCCCTGTAGCTGCTTGCTTTCAGTCTTCAGTGCGAAGTTGGGGCTATGATAAGAGTGCGCTGTAATCCGCTCGCAGATTCTTAACTCACATCCTGCTCTTCAGTGAGTGGAGCGTGTTGTCAGTCATGGAGCAGGTGAGGTATTACATTGCTCTCACTATGTTGTTAGCGAGTTAAAACTTAGCTCCACCGCGTTGATTGGAAGAGAGTTGTTGCAGGGAAAACATGATTATGTTGATATTCGGCAGATTTGTAAATATTTGCGACTTCTCGATCATTTTCACAATTTTTAGGCATTCTGAAATGTTCCTAAATAAAAGAAGTTTGTGAAATAACATTGTAACATCACTATGACTCCACTTCCGATATGCAGATAGACTCTTTACAGAGGAATAGCACAGAAACTCTTGCCACCTATTGACGGTAGCAATCCTATAAGTCCGTATCAACCCTTTGTATGACCAGAACCTCTATGTGCATACTCATGTTTTGGGGGGTTTGTACTTCATTAGTGCAAAGTATGAGCACTGTATATACGGGTGAAGTATTTTTGTCAGGAATATTAAGAGGTAAAGTTTCTCGTAGAGAGGACCAAGAAGTTAATAGTTGGCTTTCTCCTTACGCCAGCATAAGTGTTACCCCTTTAGGACTCTCTATCAGAGGCTTCTCACCCAGCCAACCAGTTCTCCTACTTTGCGCTATTGAGGGGCAAAAGCCCCTTAGCACGAGTCTGCAGATGGATTGCTGGTTTGGTTTCTTAGGTTCTCATAAGGTTCAATATAGACTTTTATAATTTCTACTTACAACAGGTAGCACTAGAGTCCCCGTTCTCTTCCTCTGCTAAGAAGATAGCTGCATATTTCCTTTCCCAGGTCGGCTTTGAAATGAGCCGTTGTTCCTGTTGTCGGTTCTCTATCATGCACATAGTACATGGGACTGTGTAACATGCAGTTCCTGGCCTTAGCGATAAGATGAGATAAACTTTATTGATCCGGAGGAAATTACAGATTACAGCAGCGATGATGCTGGCATGTATGGCACGTGATCACTGAGGCCAATGATGGGCTGCACTGACAGGTACTAGATGTAGGGACCACCTGAGCAAAAGCACTGGAATGGTGGGGACTTTGCAATATGTTATTATTATTTTTTTTAATTATTATTATGCTGTTATATTGCTTGCTGTGGATTTTTAGAAAATCCCCTCAAACCCTTGAAGCTAAGTAAATTAAGAGGACGTGACTGCAAAATAATTAATCAAAATTCAACCGCATGCTTGTGACATTTGTGTCCTCGCAGTTGTTTGGTAATCGTAGTCTTCCAGTTACTATAATGCTGTTTTTCAAGTATATACCTAACTCTTTATATGGTATCGTGAGACGTGTGTAATGGATTTATAATATGTTTCATGTGGTGAACAGGATTTATATAGCTTTGTATTTGTCTTGGTAACAGCATCTATTGCCTTCTGGTGTATTGTTTTGCTAATATTACTTAACTTGCCGGCCTTCTTCTCCCCATGCTTTGCATCTGATAAGTTTTTATTTTCTTCCATCAACAGCTTGTAGCAATATATGAAGAACAAGATCCACATCATGGGGGAGACGGCACAAGCGCCAGCTCTACTGGCACTCAGAGCCCGGAAATCTTTGGAAGTGAACTTGGAACAAACAGTATATCCGCTTTCCAGCCTTACCAAGCAACAAGTGAAATTGAGGTCACCCCTTCAGTTCTGCGAACAAGTAGGTAGCATTATGATTTCACCAAACTGGCACCAATATGAAATAATCTTGAGTATTCTAGATGGGATGTGTTTGACGTTTCACCTTGTCTCCCCAGCTTTACTAAATGGATGAAATGTTAGATTTTGAAAGTTCTGTCTTTTATGGATGTAGAGATACATAATATGCTTAGTTTGATCATTTGCATAATGCGCTGAAATACATCAGAATCACTGTATATTGTTACTATAAGATCTCTTTTGAAGTTCAACCACAGGTCCTGCCCGCTGTAGAAGTAGCAAAGTATAGTACAAAATGGACATCCCTTTCTTTAACACATAGTAACATGTTGAGAAGAAGTTTACGCTGGGGCTGCATGGAATTCTTGGCAGTGGCACCGAGCAATCTTTGGTAGCGCAACAGTTTTTGTGGCCAAAGTCGATGTGGAGTCATTAAGCCAAACCTTTGACTCCAACTTGGACTCCTCAATTTCCTGGAATTCGACTCCAATTCCAACTACACCAAAATGGACACCGGCTTCATGACTGACTCCACAGCCCTGGTGTGCAGTCAATAAGCCAAACCTATGACACTCCAATTTCCCTGATCTTGACTCCAACTCTACCAAAATGGACTCTGACTCCACAGCCCTGGCCTAAAGTATGCATTAAAGTGTTGTCCACTTTAGACTATGCATTGTTGTTTAGAAGGCTTCTCCAATGGTAAAATGATTAGATTGACCCAACATTATAATTCCAAATGGATACACAGGGCTTGTTAAAATTCATGTACATGCAGGGTCCT
Source organism: Allobates femoralis (assembly GCA_033576535.1). Classification (NCBI taxonomy): domain Eukaryota; kingdom Metazoa; phylum Chordata; class Amphibia; order Anura; family Aromobatidae; genus Allobates; species Allobates femoralis. Next base: position 522,594,476 of record JARQOC010000005.1, read on the forward strand.
CCAGAACTTCCGCTATTTGACTCTCCTCCTGCTCCTCTCCGCCTGGTTGAGATTAATTTATACAGTAGGTCTCTGATTAAGCATAACTTTTTTAACTTTGGCAATTTTTACAAATTTACATCTAAATATAAAGTCCTTCCAATCCAGCTGAGTCTGCTGGAAAGGAGATGAAGGGGAGCCACACAGCGGACTTTTTTCTAAACACCCCACTTCTTAAAAGTACTTAGCCAGCACAGACTGAATGAAATTTGATTGAATGTTCTTCTTTATGGAGCCAGAGAAGGATGGAGTTAGAAGACAGACATGTAGAAGGTCAACTGAAAGGTTTGGCCACACCAAGGGTGCTCCTAGCGCCTACTTGGTTTGGACAGTCATTCTGTGCTGACAGTCTCCCTTTAAAACTAGTTTCTGTAATGCCATTGATATCAGGGAGACTCTGTATTTTATATTGCATATGATGACACATATTTGCTGACCAGTTCCCAAACTTCTTAGTGTTGTAACGTAAGATAGAAAAAAGTAAGTGAAGATCCGAGAAGAGTGAAAAAAATCACTTTGCTTTGACCATGATGTCAGGTTTTCCTCCAGGTCGTCCACTCAAAGTAATAACTTATGCAGCAATCATAAATGTATGTTGAATTAATAGTTAATGGACTCTGAGATGATTGAGGGATCACATAAACAGGCTGAAGTGACCCAAGTACATAATGCGCTGAGCTAGTAGGAGAGGTCACCACGACTGAAGAGGGACATTTCAGACCATGTAGATTCAGTTGTACGCAAGTGAAATAAATTACATCTTTTTTTTTTTTAATACATCCTCCTTTCAATTCTAATATTATGCCCAGGCTTTTTTCTTTTAAGGACCTCTTGCTAATTTAGCACGACACAAAAGCCTGGTAATGTGTTAGGCATTATGAGGACATTTACGTAACCAGCATAATTTAGTTTGAAAGAGCCGGGAGAAGATGCATCTGAATTGCGTAAATAGACTGTGCCGTTAATTATAAGGTCTGCTGTGTAGTATAGGAAGCAACACTCATTGTACATAAGACTTTGATGACTGAGTTTGGAGAACTTCAATTTGTGTCCATGCTGTATCTTTTAATTGGGCATTTGGAAAATTTTACATCTGTACATCCAGCTGGTCTCATAATGCGCTGATGAAGTCCATCCAGATCAGGCTTACTTTTTATAAAGAGCTTTTGAGATTCAGCGTTCAGAACAAACTTGTAAAATGTGTGTAATGGAATATAATAAAGTGGACCTGATTGCAGTGATCTTCAGTTCAACATTTATGTCCTTTCTAAGGGCCACGTCACACGCACAGATAATTGTGCAGATTGTTCGCAGATCTCTGGTTGCAGTGAAATCATGGACACATTGTTACATTTGTACACAGCCACAAAATGGAACAATGTGTCCATGATTTCACTGCAACCAGAGATCTGCAAACAATCTCTGCACAGATATCTGTGTGTGTGAGACGTGGCCCTAAGACAACAGTTAATTGATGTCTTAAGGAAGCAGTACTGTGCCATGCTTCAAAGAACCGAGACCAGCGGACTGGCAATGTCCCCACTAGCCTCAATGAAAGGGCGTGGTGGGGTAAGACACTTCAAATATATTAAGTGGTGCTTGCTACTTGATCAGTTTGGCGCATCTTCTCAGTGGTGTGCGCCTCCTTTCTCCTCATCAAAAATGCTGCTTCAGTGAGGGATTTGTGAAACCTATACCACTAAAGTTGCTTACATTTTTTTCATGAGTTCGGCTCTGGCTTTATATAGCCACCAAGCTCCGTCCTACCTGTTCTTCAACCAGTTTTGTTGACCTGGCATATGTCTATAGGAAAAACATCTAGACTCCAAAGTATTGCAACTTTCAAGTGTTTTATGCCAGGCAACTGTCGTAACTACTTTGACGAGTTGGCCTCCAATTGTTTTTACCATGTATTAAGGGCTTTTCACACTAGCATTTCTGTCTGGATCCGGGAGATCCGGACAGAAAACCGCATCTGCCACATTTGACGCCCAGTGGCCGCACTTGCTGTACACTTGCGGCAAGCCCCATGCATTGTCTTTGGGGCTTGCGGTATTGCCGTGATCCGTCACTTGCGGCAGTTGAGGCTACGAAACAAATGCAGCTGGCCGCATTTTTTTTTTTTTTTTTTGCGGCCACCACTGCCGCAAGTGCCAGATCGCGGCAATACTGCACTTGTTTCAAGCCCCAAAGACAATGCATGGGCTTGTCGCAAGTGCGGCCGTTAGGCGGCATATGCGGTTTTCTGTCTGGATCTGCCAGATCCGGACAGAAACGCTAGTGTGAAAGGGGCCTTGCTTGTACAAATTGAGTGCCCAACAACTTTTTATATAACTCTGGTAAATCAAAGTAAAACCACATTTTTTTTTTTTTTTTACATTTTTTTTACTGTAGTTGAGCAGGAACCTGGTACAGCGGTCATGTTGGTAGAGATTGGCTGGGTAGCCACAGACTATGCATCTCATCCACCTGCCAGTATTCCCAGCTCCTCTTCTAATAAATATTATCCAGCTTGATGTCATTGTGATATCAGAAGAGGTGCTGGCAAGTATGAAGAGTTTGTAGAGCTCCGGTCCAGAAGCCACAGACTACCGATATAGCTGCTGGACCAGGATCCTGCTAATTTCTTCCTTAACAATAGTTTTTTTTTTTTACTATGTCACATGTACCGTATATACTCGTGTATAAGCCGACTTTTTCAGCCCAGAAATTGGGCTGAAAAGTCCCCCCCTCGGCTTATACACGAGTCATATACTTTTGTGCGAGGTGGGGGCTGTGTCCGGGAGCAGGAGGAGGCTGGAGGAGGTGGGGGAAGGCTATAATATGAGCGGCTCCTGACGTGGAGCCGCTCATAACTTATTCATGATATGCACTGCATCCCCCGCCCATCTGCGGGGGGAACAGTGCATATCCCATTACAGGCTCCCCATAACAATATGGCTCCCCCACCACAGTAAAGCCTCCCCATGCTGCCGCTGGTCAGTGTACAATAAATAGTGTTATTAGCTCTTACCCTCTCTCAGGGCTCAGTGCATTCTCCCTCCTCCCTCCTCCCTGCGTGTCATGTGACCGGCCGGTGACATCATCACGGTGAGCCCCGGTCACAGGACAAGCAGGAAGGAGGGAAGATGCACAGCCAGGACCGAGGGTAAGAGCTAATAACACTATTTATTTTACAGTGAGCAGTGCAGCATGGGGAGCCCTTACTGTGAGGAGGAGGGGGGGGGGGGGCGCCAGCAGCCTGTGTAACCTCTGTGCTGCTGGGAGCAGCCTGTGTAACCTCTGTGCTGCTGGGAGCAGCCTGTGTAACCTCTGTGCTGCTGGGAGCAGCCTGTGTAACCTCTGTGCTGCTGGGAGCAGCCTGTGTAACCTCTGTGCTGCTGGGAGCAGCCTGTGTAACCTCTGTGCTGCTGGGATCAGCCTGTGTAACCTCTGTGCTGCTGGGAGCAGCCTGTGTAACCTCTGTGCTGCTGGGAGCAGCCTGTGTAACCTCTGTGCTGCTGGGAGCAGCCTGTGTAACCTCTGTGCTGCTGGGGGCAGCCTGTGTAACCTCTGTGCTGCTGGGGGCAGCCTGTGTAACCTCTGCTGCTGGGGGCAGCCTGTGTAACCTCTGTGCTGCTGGGAGCAGCCTGTGTAACCCTGTGCTGCTGGGAGCAGCCTGTGTAACCTCTGTGCTGCTGGGAGCAGCCTGTGTAACCTCTGTGCTGCTGGGAGCAGCCTGTGTAACCTCTGTGCTGCTGGGAGCAGCCTGTGTAACCTCTGTGCTGCTGGGAGCAGCCTGTGTAACCTCTGTGCTGCTGGGAGCAGCCTGTGTAACCTCTGTGCTGCTGGGGGCAGCCTGTGTAACCTCTGTGCTGCTGGGAGCAGCCTGTGTAACCTCTGTGCTGCTGGGAGCAGCCTGTGTAACCTCTGTGCTGCTGGGAGCAGCCTGTGTAACCTCTGTGCTGCTGGGAGCAGCCTGTGTAACCTCTGTGCTGCTGGGAGCAGCCTGTGTAACCTCTGTGCTGCTGGGAGCAGCCTGTGTAACCTCTGTGCTGCTGGGAGCAGCCTGTGTAACCTCTGTGCTGCTGGGAGCAGCCTGTGTAACCTCTGTGCTGCTGGGAGCAGCCTGTGTAACTCCTGTGCTGCTGGGGGCAGCCTGTGTAACTCCTGCGCTGCTGGGGGCAGCTTGTGTAACCCCTGCGCTGCTGGGGGCAGCCTGTGTAACCTCTGCGCTGCTGGGAGCAGCCTGTGTAACCTCTGTGCTGCTGGGAGCAGCCTGTGTAACTCCTGCGCTGCTGGGGGCAGCCTGTGTAACTCCTGCGCTGCTGGGGGCAGCTTGTGTAACCCCTGCGCTGCTGGGGGCAGCCTGTGTAACCCCTGCGCTGCTGGGGGCAGCCTGTGTAACCTCTGCGCTGCTGGGGGCAGCCTGTGTAACCCCTGCGCTGCTGGGGGCAGCCTGTGTAACCCCTGCGCTGCTGGGGGCAGCCTGTGTAACCCCTGCGCTGCTGGGGGCAGCCTGTGTAACCCCTGCGCTGCTGGGGGCAGCCTGTGTAACCCCTGCGCTGCTGGGGGCAGCCTGTGTAACCCCTGCGCTGCTGGGGGCAGCCTGTGTAACCCCTGCGCTGCTGGGGGCAGCCTGTGTAACCCCTGCGCTGCTGGGGGCAGCCTGTGTAACCCCTGCGCTGCTGGGGGCAGCCTGTGTAACCCCTGCGCTGCTGGGGGCAGCCTGTGTAACCCCTGCGCTGCTGGGGGCAGCCTGTGTAACCCCTGCGCTGCTGGGGGGAGCCTGTGTAACCCCTGCAGCGCTGGGGGGAGCCTGTATACACTGTGCTGGAGTCCATCCTCGGCTTATACGCGAGTCAATAAGTTTTCCCAGTTTTTGGGGGCAAAAGTAGGGGGGTCGGCTTATACACGGGTCGGCTTATACACGAGTATATACGGTAATTGTTATGTATGTGGACAATCTTAAGACCACCTATTGTTGTACCTATTTAAACCAGTCTGATCAGGAGCAGACTTCAATTGGACAACGCCTGGAGACTATGAATAACATGAATAACCTTCCTTACATTAATGTGCCAATTTAACCCTTTTATAGTTACCTAAAGGATAATGTTATACTTTTACCATACACTGCTAAAATAATGGACATTTATCTATGTAGCCGTGCCATACAATGCCTAAGTAAATACCACTTTACAGTGATCAAGTTCCGACTCCTCTCAATAACTAAAAGTGCCTACAGAGGACAAACTAACATCAGAAAAGTGCTATTGTGACTCTTCATCCTCTATCAGGGACCAAGTGTCTTTCGGTCTGCGCCGCTGCTCCAATGAGTATCAAAAAACACTGGAGTGCTTTGAAACAAGATATCTTCAGCTTTATTTTCCAACGCGTTTCGGAGCTAACACCCAGCTCCAGCTTTATTTTCCAACGCGTTTCGGAGCTAACACCCAGCTCCTTCCTGAGGAAGGAGCTGGGTGTTAGCTCCGAAACGCGTTGGAAAATAAAGCTGAAGATATCTTGTTTCAAAGCACTCCAGTGTTTTTTGATACTCATTGGAGCAGCGGCGCGGACCGAAAGACACTTGGTCCCTGATAGAGTTTCACACCCACGTTGTGGAAGTGTGGTCCCGGCTGCGGCTGCTGTGTTTGAGCGATAAAGCTAGTTGTGGGCTTCACAACTAAATCAGGTGAGCAGGTTTCATACTGTATGAGATTTGATTCCTATCGAGGATAAGACCCTATGCGCATTCTCATTTTATAGATTGTGACTCTTGACTGCCATCCATTAGATCAAGCCACCTTCTACTATTGTTCCATGGGAGGAAGGAAAGTCAAGGAATGCAGTACAATGCTCTTGGCTCCTGATGGTCAGGTGGATGTTGCATTGATAAGTACTACCTGCCTAAGCTTTGTTGAAGACCATATACATACCATCATAGCAATACCTTTCCCAAGTGGCCGCAGGATAGTGCACACTGCAAAAATTGTTCAGGACCTGTTTAAGCAACATGGGACTTGACATGAAAATTCTCAAACTGATCGAGCACCTGTTGGAAATGCTAGAAAACCAAGCTCAATCCTTGAATGCCACATCAAGCAATTTACTAGTTTTAAAGAATCTGCTGCCAAAGTTCTGGTGTCTATTACCACAAGACAATTCCGGAGGTTTTGCACAGTTGAAGTCTCGATTGCTTGAAGCTGTTTTGTCAGCAGACAAGCGACCTTCACAATATTAGGCCAGAGGTTCTTAGTAGAACTTTTTATACTTATTAATGTATATCACAAATATCTCTTCCACAGTGCTTTCCACACACCGTGATCACTGTGCCCGTTGAAGCTCACAATTGAAGTTCCTTATAAATGTCTTTGGCGTACAGGATGAAACTGGAGAACATGAAGGACACTAGAAAAAAACTTCATGACAGGGGACCTAAGTGCAAACCAACAATCTTGATAGACCCCACTAAAACATATATTTTTATTAAAAATGAAGTAACGGCACTGAAGATGAAAATCATCAGAAAGCCAAGACTGGGTGTGCATCAAAGATAGCTGAAGTTCAGTGTAAGTCTAACTCATTATCCAAAATACAACTATGTGTAAATGACCCACTCCAGGGCCTTGGGGTTCCTGGGCGTTGTAGTGTGGGATGTCACGAGTGGTTTGTGACCGGGCTCGTGGCCCTGGTGGTTGCTGAAAAAGGGGGTTAAACGAAAAATAAAATGTCTTCGTGACGCCACCTATGGTGTACGGTGATGGCATCGGCGCTGCTGCAGACCTCCGGGGATGATGGATGCGGCAGCTACATGGGTGACGCTCCCCGTAGGTGGAGCGGAGTCCCCGGGCAATGATGGAAGAAAAGGGAGAATCCACACAGGGTGGCGGCTCCTCAGGTAGAGCTGCAGGCTGACCGTCTCTGAGAGCAGCAGGATGGCTCCTCTGGCGCAGACAATAAACATACCACCCAGCTTTAGTCTCTGAACCGGGTTTACTGGTGACTCAGGCAGTATGGTAGTCTTTACACACACAGTTTTCGGGTACTGCTAGCCTGGGTAGTCACCAGAGGATTAGGAAGTTTCACAGGTGACCCTCCGTGATGTGCTTCCTCTGCCTTTCATCTGTCCTTACTGTCCCGCGCACAGAGCCCACCGCCAGTCACCACGGATCCTTACGGAGTCTAACGCCCTCGGAGTCTTCAGTGTGGAGTCTGTCACCTCTGGGCCTACTCTTGGAGTCTATTGCTCTCCTGACCTCCTTGACCCTATGTGGGGCCCTAAAGGAATTATGCCGGGGTTGCCGCAACCTCTAAAGAGGTAAATGCTGTCCAGGTTCTGCGGCTCGGGGATGAACACCCACACCGCCTCGGAGCCGGTCCTCCTGTGTCTGACTGACCCTTCTGGTCGGTATTACCTGGTCCAGGTTCGGGCACACCGTAATCCCTGGTACCTCTAGGGTCCCTTCAGTTCCTGGGCCACCTCTCCTGAGGTTCCCTTCACTGCGCTTCTTACAGGGTGTCCCTCCAACTAATTTCTCTCACTCACTGATTTTCCCGCTCTCCACTACACTACATAAGCTCCTCCCCCGGACCAGTTCCCTAGCAACAGTTAACCCTATTGGTCTGTTAACTTAAAGTGTGTGGGTACGTGTGGTAAGGGTCCTTGATTGATATCCCAGTTTCCTGGTCACAGGATTCTACACACTCTGGTCTGGTGTAGTACCCTTCGTGGCATCCTGACCAGTGGGTGCCGAATAAACTATTGAGCTTCTTGCGTGGGAGTTGGCACCTAAAAAAAAAAAAGCAATATGCCATCTTTAATCACAGTACCTAATTGTACTGTAGAAATAGGTGGAAACCATAAACAATTTCCACAGACAATACATGATAGCATTTATTCTTTGTACCTACACATTTTCCCTACTGTTTCTGCTGTTCATCTGGGATTTAAGAGAGAGCTGGAAGGCGCTGACAATGAGCACTATATAACTTCTATGGCCGCCTAGTAGATAGAATGCTGCATACCCAACAGAAATCCATACAAACACAGGGAGAGCATACAAATAGAGATGCACACCTTTCAAGGTTCGGTTGGGTTTGGGTTGCCAAACTTGCCGGTGTTGAGTAAACTTGTTCGCAATTCGGTTGCTTACATTGCAAGCACTGGAGTGACATAGCTGTGGTAGGTACAGTTGGTTCTTGACCCAGTGTGAGCCGCGTGCCGTGTTTGATTGCTTTGCACTGGCTTAGAAGCACAGTTTTCTCGTGGTATAGAACTGAACTGCCTGTCAGTGGCTTCCATTGAGGTTTGGGTCACGTACATTGATTCTACATACAAACTCCTTGCAGATGTTATTCTTGGAGGGATTGAACCCAAGACCTCAGTGCTGCAATATGTTGCTGCAAAGCACAGTGCTAACCACCGAGCCACCCGTGTTTATGTGAAATAATTATTTTTATTGCCCTCCTTAGGTAATCATATTGGCAACATTGCAGAATTAGAAGGTGTTCTGCCTTCACCCCACATAATCCCATACCTATTAAAATCTTTCTATATAAATTTGTGAGTATTACGCCTTCCTGTGGTCCGTGCAGTGATCCCGCCGGTATTTGATGCTGATGTCTTTCTCTTTTCCCTGGTTGTAGGTGGTTAGTTCACAGCTGATGATTGTTAAAGCAAACTGATGTTTATTCCCTGCTGAAATGTGAACACAAGGAGCAGGTGAAAATTGGCAATCCTAATGAGCAGCTTGGCAGGTCAAACGAGATGCGAGGCAGAGAGGAGTCCACCTTTTGCTAAAGCAAGTGTTTGTCTCGCTGTAGCGAATCTTCAGACCTTTAAAATAAAAATGGGGCAACAGAGTCCGGCGTGTTTTTTTTTAATGCAGCGCGGATGTGCAGGCTTCCTGCTGCACGCCTTTTTATATTGCAGTTATTTATTCACATCGAGTCTTTGGAGATAAAATCTGTTTAGAAACACATTGCTTACATTTACAAAGAAGGAAACAATCTCTTCAGACAGCACCAAGTGAATGAAACGTTCCCCGGATTCATGGAGCATAATGCAAATGCAAAATTGCTGCCACTCTTATCATGGACGACGCGGTTGCGATGAATGCCTTATTTTATCTTTCAAATGGGTTCTGAGAAAATATGGAATGTTTTGATCGTTCATTGTCTACTGGTATATTTACCACGTATGTCTGATAATATCCCCCTTACGTTGCTCAATATGGCATTAGACGTTAGTAAGGAGCCATAAAGCCAAGCGAATAATAATCAGCTTTCTACATAACGCCTGTAACGTTTCCAGTAAGGATATCCATGCTAATAAGTAAACGTGATTGCTTGACTGCTAGCTGCGGAGGGGATTCTGTTTTATGTGCTTGATATTTACATGTCTTCATAACCTTAAATATCTGGGGAGGGGTCCAGTCTCTCTGTAGATATTTTATCTTAAGCTTAATGTGAGAATCCACCAGACACACAGATTATAAGTGCAGCACATTCAGGAAAGTGCAACTCTCACCAGTCATTTCAATGACTGGTTGCTGTGTATGCCATACAAAGTAACCAGCTGTCAGTCATTGCTGAGAGCATTCCCCAATACTCCAGACTCTCAGCTAATATCATGGCTAATAAGGCTGAGTTCATATGTGCCATAATCATCGTTAGAACGGATCCGCAGCAATCTGTTGGGAAAAATAGTTCTTATAACACAAGTTTTTTTTGCCTATTTGAAAAATTGATTTTTGCAGGATCCGTATTTTTTTAAGTGGGAGTCTATGGAAAATGGATTCATGAACTGATTGCTATTTAGTTTGTGAAGAATCCATTTTTGTGCTTACTGGATTAGTTTCAAATAGAGGATAAATAGCAATCTGATAATGGATCCGTTCTCCATAGACTGCAATATTGAAAAAAACTCATGCAGCAAAAATCTATTTGTTCAAAACAGGACAAGAAATGTAAGTTTGCTCAACGGATTGCTGCAGGATTCATTCTAACGGGTGATTACTGGACATGTACAGTCAGCCTAAAGACCCTGTCACACATAATGACGCACCAGCAATAACGATATGCCGAGATCGCTGGTGCGTCGTTTTCACATCCTTGGTAAGATGTCAAACAGGAGTCTCACCAGCGATGTCACCAACGACTTCAGCAACGATCCAGAATTATACCGGGGTCGTTGGGAATAGTCACTCCATAGCGTAGCATTGAGATCGTTGGTCATTGTCCCTTTCAAACACAACGATGTAGCGCTCCCAGCGGGAGTGCAACGACGTGGAAATGACCCAGAGCAGTGTATAACGATCAATGATCTCACAGCAGGGGCCAGATCGTTGGTACATGTCACACATAACGAGATCGTTAGCGGGATCGTTGTTGCGTCACAAAATCTGTGAAGTTACAACGATCTCATTAGCAATCTCGTTATTTGTGACAGGGCCTTAAATGTGCACAGTGCCAAACATACCTAGTACATAGACTGGGGTGGATTGGAATGCCAGAAAATAATTCCTTGAAAAGGTTACATCAGTTACAAATTAGTATCTGCAGAGAACTAATAAAAACGTGACCCAGCAAACACCCAACATGCATTTTACAAATTCTTCATTGTCCATTGTATTTTGATTACTCCTATTGGCTAAAAAGGAACCAACAAAGTGGTCCCTTACCCAGTAAAGAAAAAAAATGCAGAGGCCAAAGTATTTGCAAAATAATGAAAAAATTAGTTTTTAGTAAAGGTGTTTCCAGGTGTTAGGTCTGCAGTCTTGTGAATCCTTGCAGTGTACGTGCTGTTGAGATTCTCACGTGACTATACCATGCAGACATGCATCAAGTGCTGACTAGATGTGAACTGGAAGGGAAAATAGCCAATAAGCTGCTGTAGTTTGGTGATCCGTTCATTCTCAGAGCTACAGATATGGTTGCTAATGTTGATGGTCCACATTTTTATGATATTCCAAAGGCCATGTGCCTAGAGCGGTTGTGGGGAATCCCATGCCACGAGGGCCGCCAACAGTGCAGGTTTTCAAGATTTCCTAAGCATTGCACAAGTTATAATCTAATCACCTGCACTTGTGATGATTCCAACCCCTGTGCAATGCTAAGGAAATCCTAAAAACCTGCACTGTTGGTGGCCCTCGAGGCCTGGAGTTCTCCACCCCTGACCTAGAGCTTGTGTGATGGCACATGGCATCCCGGCTTCTGTGTACTGCTGAGCAATCGTGCTTTCCTTGTACTTTCAAGACATCCAACCTGCCATCATTTTTTATGTCTGGTTCCATATGAATAGACTTTAGACAACCATGCTACATTCCTCAGCTTGCTTTAATAAGGTTTTTTCCTGGTCTGTGGTTGACTAGTGCTTCTACTTGTACTGTTCAAAAAACTTTACTAAGTACCTAGCATATACGGTATTTGGTTGTACAATCCTCATATTGTGCTGGGTACCTGGTAGCAACCAATTCATTGATCTGAGTTCACTGATTTTCATTGTGACCCTTTAATAAACTGCAACAAGTCCGTTAATTAAACTTCTTCCCTTATTCCACCAGCATCTTTAAGTGGAACTGGATGCTTCCAACTTAGTGCAGACAGTTTGGGTGAAGACACTTTTCTATACCTAGTGACTTTACGCTGTTTCAAAAAGCAAGGTTTGTTAAGACATTGGGGTGATTGTTGTGTAAGAACTCCGCCGTCCACACTGAGCCCAAACCTCAACCCCATCCAACATCTTTGAGATGAACTAGAAGAGAATTTGTGAGCCCGGATCTCTCCTCCGACAAACTGGGTCTGACCTCACAGTCGTTCTTGTACATCATTGGCCAGAAATTCCAAGAGACGCCTCCAAAATCTTGTAGAAATTCTGCCCCCTCCTTATAAACATCAGTGACATAGAATCAGGTGTCATAAAGGCACCTGTAGATGTAATGTGTGGGTATTCTGATATTTTTGTCCATTATTAATATAAAAAAAAAACTATATATATTACGCTTCCATGTCATGTATTTTCATTTCCTATTTTCGGCCAGATTATATTTAATCCCCCTGCATTACAGCTTTATCAGCACTGGTGTCTTTCTCCAAGCAGCCATGCTGTATTATGTTGAGCTTTGGCAGAAAAAAAATTGGCTCTGAGCAGCGTTCACTGGTGTCAGCTACAACCAGTTGATAAAAATCTTGTTAACTGCTGAGATCTCCAGAAGGGGTTTAGTCGCTTTTTTGCTGGCGCCAGAATAGCTTTCTGTGTTTCATTGCCCGGCCTCACGGTCATGATTTGCTATTAGACTCTTCAGGGTTAGAATTTGGAGTAATGAACCTAAATGAAAAGCAGTTGCAATTATATCCTATAACAAAATATTCAGGTAAAACGTCCTTGCTTATCTACTACACATTTTACTCTTAGTTTATTTCTAATTAGAAATAACTATTCTGTACATCAGGTTTTTTGTTGGTTATTTGTCAGTAAAATTGAATACATTGTTCTTTTTGTTGCTTATAAATAACTACTTTACAACATGTCTCAAGAAATTCAAAGCTAAAGATTTTTGTTTTATTTGCAGCAAATAAGAAATCGTCAAACTAATAAAAAAGAAACATCAGACCCCAAATAATGCAAAGAAAACAAGTTCAATATTCATTTAAAAACACCTAAACCTAATGTTATTAATCAGAATCAGAGTTTCTAGAAATCCAATATGTGAATAAACATGGTTTTTAATACTTTCATTGTGTCATTGGGGCATGCTTTACTACCAGTCTTGCAACACGGCTTTTGGTGAAACTTTAGTATTCATCTCATGCGCACAAATGTAAGGCTGGGCCTTCCTAGCTGCGGCCGGATCGTCCTTGGTTACGGCGCTGGCAGGGGTATCAGCCCGGGGCTGGTTTTTAGCTCCATAGGATACTATCGGGCTGCTGTGACTGATGGCAATAATCTGCATCCGTGGCTGTATATGCCGGAATGTATCACAGAGACAAGAGCGGGTGGTCCCGGGGCTCCAAAAACCGCTTTGACATGTCACCGTTTTGAGATCGGCAATGATAAAATACATCCACTTTCCAGGAATGCTTTAGGAGAAGCAGAAGAATGTGAGAAGTAATTGCCAGTCCAGCTCATGTTGCAGGTCCCATAAGTTTAACCTATGGAGTCAAAATCAATGGGTCCTGGTTATCACCTCGTGTCACATGCTTTCCACCAGCCTTCACGCGCTGCTGTGAACCTTTGACCTTGGCAGTTACTTCTTTGTTTGATGGCTTGTGACTATCCATCTTCTCTTGATTACTTTCCAGAGGTTTTCAATGGGGTTCAGGTCTGGAATTGGGCTGGCCATGACAGGGTCTTGATGTGGTGCTCCTTCATCCACACATTGATTGACCTAGCTGTGTGGCATGGGGCATTGTCTGCTGGAAAAAAAAAAAGTCCTCAGAGTTGGAGAACATTGCTGAGCAGAAGGAAGAAGTGTTTTCAGAGGATAATTTGTAGCGGCTTGATTCATACGTCCTTCGCAAAAGATTAACCTGCCCAATTCCAGCCTTGCTGAAGCATCCCCAAATATCACCAGATCCTCCACCAAATTTTACAGTGGGGCAAGACATTGTGGCTTGTATGACTCTCTAGGTCTCCGTCTAACCATTAGACGACCAGGTGTTTGGCAAAGCTGTGACGTTAGCAACCATCTCACTAACAATCTCGTTACGTGTGACAGGGGCTTTAATAGGTCTCCCATTGTGGTGTGTTTTAATCCTTTGGCTTGGAACTGTGCAATATTTGTTTCCCGTCTCTCTGTATGTAAAGTCCTTTATATAAATAAAAAGCAAAATAAAATCCTCCTTCGTTGCTTAATAACCGAAATGAGGATCGCTATGTTTCCCCATGTGTTTTCATGATTGGTGTGAACAGTGATTTTTGAGTGATGGATTGTTTCACACTCCTTTATCAGGCAGGATTACAATGACCGGTAACACCGCTATACACATCTGATAGCACAGGTTCTACCAATCACAACAACCCATGTCACAGCTCTTCTTCACTCAAATGACCTTTGCACATGCTCATTAGATGCTCTAATGGAAAAGATAGCATCTAAGTCATTCTATAACTGCTTTGTACATATGGATTTCTTAAAGCAATAAAAAGTTTAAAGGGGTTGTCCGAGCTAAACTGCTTCTGCAGTCACTCTGTGTCTCTTCAGAATTATCAATCCTCCCAGTGAGCACTGCAAAGTTTTGCGGGTTTCTATGCTGGGATGGACCGCAGTTATACGATACGCATGTTCCCAGTTTCAACACAATTAGTGAGCGCAGCCTTACTCAATTCGAATGTAAGGAGCAAGGCTGTGCCCACTAGACGGCAGCTCCTACTAGTCGGACACACCTTCTTCGTATACTTGTATTGAGCAGGGCTGCGTCTACTAATTGGGGGCTATGGCTGGGAATATGCATACCGCATAACTGAGGTCCGTTCCTGGCTTCAAAACCAGTGGATCCTCACATCGCACAGTGCGGATGCTGACAGGATTGATAATTCTGCAGTCACACAGAGACACAGTGACTACAGAATTATCAGTTTTCGACCGGACAACCCCTTTTAAATGGCTAAAATGAACAGTGTAAAAATTACATGTATAGAAAAGAACAGCATCAATAGCTTGGCAGCCAGTCAATGAGCTTCATCTACATGTGTACAGCCTCTGGGTTAAGGTGCATGCCCTTTAAAGCACAACTCCAGTGCTGAAGTGGTGCTTCCAATCTAAGGTCCTCTAAGGATCCTTTTCATACATTCACTTTCTGCTGCCTCCACGTGTAACTACCTTGCTCCTGTATCGCGGTGCCATCTTGTGCCGTTATCTTTTTACTGTCCGAAAGTTGCACTCAAGCTGCCGGCACGTCACAAACTGAATATACGAGTAAGGTCAAGAACCTTAGATTAAAAGCACCACTCCAGTAGTAAAATAAATAGTGCTGAAGTGCTGCTTTAATAAGTTTGGGCCATTTTGGGTTTTCCACACAACAGGAGTAGACATTAACATGTTCTAAGAGGGGAGCGTAAGGGAACGTGCACATGTCAGAACTAGAGAGTGTTCTGGACACTGTGTTGCTGTGTTCTTCCACAAAATAGACTCAAGTACCTCCGTGCGAGAAATTGACTTGGTGCGGATAGGACAGCGGAGCGGCAGGTCAGTTTATGTAGAAGCACAATGGACATGAGATTTCTATAAATCCCATACCCTGTTCTAGTACTGTATAACCATGTTTTGGATGGAGCGAAAATGTGTTGCATCCACAATGTCACTAGGTCCGATCGTGCACTCACCCTAAGATGGCAAAAGGCTTACATATATGCGTATTGTTGCATGCAACACCCTATAAATTTCCCTCTTAAATCTCTTTACATATTAGCTGTAAGCTGGTTGAATGTGCCGATTTTGGAGGTAATAAACAAGCAGTTGATGTGTATGTGAGTCTCCCGAGGAGGGTTGAGGGGGAGATTGGGAATCTCCACAGTGATTATTCTGTACTATGCTTCTTGAGGTGTCTGGCAGTGGCTTTTTCCTCTTTCCCCATTAGTGAGGCATGAGCACTCTGCAGAGTGGAGGCCTTGTGTGGGGGGAGGAATGAGCTCTCTTGAGAATGTACGTTTGGCCAACTTTAGTGTTTGGACACATTCACTTTGACCTTAAAGAGCGCAGTCTGTTTTGGGGGCATAAAGATGTGTTTTTTTCCCAAAAAACAAAGCCGGTCTTATCCATAGGTTGTGCTAGTGTTGCAGTTTAGCCGCATTCTAATGAATAAAGCAAATTATCACATCACTTGATGCTAGTTCAGATGTGAGGAGGTTGTGGTGCAAAACACAAGTCCGTGAATACTATTTCTATCGAACATATAGAGCCACCGTCTGCTCTTGGAAAGCTTTTTCCTTCGGCATCATCTTGTTGCAATTTTAAACAAGTTTTAATGTTCTATGATGAAGTTCTCACTTTCGTTCTCCTCTTATCTGTGTCTTCACTGAAGCACTTATCACTTTGAAGTAGTCGCTGGTACCCGGCGTTGTAATTAACTTCAAAGTTTCGCTTCAACTTTCCGCGCATATCTTTGGAACGTCTGCACATTAGCTCCACTTACTGCCGAAAAAGAAGTGTCAGAGTGTGATCAATGACTCCAATTCTAGCCTGTCCCTCGTTACACCATTTGCTTGGCTCTTTTTCCTCTTCCCGTATTCATCTTCCTTTTTTTTTTGTGCAGTGATGACCTGGTTCCTTTTTATTAGAAAAAAAGTAATATCCAAATAAATAAGCGACACGGCTGACGAGCTACTTTTTGCACAAAACGGGCCGTCGTTAACTTCATGGCCGGTGTTCAGGGACAGAGCGAGTGCCACTTACAGGTCGGCTGCTTTATTATGGAAGCTGCTCTGTTCCATTGGCTTTGGAAAGGCGCATATAATTACATGCATTGTTGTTGACGCTCGGAATAAATGTGCGACTGAACATTTCTTTTCCCGGAAATGAGACTTCAATTGCATTGTGGCCCTTACACATAGATAACCTTGTCCAAATCTGATGGGAAACAATACCGCCACATATTTGTCTATGAAAAGCGGTTCTCTCTGTCACAAAGATAACCTTTCATCACAAAAATCTTATCATTCGTAAAAGAAAAGCCGGAATGAAGATGGAAAAAAAACCTGACTGCAGATGATATTTTTTTTTATTTTAAATGTCAAGTCTGTTCATGGAATAAAGTGCGGCTGCCTGATGAACATGTCACATTGCAGGCCTTTATTTTTTTTTTTCAGTAGGTTTTTTCCTTTATTTCACACCCTTGATTCCTTTGTATTACTCCCATTCGGTTGCTTTCTTAGTCTTTTATTGTTCACCATTACATTCATCTTCCAAATGAATTGCAAGAAATTGTTAGGGGATATTCACTAAGCAGAATTAGCTTAAATTCTGACGCAAATTGAATCAAAAAGAGCATGCATACTAATTTATCAAGCGTCTTAAAGGGAATCTGGCAGTAGGTTTTTTTTCTAGCTCATTTGACAGCAATATATTGTAGGCAAAGAGATTCTCAATCCAACGGTGTATCCCATAGATTAATGGGTGCAGCTGCTCTGACACCATCAAAGAACTAAGTGTTAAGCATGTAGCTGAGCAGGAAGAGCTGCCTCCGCCACGGCAGGTTGTGTGTAGACTGTGAGGTGTCAGTCATGGCAGGGGGTGTGTTAGGCCTTCTTCACATAAAGTTTTTTTGTGGATCAGTGTCTATCCGTTGTAAAACTGATAGCCACGGATCCGATTTGGCCTCCATGTATTCCTATGGGCACGGATTTGTCCTTATTGTCATCCGATTGCATCATTTTTGTAATGGATCCGTTTGTGTCTGCTTTTTTTACTGTCCCCAAAATCGGAACCTGCTCCGATTTTGGCCTGCCTTAAAAAAATTGGACACAAACTGATTCATTGCTGTACGTTTCAAATAACATGGAGCTCTATGGTAAAAGGATCCGACAAAAAAATTGGATCTTTAAAACTGATCAGATTTACAGTACTATCCATGCTCAGAAGCAAGCTACAGCCCTATCTCTGCTAGCTGGTGATACATCCCTGGAAAACACTGATCCGTGGGCATCAGTGGCATCTGTTGGCACAGATCCGTGCCTGTCCGTGTGATCCTTGAAATTCAAGGATTACCACGGATGTGCAAAAAAACGTGATGTGAAGGGGGGCCTAAGACTTGGGGCTCTTGAATCGGTAAGCAAAATTCAATTTCCGTGAATCTGACTCAGACTCCAACTCCACCAAAATGAACACCAACTTCAACTCCGCAACCATGGGTGTTCAGTCAGTAAGCTAAACATCCGACTCTGGCTCCCCAATTTCCCTGAATCCGACTCTAACGCCACCAAAATGGACACCAACTCCCACTCAGACTCCTCAACCATGGCTATGTAGTCAGTAAGCCAATTTTCCTGAATTCAACTCCACCAAATTGGACACTGACTACGGCTTGACAGCCCTGTGAGTTTCTAGTCCTGCAGTGTTAATTATAGGGCAATAAACCTTTAAGTTTATGTAACCAATATAATTCACAAAGATGAGATGAGCACTGTTGCGTTTTCTTTAACTCTTACAACATGCTGTCCTCAGATTACATAGCAAAATACTGCTGACAGATTCTCTTTAAACCTTTTTTTCTTTAAACTTTTTTTTTTTAATACCTTTTAGCAAAATTTTGAATATTTCTTAAATGGGCATGGTTGAGAAAAGACCATAAAGCATGCAAAAGTGATGTGAAACGTGAACATATTTTGGTGTACTACTTTGGTTACAATCCCATGATAAGTTTTCTAGGTTACAGATTTTCTGTACCTATTATGTGAGTTACTTGCGTTTTTTTTTTCATGTGTTTTTAGTGTGGTTTTGACGCTGCGATTTTTGTCCCTCGTTAAGTGTGGCATGCTTTAAAGCTGCTTTTGTTTTTATAACTTCTCAGTACTTGGCTTTGACGACACTTTTGACATTGTCAGGTTTTTATTATACACGATTTTTGATTACCGTATATACTCGTGTATAAGCCGAGTTTTTCAGCCCAAAATTTGGGCTGAAAAGTCCCCCCCTCGGCTTATACACGGGTCTATACGGTAGACCCGTGTGGTGGGGGCTGTGGAGGCTGGAGGAGGCGGGGGGAGGCTGCTGTATGAGCGGCCCCATCACGTGGGGCCGCTCATTATATATGCACTGCCTCCCCCTGTCAATCAGCGCAGGGGGAAGCAGTTCATATATTCCCCCCAAAAGCTGGCACTCACCCCCCCTTGTAAGGCCCCCCCCATCGCTGCTTATACATTACCATTCCGGTGTTCTGATCCGCGCCGCTCCTCGGTGCTTCTTCATGCTCCGTCCGCGCTGGCTGCATCCGGGGATCTCCGGCTGTCGCAGCGATATGACGTCATCGCGCGACGGCCGGAGAATGGAGATCCCGGATGCAGTCAGCGAGGACGGAGCATGAAGAAGCAGCGAGGAGCGGCGCGGATCAGAACACCGGAATGGTAATGTATAAGCAGCGGGGGGGGGGGAAGCCTTACAAGGGGGGCCGAGTGCCAGCATTTGGGGGCTGTTGGTACCCCCAGGGGGCTGCTGGGTACCCCCTCGGGGCTGCTTGGTACCCCAAGGGGGCTGTTGGTACCCCCAGGGGGCTGCTGGGTACCCCCTGGGGGCTGTTGGTACCCCCTGGGGGCTGTTGGTACCCCCTGGGGGCTGTTGGTACCCCCTGGGGGCTGTTGGGTACCCCCTGGGGCTGTTGGTACCCCAGGGGGCTGTGGGTACCCCCTGGGGGCTGCTGGGTACCCCCTGGGGGCCGCTGGGTACCCCCTGGGGGCCGCTGTATAACCCCTGGGGGTGCTGTATAACCCCTGGGGGGTGCTGTATAACCCCTGGGGGGTGCTGTATAACCCCTGGGGGGTGCTGTATAACCCCTGGGGGCTGCTGTATATACTGCTGAGGCCTGCATACCACTGGGGCTGCTGTATATACCACTGGGGCTGCTGTATATACCACTGGGGCTGCTGTATATACCACTGGGGCTGCTGTATATACCACTGGGGCTTCTGTATATACCACTGGGGCTGCTGTATATACTGGTGGGGTCTGTATATACCACTGAGGAGGCTGCTGTATACCACTGGGGTTGCTGTATATACTACTGGGGCTGCCTGTATACTACCACTGGGGCTGCATATACTACTGGGGCTGCCTGTATACTACCACTGGGGCTGTATATACTACTGGGGCTGCTGCTGTATACAGCACTGGGGCTGCTGCTGTATACGACCACTGGGGCTGCTGTATACTACCACTGGGGAGGCCTGTATACCACTGGGGGGGGCCTGTATACCACACTGCTGGGGGCTGTATACCTCTGCTGAGGTCCACCCTCGGCTTATACACGAGTCAATAGGTTTTTCCAGATTTTTGGGGCAAAAGTAGGGGGGTCGGCTTATACACTGGTCGGCTTATACACGAGTATATACGGTAGTTTCTGCAGCGGAAACAAACTAAAAACGTATGTGCGTTTTTTACCTGCTCATTTTCTGTGCGTTTTTTACCTGCTCATTTTCTGTGTGTAATGCAAGTCTATGGGGAAAATCTTCACAGAAAACTGTGCGTACGCTGAGAGAAATTGACATGATGTGGATTTGAAAAACACTATATAAAAGAATAAAGAAGAGTTTACCACTTGATAAAAGGGATCTACCCTGCACTTGCCTAAAGTGACAATATATAAGGGAGAAAGAAGCATGAACACGCAGGAGAAATACTCAACATTTCTGATGAGTGCTAAGTGTCAGCAGGATTTCACCCTCCATATTTTTGATAATCACAGGTAGCTCTTTCAAAGACAGATCTGGTAATACCTTTACGTGCCCAGTGCATTCCTTCGTTACTGAGAAACGTGTATTTGCACATATATGGAAATGAGTTTTAGGAAATATTTGTAGATCTGAAGCCTTTGTCACTCCAGCTCTATTCCTTGCTCAGTGTCCTTCCACCTCCTTGACTTGCATGAAATCACACAGCGTAGAGGCTGTCAATCAAACAGGATGAGGCAGCAGCGGGTTTGGAATAGAGCTGGAGTGACAGAGGCTTCAGATCTACAAATACTTCCTCAACCTCATTTGCATATCATCTCAAGCTCTGATTTCTCAGAAAAAAATTAAAAGCCTCTGTAGTGGTCATGTAAAGGTATTGTTGGACTTGCAATAGTTTATGGTGTGAAATCCTCCTGACAGATTCCCTTTAAACATCAATTAGACTAATTAAATTGAGTATATACGGTAATCACTGGTGACAGAGGTGAAACTAATAAATAAATGAACATGTGTTCTAGTTCTTTTCCACTCTTGTGGTGAAATTCTGCATTCATTTTTTTGTTAATGTAGACTTCTGAATCCTAACAGTGTGCAAATTGCACACTGTCAGGATTGTCCAGTGTCGTTGCTAATACCGGGCGATGTAAGAATTGAACAAGGCTGAGCATGTCTACTTGGAAATATGACCGGAAGTATGCAGATGACATACTCTTACTTTGGTTTACATGACTGCTCAGTCTCAGCATTGATATTGGAGAATCCTGACCGCATACGCTGTGCGCCATGAGAATGAGTCTGCAGTCACATAGAATGACTACAGACTTTCAGCACAAGACTGCACAGCCCCTTTAAATGGAAGGTGCCCGGGACTTAACCAATAATACTTTTAGCAGAATTGGCACTGGAAGGAAATCCTGCTAAAATATTTTGGTTATTGTATTTTATGCCATCATGTGTCAGCAGAAATAAGGAGGAGGAGATACACAAAGGTAATATTAATACATTTAAGTTTGACTGATGGATCCTAGTGCCAAATCTTGAGTCTCTAGATCACGAACAACAGCCATAGAAGAAGATGGTATCCGAGGGTTTTTACTACATCTACAATCTTAGCCAGTTTAATAGCAGCTCACATGGCACTCTAGGGTTTCTATTCATTTCTCTGTTGATTATGTGGGCATGGAGTATAGCTACTTAACTAAGGGATAAATTATATTTCTGGCAGCTGACACTGGCATAAAGTACCCATGAGACGGACACAGTGATTTCATACGAGTGCCACCGATAGAAAGTCTTCAAGGAACCCCAAATAATGGAGTCCTGAGGGACCTGAATCTGGGCCAAGTCTTTGAGTGAAAAGTGGCTAATGACCGCAGTGTATGCAATAAATGGCGGAAAAAGCACTTGGCATATCGTCAGCACTTCTTCCAGATAGAAA
The DNA here is from genome assembly GCA_033576535.1 of Allobates femoralis. NCBI lineage: Eukaryota > Metazoa > Chordata > Amphibia > Anura > Aromobatidae > Allobates > Allobates femoralis. The sequence continues at coordinate 522,616,315 of JARQOC010000005.1, forward strand.
TGGACAGGGTGCACATGTTTGCTTGCAAAAAAATTGTTTGTACTATTAATGTTTGATGATATTGAGTCTACAGAATTGCACAGACCTTCTTACAAAATGACCAATATCTATTGAACTACCGTCTTAGCTTATCGTAAGCTACTGTAAGATGATTAATATGCAGTATACGAAGGAAATGGAGGCAATAAATTTAGGAAAATGCATTTTGCAACTCGTCAGCTCTTCTTTCCGCTGAAATTGGACAGGGTGCATGTTTTTACTTGTGCAAAATTTGCTTATACTCTCATTATTTAATGTAGACAAGTTTTGACTCCTAAGCAAGACTAACGGAGGCCTTCTAGGCCATATTGATTGGACTCCGCCATCCTAATTTATTATAAGTGATGATATGTCTTTCATTTAAACTTGCTCTCGACTTTTTTTGTCCATTTGGTTGTTTTCATTACTTTTTGCCCACAAGGAAAGGACTTTGTAAAGACGCCTTTGTTGTCTCTATTAAATTATTTTCTTATTGTTTGAGAATTGTTATTGGCAGAAGTGTAGACGTAAATGAAGACATTATCCTCTGAATAGTGCACATGTGAGAAAGTAAAGAAACTCTTGAAAACCTTGGAGGGAAAAGTTTGAAGTTCAACATTTTTTGACCCATGAGCAAAGCGCATAATGTTATCTTAACAATTCTTTTTAAGGTCTGGTTTCTAGTCTGTGATTAAAAAAGTAATGTCAAGTCTACATTATCATATGCCCCATTATGACTCGTAGGGCCTGCCCTTTTCACATAGCATATTATATTATTATTAAAAGAAGCACAAAGGGAGGATTCTTTATGTATTCTGGGGATATGTCCCTGTATCATTTTCCCTACTAGGTAGTTGTCTTTAATTATATGTAATTCTTGTTGGCTCGGTAGACTTTATGAATTTTGTAGGTAGAATGTTTGAAAAAGTGATCTTCTTCTTTGATCACTTCAAATAATGTATTCTTTTCTTCAATGTTGACAAGTCTGGTGGAGTTGCAATAATATAATGTGTCTCCTAAAGGTAATCTGTCAGCAGGTTTTGTTATGTAATGAGAAAACCATAATGTAGGTGCAGAGACCCTGATTAGAGACAGGGTTGTTGCCACTTACTGGGCTGATTAAATATAATCAGTACTTTATTAGCAGGAGTTTGTCACTGCAAGAGTTATGGTGGGTTTACACGCCGCGATATCGGCGTCCAACTCCGACCCAACTCCGACAAAATGTCACGTGGGTCGCGAGTTGGAGCCGATATCGGGTGCGCGTTGTACTGTTTTAGCATACAACGCGATGCTGGAACGATGCCAAAACGATATCGCAAGGCCGTTGTACCAGCATCGCAGCGTGTGACAGCCCAACTACGATGTGCACGCTGACGTCACCCATTCACTCCCATGTTAAATGGTTGTTCCTGGGTTGGTGGGCGTGCACATCGTAGGGACGTTGCATCCCGATATCGCGGCGTGTAAACTGGCGATGCGATGCAGGGAGAAACGTGCACTAAATGCGCGCTCCCGCGTCGTTGCCTCCGATATCGCCGCGATATCGGGACGTGTAACCCCACCATAAGTGTCTTGTGCCTCCTAGTCCAATCACACCCCCTCCAGAATGCAGAAGAACTCCGTACACCATGATAGTCTTGTATAGAATGAACTCTATACACCAGGATGGTCTTGTATAGAATGAACTCTATACACCAGGGCTGTGGTGTCGGTAAGCAAAACCTCCGAATCCTCAATTTCCCTGAATTCGACTCCCAACTCCACCAAAATGGACTCCAACTGTATGATTCCCACTCCTACTCCACAGCCCTAGCTGTGACATCAGGAAGCCAAACCTCCGACTCATCAATTTCCCTGACTTCAACTCAGATTCCACCCAAATGGACACTTACTCCACACCCTGCTATAAACGACATCAGGTGACGGGTCATGTGCTTATTTAAAAGGTGGTGGGAATGGTCATCAAAACCCCATCACCTGACCAGCAGCAGCAAATAGACATCAACCCTTGCACGTCTGGAGAAAATAAACTTGTTTAATAAATACCACAGACTCCTGAGCTGCAACTCATGACACCCCATGGTCCCATAACTGTGCTCTACCGACCCTGTAGATATGCTGTGCTCGGCTATCTTCATCGGTGTCAGAGTTGACATGTTTAGGTTGCCATTACCCCTTTTAATATCCTTTCTATCCATTCATATATGCACTGACTGGTGAAATGTGATGTTGACAATCACATTCGTTACTCTCATTTATCTTAATTGCCAGCTTAGAATACATTTCCCAAATACGGAGTACGATTTGTTACACTTGATTTTATACAATATGCCCAAGAACTTAGTTTTTTTCCCCCCCGATTCTGTGAAGAAAGCTTCACGTCTAATGAAGATTTTGTGGGTTTTCATTATAAAGTAAATGAGTGTGAGGAATGGCGCGTTATTATAGACATTTGCATGTCACAAACAATTTCTCATCCTAATTCTAGCTGCGGCCCACCTGCTGTGCAGCTCTAAATTTAGTTTCTCCACATTTATCGAGTTTTTTTTTGTTCAATTACGTAGGTTTATCTAAGCTGTGAAATGTTTTTTTTTTCTTTTACTTTTTACATTATTTTACTTGATGGAATCCAGCAGGTGGACGCCAAGTGTTGTAAAAATGTAAGGTTGCACCTATCGGTGCCGTGAATCTGTTTCCTTATTTATCCAGTAGAAGAGAATATAGGTTTGCTTGGTTTTTCTTTGTGTTTTTGGCTTCTCGTCTCTCCTTGAGTGCTTTATGTTTGTAGCCAGGAACACTCCTGTGTAGTTGGACAATTTTTATATGTCCAGATGCACTTCCTATAGCTGTTGCCCACAACAGGCAATCTGTTAAGGATAGATAACTATTTGATGTAGGGCCACTTCGGCTGACTCCAGTCTATTAAGAGTCTCTTAAATGGGAAAAAAAAGAAAGAAATCAGTCACACTTTAAAAAAGTTTTGTATACTAGGCATCTTTAAAATGCTTAAAATGGTTTTTCTTACCTGTGCATCATTTCTGTTTTTTTTTTTTTTTTATTTGCAACGTCGCTGTCTTCACTCTTTCTCTTCTCCACCTTAGGCTACTTTCACACTACGATTTTGTTAAATCCGATGCTGTCCGATGAAAATCGGACAGCATCGGATGCTCAAAATCGGATGCCATCCGATCCGATTTTTTATCGAATCCGATTTAAATGGCTGGGGGACGTTTTGGGAGTGGTTTAGGGTATTGAGCATGCTCAATACAGAAAATCTGATCCGATATCGGATCCACTTTTCCATCTGATCCGATCCCCCATAGACTCCCATATTATTTTAATCGGATCGGATCCAATGCAATCTGATTCTTGAATCTGATACCAAAATCGGAGCAGTCTCCGATTTTGGCTCCTGAAAAAAATCGGACAGAATCGGATCGGATGCAAATCGGATGCCATTAAGTGCATGTCCGATCTGATCCGATCCTCATTGGAGAACATGGGGGCTAAATCGGATCCGATGCTGTCCGATTTTTATCGGACAGCATCGGATTTAACAAAATCGTAGTGTGAAACCAGCCTTAGGCTTCGTTCAGACCAATATTATTTTGGAATTAGTTGGAATCCCCTTGTTGGGTTTGAATTTTCTTCTCGTGCAATGTTAACAACACCCAAGATATATCTCCAAAAAAAGAGTGGGCACCTCACTGGGCAAACAATCCAACTGCAAAGACAAGGATACGTGTTCAATGAAAGATGCTTGATAAAGATTAGCAAAAAAAAATTTGCAGAACCCTGGTCCAGTAAGTAGGTCAATATCAATAGTCTATAAATATTTCCACCATGCAGGAGGTCTGTGAACGGCCTCATACTTGCTGGAATCACTGGCACATATTTTAGTGGTTTTCACCAAGCCTGCAAATCGTAAGAAGCGTTAACATGAAAGCAAGTAGGAGACCTTTCACCTGGCTCCCATGTGACGGCCACGGGCTACTGGACCAATGTCCTGCGAATTGATTTGCTCCTCTCTCATTCCACAGCTTTTTAATGACATTTGTTACACGAAAAAATATAAGGCAACGCTTAGAGAATGTGCCGTGTCCGGCTGAGGCCTTTGCGGTATTTGGGATTAAAAGGTAATGGCAATTAGCAGAGATGGTAGGTCGTCTTTGGATTCTGCTTGGCAATTAACATGAGTGGAGCTGATTTATTTTCATTTGATGTTAAATGGGTTAAGTTCCTTTTTGATCCTTCTGAAATTGTATATAGCTCTAAGCTCCCAGCTGCACCTTGTTGCCACTCCTTTTCAGTATTTTGACTCCTCCTTTACTCTTCCGTGTGCCATTTATAGTTCTTCTATGCTGACCTCCCAAAAGAAGTTCTTATGGAAGCTTTGGCGTTCCATTTGTTGTTTTATTCCCGTTTGTTTGTCTTTCTCCCAGTTTTGTCTTGTTGCAGTAGTAAGGAACCTTTCATATCAGCGTTTTTGCTGATTCATGGCAGATCCGGCACATTTTGCTGCATCTGCCGCGTAATGGCCGACTTGCGGCAAGCCCCATTCATTCTCTATGGGACTTGCGGTCATGTGCGGTAGTGCCGGATTCGGCACTTGCAGCAGGGTAAACGCTGCCAGCAGCATTTTTTGATACTTGCCACAATTGCTTGATCTGGCAGAACCGCACTTACCGCACCTGACCTCAAGTCCCATCGAGAATGAATGGGGCTTGCCGCAAGTCGGCCGTTATGCGGAAAATGTGGCAAAGCTGCCAGACCTGCTGCGAATGGGCAGAATTGCAGATGTGAAGGCAGCCTAAGAGTAGCATCTTGCTGCCCTACTCACTAGCTTGGGCTCGCCCAGGGTCACCCAAGGACTAGGCAAGCGATCTTGCTTGGGGGGGAAGGACCCATACAGGGATGCTAGGAAGTGCAGGTTGTGATCTCAGGTGTGTTAAGGGGCCACAGTTTATCCCCCTATGGTCGGGGCCCTCTTTTACTTTTTCCTGATTTTCTCTTCATTTGCATCGGACACTGGGTATCTTTTTGCTCCATTGTGACAACTACATCAACGCTGGGAGGGTATAGCAGACAAAGGATGATGGTATTCCTTGTGTAATAATGATGGCGCCTCAAAAATGCCACTGGTCAACAGGCACTTGACAAGTCCTCTGGCCCTTATGTGCCTTCTTTATCATAACGTTATTGATGTAGAGCAGTACACATGAAGGATATCTTTTGTTCAGTCAAGCCGGGTATCTTTATTTGGGATTTATTTCTTTACAGCACCTGATGTGTTGATTTCAGAACCACAGATTCTTCCCACTTGATGAATTTCCTTTAAAGGTTGTTCAGCAATGTACGGTATACAAAAGGATTAGAAGTCTGATATTTGATCAGTTTTACTTAGGATTTTTCAGAACTCTCAGTAACCGGATAATGAACAGCATAATTCACGACGATCTCAGGGAGTCATGTACAGCTGTCAGTCCAATTTCTATGAATTTTAAGGAGACAGCCCTTGGAAGTTTTTGACTGAATAAACAAAAACACACAACTTTCACTAATCCTAATTAACATTGCTGTGGGGTTTATTCAAAACCTATCTTACATTCAGAGTCAAATCAATATTTACAGAGCATTAGTGCCTCCGAGAATTTGAAACCTTGTGATTAGAGTTCATCACCGTTTTATCCGCTCTTCAAAGAAAGCACAGACATCAAACGTAATTAGCCTTCATTCAGGAATCAGTGACATTGCCTTATTCCCACACGCGCTGCTTCTCGGGGTTTAATAATTAAAGATCTTTTCTTTGATATCTCCCTTAATTTCTTTTCCACTGTTTTCCTCTTGGAATCTGTGAAATGCGAGACCCAGAGAATGGCGATAAAAACCTCATCCTATAACACAGCCAGACATACAAGCGTTCTATTGCATTAATTAGTGTACAACAGATTAACTTGTCACGGGCTGAAATGGAGCCGCTAAAGACAAAAATTAGAATAGAAATGGGCCTGAATGAAGAAAGACCTCTTAACTGATTAGGTTTGCGGTTTAGTTGGGGGGGTTGTATCAAGACACAAGAAAAAAAGTAAAATAGTTGCCCATGATAAGCAATCAGGGTGCATCTTCCAATTAAGAAAAATAAATAGAAAAAAAGTATTTTTATAAAATAGGAGCTGGTTTCTTGTTAGTTTAGGCAGGTGTTCATTTTTTCCCCCTTTTGAACTAGTTTTGGTTATTTATTGTTGTTATAATTGTCAACAGGTTACATGTGCTATGGCGAGTTTAAAGGGAGTTTGTGGCACAGAATGTTCAAACCAAATACAGGCACTTGGTGCACCCTTGGTGTGGCCAAACAGTTAGGGTAACCGTCATTTTATTTTTAATTCATAAATCAATAGTACACATAAAAATAAGCAACAATGTAGTATATCCTAAAGAAATTTTAATAATTCTGAGGTGAAATCTGTATTCAGTAAAAATTTTCCCATTAGTGAGGTGGGAGATAGATAGAATCTCATCAGTAACAGATGCCAATGTGGATACAATAGGCAGGAAAGTGCAGAGCTCTGCCTCTTGCTTTCCCCTCTCGCTCTTGCTCTCTCGACCTCTCGCTTCACCCCATCGTCCGCTCTCGTTCTCCCCCCTCGTCGCCTCCCCCCCCACTCGTCTCGTCCGCCTCTCGTCTCCCCTCTCGTCCGCCTCCCCCTCCTCGCTCCGCCTCCCTCGCTCCCCCCCCCCCCCTCGTCTCGCCTCTCGCTCGCCCCGACCCCCCCCTCCTCTCGTCGCCTCTCGCTCGACCCCGACCCCCCCCTCTCGTCGCTCTGCTCCGACCCCCTCTGTCGCCTCTGCTCTCCCCCGCTCAGTAATGGGAAAGTCTTTACTAAATACAGATTTTACCTCAGAATTGAGGATTTTTCAAATTTGCCTGATTTGCCAATTTTCATGTGTACTGTTGATTTATAAGATGCAAGTTAAAACAATGATTACGCTTTCAGTTTACCATCCCTCGTACTTGTTTTCAATCCCTCATTCCTTCTCTGGCTCTGTAAAGCCAGAGCTGTCAATCAAAATAGGAGGGGAGGAGATTCAAGAATGATGGATACAGTGCTGTACAAATTAATTGGGACAAAGCAAGTCTTTACTTGTTTTTCTTGCATTAGTTTTACTATTTCTGATAAGTGTTTTATCACTTCTTGGTGTAGTTTTCCTTTTTCTTCCACGTTTCCCTTTTCGTTTTGGAGAAAACGATCCAGTTTCATTGTGTGTGCGAATTATTCTAGAAACAGTAGATTTTCCAATACCAGCGGTGGAAGCAATTTATCTTGGTCAGACTTGTATGTTCATTAAGAGTAATAATTCCAGACCTCTTCCGTGGAGTAACATCCATTTTTACAGGCACGAATCGCACTGAGAGAAAAAGTACACTAAACCACTCCTCACAGAAACAAGCTCTCAACTGAAGCTGAGGGGGCAGCTAAATGTTATTGTCTGACTAAAACCAGTCAAACCACATTTTGTTACTCGAGGTTGTACACTCGCACCTGTTCAAAGCAGTTAAAACTGGTGTGAATCACTGACTGGTAACCCCAACTTACGATTTTACTTAAAAAATGCTTTGTCCCAATTAATTTGCACAGCAATGTAGGTGGGAAAGTGCACTGAACTTTTTGGCCAAGCCAAGGTTGCACCGTACGCCTGTACTTGGCTTGACACGTCATTGTGTGCTAATGAAGACCCTTTACGAGTGACCCCATTGTATTACTGCTCTTATAGCATTTACATATCACCTTGTCTTAGACACATAATGATGGGATTTCTGGGGGGTGTCCAGCAGCTCATGGCGCCGGTCGCAGTTTAGGTGAGCTCCGCCGGCCTATCTACAAAAACGGCACTGTAACGGCTATCCCCAGCTCAAACAACGACCAGCAGCCTCCGTATACCTCTCTGACGACAACGAGATGCCTAAGCCGTCCCAAGCAAAGCGCCGGACCGAGCACAGGCTGACTGAATACTTCGGGTCTGAGCGGCAGTGTCTCTCCCCAAACAAAATGGCGCCGGATCGACCCCCACAGGAGCGGCCGCCTCATGACTTGCGCTCTCACCGATCCTCGGAAAGAGGGGTCCCGGGCCCGAGCGGTGATTCCCCCGTTACCCAAACAGTCCTGCAGGACTGCCTTGCAGCTCTCAGAGCTTCCCTTACGGCGGACATGGCGGCTCTTATCGGCACTATGAGAGAGGACCTGGGGGCCCTCGCGGCTAAGACCTCCCAGCTTGAGGGCAAGATAGGAGAGGTCGCAAAGGCCCACAACGCTTTGGCGGATAACTATACCGATTTGGACCGCGAGATGGGATCATTCTCGGGGGCCCTGAACCACATCGAAGACCGGCTCCGCCGTAATAACTTCAAGATACGGGGGATGGTGGAGAACAATAATAATGCATCGGACGCGCGGGCAGCGGCTGCTGCCTTCCTATCGGCGGTTTTCCCCGACTTGCCTCCAGCGGAGCTGAATATGGACAAGGCTTTCCGCATACCTAAGCCTCGGAGCCTCCCCCCCTCGGTACCAAGAGACGTACTAGTGCATATGAGATTCCCAGGGATCACCGATGCGCTGTTTAAGCGGATGAGACGGGGCCCGCCGCTCCCTAGCCCATATGAGCACATCACCATCTTTCAAGATCTGTCACCGGGGATGCTGGCGAGGCGACGGGATTTCGCATCCAGCTGTAAAGTGTTGAGGGACAGGGAGATCCCATACGCCTGGGGTTCTCCTGTGTCCCTTAACGTCAGGTTCGATGGCAAGCGGCACTCTTTTGATTCGCCGACCTTGCTGAGGAAGACGCTCCGTGCATGGAGACTAACCTCTGCTCCTTCACCGCAGCGCCCGGAACCAGCAAGAGAGGTCCCTGCAGCAGATGTTCAGCCGGAGGAGGCTGCTCCTGAATAACACCGTAAAGCACCTCTGGATACAAGGGAATTCTGCGAGTCTCATGTGGATGGCTGGCGGAGGACTCTGTTGGGTTTTATCCCATAAGGTACTGTACTTTTGTAGAGTTCCCGATAGTTTCCCAGCCTCTCCCTGAGGAGTGGTATGTGAAAGGGAACCCCCCCCACAAGAACTTGACTCTGATTACGGGAGTCCCTTTGCAACTTTACGATTAATGTTTGCTTCCTTTATATTTGTGTATACATTTCTTCTTCTTTTTTATTTCACTGTAGCTCCTCCTCCCTGTCTCCTTTGAAGGCGTCATCTAGTCTTGTGGGAGTATCCCCTTCTCCTTCCACATCTTCCTCTTTTTCATTAGTCCCCTGTCCCACTCTTACTCTTCTCCTCTGCTTCCTCTCACCACCTTTATCTCTCCTACCCTCCTACCTTTTCCCTTTCCTCTCTTTCTCTTGGCTGGTCCTCCCTGGGTCTCGCAATGCCACTAAAAATACTGTCACTGAACGTGAACGGCCTCAATTCCCCCCACAAAAGGTCCTACCTTTGGAAGGAGGCCAAGTCCTCTGGAGCTGACATTCTGTGTTTCCAGGAGACCCATCTCCTGGAGGCCGATAATGTGAGGATTCGACACCCAAACTACCCACATAGCTTTTTTGCTAATGCACCTCAAAAGAAGGCGGGGGTCTGCATTCTTGTCAGTCACAAGATGCAGTTCTCCCTCATTTCCTCCTTCACTGATGATGCGGGTAGATTTGTGGGTGTGCGTTGTGAGATAGGGGGAACCCGCTACACAATAGTCACCGTCTATAGTCCAAATGTGGGCCAGACGAAATTCCTGAGGTTCCTGTTTGGCCGCATTCGGGAAGAGGCAGAAGGGAGACTCATCATCTGCGGTGATTTCAACGCGGTCATGGAGCCCCGCATTGACTCCTCATCCTGCGTGTCCAGGGTTAGGAGCTCGCTTGGAGACTTATGTCGGGAGTTCCACCTCCATGATGTCTGGAGATACCAGCACGCGGAGGAGAGGGACTATTCCTTCTTCTCCCCGGCGCATAAATCCTATTCCAGGATAGACTTGTTTCTGCTTAATGATATAGCACTGGATAGGTGCCGTTCATCGAGGCTTGGTCTGATTACTTGGTCGGATCATGCCCCGATCGAATTGGAAATGGATCTAGACGTCGGAGGTGGGGCCTCGAGGTCTTGGAAGCTCCATGCGGATCTCCTGACCGACTCGAGGACTGTCGATGATCTTGGCGCAGCTCTGCAGGAATACTTTGACCTTAACGATGTTGACCAGACCCCAGATGATGTGCTTTGGTATGCGCACAAGGCGGTGATGCGTGGCCTGTGTATACAAAAGGCTTCGATCGCAAAACGCCGTAGAGAACGTCTTGTTAAAGACTGGACGGCGGAATTGTCCCGCCTAGAGGCACTTAATAAAGCATCACCGTCTTGTGCGCTTATAACACAGATTGGTCGACTCCGCAATGACCTACGTGCCCTGTTTCTTAAACAACACCAGACTGGTCTTAGGAAGCTTCGTACTAAATACTATGAGGCAGGTGATCGTGCTGGCAAGCTGCTGGCCCGCAGGCTAAAAAAGAAAATGACCAAAGGGATGGTGACGGCTATACACGACGAAGAGGGGAACCTAGTCAGGCACCCAGCAGACATAGTGGAGGTCTTTGCCTCGTACTATGAACGACTTTACAACCTCCAGTCTGACCAGCGGACACCCCAGCCTACCTCGGAGACCATACGTGCGTTCTTGGGGACCCTCGACATTCCTACTCTCTCGTCTGACTCCTTGGCCACGCTTAATGCCCCTTTTACCGAGCTTGAAATTACTGGGGTCCTGAAGGGTTTGAAAAGCAATAAAGCACCAGGCCCGGATGGGCTGATCAATGAGTACTATGGGCTCTTCGGGAAGATCCTCACGCCTTATCTTCTTAGACTTTTCAACACATGGCAAGCGCGGGGTGGTATCCCTGATAGTGCGCTGGAAGCCACAATATCGACAATCCCCAAAGCGGGAAAGGCTCAGGATCGCCCGGAGAACTTTCGACCCATATCACTCTTAAACACGGACTTAAAGCTCTACGCTAAACTTCTGGCCTCGCGTCTGAGCGGTGTGATCCCCCTTCTGGTACACCAAGACCAAGTTGGGTTTGTGCAGGGTAGACAAGCGAATGACGGGACAAGGAGGATGCTAGACTTGATAGAGGTGGCGGAGAGGAGAGGTGCCCCCAGTGTGTTCCTGTCATTAGATGCCGAAAAGGCGTTTGACAGGGTACACTGGGGATACCTCCGGGAGGTCCTCTCGGCCTTCGGTATTTCGGGCCCTATCCTGTCGGCAATTCTCGGTCTCTATTCGAACCCGTGCGCGAGAGTTTTATCTTGCGGATACAGGTCAAGGCTCTTTCGTATCACCAATGGCACCAGTCAGGGCTGCCCCCTATCGCCTTTGGTCTTTGCTCTGGTCATGGAGCCACTGGCAATATCTCTGAGAGCGGACCCGACGATAGCTGGAATTACAGTGGGACACCACAAACATGTGGTTGGTTTATATGCCGACGATGTCATTGTGGTTACGGAAGAGCCCCTTTCCTCCCTCCCTAGGATTGTACAGAAACTTGACTGCTTTGCACAAATATCATACTACAAGCTCAACGCAAATAAGTCTGTGCTGCTCCCTGTTGGACTCCCGGAGAGGGACATGGCTACTCTCACAGCCCTGTTCCCTTTTGCATGCTCACCGAAGGGCATACCGTACCTGGGGATCATTTTGTGTCCCTCCGGACGGGCTGCGGTGGAAAACGTGGACCGCCTTATGACTGATCTTGGGAGAGCCCTTTCAGACCTCCCTTTGAGTTCTATGTCATGGATGGCCAGGATCCAGGCAGTGAGGATGTTGTGGCTCCCAAAGATCTTGTATCTTTTTAGATGCATACCAATTCACTTTCCTAAGAAGTTGATCTTACGTCTCCAGCGCATGGTCTCTAAATGTATCTGGGGAACTGCTTCGGCTAGGGTTAAGGGATCCCTACTATACCGTCACTTGACGAGGGGGGGAATGGGAGTGCCAGATGTGGAGAAGTATCGAAGGGCGGTGGTCCTTGAGGCGGCGGGGAAGTGGTGGCACGAGGAGGATTCGCAAGGATGGAAACAGATAGAGCAGGGTTCGCTGGGGAGGGGATCCCTGCGATCTCTTCTCGTAGCGAACTCAGTGGGTCGCCCTTTAGCCACTGATTTTCTTCAAACGATCTCTGAACTTCTGAGGGTTCACCGTTCATTAAATGGAGAGTGGACCAAAATCTCTCCTGGAGATTTCCCCTTGGAGGCGTTCTGCTGGTTGATCCCTACCTTCTCGATCTCACCATGGAGATACGGGGGCCCTAAAAACCTTGCGGATCTCCTTCAGGGCACCAAGGGGCTCACCTTGGAGGAATTGCTGGCTAAGTACCCAGATCTCAGGGCCACCTTTCTGTACTTCCATCAGATTGTCCATTTTATGCGCTCCCCCGCCTTCTCTCATGACCTGAACCCTCCCCGGACCCCCTCGGCCTTGAGACGTTCCTTGACGGCGATACCCAGACCCTCGAAATCATTGTCGGCTTTGTACTCTGACTTGATCGACAGAGATGCCCCCCCAAGACTGTCGTACACCACTAGGTGGGAAAAAGACCTTTCCTTCAGAGCGACGGAGGAAGATTGGGAGGACGCTATACACTGTGTGAGGGAGGCATCCAGATGCTTAAATCACGTTGAATTGCTTAAGAAAATACACCTACGATGGTACACCAGCCCGACGAAACTGGCAGGCTTTGGTAGGGGGGCCTCGCCACAGTGTTGGAAGCAATGTGGCATGCGGGGGATCTGCCCCACATGTGGTGGGGCTGCCCTGAGGTGGCACGGTTCTGGCTGCTGGTCTCGGGGCTCCTGGACTCGGTTACGGAGACAAAGATTCCACTGGAACCGCAGATTGCTGTCCTCCATGTGGGAGTCATGACTTACCCACCGGTGATACGCCGGGTGTTGACATATATACTGACGGCAGCCAGGATCTGTGTTGCCTCTAAGTGGAAGCAGCCCTCTCTCCCGACTTTGAGTGATCTCGCAGACAAAATAAATTCGATCTTTTGCCACGAATATTACCTAGCGCTGGATCGAGGTGAGCGGCGTTATGTGTCTGAAGCTTGGGACTTGTGGAGGGCACACCCGCTGGCCCAACGACCCCCACTGTAAGTTGCAAGTTCTGCGATGCTGCTCCCGAAACCCTTCTCTGAGACGAAAGTGGTGCGGGCCCAGGGGTGGATCAGCCTATTTCTATCCCTACACCAACCTAGATGGGTCCGGCTAAAAATTTCGTCTTCTGCTCCCGAGTTCTGATCTTTTCTCTGTTCTTTCTCCACTCTCTTACCCTCCTGCAATCTCTTCTTTTACCCGCCTCTCCTCCTTTCCCCTCAGCTATTCCTTACCCTTTCTATTTTACTTTACTCCCCTGTTCTAGTTATTTCTCTCACTTCTCTCCTTCCCTCACCTCTACGCAATCTGCCCAAAATTACTAGGAAAATCTGCTACGTTGCCATGCTCTCGGCTGTTCGTGTGGTCGAGACAGTTCCTTTTGTGATTCTTTAAACCATTGTATAACAATGCTCGATCACCACCGAGTTAATAGTTGTGGAGTTAGTTTTGAGACTCCCACTAAACACTTCCGACAATGGAGAGTTATACAGGACACGACTTAAGACTGTCTAATCAGCTTTCATCAAACATTTGATCATCTGGATTTGTATTCGTGAGGACTGTAACTGCCTCTTTGATACGGAATTTCCTGAACTCTATAACATGCGAACATACAAGCAACGAACGCACTCCACTCCGGATAACGCGATGTTCCGGGTGATGTTATCTATGTTATCTATGCACCTCTAGGACTACCCCACCCCAATACCCTGCCTCCCCCCCCTCCCTTCCCTTTTCTCTGCTCATATGGATCATATTTTGTTTGTTTTTCTTTTTTTCTCGGTCATGTTGTATGCTTAAAAAATTACTAATAAAAATCATTTATGAGAAAAAAAAATGATGGGATTTCTCCAAAACTAAACCCGGAACCCACTTTTTGCCTCTCCATAAAACATTAAGGAGGGGAACGTGGTAGGTTGACGTTACATTGGGCCTCGGTTACGTCTCTGGCTCATTCAGTTGTGCATTTACTTATTTTTTGACCACTTTTGAATTCAATCATTAATAGTCAATCTGTAAAGGAGAGAAGAGTTCTGTAGATCCGGGGCAGAACTTAATCCAGGTGGCAAGTGCCTCTGATTTATTGCAACGCGTTTTGGTGCTGCACCTTACCTTACTCAGGTATCTGATGATCATCAAATGCCTGAGGAGTAGTGTCTACTCCAAAACGCAATGCAATAAGTCGGATGTTTTCTATACTTTCTGCCCCTAGGACGATGTGGTTTCCTAATGTTTTTTTTTTTTTTTGTAATTGTGGCAATAACACATTACTTTCCTAATTAAAAAACTGCTCTGTTTTTACTACTCTTTCAGAAATCAGAGCAGATACACCAGACACCTCCACAAAAATGACACCTGTACATACACCCCTTAACACACTATCGACGGAAAGCTCCTAGCTTTCTTATAAGATTACCGTATGTAAAAATTGTAGTAATTTGACGAGAGGATTATTCTTTTTTTTTTTTTTTTGTAAAATGCTTTTTGCTTGAGCACAGTAGCTGACATTAAGTCTTATGATGTGATCACTTTATTGTGTCTACCGGCAGATGGATTTGTGGACTCTTGCAGGGTCTGGCAGGACATTGATCAGGGTAGTTTGTCAAACCAGATTAGCTTGATGTGACCTGTTTATTTGGTGCCGTCAACATCTAATATATCGGAAATGTGAAAGCAATAACTGTAGATAGACCAAACCCACTTTATATTGCTCCCATCCCTTGTGAATAGTTGGGTATAATTTTTTTTATGTTGATAAGCTGTTTTACTGCTCATAAATGAATTACAATAAGAATGACAACCTGTAATGGTACATTATAATTGGCAGCAGAAAAACTTGGCATATTCTCTTTACCTTAAATGCCCATCTGCCCGTCACACGAGTGCCAGCACCCTGCAATCACCCATTGTGGCTTTATTTGTCATATCTTGGAATGAACATTGACTTTCATATCAATTGAAGCTTGAGGCCAGAATATCTATTGACTCGACCTTGGTGATGTTCCCAGAGCTCATCACTGTCATACAGCTGTATACTGTCACTACTAGTAATCTATACAGGGTCGAAACATTTGTCGCGTCACATTTTGCAAGGCAACTTTCCATCTTATTCAGGCAGGAACAGGTAAAGACGCACAGATAGACTTTTTGCATACATTATAAGTATATAGCCTCTTGGTGCCTGAAGGACACACTTCTGCTGTGTGTTGTAACAGTTGGCATCCACTCATGTGGCTTCAATGTATTGTGGGCACCCTACACCAAATGACAAGAAACTGCAGTAATTTACCAAACTGGAGTAGCATGAAACATCACCGAAGAACATGTCCCATGACCGAAGAACATGTCCCATGACCGAAGAACATGTCCCATGACCGAAGAACATGTCCCATGACCGAAGAACATGTCCCATGACCGAAGAACATGTCCCATGACCGAAGAACATGACCCATGACCGAAGAACATGACCCATGACCGAAGAACATGACCCATGACCGAAGAACATGACCCATGACCGAAGAACATGACCCATGACCGAAGAACATGACCCATGACCGAAGAACATGACCCATGACCGAAGAACATGACCCATGACCGAAGAACATGACCCATGACCGAAGAACATGACCCATGACCGAAGGGCATGAACAACCCATCCCAACAGAGTATGTTCACACATTGCGTTTTTGATGCAAAAACAAACAAAATGCAGTGTTTTATTCTACCAGCAAAGAGAGATCTCTTAAATCTCATGCACATGCAGCTGCTTTTCTCCTTGTAGATTTAAAACCGTTTCTGATCTGCAGCAAAGTTTTTCACTTATTTAAATTAATGGGAAAAAAAATATTAAAATGTCAGTAATTTACACAGTATTTAACCGCATATATTTCTGCTAAATACTGAAAACGTGTACCTGACTAATTGTTAATTGTGCTACATCTTGTGATTTAAGCCCCCGTCAAACTAAGCGAGATCACTAGCGATCCCTGCCAGGTCATATCATTGGAAAACAAAAAAACCTCAAATAGAACAATAATCATATCCATAGTTAAGTAGGAATTACCTCAATATAGATACGTCTAGGATTATCAGAGCCATCGTAAACAATTACATATACCACAAAAAACACAAACCAACGACTTTATAGCTCAAATTCAAAGAAGTGCAATTTTATTAAAGTATGGAAATGGAGACAGAGGGGTATAATTAAACACCAAAAAGAGCAGACAGAACCCAGTTATTCACTTCGCTATAACTCAACAATATAACATATAGACCTAACAGGTATAATTACATAGGTATGATAGTATAAATGATCATAATAGATAAATAATTACCGTATATACTCGCGTATAAGCCGAGTTTTTCAGCCCAAAAATTGGGCTGAAAAGTACCCCCCTCGGCTTATACGCGAGTCAGTGACGGTATACAGCAGCCACAGCAGCCCCAGCAGCCCCAGTAATCCAGGGCCCCCCAGCCTTGCTCCGGTCACCTGTAAAGCAAAATATACTTATCACTGTCCCGCTGCTGTCCGCGCCCGCCGCTGCCGACATCCCCGATCCTCCATCTTCATGCGTCTTCTTCCAGCTTCCTGTGTTCGTCGCAGGCAATGACGTCATTGCCGGCGCCGAACACAGGAAGTCGGAAGAAGACGCATGAAGATGGAGGATCGCGGTGTCAGCAGATGCGAGCGCGGACGGCAGCGGGATAGTGATAAGTATATTTTGCTTTACAGGTGACCGGAGCAAGGCTGGGGGGGCCCTGGATTACTGGGGCTGCTGTATACTACCGCTGGGGCTGCTATATACTACCACTGGGGCTGCTGGGGCTGCTGTATACTACCACTGGGGCTGCTGTATACTACCACTGGGGCTGCTGTATACTACCACTGGGGCTGCTGTATACTACCACTGGGGCTGCTGTATACTACCACTGGGGCTGCTGTATACTACCACTGGGGCTGCTATATACTACCACTGGGGCTGCTGTATACTACCACTGGGCTGCTATATACTACCACTGGGGCTGCTATATACTACCACTGGGGCTGCTATATACTACCACTGGGGCTGCTATATACTACCGCTGGGGCTGCTATATACTACCGCTGGGGCTGCTATATACTACCGCTGGGGCTGCTATATACTACCGCTGGGGCTGCTATATACTACCGCTGGGGCTGCTATATACTACCGCTGGGGCTGCTATATACTACCGCTGGGGCTGCTATATACTACCGCTGGGGCTGCTATACACTACCGCTGGGGCTGCTATACACTACCGCTGGGGCTGCTATACACTACCGCTGGGGCTGCTATACACTACCGCTGGGGCTGCTATACACTACCGCTGGGGCTGCTATACACTACCGCTGGGGCTGCTATACACTACCGCTGGGGCTGCTATGTACTACCGCTGGGGCTGCTATGTACTACCGCTGGGGCTGCTATGTACTACCGCTGGGGCTGCTGTATACTACCACTGGGGCTGCTATATACTACCACTGGGGCTGCTGTATACTACCACTGGGGCTGCTGGGGATGCTATATACTACCACTCGGGCTGCTGTATACTACCACTGGGGCTGCTGGGGATGCTATATACTACCACTGGGGCTGCTGTATACTACCACTGGGGCTGCTGTATACTACCACTGGGGAGGCCTGTATACCACTGGGGGGGGGCCTGTATACCACACTGCTGGGGCTGTATACCTGTGCTGGGGTCCACCCTTTGCTTATACACGAGTCAATAGGTTTTTCCAGTTTTTTGGGGCAAAAGTAGGGGGGTCGGCTTATACACGGGTCGGCTTATACACGAGTATATACGGTAATTGCACATCCCGACAGCATAAAGTACAGTAAAGTAACCAACTTTTTATTGGTGTACAAAAATTATTATATCAGTATTTAATCATTAGTGCATCATAGGATATGCTCAACCTGAGCCACCAGAACATGAAGGATTCATTTATCAATAAAAAGTGCTAATTACATAGTTATTCGAATAGGAATAAAACCACATATATCATAGATGCAAATCAGAGTGAGCACACACCTATATGCACAAAATGACATAAACCGCACTATTTAGTGCATCTCAGTACACATACACTCATTACTATACCACCAGATAGATCTAACAATTCAATCAATTCAAGTTATGAAGTGTTTTACCTCCGAGAAGTCCAGCTGGCACAGCCCTACACGTGTTTCGGTTTCCCTTCTTCACGGGGCGTGAAATACTGATATAATAATTTTTGTACACCAATAAGAATTTGGTTACTTTACTGTACTTTATGCTGTCGTGATGTGCAATTAATTATTTATCTATTATGATCATTTATACTATCATACCTATGTAATTATACCTGTTAAGTCTATATGTTATATTGTTGAGTTATAGTGAAGTGAATAACTGGGTTCTGTCTGCTCTTTTTGGTGTTTAATTATACCCCTCTGTCTCCATTTCCATACTTTAATAAAATTGCACTTCTTTGAATTTGAGCTATAAAGTCGTTGGTTTGTGTTTTTTGTGGTACAGGTCATATCATTGTGGGGATCGCTGGAGCGATGCTACGTGTAACGGGGCTTTTATACTGTAGTAGAGCACCAACTTGGGATCTTTTCATGTGTTAGAGCAAACACCACAGGTATCCATTGGTCCCTATAAACCCAATTTATGATGTCTCTTTTTGACATAAGCTGGGCCACTACATGTTGCTAATAAATCGGACGTTTTTTTTTTATACTTGCCACCCTTAGGACAAGTTGGTTTTCTCATGTTTAGGGGTTGTTTTTGTAATTGTGTCAATAAAACATTGTTTTTCTAAATAAAAAAAAACTGCTGTATTTTTACTACTTTTTCAGAGAGACACTGTAAAAAGGCAAAATACTTGTGTATATATGTGTATATGTATGTTTATATACTATATATCTATATTGTACCAAAAAGGACATAGAAAAAATGAATGACGGGGAAAAGGTAGCTGTATTTGTCAACACCAGGTCACGTTGCTAATGCACTGGATGCAGCAGACCCCATGATAAAGATCTGGTCACACACATGAGTGCATGGTGTCTGGCTTAGTTTATAGGCTTATCGGTGATGCCCATTCGACCAGGTGGGCCGCCCAGCACTTTATAAGTGCACCCCACAGAACCAGGCATCCCAAATTCCCGCAGCCAGCACGAAAAGATTAATAAATGTGCAACAAAAATATTGTAAACTGCTTGAGGTATTGACCGATGTTTTACTCACTATCCCTTGTGCGGATCGGTTCTTGAAGAATGCATTGACCACATGTTCACTTTTTTCGTGTTTTTTGCTTGCAGTAAAACCTTGGTGTCATTGTAGGTGAAATACGGTACTTTGTGGTATTTGCTCAGTATTGGCTTTCTTCTGGTGTCTTGACCATGTAGCCCATTTTTCTTCAAGTAACTCCTAATTGTGCATCTTGAAACAGACACACCACTAGTTTTCAGTGAGTCCTGTATTTCAGCTGATGTTATTTGTGGGTTTTTCTTTGCATCCTGAACAATTTTCTTGGCAGTTGTGGCCGAAATTTCTGTTGGTCTACCTGATCATGGTTTGGTTTTTACAAAGCCCCTGATTTCCTTTTGTTATCACAGTTTGAACGCTGCTCACTGCCATTATCAATTCCTTGGATATCTTTTTGTATCTCTTTCCTGTTTTATACAGTTCAACTATATTTTCCCGTAGATGCATTGACAATTCTTTTACTTTCCCAATGACTCACAATCCAGTAACAACACAGAGCCTGCAGCACCCACAGCAATTGAGGAAAGATTAAACCTCCATTGTGGTGCCCGTCCTATACCAGGGAGTCATCCTAGTCAATAAGCCATAAATAGAAAGGGACAGCACCACATACCAAACGGGATCCTTTGCAATTTCTTTATTCCAGCACCCCAGTGCAAGCGACGTTTCGGACTATGTCCTTTATCAAGCAACAACATACACCTCAACAGTTTGCTTTATATAGTGTAACACTCCTCCCCTCCATTACATTGCACCAATGTTGTGAAGTACAAAACAATTAATACTACACATTAATATATCTAAGGATAAAATTACATTGCGCACGCGCCGTACCATGAACGCTGGTAGGTCAAAGTGTCTCCTTCAATTGCGCATGCCCCGGCATCTCAATTGTATTAGTCTAGCATGTGCACTTCCTTCCGGGCTCGTCGTTCATCAGTTTAACAGTTCCCTTCCTTCTAGAGTGCATCAGTCAAATCGCTCCCCTGGAAACACAACATAGTCTTTATCAGTTCCCTTTGCAGTGCACCCATATCTATTACCGCTCTTGTATGTAAATGTAGATCAAGCTAACATTAACCTGTTTGATCTATTCAGCCTTTTTCAGCCCTAAAGTGGCAATTTAACATTTTGCAAAACACTCCATTAAAGGGATCCTGTCACCCCCAAAACACCTCTAAACCTATTAAAAGCTGTCCCTAGAGCATATTAACACTTACCCTACACTCCTTTTACCTCCTAAGTGCACATAGTCAAAGTGAATAAAAACGTTATTATAGTACCTCATTACTGATGATAATGAGTGACTATGGTATTCATAGTCACTCATCCAGGCTGCCCCTCTTCATCATATCACGCCTGAATAGGCGTGATCTACATCACAGATTCAAATTCGCGCCTCCCTGCGCGCCTCGCCGCTCTCCTATTCCGTCCGGGCTTCAGTGTGGGGGCTGTATGACGCGATCCGCGTCATTCCCGGCGCCGGGTGACGTATTTACAGCCGCGCCGCTGTTAGCTTCAAGTCCCGCACTACGCATGCGCAGTGCGCATTTTGAAGCTGACAGCGCGGCGCGGGTGTAAATACGTCACCCGGCGCCGGGAGGCGCGAATTTGAATCTGTGATGTAGATCACTCCTATTCAGGCGTGATATGATGAAGAGGGGCAGCCTGGATGAGTGACTATGAATACCATAGTCACTCATTATCATCAGTAATGAGGTACTATAATAACGTTTTTATTCACTTTGACTATGTGCATTTAGGAGGTAAAAGGAGTGTAGGGTAAGTGTTACTATGCTCTAGGGACAGCTTTTAATAGGTTTAGAGGTGTTTTGGGGGTGACAGGATCCCTTTAACTGTGCTTTTCACCCCAGTCCCTTCCATGATTCCTAATTGAATCAGGGGAGCTTTCTGGCCAATGTTAACCCATTCAATACACTGAACAACGTAACTAGAGTGTAGATTAGGGTAGAAAAGGAACCGATTTCTCATATCATCGGGCTCAATATACCAGGAGAACCTATATTTCTCCATTCGCCTTCCACGACAGCATTGGAGGATGTCGTCCACGCCCTATTGGGGGACAGGAACACAGAGAGGTTAAAAGCCCCTCCCCTTCCTCAGTACTCCAGTGTCTTCCTGTCCCCCTTGGGGCATGGAGAGGTTCCAGTGCTGTCAGGCCGGCAGAGGCAGCATTGGGGTGTACTTACAGCCGGGCCAGGGATGGACGTCGGGGGCGGCCTCCTCCTCCTTCTCGGGGCTCCCGTGGTGGGACCATCCGGCCTTCCTGCGTCCTACGGGGCAAAGCAGGCCGTGTATTGCAACGCCGGAGGCCTGTTCAGCTCTCCGGCGTCTCCCTCCTCCAGCTGCGGTCCCTGGAGCATGCATCAGAGGTGCCGTGGAGGCACTTCCGGTTTCGGGGGTGGCACTTCCGGTTCCGGGATGGCACTTCCGGTTTCGGGCGGCGGCTCCTGTAAGGGCTGTGGCAGGCTGGGCGCGGCTCCAGGGAACCCAGCAGGACTTTCGCGCGCTACTGCCCGCGGCCGGTGACCAGGAGGAGGGAGGGAACAGGTGTTCCTCGTTGGGGGCACGGTACTTCTGGACAAGTACCCGCCGGAAGCTACACCCAGGTAAGGCTGATCCCTGAAACATGGTGGGTGATAGACTTCCACCTCTGCTTCTGCAGAGCCCAGCGTTCCCCCAGCTCATGTAAGTGTTTCTGGGGGTGGTCACAAGGGGTAGTTATTTAAGCCCTGCACTCACACTGGGACCCCCTTCTCTTCCCTTTTTGTCTATAGGGAGACGAGGGCCGTCTGTGAAAGGGAGCAATAATGGCTGCGGCACAAAAGTTCCCTCTTCCTACAACAAGGTGTCAGCCATGACTGACAGTGTTGTCAGGATGGACTCCCCATCCCTGCTGGAGGAGCTCCAATCCATTAGGGAAGAGGTGCAGGCTTCTATCTCGGCACTGCGGGGTTTTGCTGCAGCTTCCGGGCCTTCCCCTCCGTAAGAGAGGAAGCTCCAGGATTGTAACTGTGGATCTCATGGAGGCTGGCCAGAGCTCAGCGTTAGAGGACGGCGAGGATATTGCCGCTGTTGCCTATGTCCAGACATGAGAATCTGGACACTACTATTTTTCCACGGAGTCCATTGGTGCATTGGTGGACACTGTCCATTGTACCATGGGAGTAGAGGTGGTGGAATCCCCTTCTGTGCAGGACTGAATGTTCAGAGGCCTGAAGGGTAAGCGGCTCACCCCATCCGAGTGGATTGGAGGGTGATGACTTGGTCTGGGAGGTCCCGAAGGTGGACTCATTCAGGCGGCCTGGCTGTTGCGGCCGGGATCCTGAGGACCAAGGGTCTCTCCCAGGCAGTGATCCGCACGCTTCAGCAGAGCAGGAAGCCTGTGACAAACGCTATTCACGGGAGGGCTGGAATCGGTTCCTGTCCTGGTGTGCTCCTTCCATCCCGACCATGCATCATCCTAATGTGGCCAGGGTAGCAATCAGCTGCTATTGTAAACCCATTGTGCTTGCCTTTGACACACTGTTGAAGCTAAGCAGCAGGAGCCTCAGTCACGGGCTGGATGGGAGACCTCATGAGAGACCCAATGGGAATCTCTATGGAAGTGTCTATAAAGTCAATGGGACTTCTAACATAAAGGTCTATGGCAGTATTCCATTTGGGAAGCTTAGCATATAAGACCGCGCTGCCTTTTGAAGATTCCTCCCGGTTGAAGGACCCCCTCGTTCGTAAAATGGAGAGTTTCCTCAACAGATCCTGGGAGGCAGCAGCTATGTCTTTAACGGTGTACATTTCCTCTACATGTGAGCAGGTCTTTCTTTAAGTGGCTCACCCAGCTGGGAGAATTCATCCTGCAGGGTACTCCCAGGGAGGAGCTTTGGACTCCATTCCACTTCTGAGACATGCTACGGGCTTCCTGGCCGATGCCTCTGCTGAGTCGTTCCGCGTTGGCGCCAGGTGCGCAGTGTTGGTTAACACAGCTCGCAGGGCAGTGTGGCTTACAAGGTGGAATGGGGAGGTCACGTCTAAGCCCCAGCTGTGTGGCCTCCCCTTGCAAAGGGCATTGGATGACATCCTGGAAAAGGTGTCAGACCGGAAAAGGTGTCTCCCGGAACAGGAGCCCTTTCGGAGGCAGTCCTTTTGGCCTGAGCGCAGCCAACCCTCCCAGTCTAAAGGGAAGGGTAAGTCTGGTCGCTGGGCATTCCAGTATGGGAACAAGACCCGTAATATCTTTCTCCCCCAGCAGCGGCATCACCAGCCGCCCCTAAACAAGGTCGCCTTCCCCATTGCGGGGCGGCTCCTGCGGTTTCTGCCACAGTGGCAAACAATCTCCTTTTGCCCTTGGATCCTCTCGACCATTTGGGAGGGTCTACGCTTGGAATTCGAGAGCCAGCCCCTCCGTGTCTTCGAGTCCTCTCCCTTCCTCAGGGAGACTCTCGCACGGTTTTTCTTGTCGGGTCTGCGACACCTGTTGGATTCGGGTGTGGGGTCCCCGGTTCCTCCTGGAGAGGAGGGCCAGGGGCGCTACTCCAGGTTGTTGTGGACCTCCAGAACGCGTATTCTCAGGTCCCCATTCACCCGTCCCACAAGCGCTTTCTGCGATTCACGATCTCCGGGGCAGGCGGGACGGTCCATTCTCGGCTTAATGTGCTGCCCTTTGGGATTTCGTCGGCCCCAGAGGTTACCAAACTCATGGGGGAAGCGATCACATTCATCCAGACCCAGGGGATATGTATGCTTCCCTATTTAGATGACATGTTGGTGGTGGCTCCTTCGGCAGTGCTTCTGCGCACAAAGGTCTCCAACACATTGGAGATTCTTCAGTCCCTGGGATAGGTACCCAATCTTCGGGATTCGGAACGGGTGCCTGCAACCCGACGTCAATTTTTGGAAGTCTTGCTGGCCTCCTCCAGACAGACCTCGTTCCTTCCTGCGGCATATTAGCTTTTGCACCGCGTGAATCTGACCCGCTTCCGGGCAGGGGGGGGTCGCCCTCCTTGCGGGAAGCAATGTCCCTGTTAGGGGCCATGATGGCCTACATTCAGTCAGTAACATGGGCTCAGGCTCCCTCCCGACTGCTCCGGGAACACATACTGAGTTCCTGGGATAGACGTCAGGATCCCTTAAACTCACGGGGCCGGACCCCGGGGCAGGTGGTAACCTCGCTTTCCTGGGGATGAATCCCAGACACCTTCCTGTGACCTCTGTTCCCACTGATGCCAGCGGTTCCGGTTGGGGCACTATGGTAGTTCGCACACCGTTCCAGGGGATTTGGAGTCGCTCGGTCAGTCGCCAGTCTTCAAACTTCTGGCAGTGGAGGAAGCGCTTCTTGCTGCAGCTCACGTTCTCCGGGGTCATCATGTCAAGGTCCTGTCAGACCATGTGACTACGGTTGCTTTCTTGCGGTACCAAGGCGGTACTCGTGGTTTACACTTGCAGG
The DNA here is from genome assembly GCA_033576535.1 of Allobates femoralis. Taxonomy (NCBI): domain Eukaryota; kingdom Metazoa; phylum Chordata; class Amphibia; order Anura; family Aromobatidae; genus Allobates; species Allobates femoralis. The sequence goes on from JARQOC010000005.1 coordinate 522,641,275, forward strand.
GGCTGGCAAGACTGTTCTTTTGTGGGCAGTACGCCATCTTCTCTCCTCCTCGGAGGCAGATTCTTGAGCCGCACGGAGGTCCACCCAGGAGAATGGTGCTTCCATCCGGAAGTATTTCACTCTCTTATGGACAGGTGGGGTGTCTTTTCGATCGACCTGTTCGCTTCGGGCTCGAATACAAAGGTGCCAACCTTTTTCTCCCTGACGCGGTTGGACCATCCTCGGGGGCTGGACGCTTTTGCCCATCCCTGGGACTTCCGGTTGGTGTATGCATTTCCTCCAATCCCGCCACTTCCCAAGACGTTGCAACGGATTCGGGCGGAGGGGGTGACACTATCCTGGTGGCTCCCCTGGGGCCCAAACTGGCGTGGTACGACGCCATCCGAGACCTGGGCCTGGAGGGACCGATTATGTTAGCCCAGTCTCAACCTACTGTCCCAGGGTCCTCTGTTTCAACCGGGCCCTCAGTGGCCCAACTCTTGGATTTTTGCAGTGTAGCTTGGATTTGGGGCTTCGGCCGAGCACTCTTTAAGTCCAGAGGTCGGCACTTGGGGCGGTTTTTGCCCAGGATCTTGCTTCCCATCCATGGCTCAAGCAGTTTTTTACTTCTGCTTGGGGGTGGCGTCCCCGGATTTGGCCTTCTGTCCCTCCCTGGGATTTGATGCTTGTTCTCCAAGGGCTTGCTCGAAGTCCCTTTGCACCCTTGTCTGCTGCATCCCTTACGTCTCTCGCACAAGGTGGCGTTTTTGGTGGCCATCACTTCTGCTCCCAGAGTTGGAGAACTGTAGGCACTCTCTGTACTGGCTCCGTGCCCCGTGGTGTCCGTTGTTCGCATTACGCTTCGGTTGCATTCATCTTTTCTTCTGAAAGTTGTCGGCTTTCCATCGGTCCCAGGATGTGGTTCTGCCTTCAATTTGTCGATCTCCTGCTAATGCGGCTGAGGCCGTGTTTCACTCCTTGGATGTGCGTCGGACTGTCCTCCTCTATCTCTGAGAGTCTGCTTCCTGGAGGTTAGATCAGAACCTGTTTGTTCGGCTTTTGGGAATAATACAGGGAAGAAGACTTCCCAGGCTACCATCACTTCCTGGATCAAGAAGGCAATCTGTGAGGTCTACGTCGCTCCGGTCCTTGCTCCTACGGTGGGGTTGAAGGCTCCTTCAACTCGGGCTGCTGCTACTCCCTGGACGGAGCAGGCTGGAGCTTCATCGGAGCTGATTTGCAGAGCGGCTACGTGGTAGCCTCTCCTCACTTTTTCTCGCCTCTATAGGTTAGATCTGTCCTTCAGTCGGGATCTGTCCTTTGGTAGGAGAGTCCTACAGGCAATAGTCCCACCCTGAGGAGTATCTGTGGTATTCCTCCAATGCTGTCGTGGAAGGCGAATGGAGAAAACTGAATTAGTCCTTACCGGTAATTCCTTTTCTTGGAGCCTTCCACGACAGCATCAGTTCCCCCCCTTGTTGGTGTTTGATTCCGGTTTATATCAGATAATCCATGGCTAAGGGTAATCTTGGTAAACACTGGAGTACTGAGGAAGGGGAGGGGCTTTTAACCTCTCTGTGTTCCTGTCCCCCAATAGGGCGTGGACGACATCCTCCAATGCTGTCGTGGAAGGCTCCAAGAAAAGGAATTACCGGTAAGGACTAATTCAGTTATTTGATCAGATTCAACATAGTTAACACCTAAGCACCAAAATATCATATGCCATAGGGGTTACATACATATCATCCCATAAACATACATTACCCGTCCTTAGTCCAATTCATATGATATATATCAATCAGATCTTAGTGTAAGCCATCGGTTAATGCTATGGATCTAGGGTAAATTAAAAACACTATTAAAAACAAACTATACAAGAGAATGCAGTATATAGGATATAGACACATCATTTAAGGAGACATCCCCTTTGATCGTACTTTAGGTTTAAATCCTTGGGATATAGTGTATCCAACTCGAACATCCACTTAAGTTCTTTCCTCTTCAGTAATGCCACCCTATCACCACCTCGTCTCAATGGGGGAACGTCATCAATAATTCTATATTTCAATTGGTTTACATTGTGTCCAGCTTCCACAAAATGTCTAGGAACCGGGAGCTCCACCATCCCATTTCTTATAGTGCTCTTATGTTTACTGATCCGTGCTTTTGCTTCCATCGTGGTCTCCCCCACATAGAGGAGACCACAAGGACAGCTGATAGCATATATCACATAATTACTCTTACACGTGTACCTTTTCCGAATGGTATATCTCTTCCCGGAATATGGATGGTGGAACTCCCGGCCCCTGACCATATTCCCACAGCTTGCACATCCCAAGCAGGGGAAATTCCCAAAACTGGGTTTACTTTGGGTCAGTTGTAAATCCCTTTTTGAGCTCCCAATATCCGATTTTACTAAATTATCACGGAGATTCCGTCCCCTCCTATATGAGAAAAGAGGTGGTGATGTAAACTCCTTAATTCCTGTATGGCCCTTTCTAAGAAGAGGCCAATGTCTTTTAATAATACCTGAGATTCTACCACTCATCCCGTTGTATGTGGTAACCAAAGGTATCCGATTCTCCTTGATTGTTTTATCCCTAGTATTTCGTCCTGATTCAGAGATATTGCATGTCTTTTAAAATCCATGAGGTTACTCTTCGAATATCCCCTCTCTTGAGGAGGGGAGGAGTGTTATACTATATAAAGCGAACTGTTGAGGTGTATGTTGTTGCTTGATAAAGGACATAGTCCGAAACGTTGCTTGCACTGGGGTGCTGGAATAAAGAAATTGCAAAGGATCCCGTTTGGTATGTGGTGCTGTCCCTTTCTATTTATCACAATCCAGTAACGTCCATGGCTGGGATGAAAGGTGCAAGAGTCTGTCTGGATCCCAGAAACTCATTCAGCTTTTATGCACACACACTGATTAACAAGCAAACAGATCACAGGTGAGGATGTTACCTTTAATAACCATTCAAATCCATTTGTCAACTTCTGTGCATGTTTTCAGGCCAAATTCACCAGGGTATGTGAACTCTTGATCAGGGTCATTTGGATGTTTTTGGTTGTCATTATGATTTAAAAAGATAAAACACAGTAGTTTGACAATAAATGGCTTCACACAACCGCTAACCATGAGTGGAAAAAAGACTTTGTGTTATCACTCATATTCTCTGAAAAAAGGCCAAGAAAGCAAAAAATCTGCCGGGGTATGTAAACTTTTTAGCACAGCAGTATGTGAATGACCTAAGTTATTCAGATCTTTCACGCCTGCGCAATGGAATCTCACGAGACTTCAGGCACTGTGCAGCCTCAATAGAGCACAGTGACCCACTCCACTGTGCAGGCTCAATAGACATTTTCCATGGAGCATTTTGGGTTTTCCAGGCAGTGGGGCGGCGAGGACCACAGGGATCAGCATCCCATATGACCCTTAACAACTCATTACATACAGCGCGGGGCACATTAAAAGTTGTGTGAGATATTCAGGGGCAAGTCTGGGGATATAAAGGGGTTATGGGAACCCCAATTACAGGATGTTAAAGGTGGTGGGCAGAGTCTATAATGCCCTAAGCAGGCTACAGGTTCACTTACGTTTCATTCATCACAAAAACAGCAGAAATGCAGTTACGTTTTTTGACTCTTCAGTGGTTTAAATGGTGGAAAACAAAAGCTGCAAAAATGCTGAAAGAATTGTCATGCTGCTTCTTTCAAAAATGTAGCAGTTTTCCACTTGTCAAGTAGAAAAAGCAATTGTGTGTAAATGAGATTTCTGAAGTCCCAGTTTTGCTGGTGCTGTCAAAAGCAGCTTTTAATTTGCATAAAACTCATGAAAAGAACAATGCAAAAATGCAATGTGTGAACACAACCTTATGTAGTTGATAAATTAATATAATAAATATTAAAAGTTGATATATTGCTATATAAATCTGTTCTGTATTAGTTTTGATTACCTATATTTATCTAGCTGGAATTATTTTTTTCATTGTCGCCACTGGATTTTTTTCTACTTCTACTCTAAAAAAAAAAAAAAAAAAAAAAAAATTGCCACATAATGTAAGTGATCACATCCAGGCTTTCTTTCTGGCAGACCCTAATCTAATTGATGTGATCTTAGGTTGGAGAGCTGAGACGAGGGCTGCAATACCTGCTTACTTCATTATGTTGCTGGTCCTTGTGGCCTGGACCGTATATCATCCAATCAGATGAAATCCCAGAGGGATTTGATCGTAAATGTCAGAGGTATCTGGGCTCTTTGCAGTTATTATATTTTTTGTCATGTCAGGATTATGAGCTGAGAATATAAATTTGAAAGTTTTGACACGTCTCCCTCCTGTGTTGTTTTGGAGCGTTGTGGAGCTGATGCTTTTTATGCTCAATACTTCAGGATTTCCTATTTTTTTTACAGATTTTTTTGCTATTCTGTTTTTCTGCAGTTTCTTAATGCAGTGGTTAAGGTCTGTTCACATCTGTTAGTTCATCAAACAAATTCCGTGGCCTGATATTTGAGGAGAGAGGTGGTCTATTTCGGCTTATACATTTTTCGATTAGAGCAATATGGGCAATTAAACGTTAGTCATATATCCGAAGAAAAATAAAACAAGAACCCCTGACAATGCTTTATTCGAAGAATAATAAACACTTTAATAGTACGAAAATTATATTAAGATACATAAAAAGATGGGGTCATGAGTATTCTGGAATACTGTATACAAGTCCCCAGGCTTAAAGTAAAACAGCAACCCCAGCTTTTAGTGTACTCTCACCCAAAGCAGCCCGATGGGTGTCGCAGGTCTTGGTCCAGCGCCTTCGCTCTTCTGATCACCGTCCTCTTCTATGTTCAATGGGTGACGCGTCCTACGGCACAAGCACAGTCTCCTCCATTGTGTTCCGTCGCAAGCGCACTTGTCTCTGCAATACAAAGTACTGTAATGCACATGTATGGGGAAAAGTCAATAGATTGACCGTGCATATGCACTACGCTGGCGTAGTGGGCAGGGCTGTGGAGTCAGTAAGCCAGACATCCGACTTTTCATCTTTGCTGAATCCAACTCCACCAAAATGGATACCGACTCCACAACCATGGCTGGGAAGTCTGTAAGCGAAACATCCAACTCTGACTCAGATTCCTCCATTTCCCTGAATCTGACTTCACCCAAAATAGGCTCAGACTCCATGCCTATGACTCCACAGCCCTGGTAGTGAGGGTTCACAATGGTCTAATCTCTAACCACAATGCACGGACGGCCGCGACCCTCCTGACCTAAGAGTCATAGACATATATGTCATGATTTGGTCGAAAAAGGAAAGACAAGGATCGGTTTTGTGTTGTCCCCCCGCCACCAACCCCCTGCAGGGTCATCAAGTTGCATTCCTTTATCTATCTTTCATTCATTCAGGTAGACAGAGCTATTTTTTTTTTTTTAAAGGGAACCTGTCACCCAAAATCACCTTCCTAACCTCTTAATACCTGTCCCTGCAGCCTTACACTACTATCTAAGCCAGAGTCCCCAATGTCAGTCTCGAGGCCGAACCAGTGCAGGTTTCAGATCTCCTTAGTATTGCACAGCAGCAATGATTCAATCCCTGTGCAATAGTAAGGAATCCTGAAACCTGCACTGGTTCGGCCTCGAGACTGAATTGGAGACCTCTGATCTAAGCCATCCCTGTGTGACCCATTTAGTAATATACTAGTAGATAAAGTAGTTGCAACTAAAAATCCAGACAGAGTTCCTCGTGGCGTCTGTGATGGGTAGGCGGGTACCCTGTGCCGCGCTACTGTGCACCGAGGGGTTAATGTGCCACAGTAACCTCAACGAGTGTTCACCCCTACACTTAACACTGCACTAGCGCCTCTAGGCAAGAAGGGGGAGCTAAAGCACCTCCCCTATATATTCTGGTGTATTCCTGGAGAACTGAGGAAGATTGACTGTGCCTTAGGCTTCTCCACAGTCTGCTACTCAATTCCAGGCCTAGCCAGGGTCTGAGGAGAGGAGTTTAGAGAACAGGAGAACGCATCTGAGAGATTGTTACCTCATAACTCGCCCCGGAGGAATGCAAAGACCGGATTCCGGATCCGAAACTGTGACTGACACAAGCAGCACAGTAAAGACCGGAGTAGTGGAGGTTATAGATCTACACTGTACCTCAGCGAAGCAACACAGCGGGGTCAGAAACACACGGAAAGACTCAAGTTGCCTAGCAAAGGGGTACCTGTGAGGAGAGACAGGGCCGGCAGCCTAGCTAAAGCGGCAGCAGGGCCACACACACAGCGCAGGAGTGGGAAGCCAAAGACCCCGTCAGGGTGGGAGCAACCCAGCCCTGGTACAAACTCAGTGGACAGTACTCTGCTAACAACATCTGCAGTAAAGACTTGGAAAACTACAAAAACAGTGAGTCTGTGTGATCCTTGTGCTCAAGCCCTACTTTCCCTCACAAACTACCGTCATCCCCACTACTACCCCTATTTAGCATCAATCATAGACTATTACTACCACTGCCCCGGGGAACCAGGCTCTACCTGTGGAGAGCCGTTACATCACCGGCTGCTAAACATCATCCCTGGAGGTTCTGCGGCAGCGGTGGTCACCCTGACCACAACCCGTGGGTGGCGTCACGACAGACTCCCCTGTAAATACCCCCCAACATTTGTTGTGGGCTCGGGACACGGTCCGGGCCAAGGGCTGCCGTGATACCCCCTGTGATACCCCGGTTCAGTACAGAGTACCCCGTCCCAGTGGGCTCCACACTACCCCCGCCTCGCCGCTTTATTACGCCCTAATGGACGTCATTCCAGCCTGCAGAGTAAGGGCACGATTTAAATCTCACGCTCGCAATGTCACCGCTGCGATGCGGTCACGTGACGCCTTGATCGCGTCACTTCCGATCGCCGCAGGTCTCACACAGGCCGACTTCAGCATGCAATCTGCGCATGCGCTTAGTCGGCCTGTGTGAGACCTGCGGCGACCGGAAGTGACGCAATCCCGGCGTCACGTGACCGCGTCGCAGCGGTGACGTTGCGGGTGCGAGATTAAAATCGTGCCCTCGCTCTGCAGGCTGGAATGGCACCCATTAGGGCGTAATAGAGCGGCGAGGTGGGGTTAGCGCGGCACAGGGGACCCGCCTACCTGTCACAGACACCGCGAGGAACACCCCTCTGTCCTGGATTATGTAAGTTTGCAAACTACTTTACTCTACTACTATATTGCTAAAATAGGTCACACAGGATGGCTTAGATAGTAGTGTAAGGCTGCAGGGACAGGTATTAAGAGGTTAGGAAGGTGATTTTGGGTGACAGGTTCCCATTAATATCCATTGAACCTTCGCAATGGATCAGTTAATAAAAGGTGAAAATTGAATGGGAAATGGACTTACAAAGTACCGGTATGTCTTCTTCATTTCATCTCTTTGATCCGGATCCCTGTAGAATTTGACCGCCGTAGACTGAGCTGCAATATTGTATGAGGATAGGACCTGTTATAGATCTGAGATTTTTAGTGTATTTTTTTTTTTTATATATATTAATTTTCCTCTATGCATCTGAATACTGTCCGATTCAAAAGAAAAGTCAGACTGCACTCGGAGGTGTTGTACAAACTTAAGGATACAAGTCAGCTGTCTATAGTGAATGTCTTCTGTTATATACAGCAGTTCTTATTATGTCTCTATTAAATAAAACATGTAAAAGAAAAATTCACCCAAAGATAAAACTTCATTTTTTTTGCAGGTATCTTTAGATACGTCTAGTCTCCATCCCATAAAAGGCTCATGAATGGCTTCTGTAAACTTGGAAAACGACTGTAAATGTGAGACAATCTCAGAATTGACCTGCTCGCTCCTCATTTCTCTCGGATAATCCACAGTAATCTATATTTCTCTGCAGCAATAAATTTGCTGTATATTCAAGCTGCCAGGATCTGTTTTCCTGACACGCTGTAGACAGCGCCTTGTAGAATAGGCCATTTCTCCAATTAAACCGAGAAAACCTCAAAACCGCAGACAGAAAAGCACAAAAGCAATCTGATAAAAGAACCCGCTGCTTCCTTTCCAGAGCTGTCTGTATGAATGGCAAGTTTGTTGTGCGTGTTATTGATTACCTGTGATTATCTCAGGTGACATCCTCAGAAAACTGTATTATCTGTCTGTGGGGGATGTCTAACGTCATAAACATGTAGTAAATAGGAGCATAGACATAGATAGTGCTGATGTAGAGATCCTGGCCGTGAGCTGATGTGGCTAGTATATTGGATGGACTAGTCCACATGATTTAATATCTCAAGTTTTAATTACCATAATGATATGGAATTATTAAATTTATGTTTAAAGGAAATCTGACTGTATCCAATATTGGCAGCATGATTTCAGCTAGGTATGTTGGGCTGCAGCATTTCAGAGAAAAACGTAGGCCCATGTCACGTGCGCACTTAACAGCACATGACATAAAATGCACTTGCAAGGGTTAATTTATCTTCTCATTCATCCTCTGGTATAGGCTACAAAGTGAGTATAAATTGTACTCCTACACAGCCCACACACCCCAGCTACACAACACGCTGCCACCAATCATCAAACACAGGGTCTCCGAGATGTATACTGTTGTCCGCCAGTCAAAAGGCCACACACTCTCTGAAAGCCTATGGATTCTTTACAGCATACCAGATCCAAACTTATTAAAGTTTTAAGCTTTAATATAAAAAAAGTGTTTCTAAGAAAAGATCTGAAAATAGAAGATAGTCACATAAATAAGCAAAACAGTTCACAGGGCTGTGGAGTCGGAGTCGTGGAATCAGTCGGAGCCCATTTTGGCGGAGTATGTAGAAAACGGATCAACTCCGACTCCTAAAATATATAATACATTGGGTACAGTAGTTCAATGCAGAATGTGCTGATTATTATTATTATGAATTACCGTATATACTCGCGTATAAGCCGAGTTTTTCAGCCCAAAAATTGGGCTGAAAAGTACCCCCCTCGGCTTATACGCGAGTCAGTGCGGGGGCTGCTGTATACAGCGGTATACAGCAGCCCCCGCATCCCCAGTAATGCAGGGCCCCCCCCCTCATGCTCCGGTCACCTGTAAAGCAAGTTATACTTATCAGTGCCCGCTGCCGTCCGCGCCCGCCGCTGCCGACATGCGATCCTCCATCTTCATTCATCTTCTTCCTGCTTCTGTGCGCGTCGCAGGCAATGACGTCATTACCGGCGACGCGCACAGGAAACAGGAAGAAGATGCATGAAGACGGAGGATCGGGATGTCGGCAGATGCGGCGCGCGGACGGCAGCGGGCACTGATAAGTATAATTTGCTTTACAGGAGACCGGAGCATGAGGGGGGGGCCTGCATTACTGGGGCTGCCTGTATACTACCACTGGGGCTGATGTATATATATCGGCCCTGCATTACTGGGGCTGCAATACCACTGGGGCTGCTGTATATAGGGGCTGCAGTACCACTGGGGCTGCAATACCACTGGGGCTGCTGTATATAGGGGCTGCTGTATACACCACTGGGGCTGCAATACCACTGGGGCTGCTGTATATAGGGGCTGCAATACCACTGGGGCTGCAATACCACTGGGGCTGCTGTATATAGGGGCTGTATACACCACTGGGGCTGCAATACCACTGGGGCTGCTGTATATAGGGGCAGTATACACCACTGGGGCTGCAATACCACTGGGGCTGCAATACCACTGGGGCTGCTGTATATAGGGGCTGCAATACCACTGGGGCTGCAATACCACTGGGGTTGCTGTATATAGGGGCCCTGCATTACTGGGGCTGCAATACCACTGGGGCTGCTGTATATAGGGGCTGCAATACCACTGGGGCTGCAATACCACTGGGGCTGCTGTATATAGGGGCTGCAATACCACTGGGGCTGCAATACCACTGGGGATGCTGTATATAGGGGATGCTGTATACACCACTGGGGCTGCAATACCACTGGGGCTGCTGTATATAGGGGCTGCAATACCACTGGGGCTGCAATACCACTGGGGCTGCTGTATATTGGGGCTGCTGTATACACCTCTGGGGCTGCATATACCTCTGGGGCTGCATATACCTCTGGGGCTGCTGTATACTACCACTGGGGCTGCTGCTGTATACTACCACTGGGGAGGCTGCTGTATACTACCACTGGGGAGGCTGCTGTATACCTCACTGCTGGGGGTTGTATACCTGTGCTGGAGTCCACCCTCGGCTTATACGCGAGTCAATAGATTTTCCCAGGTTTTGGGGGCAAAAGTAGGGGGGTCGGCTTATACACGGGTCGGCTTATACACGAGTATATACGGTATTATGTTCTATCTAAATATCTTGATTATTATTTTCCACCAACCAGGTTATACATGGACAATAATTAATCCATAATAGAACTCTTACATATTCTTTTACACATAATTTTTCGGATATAGAGAGTTTACACATAAATAATTAGTATGTACAATCACCTGCTAAATTTTAAGATGCTTTTATAAATTTCATCAAAAAGGTAAAATCGCAGGTACAAAAGTGCAAAAAGTAATAATACATGGATCAGGACACAGAGGACACTGACAAGTTAATAGCCATTTCTCCTTAGCCATGCAGAGAAATACATGGGAGCATCGTTTCTCATGTTATAGGGCAGTATAGGATAAAATAGGCAGGGTATGAAAGTACCGTTTACCAACCTCTATGGTATGTATATCTCTTATCACCACCCAGTGATCTATACCGGTGTTCACAACCTCACACCCACCCTCCTATATCCACTAGCCCACAAACCCTGTTGTTCCCTGAGGAAAGAGTTTGGGATACGACTCCAAAATGCGTCGGGAAATAAACTAGCTACCGCTATATCCAAACATACTGTTTCATCTGGTCATTCTACCATACGAACACAGCAGCTCGGACCACGAGGTACTTTGTCCTGCAGACGTTTTTACTTTAAAAGCCGGCTGAGAATCAAACTGCACTGATGCCTAGAGTTGGCTTCTTCCTGTTCACAGCCGGTGACTTTCAGGCCTCTTACTATACATGCACATAGAACCTGTCAGCCGGCATTGGGTAGAAAGAAGCTGCTGGGGGCCCGGTTTTCCGATTTGCCGATCGTGCTGCTCGGTCCCTGATTGATGGCTTTTAACAAATAATTTTCTTTGAAACTCTGCAGTGATTTGGAGTCAAAACATATCTGCCTGAATCATACAGCCTTTAATGTCTTGATGCTGTCGCGTGTCTATTAGATTATTTACCATTGAATCGGCCATAACAAGGAGGCCTTTAAAAGGAAGCTTTCAGGAAAGTTTAACTTTTCAAACAAGTGGTATAGCTGTAGGGGTCCTAGCCTAACAATAAAACTGATTTATATCTAATAGCAATTTGATGTGTCAAGGATGAGAAATCAAGTTTTGAAGCCACATGCAAATTAATCTGGGAGTGCATTAGGGATGGGGGAGTGCCACTGCACTACCAGACTAGCTTGCATGTGTTTTTAAAGCTTGATTTCTCACTGCTGGAGTATTGGTGTATCACTACGTAGGTATTATTTTTATTATTTTACTATGTCCTACTATACTATTTCTACTAGAAAACATTTCCAACAGTTTCCTTCAAAATTCTGTGTATATCTCATATACCCCAAAGTGGACATGATTGGGCTCCAGCTCTTTGGCTGCAGCTGGTTACTTCTAGAGGGGATTTTTTTCTGTAATGCCATTGGGAATAAAAACTATTTTTTTTTTTTAAAATTGTGATCAGATGCAATAGTGAAACAAAAAAAAAGTGTTCAAATGTTACAGCAGATGGAGTGGTGGGCCGCAGCAAATAATTCTAAAACTGTTATTGACAATGTTTCCCAGAATAATGTTAGGGAAGAGCTAATAATAAGTATGGATACATGGAGCCTATAGATAGTCCCACGATGTCTCCCGACTAGAGATGAGCAAATGTCTGGACTTTCAGGTGTTGCATGTTCGGGACTTGTGCATGACTCTGTATGTCCTCGGAAGACACTGTTTGGCTGTTCAGCTCTCTGCCCACATACAGCCAGCCATTAGCAAAAGACTTCCGGGGGCAAGAGGGCAGGGATTTTAACCTTTTTTTTTTTTTTTTTATTTATAAATTTTACAACCACACTTCAGATGATAACGCAGGATTTAACCCCAGAGCGAGCCGCTCACACACTGCCAGCAGCTCGCACTGGCCCGACCACCCAGTGTACCAGAGCACAACAATTCCACCTCCAGCACTTAGAAATTGGAGTCGCCCCCCCAAACAGGTTCGCTCATCTGTACTCCCGACTTCCCATGCCCTGGATCGATCCGCTTGATCACTCCTATGTTCTTCATGGGAGAGCCGCTGCTTGATTCCTTTGGCGGGAGCTTATCTCCCAAAAAAATAACAGAACTGGATGGTAAAAATCCAATGTGCCGGATCCTTCTCTACTCCAACATCTGTCTCGGGAGACTCTATGTTGGTTCTGCTATGAGTGTGTTCATTGAATGTGTATGATGACCTTTAGTCTCTATGGTGCTGTATCATGGAGCAGTAGTCACTCTATGTACCCTACTGGTCAAAAGTGTGGGGTCATTTAGAAAAGTCCTTATTTTTGAAAGAAAAGCACTTTTGTTTCCTATGAAGCTAATATTATATGAATCAGAAATACACTCTATACATTGTTAATGTTGTAAATGACTATTCTAGCTGAAAATGTCTGTCTGGTTTTTAATGCAATATCCACATAGGTGTATAGAGGCCCATTTCCAGCAACCACCACTCTGGCTGGTTTCACAATGCTGCTTTTCCCTGATCAAGTTCCAACCGGTTTGTGTGCCAAAACCAAAAGAGGAACTTGCAGAGACAAATTAGAACTGAAAGATTGACACCTGTTCTGAGTTTTGCAGACCCTTCTGGTTTTGCACACAAACCAGATGGAACCTGATCAGGGAAAAAACTGCAGTGTGAAACCAGCCTAAGAAGGCTAATGAATGTGTGGGAAACCCTAGAAAACCCTTGCACAAGTATGTTAACAAAGCTGAAAATGGTTTGGCTGGTTAGAGAAGCTATAAAATTGAGCTAGTTGAGAACCTGGAGCATTGCATTTGTTTGTTCTATGAAACTCTCAAAATGGCCAGAAAATTAGAACTTTCATGTGAAACTCGACAGTCTATTCTTGTTCTTAGAAATGAAGGCTATTCCATGCGAGAAGTTGCCAAGAAACTGAAGATTTCCTTCAACGGGTGTGTACTACTCCCTTCAGAGGAGAGCACAAACAGGCTCTAACCAGAGTACAATGAGAAGTGGGAAGCCCCGCTGCACAAGTGAGCAACAAGACAAGTACATTAGGGTCTCTAGTTGAGAAATCGACGCCTCACAACTCCTCAACTGGCTGCTTCATTAAATAGTACCCACAAAATGCCAGTGTCAACGCCTACAGTGAAGAGGCGTCTCTGGGATGCTGGCCTTCAGGGCAGAGTGGCAAAGAAAAAGCCATATCTGAGAGTGGCTAATAAAAGGAAAAGATTAATATAGGCAAAAGAACAAAGATATTGGATAGAGGAAGATTGGAAAAAAGTTTTATGGACAGACGAATCAAAGTTTGAGGTGTTTGGATCACACAGAAGAACATTTGTGAGATGCAGAACAACGGAAAAGATGCTGGAAGAGGCCTGACGCAATCTGTCAAGCATGGTGGAGGTGATATGATGGTCTGGGGTTGCTTTGGTGTGGTAAAGTGGGAGATTTGTACAAGGTAAAAGGGGTTTTGGATAAGGAAGGCCATCTCTATTTTGCAACGCCATTTCATACCCTGTGGACAGCGCTTGCAATTTCATCCTACAACAGGACAATGACCCAAAGCACACCTCCAAATCATGCCTGAACTATTTAGGGTAGAAGCAGGCAGCTGGTATTCTATCTGTAATGGAGTGGCCAGTGCAGTCACCAGATCTCAACCCCATTGAGCTGTTGTGGGAGCAGCTTGACCGTATGGTGTGCAAAAAGTGCCCATCAACCCAATCCAACTTGTGGGAGAGGCTTCAGGAAGCATGGGGGAAAATTTCTCAAGATTATATCAGCAAATTAACAGCTGGAATGCCAAAGGTCTGCAATGCTGGAATTGCTGCAAAGGAGCATTCTGTGACCAAAGCAAAAGTTTGAAGGAGAAAATTATTATTTCAAATAAAAATCATTATTTCTATCCTTGTCAATGTCTGGACTATATTTTTATTCATTTTACTACTTATTTGATAAATAAAAGTATGAGTTTTCATGGAAAACACAAAATTGGCTGGGTGACCCCAAACACTTGAACGGGAGTGTAGGTATGGTTTGTCTCAGTCCAGTCACTCCCTGCAGTAAGGGTCCTGGATGAGTTTTCAGTCTGGCATATTTTTTCATAAATGTGGCTTTTGATGGAAGAAATTGTAAAAGACGAGAATGAATAGCATTTTGGATATTGCACTAGATCCTTGAATTGTGGGCCCCATTTTTGGAGAACATGGGCCAAGATGAAAGAGTCATCAAATACCGCTAAAATAAGTGTCTTCAGTCACCTGCAAATCATCAGTTAGGGAGAGTTTTTTTTCATCAGAGCCTTTGGGGATGGTGAGCTTACTTTCACCTAGGCAAAGATTCCATTTTCTACCTCATCTCTATATCCGACTGAATGCAGTTTTCTCCCTGTATTTACTGAGATTAGGCATTGGCATCATTACCCATATTTCCCTGAAATAATTGTTCACTCCGCACTGGATGGGAGTTGCTTCTTAGTGGCAGCAGAAACATAGAATACATTTTCTAGATAGAAGTGCTGCTTGCTGCATTGACTCCCGTGGTTGAGATGAATGCAGTGAAGGTGTATCTGTCCTTGGTAGAGCTGCCTTAACCTTACACGTTCCTTATGTGAATTCTCTGCGTGTGATCGAGGAGCCGGCAGCAAGTGTTGCTTAGTACTGATCAGTCATACGGCCTATTTTTTTTTTCTCTTACTGCCCTTGCCACAGAGAATTAAGTACAAAAGCATAAATTCAGCCTCCATGTGGGAGATGCATTTGACCCCGTAATGCTTTCCTTAGTCCTAATAAGCTTCTGTGCTCCTGTGCGCTATTACCTATCCATTTTTTCTGGGACACCATGTATTTCATTCTCGCTGATGACAGTTCGATTCCTGCAGAACTAATAATCTCTTCTAGACCCTCTATCTTATCCTTTGCCTACAGAGCCAATATCTGTCAACTTGAAAAATGAATTATTGCCTAAATATTAGCCTGCTGCTTACAGTTACTGTGCAAACTGTCAACCAGTGCACACGTGCCAGTGCCACAGCAGCATATCTCTTGGTGTAGGTCATATTTTCTGTCGGAAAGGTATATCTGTGTATGTATGTTCACATATAGATGCGTGTGTATTCGTGTGTGTGTATTCGTGTGTGTGTGTGTGTGTATATGTATGTATGTGTGTGTGTATATGTGTGTATATATATATATATATATATATATATATATATATATATATATATATATATATATATATAATGTGCATCTATGAATGTGTGCTTATATCTGTTTGTTTATACGAGTGTATGTGTCCAAATGTGTGTGTTCATATGTCTGTGCATATTGATGTGTGTGTGTTCATATGTCTGTGCATATTGGTGTGTGTGTATATATGCATGTTTGTGTGTGTATGTAGGTATATATATATAAAATATATATGTGCATACATGAATGTGTATTTATAGTATGTTCTAGTTTATAGGAGTGTGTCTCCGTATGTGTTAATATGTCTGTGCATATTGGTGTATGTAGGCACATGTGTATATATGGGTTTGTGTATGTATGTATGCATGTACGTATGTATGTATAATATATATATATATATATATATATATATATATATATATATATATATATATATATATATATATATATATATATATATATATATATAGTATGAAAATGAAAAAGGCTTGCAGCACTCCTTATAAGATGTGTAAATTCAAACCTCCGACTCCTCAATTTCACTGAATCCAACTTCACAGCCCTGCTGCAGAGTAATCTAAGGGTACCTTTACACGCCACAACCGTGGCGAGGAATCTGACCGGCGACATGTTGCCCTGGCACCATCGCCGTCAAATTGCCTCCCAGTTGCGGCGTTTAATTTGGGAATTTGGCGGCGATAAAAAACATGTCGCCTGGTTCCGATTACAGAGCACTGCTCCAAAATCAGAGGCAATCATGAAGGCGAGATTCCCGGCATGTGAACGGGCGATGGTGATGGAATCAGCGTCGCCTATTGATTTCCCGGAGGCGTGCCACAGCGTGCTGGAGTCCGCGCTTTGTCAGTGATGATTGGTGGTGGCTACTGTGTTCCCATTGGCTGTCAGTTGATAGCCCGCCGTATTTGAGCCTGTATTGGGTGCCAAACTGACACACAATGATGTCAGGTATTAGCCAGCCTTCCAACGCAGGCTGGCCAATCATGATGCTATTGCGTTGTCTAATGAGCGTGTTTGGGGCGCGGTGTAAAATAATTTGGCACACCTATGTTTTCGCCGCGCTGAACCTGTACGCCCACATTCCTTTGGGGATTGCGGCGTGTGAAGCGGCGATGGGAGGCTACCGGATGTTTCCCGTTGTTGGTGTGGTGATTTCCGGAGCGACACATCGCCTTAGATTGAGGGCGTAATTGCGGCGTGTGAAAGCGCCATCGGCAATCTGAGGCGACCGTGAAAAATGTGCACGCACACGTTAGATTGCCTCCTATCGCCACCAAAAGTTGCGATGTGTAAAGGTGCCCTTATACTACAATTTTCAGTAGTTATAGCCTGTGTTCAGTGGATTTGTCACAGTTTTGCCAAATCTGCTAATTTAAACTGCATTAATCAACTTGTATTTTGATTTCTCAAATTAAATTCTCTTTTGTCACGTTGTTAAAAATGACTTAGAACTGATTAGTTGTTTTTTGACACGGAGAATGCTGGGTGGTGATTCTAACCTAGAATTATCTATTTTGTTTTTCACTAGATTTTCTGTATTTCACCCTTCAGTTTCATGTTGGATTGCTTTTTGTTCTATAGCCATCACATCAAATGTCTGCACTAGGCGCAGTTGATGTCCATATGGACGCGGCTTTTTCATTGTTTCAGTTGACATTTTGGTTCCTAAGCACAATGAAAATATTGGCCCAAACGACCACATGTTCCTGGAGGATTGTGGCCATTATTTGTCCTTTGAGAAACAAAAAAAAAAATGACACTGGTGACATTTCACAGCTGTGACCTTGAGGTTTTATTGAACTGTATTAGTTTTGCTCCCATGGGCTCTGTACACAATATTTTGTGTAGCGCACATTAGGCATTTTATTTTCTGTAGTTACTAGAAAGCCTGTTAAACCAGATGACATTGTGTTTTGTGTTCAAACCATTGACGTGCCAGATCTGCAGAATTTCCATGGCCGTATATCCTGGTTGCTTGTCATAAAATCTACCTTGGTGAACGTGTGCTAAGCGACTGGCTGAAAAAATGTTTTTTAAAGTATCTTTAAAAATAGAAAAAACGTTGCTATAAAAAATTTAAAAATAAGAGTTGAAACAGATTTGTTTTGCTGTACGTTAAAGCTTTTGAGTGCCAAAAGGGTATGAGCTCCTCTACAGAAAGCTCTAAATTCTTAACTGAGACATGACAGTAAAGAATAATTTTTATGCCTCATGTTTGTCTACCAGGTTCTTTCCGATAAGTGGAATTTGGTTGTACCTCCCTTTAGTAACCAGAAACTTAAGTTATCCAAAAAGTTAACATGCAGCTTTGGTCTGTTTTTTTGTTAATATCCAGGTTAGAAATCGGAACTGTAGCACTTCAGAGACTCCAAAGATTAAAACAAACTTCAAATGAGTCCAAAATGGCGTGTGTTAGTGATGTGTACATACCCGTAGAATTTTTTCCATGGGGATATCAGTTGTATTAAAGAGTTTGTCCACTACCTAAACATGGTCCTCAAAGTCAGATTGGCTGGGTTTCAACAGTTGGCTGTTCTTGGTGCCAGTGGCAGCAACCTGTGCCCAGAAGTGCTCAATTCTGGAGCTGCCTTGTCTTCTGATAGTGGCAGTAATGCACACTGCCTCCTATTCAAATCAATAAGAGGTGGATGTGTAGTACCCAGCTGCAGCTACTGTCAGGAGTCTGGGCAGCTCCGGAATTAGGCACTTCTGGCCTCAGGGATTCGCTGATCAGCGGGGGTGCTAGGTGTTGGGCTGATCAGACATTATAACATATCCTGCCATAAGGATAGGTAATCAATGTTTAAGTAGTGAACAATCTCTTTAATGATAAAAGGTCCAACAGTAAATATTAATATCTTTATATTGTACAGTTAATGACCTTCATGTACATCTGCTCTTAATACTTAGTTCACATGTCCAGTGATCATCTGATAGAACGAACGCAGCAGCAATCAGTTGGCAAAAAAGTTGCTCCAACACAACTTTTTTTTTTTGCCTCTTTTTTTTTTTTTTTCATTATTATTATATTTTTTTATACGTTGAAGTCTTTGGAAAACAGATCCATTAAGTAGCCATACATTATCTTCCATTTGAAACAGATTTCAGAAGAAAAAGTGTCCTCTTCAAATGAAAGAATAACAGATGGCTACCTGATGGATTCGTTTTCCATAGACTTCAACAGATCCAGTCAGTTTTTGGAAAGTGGACAAAAAAGTTGTCTGAATAACTTTTTTGCCAGAGGATTACTGCTGGATCTGTTTTAACGTCTGCTTACCATACGTGTGAGCATACCCTAAGACAAAGGTGGGGGAACTTCAGTCCTCAAGGGTCTCAAGCAGTGCAGGTTTTCAGGATTTCCTCGGTAATGTGCAGGTATTGGAATAATCACTTGTACAGCTGGTTAAAGGGGAAATCTGGGGAGATCTTTTTTTTTTTTTTTTTTTGTTTTTTGTATTGTCCCTGCCCTCTTACATAATGAAGCCGAGCTGGGCACTACAGTTCTACGATGTTTAGATCTATTATAAATCAATAAAAACATATCTGCTCCTCAGCTCTCACCGCTCCCTTCAGGAGACCATGTCAGTGCTGAATCTATCGATGCAGTGTTCTGCCTCTGCTCCTAACCTGATACAAGACACTACACATTATGCACCATCATATCATTGTACAGAAGAAGATCACAGTGTGTATGTATATCTGCTTGGTGACATGATTGCTATTTGAAGGGAGAACACCCCTGGTCATACATTACATAGGATGGTATATGAGGGACGGCAGGATTGTAGTGTGACCATGGGGGTGGCAGCCACTTTCCCTGCCCATACAGAAGAATGAGGGGGCGGAATGTAAGATGATTCTGGAAACCCCAGGGTTCATGTCCCCGACACACGCCACTGGATTTCTGCAGCAACATGAGGCTGAATGTCTTTGTCCCCAAACGGAGGGGTGATTGCTTAGGAGCAGATATGATTTTATTGATATTTAAGTGATTTAAAGATACTAGAACTGTAGTGCCCAGCTCTTCTCCATCATGTAGAAGGGCAGGGACAGTATAACAAACCTTATCTCCTTGGCATTCCTCTTTCAATTATCACCTGGCCAGTAAAGAATTCGTGAAAACATGCGCTGTTGGTGGCTCTTGAGGACTGGAGTTTGGAATCACTGGCCTAAGATACTGATAGACTGACAGCTGTTCCTTCAGACACCCCTTGTACACATTCACACATACATGCCAGGATGAGCCAAGCCTATGTCTTCTCAGAAAGAACTGGGAAATAAGCAGCTGCCAGACAGCTTTGGTTATGGGTTATCTCCCTTGAGAACAAAAAGATTGGACATCCTGAAATCCGACATGCTTGACTCTTCTTTCTCGCTGTAATCTGCTGTCGAGAGAGAATCAAAACATCCCCGTAGACATTACATGGTTGTAAGATCCCGTCAAAATCATCGTTTTGACACATCTAGTTTGATTGGTTCTGGTGGAACAAATGCCAACCAGCAACATTACAACTTAAAAATATGTATATATATATATTATTTATTCTCCTGTCAGTTTGTACAGTTATATAAGATAAGTCATGTTTATACCTATTTCTTAACTGGACTTTTACCATTTCCTTTTAACGTTTATTTTTTTTCTTTCCCTCCTATCAGATATGCCTTTGCATGTCCGACGTAGTAGTGACCCAGCTCTCGTTGGGATAACCACTTCTGTAAGCGAAACCAACTTCTCTTCCGAAGAGCCGTCCCGAAGAAATCCAACTAGATGGTCGACAACTGCTGGGTTCACGAAGAAGAACCCTCCCGCGGGCCACAATGACAGAAAGGTATGGATTGCATGGATGTTCTTTAGCACTTTGTACATGCTCCTTCTGCTATCTCATTGTAATTGTTTCTTCATGTCGATGGTGTTCTACAGAATCCTCCGCTGGGCTTCAGCCCTCCAGCAACGATTCTCCCTGAAAAGTACAACTGTTATGTCTGGTGCGATCACGTCCCCGTCGAGAGGGTCAGAGACACATGAGCATGTTTTGAAACAATTAGCTTGCTCCAAGTTCACCTTCTCCCATCTGTAATCCCATATGCTGCAGGGATACTTTGGATTTAGAACTTTTCTTTGATCAGCTTATAAATTGCTCTTTATCTTATAATTAAAGCTGCTTGTGAGTATTTACAAAGAGCCTTTTCCAGTGTAAAAATTACAGAGGATCAGCCTTTGAGAAGTGAATTGGCAATTTTACTTTTTAATTTCCATTCATTGTGTTAAATACAGTCTTCTACGATCTGGATTCCATTAAGGATACATTATAAGATTTTTTTTTTTTTTCATTGCTTTTAATATTGGACAAGTTTTACTTTAAAACAAAATGTAGCACTTTCGATTAGGATTTATAGAAATGTGTGAAATGGTTGAGATAAGATTTAGTGCCATGCCCCTATCTCATTCATGAGCTGTAATGTTCCTTATGCCTGCCAGGATTTTTTTTGCGGCGAGGCAAGCGGAGGTGCACGATGCTCGTCAGATGCTCCTAATTCATGAAAAAGTGTGTGCATCATAGCAAATCAGAAGCATCTCTCTCCTACGCGCCCCCTCATCAAGACCGACAAGGAAATCATGATCTTAATGAATTGGGCCCAAATAATATATTAGGTGTTTACAAGTTAAATGTGTTACTGTCCTGTGTAGTCTGCTCTGCAGTCTCTCGAAGCTGATCTGCAGTAATTTAAATACGTTTATTTCTGTTGGTACCTGCCCTGCTAAATTTACCTGGATCGGGGCAGAGCCCGTACTTACGTAGCGCTCACTGACTTACAAATCAGGCATGAATGATAACATTCTTTATAGCAAGATTAAATTTATTTGTTTACAAAGTAGCACATGAATTGTCATCAATTGAATACAGACTTAACACAAATCATACCTAGACTTAATTATAGCAAATAAACATCAATACCTTACCGCGCATTGTAGCTGCTTCACCTTCTTCATCGGGAAGGTCACGATCAGTGAGAAGGGATCAACACCACGGCTTGCATTACAGAAGACTGCGTCCACCTTGCCTTCTGGAAAAGTTTTCCCCCACTCACTGAACGTAACCTCCGTCTTTTATACAGTTTTAGAATATCTATGATCACGTGCTGACTGCCTGTTACAAGATGTCCATCTGTTTTCCTGTCCCAGGATGGATGTCTCAAGGCGTCCAGCTGGTGTTCTCATCATAACAGCATAATGTCAAAGAGAGTTCACCCTTTTATATTTCAACATTGTACTGATACATATATGGAATGATAAGACCTGTGGTCACTATTCTATTATTAAGATACCTATTCTATACACATACACACTCCATTCACATCCCATAGGTATCACAGTACCTTGTCTATGATCTTGCTGTGGCTCTTCAAGTGATCTGCTGTAGTGTGTTTCAGGTGATGCGATTGTCCACTCCCCCAGCCTTTAAATAATCCCACTACCAATCAGCTGGTGTCGTTGAAAGAGTTCAGTCTCTACTCTAACCTTGAGCTCTTTGGCGTTGTGCAGTTTTGCTAAAGCCTTCCAGAAGTGTATATGTTTGAGAGAGTTATCTTTTGGGAGCTATTGTTTTTATCCTTCTGTGGACGTGAGAGTGTATTAGCACAGGGCTGGTCAGGAGCAGGGCAAGGGTGGCAGCCCAGACATCCTCATCTTTAGATGTAATTCTGGGAACATGGTCAGCTAGGGTACCCCAGTCTACAGAGTCAGACTAGCTTCCCAGTTTCCCTTAGCCCATCACTGCCATCCTACTATAACTCTTCCTGTCCACTATTGCTATCCCTGAGCGTTTTCTCACAAAGACCGATGTTAGGTCGCTCAATCATCCATTATATCTAGTGTTGGGGTCCCCTGTACCTCATCCCTATAGTTTGCAGCTGTAGTACTTCTACTTGACCATTTTCTAGATACAAAAACTACAGAGGAGTCTACCCATGACCTCTATTCTGATGGCTGCAGGGGTCCCAAACATGCAGGCTCCCATGTGATTTGGGTTCTCACCACCCTTTGGCTATGGAATAAATATTCTTTGAGCAGACCCCACAGCTGTCCTCATTTTCTGCCTGAACTCAACAACGTTTCTTTTAGACATTGTCTTCTAAGATTGTATTCACATGTTGCATATTTCTTTAAAAAAAACTGTCTTGTTCATCTGCTTTCCACCAAAGCAATCCCTTCGTGATGAACAGAACTAATGTTCAGGCATATGTAATTGTATTTGGAACAATTAATGACTTTCAAAGCAAAAAACGACTTCTCCTGGCCATTACGTGAAATAGTACAAGAAGTTCATTCTATCTCAGGCTTGTCATATTATAGGTAGAAAATATCCATTTCACACGGATTCTTTACTCTTATAAACCATCCAGTAGACTAGTTCCTTGTGGATTGTTTCAAGATTTGTAGATTTCGCCTGTGTCTCAGGCCGAATTAATAGACACATCTATTCCAAGCCAACGTGTTAAATCTCCCGCTTGTACTCTGTTCCCTTCTAAGTGGCAATGCGGCTCCTGGATCACACAGTCCTTCAGGAAGCTTCATAGGGAATAGAGATATGTGACAGTCTGCAAATTCAGACAATAAGCTGGAGACCAGTAAGCGCTCACAGCAAGTAGTACGCTACCTTCATATATATGACTTCAGCTCTGGATCCTATGGTGAGGTCCTCTATTGGAGCCACCAACCCTTGTCTTCACCCATGATTTACCCTGTCCTCAGATTAACTGGCATTCCCATCCTGCTCTAGTGAGAAACTTGGATCATTAAACTACTTTAAAATGGGTTTAGAATGCTGTAAATAAATTATATATGTGTGTGTATTTTCTTCTTTTACATAATTCAAAATCGTTTTCAATGGAATTCTTCAGCTGTTGTTTCCTATCTTATCTGACAGTAACATAGTGTAGGCAAAGAAACCCTGAATCCAACGAGCTATTTTATAGATTGCTGGGCAAAGCTGTTCTCACTCAAAGAACTTATTTTCAGGAGACAGGAGAGACCCCCTGCCCCCCCCCTTCCAATGCACACCAGGCTCTCAAGAAAGATTGTGCATTGACTATCAGGTGTAAGTCACAGCAGGTGGTGTCAGACTATCCTGCTTGACTTTCTAGCCCTGCAATGTTAATCACAGGGTAATAAAGCCACAGGTTAAGTAAACAACAGCAGGCACACTGATTAGAGAAGCACAGTTGTTGTTTTTTTTTTTTTATATATATAAAAACTCTAAAACTCTTAAGGCACTGTCACACTGAACGACTGCTCCAGCGACCCCGACAGCGATAACGAGCTGCCGGGATCGTTGGAGCGTCGTTACCTGGGGAGCTGTCAAACAGGCAGATCTCCCCAGCGATCAGGGCCATGGAAGCCACCTCCCACATCGCTGAAGGCGATGACCGCGTCCTCCCTGCTTAGCGCTGCCTGTAAGGCAGCACTAAGCATTGATAACACTGGTAACTATGGTAAACAGCGGGTATCCAGGCAGCGCGCACTGCCTGGATACCCGCTGTTTATCATAGTTACCAGCGTTCTCCTTGCTTACAGGCAGTGCTAAGCAGGGAGGATGCTGGTAACTATGGTAAACACCGGGTATCTAGGCAGCGCGCGCTGCCTGGATACCCGGTTTTTACCATAGTGACCAGCCCTGTGAGGTCACTGATCGCTGGTTTCTTGCTGTCACACGCAGCGATAATTGCTGACCAGCGGGAAACCAATGATCAAAAAATGACCCACAGCACTTTGCAACGATCAGCGACCTCACAGCATGGGACTGATCGCTGCAAAGTGTCACACAGAACGACATCGCTGGAGAGATCGTTGTAACATCACAGTTACAACGATCTCTCTAACGATATCGTTATGTGTGACTGGGGCTTTAGGCTGGTATCAGACTTGCGGACCCCTCTGCGAGCTGAGCGCATGCACCCAAGACCCTATGGTTAACATGGGGATGACGGGGCAATTTAACTCTTCCACTCCTCCACCGGTCACTCCAAATCAGACTATGAACATATGGTACCAGATAAGAGTAAATCAGATGGAGAATCTGGTTCAAACTTAATATGTTCGTTGCTTTATTAAGCAATGGCAAGATATACACAGCAACTGAACTACATATCCGGGTACACCATCTTTTATAGTCCATAAGATAAGCATGTAAATGTTCAAAACGGGGTGTATTTATGCTAAGAGTTTAGGTGGGATTACGCTAATGTCTATTTGTTAGTAAGAAGTAATTCTTTGTCTTTCGTAAGTCCATCCTCCAATCAGTCCAGGTGTCATCTGGTATGCAGCCATCTCCAGTTTTCTCATGGCACAGCCTAGTACCAACAAAGCAGGCCTCTCTACTTCAAGGACAACTTGGTACATGGCATCTTGTTCCTTCAGCAGTCTTACATACATCTGCAAAACACCTTGTTTAGAACATATTCATGGATAGGGGGAAGGGAAGCCAAAGGAGAGAGGTGAAAAAGAAGAGAAGGAAAGAATAAGAGAGAGAGAGATGAGAGAAATAAATAGATATATATATTTATCTTGAGTACATACCTGAACAGAAGAAAAACTTATTGTTCCATTTAATGCTATAAGCCAATATATTAGTTATAAAAGAAAAACAAATATAAAAGTATAAATGACATAGATATATATATATATATATATATATATATATATATATATATAGATATATAGATATATATATATATATATATATATATATATATATATATATACTATCAAATATAGGTAAAAATATATCTTTACCATATCTTTACCTCGACAGGGACACAGGTGCCTGCGCTCTGATGGAGATTGGCGTGCACACCCTGTGCACACCCATTCACTGCAATGTAAGATTCACAAATCACACACTCTCGTCTGCATCCTGAACGCGACATGTTGCGTTCCTGGAGCAGACGAGACTGTGTGACTTTTGCACAAGCATCCGCATGCGCACAAATCGCATATTGCCGGCAATGGGTGCGCACGGCCATCTGCACCCGAGCGCAGGCACTTGCGTCCCCATGTGAAACATAGGACCGTGCGGTGCCTGTGCTCAGATTGCGCTTCCCCGCCGCAATACGCTACGACGGGGAGCGCAAGTCTGAAACCAGCCTTAAATCATGCTATCCTCATCTTACATAGCAAAATCCTACTGACAGATTCCCTTTAAATCACAAATCCACACTGCTTTCTGTTCCGATGCCTTCTGGGGCCCCCACCGATTTTCAGACATCCCGCTTGATATGGATAAGTCAAATGACTGTACAGACAAGACAGAAGAGTAGATTCCTGGGGACCCAAGAAGTGCTAGAAAATCATCCCATTGACATTTTAAGTTTTTTTTTTCTTTTTCTTTTTCAAATGTACTAGGACATCTTCTTTAATCTATGTTTGATAACTCGCCTATCGTTGTGGTGGTCTACAATGCACAAATATAGTGCAGATATTTTTTGATTAAAAAGCCAAGAAGCCAGCGCTGCCTATGGTTAGCACGCAATACAAAATGTGTATATGCACATATTAATTTCTAACTGTACTTTAAACTGAGACATTTAGCAAACAATTGATCAATTCTTTGAGCTACCCCGCCACGTCACAGCATTCTCAGATGGGGCAGTCCTACTGTTTTTTTACATACGCTGTGCCATTGAGGTGTCCTGAATGCATTAAAAGCAGAACCATATTAAATGCACACATACCTGCAGCATTTCTGAATCACTCCCACGGCACCAGAAAGGCAGCGTAGATAAAAGCAGACCAGGACCGGACATGACATCTGGACATTATCAGATCTGACCCCCACAGTGCCAGACCAGAAACCATGGATGAGGGTAGAACAGGCCCAAACACATGTGCAACAATTAAGCAGAGCCTATGGGCAAGGTATGGCCGCTGTATGTGTGTACAGCGGCCTAGATCAATCACAATAAAGACAAATAGAATGATATGCATAACCAAGTGCGCACGGCTAAAAGTGCTGGTCAACCACAAACCAATAACAAATAAAAAAAATATATTTTCCCTATAATACATTTATTTACCCTTAAAATACATATCTAGTCAACAGCAGTTTTGATCCAGAAGTAGGTGAGAATAAACCCCTTCATGTATTTACAGATAAGATTTTTTGAACATCAAAACAGAAATAAAATATCCATGTTCACTAATGCGTTCCATTCTTTCTCTTCAATTTTTGGCCTATATTTTGCAATTTTTGAAGGCATATTGTATGCGAGATACAATGGCTCAAACTTTTTTCTTTTGCAACGAGTTTCAAGTTGGGAAAGTGATTGTGAATGTGGAAGTGTTTTTTCATTAGATGTCGTTGGTGTCCCACCAGTGCATGCAGACCAAACGCTAGTGCGAGGCTAGCTGTACAGACTGACTCTTCAGAGAGGAAGAAGACCTGACTCTAGTGCCACCTATTGGAAATAGAACTCCTAAAAGTCAAAATCTACCCTTTAACAAGCCTTGTCATATGATTTAAGATATAAGCCAAAGCAGAATCTCCATTTGCAGACAAGGTGTTTTGGGGGTATTGCTCAATGTCAGGGCAAAGTGTAGAGGCTCAGACTGGGATCTGAGGAGTAACTTTCTCTGGCTGAGGAGTGACAGTCCAGGTCTGGCATGCCAGTGTGAGGAGACTTAAACATTTCAGTGCTTTTCTGGGAAATAACCAAATTGTCCTTGCAGGTGGAAGAGGACTTGAACTCTATAATAATATAATATATAAAATTATTCACTTATATAGCACCATTAATTCCACAGTGCATTACATACATCTGCAACACTGTCCCCATTGGAGCTCACAATCTAAACATCCTAGTCTTTGGAGTGTGGGAGGAAACCGGAGAACCAGGAGGAAACCCACGCAAACACAGAGAGAACATACAAACTCTTTGCAGATGTTTTCCTCAGTGGGATTTGAATCCAGGACCCCAGTGCTGCAGGACGGCAGTGCTAACCACTGGGCCACTGTGCCACTCTTGAAAGTAGCGATCCTAGAAGTCATTATTGACACTTTATCGAGCCTTGACAGTTATGCTATTACCTGATTTTTATTGGACCTTAAGGGATGCGTCTGTGCGTGCTGAGCGGTTGGGTTGGCAACACAAACATTTTCCCATATTAATAACAACATTAATATCCTGGCCTCATCTTTGCTCCATCCCCTCTTGGAATTGCCCCTTACCCAAGCCAGAAATGCTTATTTTGAGTGGATTTTACATAAACTCTGCCCCTTTTGACCCTTAATATCTAGGACATTGGCTATGATACTGTCAAGTCTCCTAATGTGTTTATATGCAGTCAACTCCTGCTAAATACACATTCAGGCTTGTGAAATAGTGAATGTGTATGGGGTAGAGCTTAAAGGAGTGCGGGCACCTTAGGTTATAGAAGAGCCATTCTAACAGAATGGCAATCCCGCCGGCTGCCTTGATCCATTGATTTATTATTATTTCTGACCAAACTAACTACATTTTCCTACCAGCAACAGCTAATCATTGTAATTTCTGAACAAGGGCCCTAACCACTGCTTACCTGGCTGTCTTGAATCCCAATTATTTTCTTTTGCCTTTTTTACTGTTTTTTTTTTTTTTTTATTTATTGCATTTTTAATAAACTTATGACACAGGTTGTCCCCGTAGACTGTACCTTCCTTTTGTTGTCATTTTTGACATTTGATTGCTTTCTTTCACTATTGACTCGGTAAATCCAAATTTCTTTTACCCCTTTTTACTTTCATGCCTTTATATGATGATATATATCTTAATACTACTTTTAGTTGAGGTTGGTACCATGTGATATCTTTTTGATTACATTATTGTAGTTTTTCTGTTAGGCGATGATTGTTGAACTCTTCTTGACACATGGAATGTTTAACCTATGACGGGAGTGGAATTACTGTACCTTAAAGATAGAGTATCTATCTGTGTAATACGCACTGTGTATACAGTGTCTGTAGAAAGTCCCCTACAATAATGTATTTTTCTTTCTTTTAAAACAGAAAGATGAGAACTACAGGAGTCTGCCCAGGGACACCAGTAACTGGTCTAAACAGTTTGAAAGGGATAAAGCTCGCTCTTCCTTGAGTGCCAGTCATCCCCTGGTGGACAAGTGGCTAGAGAGGCAGGAGCAGGTAAAACATTGATATTTATGATGATTATAATGTAAAAATAATTGGCCCATTATAGGAGATATTACTCTGTAAATCTATATTATAATGGAACTTTTTACACCTGGGATTTTTACCATGAAATCAGAGACTGCAAACAGTAGGTAATCAACTTTTTAAAAACTTTGTAAAAAGTTTACTACTATCTGGTGTAAAGGGTCTTTTCTATTTATTGACAATATTATCCAGTGGCGATGTCATCGTCTGATCGCAGATACTTATATTACCAGGTATATTTACAACCCCCTTATTAAAGTTGGGCCTACAGTCATTCTTATATAGTTTCTCTTACTACAATGTTCCTTATAAATCAGCTCTGATCTATGGGGAAAATTGGCAGTAAGCATTCAGTTTGGTTGCGGTGCCCCACTGGGGACATTATTATTTATTATAGTGTC
Source organism: Allobates femoralis (assembly GCA_033576535.1). NCBI lineage: Eukaryota > Metazoa > Chordata > Amphibia > Anura > Aromobatidae > Allobates > Allobates femoralis. The sequence goes on from JARQOC010000005.1 coordinate 522,670,344, forward strand.
ATTTATTCCATTGTGCTTTTCATGTTAAAAGGGGCATAGATAGACAAGAACCATATTCATGAACAATACAAGGCACACACAGGTACAAGAGGAGAGAGGACCCTGCCCATGAGCGCTCAGTCTACAAGTGATGGGTGAAGATTAAGTAGGTGAGGAGAAAGAACCATCCCCACGAGGGCTCAGAGTATACAAAGGATGGGTGGAATACACTAGGAGAGGGATAGAGCTCAGGGGGGTATAGTGGACTGAGGCTCACTGAAGATTGTAGTCTTGTCAGATGAGGTCTTCAGGTTCCTTTTGAAGGTTTCCATGGTGGGTGAGAGTCTGATGCGTTGGGGCAGAGTGTTCCAGAGTATTGGGAATACACGGGAGAATTCTTGTATGCGATTTTGGGAACAAGAGATAAGAGGGGAATAGAGCCCATTACCCTATGACCTAGTGGTCCCCAACCTTTTTTGCATCGGGGACCGGCTTCATGCAAGACCATTTTTCCGTGGCCCGGCAGGGATGGGAAAATGGCATAGGGCGGGGCTTTTGTCCTATGGGGCGGGGCTATGGAGAAGGATTGGAATTTAGTAACCTGTTACCCCGAAAGATGCGTTACATCCTTTTTTCAGGGGATATTTTATTTTTCCATCCCCTTGCAGCCCCCAATATGGCATCCCCATCATCCCCTTGCAGCGCACAATATCCACATCATCCCCTTGCAGCCCCCAATACCATATCCCCAATCATAATCCCCTTGCAGCCCCAAGTCGTCGTCCTCTTGCAGCCCACATCGTCCGTCCTCTTGCAGCCCCCATCGTCGTCGTCCTCTTGCAGCCCCATCGTCGTCGTCCTCTTGCAGCCCCCATCGTCGTCATCCTCTTGCAGCCCCCATCGTCGTCGTCGTCGTCCTCTTGCAGCCCCCATCGTCGTTCCTCTTGCAGCCCCCATCGTCGTCCTCTTGCAGCCCCCATCGTCGTCGTCGTCCTCCTCTTGCAGCCCCCATCGTCGTCGTCCTCCTCTTGCAGCCCCCATCGTCGTCATCCTCCTCTTGCAGCCCCCATCGTCGTCATCCTCCTCTTGCAGCCTCCATCGTCGTCATCCTCGTCTTGCAGCCCCCATCGTCGTCGTCTCCTCTTGCAGCCCCCATCGTCATCGTCCTCCTCTTGCAGCCCCCAATACTGTGCCCCCCATCATCATCCCCATGCAACACACATCCCCATGCAACACGCACACACTTACACTCACACTCTGCTCACCGGTCCGCCCCCCCCCCACAATGCAGCATTGCAGCGCCTCTGCTCTCTTCGGGCGTAGATGTACGAGTGAAGCAACTGGGCCAATCACAGAGCAGCAACCACTAGCCAATCAGGGCCCGGCTGCTGCGCCGTGATTGGCCGACTGCTCCACTCACATCTACGCCCACAGCTGAGAATAGAGCAGAGGCGCTGTAATGCTGCAGGTGGGCGGTGACATCACATTCAGTGAGGCGGGCAGCAGCATCCACCGTTCCGAGCCGCTGCAGATCACACTGTGTGTAGTGCTCTGTGGCGCCGCGGCCCGGCACAGAGACCCCCACGGCCTGGTCCATGGCCCAGTGGTTGGAGACCCCTGCTATAACCTGTCCAAATAAATGATTCTTCTATATATTATAGGACAGGACCAAAGTCTGTGTTGCTTTTTGTAACTCTTCGCTTTACTCTGGCCAAGAAAAGAGGCTTCTGAACAGAGGATCCCCTTTATAAACTCAGAATTAACAAGTAGGGTATAATAAAAATAGTTGCCTAAATAGGACAATCCCTTTTAAGGTCTGATTCATGCATCCGAGTAAGGACCACGATGCTTTTATTGACCTCACCCAAACGTTATGTCTTCATGTATGCCTATGAGGCTGTTGCATTTAGGTAGTCAGTCCTGCAGCCGGTCTGTAAATCATGAACCGTGGACGTCTGACAGCAGCGTCACAATGACAGAGCCTTCTGATGCCAGTATATTACATATTTGGCTTTTTTATGCTTTTTTTCCCATTGTTTTTTTTACTATTTTATTTTTTGAAATCTCCCATCTTTCAGATTTTCGGGCTTTGCTAAACATCCCCAGATGATGGCTTTCTCCATTTGCCTTATCCTTATGTAGTCTGTAAAGATCTCATGGTATGATCCTAGGCTGAAAGTCTAATATTTTATGATTAACAATGTGTTTGACTGCTCCTCCTCCACCAGAGATGAGATCGTAATTCATCCATATGCAATGAAATTATTTTCTATACCAGTCTGCCCTCCTTATTTCATTTCTACTCAGACTGATACAAAAATTTGATTTTCAGAAATCAAATTGCAGAAAATCACTCACAGCAGTGAACTAAATTAAAACAATACAGACCTACGTAAGTTAATCTGCGCAAATTATTAAACGGGAAAAAATTGAGATTTTATTTTAGCTTTCTTGGTTTCAGTACAGCACAAGCTCTGTGCTTCTACTTTGCAGGATATATGAGGAAAATGAAAAGCATTAGAGCCATTAAATCAAGTCAGTAATACAAATGTAACTTGATTTTTCCTTATCCGTAAATTCGGGGTCAGATGAATGCTTGCTTTGAGTTTTTAAGAATATAACTAGGGCGCTTTACTTGTACTGTTTTGTCTAACTTTCCACATTTGTTTTGCTTTTTACTTTATTATTAAGCTCTAAATTAGTAGTCTAGGCTTAGATTGTAGATTTAGGCTAGGGTTTCAAGGCAACATTGGCCTCAAACTGTTTCCAGGAAAAGTTAAAATCCTTCATGTGTTTTCTACAACACAAATCTGAGGCGGACCCCTGGAATTTCGGCAGGTTTCACTCCTGTGGATGTGCAGTAGAACTTTCCCAATTGTACTTCCAAGTGGGGTTTATTTTTGTCTTTCTGTATGAAATCAGTGATTAAGTAGAGGTGCCCTACTTTATTTTTTCTTTTTATAAGGGTGTGTGCAGACGATCCGGAGACACTGGACACAGTGTCTCCGGACCTAAGGATAGCCGCAGATGAGCATCGGGTGAGTGCCCACGGCCTTGAGATTGCTCCAAACTCCTCCGCACTAAATTGAAATGCTGCGGAGAAGCAGCAGGGAGGAAAGCTGCCTGGCATGTCGGTCAGTAAAAAAGCACAGTGGGCATGGGATTTCTATTATTATTTATTTGTATAGCGCCATTAGGTTCCATGGCGCTTTACATGAGGATAAGGGAGACAAGAACAAGTAGACTAAATCTAGGCGATCAGGACGTACAGGTACAGGAGGGGCAGGGACCCTGTCCACGAGGGCTCACATTCTATGAGGGGCGGGTTAGGATACAGTAGGATGTCAGGTATGAGGCGGTCGCCTGGGTCTCATGGCAGGTTGTAGGCTATATAGGATTTCTATAAATCCCATCCGCTGTGCTTGTACTCTACAATGCAGCATCATGGCTGCAGTGCTAACATGCTGCGTCATAACGCTGCAAACACTGATCATGTGCATGCATCCTCACAGAGCTATAACAAATACACAAAAATATTTCTATGTTGACGGAAACACATTCACATGCGTGGGATGTGGATTTTGCTTAACAACCTACCGAATTTTTCAGACTATAAATTGCACCCTCCAAAAAAGAATAGTGAAGAAATTTTGGGTGCATTTTATAGTCAGTGTGTAGCTCATGTAGGGAAAAGTGTGATGACAGAGGAGTGGGGTCACAGAAGACATGGTTACCACTTTAGGAAGCCATCTATAGGGGGTGAGACAATGCGCAAATAGGGTCTTATCACCTTACAGATATTGGCAAGAACCTTATTGAAAGCTGCTCACCTGGAAAAGTTGTGTTACACACAACAAGTATGCGCAGTATACAGCTGCTGCAGGACCCACACATCCACGATCGACGTGGCGAACAATAGTTGTATTGGGACGAAGTGTCTCTGGATCCGCGCTGCTGAATGAATGAAACCAGAAACTGGAACACTGGTTTCAACAGGTGTTCTTTATTCCTACGTGTTTCGGAGCGTTACCACGCTCCTTCCTCAGGGACAAACAGGGAATGGTAACAAAAATTTCCTTATATTTTGTCCCTGAGGAAGGAGCATGGTAACACTCTGAAACGCGTAGGTATAAAGAACACCTGTTGAAACCAGTGTTCCAGTTTCTGGTTTCATTCATTCAGCAGCGCGGATCCTAAGACACTTCATCCCAATTAAACGTTAGGAAGCCGGCAGCACAAGTAGGGCGGTGCTTTAGGCCCTGGGCTAGGAGAAGGGGAGGTGTCCCAGTGACCCGAGGCAGCTGCCATTGATCTTCTGGGAAAGGACACAATGGACTTCAAGATATTGGCAACACTGATTGAGATAGCTGAGAGCTAAGATCTCAATCTGTGAATGCACCATCTCCAACAACATTTTCCTGAAGTCCATCGCATCCATCCCCAGATAGTGCGAAGTAGATGCAATCTATCGGGACACCCCCTCCTCCCAGTCCAGGCCTTATCGCATTGGAGACGGTTTCATTTGTTTTTTGCATCTCATCGGTGGCTCAATGCCGCTAAAGAGAATGTGTGACCAATGCCCCAGTGGCTATAAAATAAAAATCATACTTAGCAGAGTAGCGGGAATAAAATAAGATGAAATAAAAAAGCAACTGGCCACTTTGACCTAGGGGTAAATCCTCTTTAATTGCTTGTGTGTGTCCGGGACTCTATATTTCCCCAGTTCATCCAATGGTTCATCCCTTCTACTTGCTAACAGCTTTGCTGCTTCTCCCAAAATAAATATTATTAGTATCATAATCCAATTGATCATACCCGTGATGTCTGTTTATCTCTTACCGTACATTATATCACTCTCATTTAGTCGTTTAGGGTTTTACTATTCGATCTCTATCTAACAGGGCTTTAAAAATAAGGTTAATGTTGTTCGGCAATCCAGCTGTAAAGTACAAATTTGAGTTTGTCAAGGTCTGCCATTCACATAAATGGAATACTGCAATATAAAGGAACCTAACAGTGGCAAAGTGGAGTACTTTAATAGAATTGACAGCTACCATTAAACTTCCATCCGGTAATTCTTTCTATGAATATAGATCTGTACAAATTAATATTATTTGTTTGCACGTTTTTTTTTTTTCAGTAGCAAACTGCATTTGGCATTTTTGACATGATTGAAAAATGAAGCACTCGCTGTACTAGCTTTATACGTGAAGGTTATTTCCTTTCACAGAATTGAAGTAGATAAAATATAATAAAATATGGGCCCATTTTTGCTTCCGCAAAGCACCTGGTAATCTGCTTTATTTATGCCGCTTTAGTTTTACGCAATATTGATACAGTAAATTTTCCCATAAAGATTGTATTTTCTGGCATCTGCCTTGACAAATTTATATATGAAATTTAAATAAAAACTCTGTCGTTAAATTTGTTTTTCTTGTATACCCTGCAGAGTCTGGTAGCATTCAGGTTATTGCAGCAGATGTTTCACTTTTGAGATAATGTAAAATTCGGATCTAATGTAGAGTCTGTTGGGTCTTTGAAGAAATCTTAAAAATGTGTGTGCCCTGGCGGCCATAGACTGGATATCTTCTTAAGTTGGACCATACTTTTAACTCTGTTCATCACATATTGTCCCCAAATTGACCTTCCAAAGGTTTCATGAAGCTTTCAGTATAATATTATAGTAGCCTATTTAGTTTGATCTGCGTTTTGTGTTGTGAGCATCTTGTTGTTTGCTTTTGCATCATGTCGTAGAACAGGGGCGGGGAACCATTTTTCTGCCGAGGGCCATTTGGAAATTTCAACAATCCTTTGGGGACTTTACAAAATTATCAACTTGAAAATTACCCACTATGTTGGGTTAAACAATCACCTCACCCCTACTGTGGTGGCTGGATCGGCTTCTCTTAGGCGTCTGTGATATTGGTCATGTTGCTTCTCTGCTTTTCCAGGTTTGCTAGACATCACAGGAGAGGCTGGGGCCTATACCTCACTGGGGAGGCTGAGGCAGCGGGATCAAGATCACTGGAGAGCTGGATTTAAAGGGCAGTTGACAAAACGCGTTTGCCAGCCTGAGCACTGCGGTCCCAAGGAATCTGCCCGGGGCCACAAAAAAGTCATTGAGGGCTGCATTCAGCCCTGAGGCCTGAGGTTCCCCACCCCTGTCATAGAAGATTATTGTGATAATTCTGAACTAATGAGTATAGATGCTCATGCTTGTTGTGAAAAGGGGAATGACCACTTTTATCTTGGATTACAAAGGGATCCCGATCCCCATATATCCAGATAATTTCAAGTCCAGTTGCATCACTTCTGACTTCAGCTAAGCACAGGAGAGAGCATGGTATATTGACATATTGTCATTCTATGTGAGAAGGGGAATGGCAGTCTGGCTAATGTCAACAGCCAGTGCATAGAGAAGAGTCTTAGCTATTGAAAATGTCCGCTTAACTCGCCCATGTCTCACACAACACTGGATGTGCACTGACTTAGGCCATTTCCAGTACCTGTGACTGACGTTGATATCAGGAGGTGGAATCGGGGCCCATTTTTATTAGTACTCTAAAGCACATCAAAGGTTTTTTGTTTTTCTAGTGGGTAACACCTTTAGGAGTTCATTGATTTACCGTATGTTTTGGGTCACCATTTATAATATTTATAAATGCAGTTTCTCAATGGGTCATGTAGATAGCAACTCACATCTCTCATCCTGAGGCTTCACGGACTGGTCTACTCATAACTGATGAATTTCTTACACTGTATTAGTCAATCATCTTTGTCTTAACCCCTTCATGACCTTGCCATTTTTTGCAATTCTGACCAGTGTCCCTTTATGAGGTTATAACTCGGGAACGCTTCAACGGATCCTAGCGATTCTGAGATTGTTTTTTCGTGACATATTGGGCTTCATGTTAGTATTAAATTTAGGTCGATAATTTTTGCGTTTATTTGTGAAAAAATCCAAAATATGGCAAAAAATTTTGAAAATTTTGCAATTTTCAAATTTTGAATTTTTCTTCTGGTAAACCAGAGAGGTATGTGACACAAAATAGTTATGAAATAATATTTCCCACATGTCTACTTTACATCAGCACAATTTTGGAAATAAAAAAAAATTTTGTTAGGAAGTTATAAGGGTTCAAAGTTCATGAGCAATTTTTCATTTTTCCACCAAAATTTACAAAACCATTTTTTTTAGTGACCACATCCCATTTGAAGTCCCTTTGAGGGGTTTACATGACAGAAAACACCCAAAAGTGACACCATTCCAAAAACTGCACCCCTCAAGCTACTCAAAACTACATTCAAGAAGATTATTAACCCTTCAGGTGCTTCACAGGAACTAAGCAAATTGGAAACAAAAAAATGGATATTTTAATTTTTCTAACAAAAATGTTCTTTTAGCCTCAATTTTTTCATTTTCACATGGGCAACAAGATAAAATGGATCCTAAAATTTGTTGGGCAATTTCTCCTGAGTATATCGATACCACATATGTGATCATAAACCACGGTTTGGGCGCACGGCAGGGCTCTGAAGGGAAAGAGCGCAATTTGACTTTTGGAGCTAATTTTCCATTCAAAAAGTGAAATGGCGCTCCTTCACTTCTGAGCCCTGCCGCGCGCCAAAACAGTGGTTTATGACCACATATGAGGTATCGGTGTACTCAGGAGAAATTGCCCAACAAATTTTGGGATGAATTTTATCCTGTTACCCATGTGAAAATGAAAGAATTGAGGCTAAAAGAACATTTTTGTGAAAAAAAAGTACTTTTTTCCATATTCACAGATCAATTTGTAAAGCATGTGGGGGTTCAATATGCTCACCACTCATCTAGATAAGTTCCCTGGGGGGTCTAGTTTCCAAAATGGGGTCACTTGTGGGGGAGCTCCAAAGTTTAGGCACACAGGGGCTCTCCAAACGCGACATGGTGTCCGCTAACAATTTGAATGGAAAATCACCTCAAATTGTTAGCGGACACCATATCGCATTTGGAGAGCCCCTGTGTGCCTCAACATTGGGGCTCCACCACAAGTGACCCCATTTTGTAAACTAGACCCCCCAGGGAACATATCTAGATGCATTGTGAGCACTTTGAACCCGCAGGTGCTTCACAAATTGATCCGTAAAAATTAAAAAGTACTTTTTTTCCACAAAAAGTTATTTTTTTTCATTTTCATGAATTAATTTGTGAAGAACCTGGGGGTTCAATATGCTCATCACCCATCTAGATATGTTCCCTGGGGGGTCTAGTTTCCAAAATGGGGTCACTTGTGGGGGAGCTCCAAAGTTTAGGCACACAGGGGCTCACCAAACGCGACATGGTGTCCGCTAACAATTTGAATGGAAAATCAGCTCAAATTGTTAGCGGACACCATGTCGCATTTGGAGAGCTCCTGTGTGCCTAAACATTTGAGCTCCCTCACAAGTGACCCCATTTTGGAAACTAGACACCCCAGGGAACATATCTAGATGCACAGTGAGCACTTTGAACCCCCAGGTGCTTCACAAATTGATCCGTACAAATTAAAAAAGAAAATTTGTGTGAAAAAAAAGTATTTTTACCTTATTACAGATCAGTTTGTGAAGCACCTGGGGATTCAATGTGCTCACTATGCATCTAGATAGGTTCCTTGGGGGGTCTAGTTTCCAAAATGGGGTCACTTGTGGGGGAGCTCCAATGTTTAGGCACACAGGGGCTCTCCATACGCAACCTGGTGTTTGCCATCAATTGGAATGGTTAGCGGACACCAGGTCGCGTATGGAGAGCCCCTGTGTGCCTAAACATTTGAGCTCCCCACAAGTGACCCCATTTTGGAAACTAGACCCCCCAGGGAACATATCTAGATGCACAGTGAGCACTTTGAACCCCCATGTGCTTCACAAATTGAGACGTATAAATGAATAAAGAAACTTTTTGTGAAAAAACATACTAGTCTAGTAGTTAAAATTCGCAGCATAGGGGACCCAATACATTTGGGTCTCTCCATGCTGAGGATTCCAGCCCCCTAGCTGCCATGTTGTATCTGGCTGGCAACCAAAAATACGGCAAAGCTCCATGTCATTTTATTTGTAGAATTTTAAAAAAAAAAATGACATGGGGCTCTGCCATATTTTTGGTCCAGCCAGGTACACCTTGGCAGCTACGGACTGCCACCAGCCCCCAGCTGCCTCATTGTACCTGGCTGGAACCAAAAATACAGCGAAGCCTATTTTTTTTTTTATTTCTAGAATTATTTCTAGAAAAAAAATGACATAGGGCTCCGCCATATTTTTGGTCCAGCCAGGTACAACTTGGCAGCTACGGACTGCCACCAGCCACCAGCTGCCTCGTCATACCTGGCTGGAACCAAAAATACAGCCAGGTACAACTAGGCAGCCCGCAGCCGCCCCAGAAAATGGCGCATTCATTGAAGCACCATTTGCTGTACCCACGCTCTTCCAGTTGCCCTGGTACCGGTGGCTAACTGGGTAATAAAGGGGTTAATGCCAGCTTTTTATTGGCAGCTGGCACTAAGCCCGAGATTCATAATATAGGGCCAATGTTAGACCCGCCATTAGGAATCTCTAGTACGGTAAATACTCAATAAATACACACAGAGAAAAATCTTTTTATTTGAAAAAAAAACACAGACACAATTCGGACTCCATCTTTATTATAAAAAGATCCGACGTAGTCCACAACGAAGGTCCCACGACGCCCGATCGCTCCGACGTAGTCCACAACGAAGGTCCCACGCCGCTCGATCGCCTTTGCTTTCAGATCGCTACTCTGGAGCCCAACCCGCCAGCATGGTGATCGAGCTGCAGAAAGTGATCTGACACCCCGGGCGCAGTGACCCACTATGTGCATCACTGCACCTGGGCTGCCAGATCGCTTTCCGCAGCTCGATCCCCATGCATGGGGATCGAGCTGCGGAAAGCGATCTGGCAGCACAGGCGCATTGACCCACTATGTGCATCACTGCATCCGGGCTGTCAGATCGCTTTCTGCAGCTCGATGCCCATGCAGGGAGATCGGGATCCTCAGGATCTAGCTGTAGAAAGTGATCTGGCAGCTCCAGCACAGAGCTGTCAGATCCGGAGGCGGTGAAGAGGAGGAGGAGGAGCGGGACGCAGTGGAGACAGAGCGGCCGCCGGAGGGGTGAGTGGGAGAGGCGATCGCCACTCCGGTGATCGGGGGGCAGGAAGGGGGAAGAGGGGGGGTGACAGGAGAAGTAGGGGGGCACTTAGGAGGAAGCGGGGGCATGCAGGAGGAAGTGAGGGCAGGCAGGAGGAGGCGGGCGGCAGGAAGAGGAAGCAGGCGGCAGGGACAGGAAGCAGGCGGCAGGAAAAGGAAGTGGGGGGGGTAAGAAAGATGAAGAGGGGGCAGGAAAGAGGTGGGGGGCAGGGGGGCAGTTAGAGGATGACAGGGGAGAAGATTGGAGGGTAGGGATAGCAGCGGCAGGCAGGGAAGCATTACAGACGCGGTGATTTTCACTTTCACTTTTGAGTGCCAATCACCGCACCTGTAGCCGGGGGGGGGGGGGGGGGGGCAAATCGACCCCCCTTGGGGTGTTGTACAACTCCCCATGTACCTGCAGGCCGAGTGACAGGTCAGTGACACCCTCACTCGACCTGCAGGAGCCCGATCATTCCATGGCCCAGGGGGTGGGCCAAGGGTCTGGAAGGGGTTAAAGGAGACTGTCATCACAAAATAACTGTTCAAACCAAGCACAACATCTTGTAGGGGACATGTAGATAAAAAAATGTAAATGTCAAATGTCCAAATATATTGCTGAATTGAACCAAAGTAGTTCTTTGTTCACATATGTTGATTAGGTGTCAGAGGCGTGCAGAGATAGACGGAAAGCAGGTACGTGCATTGAACTACTTGGCTATGCCAAATGTACACTGAGCGCCTCAATAGCTTTTTGATATAAAGAACAATTTTTGACACATGCCGCAAGGGATCAGGACACTTTGTTCAATTTTTATTAGGGCCGAGTTCCCTGTAAGGTGCTGTTTGGTTTGGACAGTTTTGTGCTGACAGACTCCTATTAAGGGGAACGAGCCTCTTATCAGTAGGAGAGTTAGTACCTGTTTCCTCCTCTCCAAACAATCTCCAGCAACATCTTAGCCCCAAAGTCAGTGAGGTAAAGGTGATGAGCTGATCTAGAGCAAGCATCTGTACTCCAAATGGGAATACTTTCATATCATTGCAGCTAAATTAAAGCAAGCCTGTCACCAGGTTGTAAGCTTGTGAACAAATGCCACCACGTTTAACTGTTCCTTTACTGCATTCCACGTACATGTCTATCAGCTCCTGATGCCTCCTGTATACCCCACATTTACCATTTGGTATGTTCCCAACCTGCATGTAAATTAGTGTAACCTCGCACAGTAGAGCAGAGTGTGCCTACGTAGGCCTGGAGGCTATTGCGCAGGCACAAAATCTTAGTTCACTATGTGGATGATGCAGGATGCGTCATCTGCATCACTGAAAGCAAGAGGATGTGATCAGCAGCAAAGAGGAGGCACAGACGCCAGGGGAGCACTCCCATCGCAGCGGACCACCCTAATTAACATAAAGAACGCAATTATGTCAAAAGGTATTTTTGAGCATATAGGGAGAGACATGAACTGGTGGACACATTTGTGGAATGCAGCAAAGGAACAGTTAATGGTGGTGGCATAAGCTCAAAAACTGGTGACTGGTTCCATTTCATGCTGTTTTTCACAGTAATGAAAATAAATTCTCTAGTAAAGTGATTTGTAAAGTTTCATGACTTTCCGTGCAGGTCAAAATTATAAAAATTAAATAAATGAACGATTAATTACTTTCTAATGTACCATAATTGCATTGAAGATTGTAAAAACCCCAAAGTAGAAGACTTTAGGGTAACTATAAAGCAATCTGTAGAAATTCTGCCTTATTCTGGAGATGTCTAAATAGAGACAAGATGGCCGCTATTAGACCGTTCTTCCCGGGCTTGAAAACACAGCATTTTCTTGCCTCATTTGCCTAAGGAAGAAAGCAAGGCTTGTGTTGATTCGCTTCGTATAACATGCCTCCTTTTCCTATTCCATCTCTAAGGAGACTGGCAGCCCACATTGCACCGTGTCTGTCGTACCATTTTCCTTTTCACAAGAGTGTTCTAGGACTTCTGTTCTTCAAGATCATTAATAACTGATAGACTGTCCCAAACCCACAATCTGGGCTGACAGTCTTTGTGTATCCTAAAGCAGCAATATTTTAAACTCATCGCATCTGTTGGTTCTGAATAAATGTGGGGGTTTTTTTTTTAGTTTTTTTCTACTTTTGCCAGCTTTAACCATCTGTTTCTATTTCAGTTTGGTCGGGTTCTTTTTTGTACTAGCCTCAGTTTGTTTATTCCTCATCCCTATCCATTTTTTATGCTCTCCTATTAAAAGTCAATATTTGGTTCTTCGATACTTTTCCCTGATTACTTTCACCATATCATGATCATACTGCAATTTCACTCCCAGACAAAGGCTTCTTACGTGGGTGTGGACTGTACAGGGAGTCCCCAGGTTGTGTTTCCGGAGTATTTTTCAGTAGTACTTCCTGATTGCTTCCAGGTGGAGAACAGTACGAGAATTGAATAACTGGACCATGGTCATACATATCTAAGGTGAGGGCTGGCAGACTTGCCTCCATATTGTGGGCAACAGTTTAATCGATGTAGCTGTTGGGTTACAGTTCTTGCTGTGCGGCCAGAAAAATATTCTGTAAAAGCTCACCCTTTTCTACAAAAATGTTGTGGTTTGAGTTTCACCTTTGTGAATTTCAGAAGTAACCACATATGGATTTGTCATGCAATTCTATATTTTATATTTTTTTTAGTCTGAGACCTGGAGTCCATAGAGGAAACCCACGCAAACACGAGGAGAACATTCAAACTCTTTGTAGATGTTGTCTTTGGTGGGATTTGAACCCAGTACCTCAACACTGCAGGGCTACAGTACTAACCACTGAGCTACCATGCAACCCTTACTACTTGTACATAAACCCTTAAATAATTGGAGGCACTCAGTCAGTCTGTGCACCAACTGGTGCCTGTTCCTTTTGCATTTCACACATTAGACGTTGTGATGGAATGAGGCATGCGGACTACCTAGTTAAACCCCTCCACTCATAATAGACTGCCAGCCGAAACTGACGATACTGATTGGTTTGGTCAACAGTCTTTTATGGGAACCAGGGGAGCTACTACAATAGGTGCAGGGGTTGCAATCGGACCCGGCCCTGGAGCCTAGGGGGCCCAAAAAGTCTCTTTGGACTATAGAAAAAGATTATTGCTATTAAACATTTGCAATAATTGTGGGTCACGTTGGAGCTTTCACATCGGGACTTACCAGCTTCAAGTTACGCCACTGATGGGAATCATAGACAGTTAATTGTCGGGGAAGTTAAGGATCCAGTGTACTTATATTTTGGACCGTCAATCTTCGTTGTTCCTCAGATAAGCCGATGCCAGAGATTTTTCCCGCCAACTGAAAATACAGAAGTGCAACAGTGTAGGGGAAACACTGACAATTGATTGTCGGGGAAGTTAAGGATCCAGTGTGTTAAATTTTGGGTTTTTGTTGTTCCTGAGATATGCTGATGCCAGAGATTTTTACCAATGGCTCTCTCTAAAGGTACCGTTACACAGCACGACGTTGGAACGATTTCCGCAACGATCTCGTGGGCGCGCAGTCGTTGCAGACATCGTTTCGACATTGTTGGTGAGATGTCACGTCTAGATGTCGTGGACGATGGACCAATGATGTTGTGAGCAGGTATTATTCGCACAACCCAGCAAATGAAACCTGCTCATTGCTGTGAATGGGCGAAGTCGTAAAGACATCGTTATCGTAGTGTCAAACACAACGATATACGAGGTTGGCTGATCGTTGATCGTGTGTTTTGAGAACATGTTCTCAAACCTGCGATTAGCAATCCAACGACTTATTGTTATAATTTGGTAGAGTCGCCTTCACAATGTCGCTGTAACGCCTCCAAACCCGTGACGTATCAGCGATGTCGTTAACGATGTCGTACCATGTAATAGGGCCTTAAGGGAACACAGGAGCGCCTGGGGTGGGGAGTGCTGCAGTGTGTGGGAAAGATCGCCAATTTAAGGTGTATAGGAAATTTAGCCACAGCAGTCCCCTTAAAAGCAAGGTAGGAGCGTGAGATAATAATTCATGGTTCTTGGGTAGTATTTGTAACAATTAAACAAAAAGTAAAAGTAGAGTGAAATTTTAGTTAACCCTAGATTTTTTTTTTTTTACATAAGTATCTGGTTATTAGATATCAGTCATGACTGGACATGAACACTGTAGGATAGATATACAGTATACTGTATATATTATTTATTTATATAGCGCCATTGGTTCCATGGCGTTTAGTGATTGGGTTACATTACAATGACACCTAGTGAATTGATCTGTATGGAAAGCAAATCATTGACATCATTGCATTAGATTCCATGTGGTCCAAATGTTTTAATATGATTTCTTTTTAACACAATTTTAAACAGTAAATACGTAATTCTCCTAAGATCATATGTTCATGGTATTGTAAAATGCTTATTTTGTGCACCACACAACTTATGTAGTAGTTGTGCTCCCAGCTACATTGGATGTCCTCACGCTCTTCATGAAGTTCACCTTTGTCCAAATTGAATGTGTAAGATAGACTATGGGGCCAATTCATGCACAACAAGGTTTTGTCCAAGTAAAAGTGTAAAAAATTAAGCTGTTCTGCTTGCCTAGTGTAGTTGTGAGGGCCAGTACTAGGGTTTCAAATTGGAGGTTGCCACTTCACAGATCCAATGTAGTATTAAGTCATGGAAGATGTGGGTAACCTGAGCTGCGGGTGGTGTGTGCACAAATAATTCCAATATGCGCTGTAGACATTAACAGAGTGGTTTATTCTCAACACGTTTTGAATTTCTCAGACTTACCGTAGTTTTCTTTGTGATCCTCGTTTGCAAAACGCGTTGAGCATAAACTGCACTGTTACCGTCTACACCACATATTGGAATCATTGGGGGACACACCACTACAGCACAGGTTACCCACAAATTACATCACTTCAAATTACATTTTTGACAGTGTGATAACTTGTTTTTGTTGTAGTTTTAGGAAAAATGTTCCTTTTGATGGTAAATTTCATAGCCTATTTCTACTATTTTAAGTAGAAACATTGCTAACTAATTTTTGACTTGGTCACTTGTTACATCACTATTAATACCAGTATCAAACCCATAAAAATTGTTCTAGTATTGTCCAGATTTTATAGTAAGAGTTTTGTTCCATCTGTAGATCATTGTGGCAACACATGAAAAAAAAATGAACATAAAAATTAAAACAAACCCAAAGAGTAATGGGATTTTATGTAACTATTTTGGGCTAAGTTTTCATTGTGCATTGAAGTTTCAGGGCCCCTCGTTATATGTTCGCAGCAGATCTGACTAATTGGGCAACTGCATTAACTTTTCACTCATTGAAGTGCAGTGTTCTCATGCAACGTTTATTTAGTTTCCAATATAATATAAAATATAGATTTTTATCAAGTTAAGTACTTGGATGTGAAATGGCATAATTTACTTAATAAGACTTCACAGTTGCTATTTTCAATTATTCTGTATTTCATTGAGTTTATAAGGTTTGAAATTACAGGCTGATAAGATTAAAAATGGTTCCTTCTTCCCACAGAGCTTTCATTACTCCAGGGGGAATGTGCTTCTTGAGAAAATGTGTGCTGCAACCCCAGGCTGATATCGCTAATCCCCCCCGCCCCCACATAACTATAGTAGTCCTCTGATATGCTGGAACCAAGCTATTGGGTCTCAAGCTATCTGTTCTGAAAGACTATACTCTTATCTTTTCAGGTTTGGCAGTTATTAAAGCTATAAGGACCCCATGGGTAATTATTGGTTTTCCTTACATAGAAAGGAATTTCATGCACACGTTTTTAGACATCAAGTTGGTGTATAATGCGGTGGCGGATTAGCCTTAGTTAACCCTTTGGCATTAATGCTGGGCCGAGACCCCCTAGGCGGCGAGGCTGGGCCGAGACCCCCTAGGGGCGAGGCTGGGCCGAGACCCCCTAGGCGGCGAGGCTGGGCCGAGACCCCCTAGGCGGCGACGCTGGGCCGAGACCCCCTAGGCGGCGACGCTGGGCCGAGACCCCCTAGGCGGCGGACGCTGGGCGACGAGGACCCCTAGGCGGCGACGCTGGGCCGAGACCCCCTAGGCGGCGACGCTGGCCGAGACCCCTGACCATTATTGTCACTATTAATAATTGATATCACTTATCTAGTCTTACTTATCTTCATCTCTGCATGTATTCAAAAAGACTTGTGTGAAAAGTGCCGTAAGGGTATGTGCCCACAGGACGTTTTTTGAGCGCGTTTTTACTGCGTTTTTCGTGCGTTTTTTCTGCGTTTTTCCCATTAACTGCACCAAAAACGCAGAAAGAATGAACATGTCAATTCTTTGCTATCCGCACCAAAAACGCAGGTATTTGACAGTTCTTGACACTTGCAAAACCAAAGTGAGTGCACAGCGTTTTTGTAAAACACATTGGTTTTGCTGGGAAGCCCAACCGCAGGAACAAATTAGCATACATTACCATAAAACCAATGGTTTTCTGCATGCGGAAACCGCAGAAAAAACGCAACAAAAACGCCCTGCGTGCACATACCCTAAGAAAAGCTTTTTGAAACCATGTCCCAATGCATGCAAGTGTGGGAAAGTAGCATAAAAGCTGCACTCTGCAAACATACGTAGAAGACTATAAGATGGGGATTCCTAGAATACATTGATTTAAAGGCCTTTGATTAAAAATGTTGTCCAAGATGTAAAATGTACAGAAGGTGAAATACGTATTGATGACATCACTAATTTTTTAAGTAACTATATTTATAAAGGTGCTATTGACATGAATTTCTCACCAGATGTTGGCAACACCCCATCCAATCTAAGCAGGCAAATAAATCAAATTATAGATGACCATAGCTTAATTTATGTGTAATAATGAGGAATGACACAGGGAAAAAATATTGAGTACATAAAGAAACAGAAGTGGAAAATGCCATGGCAAGTCACAACACCAGCTGAAACCTATCAGTAAGGCTGCCTTCAAATTTGCGTTTGAAAAGCAGGGTAATTTTGATGTGTCCGCAGCGGAGAATCTCTGCCTGCGGACACATCACTGTGGAGCCTGGACAGCCAATCGGCGGTGTCCGGGGGTGGGCCGGTGGCGGAGATCAGCAGCGGAGATCTCCTCCCGGCCGCCGGTAAGCTCCGGGACGTGTCAGCGGGGAGAAACAGCTGATTTGACAGCTGTTTGAATCTCCCGCGCCGACACCGAGATGTCGGCGCGGGAAGATTCAAACAGCTGTCACATCAGCTGTTTCTCCCCGCTGACACCGCTATGAGATTACTGGTGGCGGGGAGGAGGAGATCATGAGAGGCTCAGTTGATCTCCCGGTGGCCGTCGGTGATCTGTGACATCACCGGCGGCCACCGGGAGAGATTAGAGATTTCAGTGGGTCCGCAGCATTCTCCTGCGCTGTCAAGCGCAGAACACTGCGGACCCATTGACGCCAATGCATTCTTTTGTGCGCTTGGGGAAGCTTGCTGATTTTCCAAGGTCCCCGAGCACTCAAAAAATGCAACATGCTGCGTCCGCACCCGAACGCAGCAAACGCTGGCAAACATTATGTTAAACATAGGAACACCGTGCGCATGCGTTTGACTGCGTATGGGAACGCATCATACGCTGCCTCCCCATACGCAAATATGAAGGCACCCTAAGTTTAAAGCAATCTGAGTAAAAAATATCAGCTGGTTCAGCCAGTGCCAACAAAAAGATGTCTCATTACCAAGAAGCCAAACAAGAAAACTCTCATGATGGGTAAAACCTATGAGCTATCTCAAGACCTTCAGAACCTTATTGTTGCAAAGCATATTAATAGCATTTGTTACACAAGAATTTCTGAATGACTGAATCTTCCAGTGAGTTCTGTTGGGGCCATAATCTGGAAGTGGAAAAATCATCATTTCACCATAAACTGAGCATGACCAGGTACTCCCTGCAAGATTTCAACAGAGGAGTGAAAACATTTTCAAGAGAGTGGCCCAAGAGCCAAGTTCCACCTGTGGAAAGCTACAAGACCTTGAATCAACAGGTACAATTTTTTTTTTTTTTCATTTTAACAAAACAATGATCCAAAATACACAGCCATTGAAACTCTCAATTGGTTTCAGAAAAAGAAAATTAAAGTTGTGAGAATGGTCGAGCCAATCACCTGACCTGAATCCAATACAAAATTTATGTAAGGAACTAAAGCTCAGAGTTCATAGGAGTCCACAGGACCTGCAGGATGTGAAGAATGAGTACTTGTGTGGAAGAATGGCCAAAATCACACCTGAGCAATGCAGAGACTAGTTTCTTCATACAGGAGGCGTCTTGAAGCTGTCATCACCAACAAAGGCTTTTTAACAAAATATTAAAGCACCACTACAGAATATTTATATATATAAAAAATTTTTTTAACACCGCTGTAGTTGCGCTTTAAATGTAGGCCTCCAGTCATATACTTACCTTCTGGCTGCTTCACATCTTACCCATGCCACTCCGGTCCTGTGGCGCCATCTTGTGCCCATAACTTCTGACCGGCCCAAAGTCAGAAGTTACTTCGCAAGAGCTCAGTGCATCTCCATGAGAATCGGAATAAGACCAGAATGAGGTTCCCATAGGGATGTATTGAAACACTGGATCTTCGGCTTGTCACTTTTTGCCGCAGACCGCCCAAAGTGCCGCTGGAAAAGGGTATAGGTGATAAGTGGACTTAAGTTTAAAGCACCACTACAGCAGTGCAAGATAAAAAAAAAGAAAAATGTTTTAGTGGTGCTTCAAAGTAAACCTGTCGTTAGATATTAGGATTTTAATCTAAAAGCATCACCTTCAGAGCAGCTTTGCTGCCTTCTAAGAAAGTGCCTATTATGGCTCTGACACTTGTACACTGAATAAATTACTTTTAAAAGCTTTCCACCCTGTATTATAATTACCTGTTTCTGGTCTCATTGGTTTGATTGCAGTTCAGTCGGTCCTGCCACTCTCCGCCATCCAACAGCATTTTCTCCTGATTGAAGTCCAAGTAGCGAGCCTGCTCATATGCTTCTCTGAATTGTGCAGGTACATTGTATTTGGCACCAGTGTGAGTAGAAGCTAAAACTCCTCTACACATGCGCGAATCGCTTAGGTCTCTGCGCATGCGCAGATTTCACCCCAGTTCACAGGAAGACAACTTCTGCATCATTCATATAACCTGGTGTATCTTGAGGTTGCGCAGTGACCTCAGCGGTTTGCACATGCGTAGATGAGTTTTAGGCTCTGCCAGCAGTAGGACAGAGTACAGTGCGCCTGTGCGATCCGGAGAAGCCTCTATGGAGGCATGAAATTAGGTTATTAATCAGAAGAGGAGGCTGTTGGACAGCGAGGAGAGGCTTGATGGACTGAGCTGCAGTCAATCCTATGGAACCGGAAACAGGTAATTATGAATTCTAATTTAGGGATGCACGGTGGCTCAATGGTTAGCACTGCAGGCTTGCAGTGATGAGGTCCTGGGTTCAATTCCCACCAAGGACAACATCTGCAAGGAGTTTGTATGTTCTTCCCCTGTTTGCGTGGGTTCCCTCTGGTTTCCTCCCACATTTGAAAGACATACTGATAGGTTCTTTAATATGTGAGCCCCAATGGGGGGACAGTGTTGCAAATGTTTGTAAAATGCTATGGCATAATAGCGCTATATAAATTAATAAATATTATTATATTCTAATGCAGGGCAGAAAGTTTTAAAACGTAATTTATTAAGTGTACAGGCATAGTCGGGGATATAATAGCCACCATCTTAGAATGCAGCAAAGGCACTGCTGAAGATGGCACTTTCATTTTAAAACCCCAAAATCTGGTGGCAGGTGCACTTATTTCAGGAAGCGTGCTCAATACTTTTTCCCTGTGTCATTTCTTATTATTACACATCACTACATTTTTGGATGTCTGTGTGTTTTTTGTGTGGATTGGATGAGTTGTTACCAACATCTGGTGAGCACTTCACTTCAGTACCTTTAGAAATATATTTACTTAGAAAATTGGTGAATTATTCAATATTATGTTAAATCAAGCTTTATTGGAAAGTATACAAATATACACGTTAAGAACACAATAAACATTGTACACACGGCATTGACATGTTTCACATTTGTTTTTCAGTAACTTATAGTATGGTGGAATAGAGCAATAAAGAACGAAATATTCATATTTTGTCATAAAATCGCTGTACCACATATTCTTGGTAACTTTGAATCTCTTGTATTGCCCCATGCTTATTCCAAGCCAATTTGTAAGGTAGAGGGTTATTTCCTCGGGTCTTACATTCGGACCCCTATCTCTGTTACTACCCCGTCCTCTTGGGACCTAGAATTATTTTAATAGTGTAGATATATAAGCATTAATTCGTTATATGATGATAATAAGAGTAAATAATAGAAAGTGGGTAGGAAAAGAAGAGCAGAAAAAAGCAAAAAGGAAAGAGAAGTAGAAAATATCCCGTTAAGGGAAGAAATTAGTCGTACTCAGTTGATATCAGCTATCATCGGGTATCTAAGTGGTATGCGAGGGGAAGTTTACGCCAGGTCATCATGTGGTGGGTAGCCATGTGCGGATGTCCACAGTAGTTCCCTTGTGGGGACTACAGGAGAAGTGAGGGACCGTCCTTCCCCGTCCGCGGGCCCCCGGAGCCCCAGTCGCCTCTGCATCCCCCATTATCCCAGTATTAACCATCTCTTTAATGATTCAGACTCTCTGAAGAGGATCCAGGAAGACCACAAGCGGCAATGTCTATCTACTGCTTTTAGATCAGGAGAGCTCTGGCTAACGATATCCTCCAATCTACACATGTGATTCAGCTCAGTTATCAAATCAGTACGGCATGGACGTTCCTCATTCCTCCATCTTCTGGCTATTAAAGTTCTAGCCGCTGAACGGAAATATCTGATCATATTAGTCTTGTAGTTTGAAATAGACATATCTAATAAATTTAGCATGGCTACATGAGCCGTTTTGGGGACACTGGATTGTGTGACCATGTTATATAGGTCAAACACCTCCTCCCAAAATGGGTGGATTAGAGGACAATCCCACCAAATGTGAATGTAGGTGCCACAATCCTCATGACAACGCCAACAACGGTCTGACACCGATGGGAATATTGAGTGTAGGTCTGCCGGACACCTGTACCATCTCGCCAATAATCTAAAGTTCCTTTCCAGGAGCGCCGCTGATGTAGCTGATTTATGTGTGAACAATATTAATTTGTCCCAATCGACTGGCGAAAATTCTTTATGGAAATCTCTTTCCCATTTCAATTTATATTTGACAGAGTATTTGTCTCCTATCTCCATAGAGTTCTGGAATATTACATGTAGAGCTGAAATCGGATGGGCGACTGGACCTCTCTCGAGGCAAAGTCTTTCAAAAACTGTTGGTTGTCTAGAGATATCTGACCAGTGTAGGGACTTGATATAACTACGCAACCTGGCGTGCTGGAGCCATGCACCCGGGGGAACTGGTGACGTGTGGTACAAGTCTTCCAGACTTCTTACATCCCGTGGAGTGATGTAATTGTGAATTGTTGGATGTGCTTTTCTGTGTATACCCAGAAAGGAGTGTTCCCCACTCTCCATGCCAAAAGCCGGGTTATTAAATATGGGGGTTAGAGGGCCAGGGTTCGTGGTCATATGTAGCAACGGATTATGTTTCCTCATGAATAGTGATAATTGGGATATTATAAAGGAGGGGGGAGTCGGAGGTTTAGGATTAGGGAGCCAAACCCTTGCCAAAGGACATACTGTATCAAGTGCGTATTCTACTTCAACCCAGCGTTGTGTGGCTGTTTGCCTGTACATGTCCAAGATGCATTTACCCAAAGCAGCCTTATGGTAGATTAAGAAATTAGGCATGCCCACTCCTCCCTCCTCCGGCCTTCTACACAATGTGCTAAATGCTATCCTAGCTCTTTTATGTGTCCAGATATATCTGGTCAGAAGAGTCTTGAGTCTGGAAAAAAAAGATGCCGGAAGAAGGATCGGGATGGCCTGGAGAAAATACAAAATTCTAGGAAGTAGGTCCATTCTAACTGAGTGAATTCTGCCCCACCAAGAGATCATGAGTCTATTCCAAGACCTAAGGTCTGCTTCTAAGGTGGTCAGTAAGGGCATGAAATTTCTGGCATATAGATTCGAGGGGTCCCTAGTCAGTTTTACGCCTAAATATTTAATCTCATCTTGTTTCCATATGAATGGGAACTGTATTCTTATTAATTTAGCTTCCAATTCCGGAATGGAGATGTTGAGCAACTCCGATTTGGACTCATTCATCTTGAAGTTGCTCAAGTCTCCATATATGTTCAATTCCTCCATTATGTTTGGTAGAGATATAAGGGGATTTGTCACAAACAAAAGCACATCGTCCGCAAATAATGCGAGCTTCTGCTCCGTGTCCCCTGTCTCCAACCCCCAAATTGACGTATTGGTCCGTAGAGCTCCCGCCAGGGATTCCATGCACAATATGTATATCAGAGGAGATAAAGGGCACCACTGTCGTGTACTGTTATGAATGGGGAAGGGGTCCGAAAGGGATCCATTAACCCGCACTCGAGCTGATGGGGCAGTATAAAGGGCCTTAATTCTGTCTATCATCACCCCTCCTAATCCAATATGTTCTAGGGTGGTGAATAAGAAGTCCCATCGCACCCTGTCGAAGGCCTTCTCGGCGTCTATCGACAGGATGCACATGGGAACCCCCCTCCTCCTTGCCCCATCAATGACCGCAATGGACCGGATTATATTGTCGCGAGCTTCACGTCCCGGGACAAAACCCACCTGATCTGTATTTATTAGGGATGGTAGAAATTTTCTTAATCTATTTGAGAGCAACTTAGCGTAAATTTTAATATCTATATTCATAAGGGATATGGGTCTGTAACTACTGCAAAGTGACGGATCCTTTCCAGGCTTCGGCAAGACCACTATGTGGGCCAACAAGGCCTGAGGAGGAAATACCCCCCCTTGGAGATGCTATTGCATACCTCCAGAAAGCGAGGGTTTAAATATTCCGCTAGAGATCTGTAGAAACCCGAAGAGTAACCGTCAGGGCCGGGGCTCTTTCCTGGTTTAAGGGATTTCAATACTTCATCTAATTCTTCCATATTGAAGTCCGAAGTCAATTCCTCTCTAATGTCTTTAGGCAAAGGGGGAGGGCCATTTTTCCCAATATAGTCCTTTAAATTACGGTCATAGTTGACATCAATGGGCTTTTCTATATTATATAGGGATGAGTAGAAGGAGCGGAAGCACTCCACTATGTCCCTAGTGGCATGCACCTTCGTCCCACCTATCTTGGCCACATAAGGAATATGGGTGCATTGATTTCTAGGGTGAAGAGCTTGCGCTAATAGTCTCCCAGATTTATTTCCCAATAAATAAAATTTTGAATGTATTCTGTCTCTTTGGATTTTATCTTTTTGATCCAATATTGCGAGAAGTTTGTGACGAGCTGTGGATAATTGGGTCGTTAAGATGGGTGTTGGATTCTGTTTATGGAGACCTTCCAGCTGAGAGATCTCCCGGAGTAAGTCCTTCACCTCTTGAGATCTCAACCTCTTTAGCCTTGAACCATGGGATATTAAAACGCCCCGAAGTACTGCCTTAAGGGCTTCCCATTGTATTGGACGTGAGGTAGTGTCCCTTGCATGATCTGAATTAAAGTTTTGGATAGTGGAAACCAAATCCTTAAGGCAAGTTGGGTCTCTTAGTAAGTATTCATTAAGGCGCCAAGTGTATTCTTTTCTATCCTGAGGCCCCATCCTTAAGGTTAAATATATCGGTGCATGATCTGAGTGTATTATGTTGCCTATGTATGACTTGACCTCATAATCTAGGAGGGACTGGGATATGTGGAATCTGTCTATCCTGCTGTATACTGAATGTGTGTGAGAAAAAAAAGTAAAGTCTCGTTCCCCAGGGTGCAATAACCTCCATATGTCCACTGTGCGCAGCGACTCAAGATATCCTACTAAACGTTGGAGAGACGGCACAGGGAGGCAAGACCTACCTGAAGAGGTGTCTACTTTCGGATCGATAGGGTGATTGAAGTCACCTCCCAGTATGATGGGGACTTGTCCTGCGAATTTCTCCAACAGACTTTTTGACTTTCGAGCCAAATCTCAGCATATGTCTGTTGGGAAAATATACGTTAGCCAGAATATATAAGCGGGAAGACCAGTTAATTTTTAGAAAGACATATCGACCTGCAGGGTCGATTTCCTGTTCCAAGATCTCTGGGGAAAAAGATTTGTGGAATGCCACAGAGACTCCCCTAGATTTAGATGTAGGGTTGGTACTATGGAACCAAACTGGAAAGTCCCGGGAGCCGCAGACAGGGGGAGCATCCGTTCTAAAATGGGTCTCCTGCAACAGTAACACATGAATCCTGGACTTTTTTGCTGTCGTTAGTATTTGGCGTCGTTTTTCAGGCTTATTCAAGCCTCTCACATTTAGTGAGCAACACCTAATTTCCGACATATCATGATCATCCCCACATGGACCACTTTTGAGTGACGACTAAAGAGAGACAGAAAAGACCAATGAAAAGGGTATAGAGAAGAAGTAAGAGAAAGAGAGGAAGAGAAAAAAGGGTAATGGGTAAAAACCCAACAGAGGAGTCCCATGTCAGGCCGTAGCTGTGACATGGGAAAAGGTGCAGAATATGGACAAACCTTGTCCAGCACTTGGGAGACGTGAGATGACTGGGGAGCAGGTGAGCCCACCGCGCACCTCCAGCCGTCCCACCTCACAGTTTATAAAATGTTATAATTAACTTATTTAAGTTGCCTTAGTTCAATAACACATAACTATATGGGCTGTTGACTAACTAAAGAGTTTAGCCCTGAAAACCAATTATTGCAAATAGAGGAGACTATTATACTCGGTGAGTATCTAGAATATCTTCTAACATACATAAACGGAAGGGAGGGGTTATAGACAAGGAGAAAAGAGTGGTAGGATTTTGGTAAGGATTCAAAGAGCAGGGATTAAAAGGGTTGAATGGAAAATACAGGAAAGGGGATAAACACATAAGTCATATACAGAGGATGTCTTCGTAAATCTTACATGAGTCTTCTCCACCAGTAGCAAGGGGTTAGGTATATCAGTAGGAAACAGTGAGATTTAGAGTGGATTGGTGGTATGGGAGAATATGAATGTGTCAAGAGAGAAAAGTAGATGGAGAATTACTGGGCAAGGGATAGAGTGGGGAATGTGGAGTGGAGGAAAGAACATGGGAAAGGGGGGGAAGGAAGAGCATAAGAGTAGGGATAAAGGGAAGAAAAAGAGATAAAGAGAAGGGAGGAAGGAAGATGTGAGAAAAGGGAGTGGGGGGAAAGGGGGGGAGGGTGGTTAGAGGAGAAATCACTTTACATATATAACAATAATGAAGAGGGTAATGCTCGGATTGTTCTGTTGACAGTTAAACTAAACCAAGCCAGCAACAGGCTAGTTATATCTCCAGGGACATCCAAACCAACAGGGTCATGTCGCCAACCATGTATTGTGCACCGAGACTCGCATCATGTCCATTCAGGTCAGGGCTCCTCCGGCGTGTCCAGCCCTGGGTGATCTGCTCCAGCGCAGTGGTGGGTCAGGAAGGGCCTGCAACCTGGGCCAGTCTGGTAGATCAATCATGGGCAAGTCAAAGGCTCTTGTGAATGAGGGGAGGTCTCCTATCTTCCTGAGAGAGGCTGAGCGGCCGTCTTTAGAGGCTATTAGTTGGAAAGGAAAGCCCCATCTATACTTTATTTCCCTGTCTTTCAGGAGATTCAGCAAGGGCCGGAGTCCCCTACGTTGCAGGAGGGTTCTTCTGGCCAGATCAGGGAGCAATGAAATGGTGTAATTTTCAAAAGTGATGGAATTGGATTGTCGTGCAGCTGTCATTATGGCATCCTTAATGGAGTAAAAATGAATCCTGCACACTATGTCCCTTGGGAATGCCTCAGGTGATGGTCTAGGGGCTAAAGCCCTGTGAACTCTGTCCAGGTCGATATCGGGGCCCTCCAGGTCACCTAATATTTGTTTGAATAATCTCTGAACAGTCTTTGGCAGGTCCACAGGCGAGACAGATTCTGGAAGCCCCCTAATCCGTATGTTGTTTCTACGGTTCCTGTTCTCCAGGTCTTCCTGACTATATAGGAGGTCTTCTAGAAGGGCAGTATGTGATTCTAATGTCTCCCTGTGGGCTCTAAGCTCATCCAGGACCGCGTCCTGAGCCCTCTCCACCTCCTCCACCCTGCTAGTGAATTCTTGTTTTAGTGTCTGTATCTCTGATTTATATGAATTCTCCAATCTGCATGCAAATCTCTCAAGATCCATTTTTGTTGGTAGGTTTTTTATATAGTTACTTATCTCCAAGTTAGAAGCATTCTCCGGGGGTAGCTGGGGTCCTCCTGTGGCCTCATCCTGTATTGAGTCATCTCTGAGGCAGTCGAAGCGGTTTCCCCTCTGTCTGTTGCTCCGCTCTGATCTGGGAGCTGCCTCGCGCTGTGAGGAGGACGCGGCCGCCATTTTGGAGGGAGACTGTGTCTGAGGAGCGTCCTTTCCAGACCGGAGGAATCGGTCTATGGCTCCTCTGTGTGGCGTTTCAGCGGTTCCGGGGGCTCCTGGACCCTTCTTGCTTTTGCCCATTCAGGTTTGGAGGCAAACTGTGAGGTAGGGAAGCGGCTCGGTCAGTGGCGGGAAGCGGAGCTCCTTCACCGCGCTGCTTCTCCAGTCATGGGTAAACCACGCCTCAATTATTCAATATTTACTTTACCTGCTGTATTTGCAACTCCTGTAGGTTTTGACATTGAAATTGATGGAGATCCAAGATTGATCATCTGACCTTCATCTATGATTTGGCACACTATTTGTTGTGGGTGTATTTCCCCTAAGGTTAGAAACACACTGTCCGAGTGACATGCGAGTTACTCGCACGAGTCTTGGATCATACACCCGGGATACCCTCCCCCTCTCTGGACAGGAGCTGTAGAGCTACATAGAACAATATACCACTGACCGTATCCCTTCCAGAGAGGCAGGAGTCATGCCGGGTGAATAATCAGAGACTAGTGCGAGTACTTGCATGTCACCCAGTGTGTTTCCAGTCATCTAGTAAGTGCCCAGAGTTACAGAATTGTGGTGGTTGCTTAATGGTAGTAGTAAGATAAAGACACGCTGGCCACCATTAATGGCTCTTTCAGGTATGTTGATCCATCAGCCATGAGTACTAAGCTATGTTGTTATACACTGCCCGCTGATTCGCTAGCTTAGATGTGATGACCATGGATTCTACTGAAATTCCTCACTTGTTTTTCGATTATGTGTGCTCTAAAATATTCATTTAAAGTTTTCTTCTTGTCACTTTAGATTGTTTGCTCCGCTTTGTTCTGTTACTTTACTGTCAGGAATGATTTTTAGATGAATTCCTTGCCAGTTGAGGTGTGTGGATTTTCTTCAGCGATGACCTACAACTTTCCAACCTTTCTGTCTACCTTAAATCGTCAGATCTGACGATCTGTCTCTCACATCTCAGGAAGTGTTCACTGCAGGGAGCTGGTTCAATCATTCCTCTACCTGAGCGTTTTCTGTCACTCTTCCATCCCCATATTATGCTGCTCTCACTTTACTTTCACATCATGACCTCGCAGCCCCGCATGCTTTGAAACCGACTTCTCTCCAGTGCATTGCTAAATCCCCTTCTATGCTTAAAAGTCTCATCTCCTGCCCTGTTTTTCTTATCTCGTCTGCATGCCTTGTTCATTATGATTCTTCTGCTCTTTCAGCTTGCCTACAGCATCCGCAAAAAAAGATATTTTTTTTTATTTTGAGTTCCTGTTCCTCCCAGATATATGAAGCTCCTGAAGCGGAGTTTTCCATGATAATTGCTGTATACACTATTGAGCGTGAGCCATTAGTCACTTGCCGTTATGATTGTCCTACAGTCTGATAAACCGTAACGCAGCCAGACTAGCATAGCCTTCACTTTTCAAAGGTCTCGCTTTGTGAGACATTTACTATGATTCCATGTATTTGGGTGCAAATGTTCAGTTAGAGCTATTTCACAACTTACTAGATGTAAAAATGTTTCTGAAATGAATTGAAGTCTGCTTACACTGCTTTATTATCGGGAATGCTTTTCTTGGGCACATTCTTTTCATGATAATCCTTCAGTATAAACAGAAGGCTGATTCCCCAACAAACGAGAAAAGTGAACATTTGTCACGTGAAATAATTTTTTGTCTTCACAAAGAATAATTATTCTCGGCAGCACATCATCCTTTGTAAAAAAAAAAAAAAAAATGTGCTGCCGAGAACATTAGTAGCCAATTTACACTGAACGATCTATTACCGATCACTGAGTGCTAATCTGAAGCTGGGTGGGCCTGTATAAACCGGGTATTAAGACTACCGATCAGCAAGCAAATTGGTGATAGTTCAGTAATGCTTATCGGCTAATGTAAACGGACGTTACTAGATTCACGGCCTTATGTACCTATGGAATTGTGTCTTCTAGAATCCAGATTACACTACGGGCTTGTTTTGTGGCACCTGTGATCAATAACACTTTACTACAAAGATGCTTTTATTAGAAAAAAAAACATGAATTTCTAAAGAGCTTTGTTTTAGACGATCTTCCTTTATAAAACTAATATTCTTGTATTTCATTCCTATTCAAATTAGTTCCCCTCCATATGGCCACCTATTGGAGTTGTCTTCCCTGTATGTCAATGTCCAACCTATCAAAGAGCTTTGAAGCATGATTCGGTATATCAGACATAGACAAGACCACTGGGATAGCTCTATACAAGTTTGAAGACTCTTTTTAATGGGTTGGACTTTGATCTTCAGGAATTCTGTCCACATGTGACACTGGTGAGATTTCCTCCTTTTGTAAGAGACACAATTTACATACTGTTTTCCCAGGGCTCAGAGGGAAAAAAAAACTACCTACAAAAAAATCCATCACCCCTAATTATTTTACTACTTTCCTGACTACTGTGGCTAGGGTGTTAAAATTTGTAGGAAGGACTTGTGAATACTTTAAAATGTCCAATTAAAATTGAAAGACTTACATCTGAAGCCAAGCCAAAAGGAGATGTGGCACGACAAGGAGATTCTCCTTTCAGGAGTCCCTGTGCTTTGTTTCCCCTTACCCCTCAGTCTGTCTGTTTGGTGTTACCCCCCGTACCCTCAATCCCTGTGATTGGTGTTTCTCTCGTACCCTCAGTCCCTGTGCTTGGTGTTTCCTTCACACCCTCAGTCCATGCGCTTGGTGTTTCCCCTGTCCCCTCAGTCCCTGTGATTGGTGTTTCCCCCGTACCCTCAGTCCCTGTGCGTGGTGTTTCCTCCATACCCTCAGTCCCTGTGCTTGGTGTTTCCTCCATACTTTCAGTCCCTGTGCTTGGTGTTTCCTCCACACCCTCAGTCCCTGTGCATGGTGTTTCCTCCATACCCTCAGTCTCTGTGCTTGGTGTTTCCCCCGTACCCTCAGTCCCTGTGCTTGGTGTTTCCCCCGTACCCTCAGGCCCTGTGCTTGGTGCTTGCCCCGTACCCTCAGTCCCTGTGCTTGGTGTTTGCCCCGTACCCTCAGTCCCTGTGCTTGGTGTTTGCCCCGTACCCTCAGTCCCTGTGCTTGGTGTTTGCCCCGTACCCTCAGTCCCTGTGCTTGGTGTTTGCCCGTACCCTCAGTCCCTGTGCTTGGTGTTTCCCCCGTACCCTCAGTCCCTGTGCTTGGTGTTTGCCCCGTACCCTCAGTCCCTGTGCTTGGTGTTTCCCCCGTACCCTCAGTCCCTGTGCTTGGTGTTTGCCCCGTACCCTCAGTCCCTGTGCTTGGTGTTTCCCTGTACCCTCAGGCCCTGTGCTTGGTGTTTCAACCGTACACTCATTTCTTCTGCTTGGTGTTTTCCCGGTATCCTCAGTCCCTGTGCTTGGTGTTTCCTTCATACCCTCAGTCTCTGTGCTTGTTTTTCCCCCATACCCTTAGTCCTTGTGCTTTGTGTCTCTCAGTCCCCTCAGTCCCTGTGATTAATGTTTCCCTGTACCCGAACTCCATGTATGTGGTATAACGCACTGTTAGCTTTGATACGATTTTGGATTTTTTTTCCGTTAAGGTGGTTATTCCCAATCTATGCAGACTCCCAAAAAGATCTACCTGACCTCTTAATTGAATATGCTTGCTTTCTCTTTGCAAGAAAAATTGATTCCTTTCCCTCTTTTTTCCCATCCATTCCCCCACCCTCTAAGAATTACACGGATCTGCATAATTTGGACATACCGTACTTCTAAATGTCTGAATGTAAGTTCTTTACTCTTTTGACAACTATCGAGATACCACGTGGAAAGGCACACGTTGTCCTGCTTATACATATATGTTTAATGATAGTTACTCTTAATTGTTGGCTGACTGCTCTAAAGGATGTAGCTGTAATTAGGCTTACACGTGTATTAGCCATAACGGTCCTGCTTGCAATCACTGGGTAAGACTATAAATCTGCTTCAATGGAACCGCTAAGAAGTTATCCTTTTTGGCTTGAGTTGAGAGGACAGTAAGCACCAAGCGCGGAGTTCAATACAGCAGATGGTTAAATACAATGTACTCTGCAATTAGGTTCTGTAGCCGTTCTGCGTGAATGGTAAAAATGTATGGAGCTGATTGTATAGTATTTTTGGACAGTTAAATGTGATCAGAGCTCAGAAAGTGAATATTGTGCGCTTTTATAATTATTACATTGCCCATTTTACGTCTTTCCCCAAACCCTCTACACTTATAACCCTCGGCTCTTGGTGCTAGACATTAGGTGGCACCTGGATTTCACAATGGCTGACAACATGGAGGGACGGCTAGCATTCATCCTCCGCATTAACAGAGACCAGCTGCTTGATGGAACATCGCCCGCCTGCCACAATGCTTGCAATTGTCCTGTGTATGTTTTGTGCCAAATTGCATGCCACCATTACTCTTTGTAAAGACAATCCATTACTGCGATTTCCCTATTAGTTGTCTGTCTGTCTGTTTTTCAGCAGACGCCTTTACTTTATGCCAGTCAGCTGTGTGAAGCCGATCCATGGAACAGCTTGGTCCCACATGTGCAAATTATACCCCTACTTATAATGAAATGCCTTGCATCTTATGCCAACATGTCTTAGAAATAAGGGCATACATGCTTTAACCATTTATTTGTAACTTCCTTTTCCCTTACAGAATTGCACCCCCATATACTATACAGAGATATCGAGTCTTTAAAAGGAATGTGTCCTCAAGAAAATTAAATATGGTTTTATGTCTGTATTTTTCTGTCATATGTACCATAAGTGTATGCATGTAAGTGTGTGTGTGTTTTTACTTAAAGGAGTTGTCCAGTCTAAGACAATAATTCTGGAGCACTCTGTGTGACAGCGGAATTATCAATCCTCCCAGTGCACCCACTGAGCGCTGCGAGGATTCGCTGTTTTGTAAGCCAGGAATGGACCGTAAGTATGTGGCATGCATGTTCCTAGCAAAGCAAGGCTAATGGTCGCGGCCTCACTCAATGCAAGTCTATGGAGTGGCGTGGTCGACTAGTGGGCACAGCCTCACTCAATACAAGTGTATGAAGTGGGCGCGGCCTCATTCAATACAAGTTTATGGAGTGGCGCGGCCAACTAGTGGACACGGCCATACTCAGTACAAGTCTATGGAATGGGTGCAGGCTTACTCCATAGACTTAAATCAAGTGAGGCAGTGCCCACCAGTTGGCCTCGCCCACTCCATAAACTTGTATTGAGTGAGGCTGCTCCCACTCCATAGACTTGTATTGATGAGGCTGCGCCCACTAGTAGGGGGGCTTCAGCAGCAGTGGCAGGGAACATGCATACCACATAATTGTGGTCCATTCTCAGTCTGGAAACAGCAATCCTTGCTGCAACACTGGAAAGCTTGAGAAGTCTGCAGCCACATATAGAAACTGCAGTATTGTTTTAGAGTGGACAACCCCTTTAAGACTATAAAAAATATCTTGCGATTTTCTCTAGAGAATTAGACTTACTTCTATTGCCACATAGAAAAACTGAATTGCATTGAGGTATTAAGGATGCTTGTAATACAGCAAAGGTCATTGTGAATGAAAGGGAGGAGGTGTGCTATGATGACACCGATTGTGAATGGTGGATCCTACGTTATCAGCTGTGTATAGAGGTGTTATCTGTCTGTAATGATTGAGACTGCTGAAAAGTATACGTCAAATATCTGTTCATATAAATAGAGGGAGAAAATATAAACATTTCATTTTTTGTAAATATAGTGATATAGAAAATTGAAAAGAAAATATATTTTTATTGTTTATTTAAACATAAAGCCCACATTAACCACTAGGTAACTTTAGTGATGACACATTCCTTTTAGGCCTTGTGCGCACACTTTTTGGGTGCAGTTTTGTGACTAAATCAGCCAGGATTGTCAATGAGAATTCTGAAGTGTTGTGCACATGTTGCTTATTTTTACCTTGCAGTTTTGGTAGCAAAAAAAAAAACTGCAGCATGTCAATTCTTGGTGCGGACGTCCTCTGTTTTTCGGCCCTTCCAGCCATTGACTTCATTAAGAAAAATGCATGGCACAAATCTGCACCAATCTGTTTTTTGTGCGGTCTTCTGCCAGAGGATGCATATTTGCTACACATTTCCTGCAGAAACGTTCTGCACCAAATGCTCAGCATGCGCACATAGCCTTAAATGGTTTGCTGACATATGACATACCGGTACCTTGTCTGATTCATGTGGGGTCATATGGGCACTTTTTTCCTTTCATTTGTTTGGCAGTTCTAAAGTTTGCCAACAGCACTTGTGGACGGCCACATCTTCATTCCTGGCCTATTCTTCAGATATATTGGGGTCCCAGTGGTTGGACCCACATCCGTTAGACACTTATAGCATCGTCTTTGTATATAAGCCATAATATTATGAATTGAGACAACCACTTTACTGTTCTTGAATTGTATTGGGTTACGTTGACGTTATTTTTTTACGTGTTGTTCTTCTCGTGTCTTATAGACCCTCTGGGGTATAGCCAATATAGCAGATCTACTTGGAGTGGGGCACCTGAATGGACCCCAGAAGTATTCTTCTTTACACCTGATGGGTGGGGGTCCCACTACAATGCATTGGTCCCCAGAAGCTTCACGTTACACATTTAAGCCTTTAAGAACAGAGGTAGTGAATTAGATTAAATAACTGGGCTAGTCAGGAAGATTTTCTTTAAGAAAAAAGGAAGATAATCCTTAAAAGTGTTTGCGCACTTACACTTCTTTACTTTTGAACCGGTGCAATCAGTCATTTGCAGAGTACTGCAGTGTATTATGGATTTATAGCTGGATTGTCTGACTCTGGCTGTCCGTATACATATTCACATAGCCGCTCAAGGCACTATTCTCAAAGGATTAATAATACTGGGAAAAACTTGATAACAGCCGGAAGTCCTTATCTGTTGGCAATAATAAAGTAGTTACCACAAGCCCATTAATTATTATGCTCCTTGGGCAACAGCTTTATATGCCTGTTTTGTCAATAGTTAGTTAATTAAGGTCTCCCTAAGGTTGAAAATACAGTTGTTCTATTAAGGATTGGGTACAAACTTCTGGAGGAGATAATAAAACTGTGTCCTCAGTTACTCCTCTCGTTTATTTCCAGCATAGACCGTTGTCTGAATTGGTTCCATGGGAAGAATAGAGGGTTATAGTGTGCCGGTATTTTATTTAGGTTTAAGCTCTCCTTACAGCCCTGCTTGTCACCTGGTGGAACGAAGCACCAGAAATCCCTGACGTGACCGGCGACATGTATCCTGCAAGTAGCTGTCATCTTCATTATTACAACTACAGGACAATGGGGACATTCGCTTCTCTGCGGCCCCCCTGCTGCTAATTTTAAAAAATAAGATATCGAAATTTAATATTTTAAAGCTTCAAATTGCAATGATCATGTAACTAGACTGACCTCTTTGGAAGATTTCTAAGAACATTGTGGTATACTTTATATATGTAAAGGTAGCACCAAATCACAAGAAGCCAACCATACAGTTCTTATCAAAAATTACAAACTTTATTTAGATTTCATATAGAAAACCGTGAGCGTGCAAACATATACCGTATATTGTTTGGAAGAATACAGAATGGTGCAAAAATTAGCCCCAAATAGAAGAGATAATGAAAAATGAGCCATAACCAACTACAGCCCCCATACACTGGGATATCATTAAGGAATATTGCTATGGGAATAGCTACATAAAATAGCTGATTATTGTAATTCTGAGTCTTACTATTTAAGTGCTCCCCACAAAGTGAACACAACAATAGAGATGTTGTAGACCAAATCACAAAGATAAACAGCAAGCAGCTATATAGGATTAACATATAATATCATGACTGTAACTTAAGGTGGAGAAGCTTAGATCCACCTGTACCTCCTGACTAAGTCTATTATAGACGAAACGCGAGTCGAGGTGCGCTTGAAACTGAGCTTCTCCTCCTTAACCCCTTCCAGAATTGGTTGCTATGACTTAAGTTAAATTAGTTAAATTAATCAGCTTTATTTATCAGATGTGCAGTAATTATTATGAATGGGCAGATATGCACTGTATGGTAGTCCTGAGTAACTGCTTGCTGTTTATCTTTGTGATTTAGTCTAGCAAATTCTTTGACTCTCAAGCTGTGTGTCCCTAATGAGTAGTTGGAGAGATTGTGACACTGTGTCAGAAGTTCAACATCTTAAGGTACCGTTACACACTGCAATGTTGAAACAAGATCGCCAACGATCTCGTGGGCGTGCGGTCGTTAGGACTTCAATTAAAGATTATTGATGAGATGTCACACGGCTAGGTATTGTGCACGACTCGCCAACTATGCGGCGAGCAGCTATCGTTCACACAACCAAGGGAACGATAATTCTTCATTGCTGAGTATAGGGGAAATCGTTAACGACATCGTTATCGCGGTGTCAGACAGAATGATGCAGAAGGTTGGCTGATCGTTGATCCTCTGATTTGACATGTTCTCAAATCTGGATTCAGCGATCCAACGATTTATCGTATCCATTTCTGAGTCACAGGCAACGAGGTAGTAACGATGTCGCTTGAACGACTCCAAACCCGTGAAGTTTAAGCGATATCATTAATGATCTCGTACCATCTAACGGTACCTTTACAATTCAAGCAGAATTGATGAGATTTCTAGAGTCCCCCCTACTCTCTATAAAGTGACCTGCAATGTGTGTTTCGAATCCGCAACATCTCAATTTCTCTTGCCGGTACAGTGAGTTTTATGAGCAGATTTCTTATCCGTAGAAAAATTGTATCAGAAGCGGAAATCCAGCATATAGAAAAAAATGTGCATGCATCTTTAGATTGTTAGTGCATATCTGCAGTGGAAATGCATTGAGTGCATATAATCTGCACATAAGTATTTTCAATAAAGTTTTGCTAAACAGAAATGCCAAGAAGTATGAAAAATAAACCAGCTTTGTTTAAAAAATGACCTACAAGAAACATAAGTCATACACAATGAACAAAACCATGTAGCCTAATTTACAGAATAAGTGCAAAAATTCTGCAACAAAAACCCATCAAAAGCTCATTGTAGAAACATAGCCTCAGAGTAGCTAACATGACACATGAGAACTTGCTTTATCCTGGAAGTGATGCAACGCGTATATTTTTTTCACATAAGGCTGCATACTCACAATGAGTCTATGCAACGTTTTGGATGCGGCGTCTTGCCGCTGCATCCAATACTCTGCGTAGTACAGTATAAGCATCCCATCCTCACTATGCTTAACCCAACTGCAGCAATCTGACAGCTGCGGTGCGGGTTGCCGGCATTCCCCTCCTCCTCCGCATGTTCATTTCATGTTGTGGAGTCGGAAACTGCTCCCATCGGCTGACTGCAGGGAGAAGGCGCCCTGCACCCACCACACATGGTGTCTGTGATCTCCCTGCGGCCACCCGCGGCTTCACTCTGGTCCTGAGGAGCTGCGTCCAACACACACCACCTCCGGACCATGAGCCTAAATCATTTGTTAATCCCTTCACCTGGGTGATTTTTTTGGTTTTCATATACCTCCCCCCCCCTTCCCCAACCTCCCCTCTCTTCCAAGAGCCATAACCTTTTTACTTTTCTATCAATATAGACATATGAGGGCTTGTTTTTTTGTTTGTTTTTTTTTGCAGGATTGAGTTGTACTTTTGAATTACATAATTTATTTTACCATATGGTTACTGAATATGGGAAAAAATCCAACTGTGGTAAAATTGCAAAAAAAAGTGTAATTACACGCTTGTTTTTTTATTCAACCTGGTGCTATATGATAAAACTCACGTGTTTGTATGATGCCTTGAGTTGGTAGGGTTCTTAGATACCAAACATGTATACTTGAACTTTTATCTAAGTGGTGAAAAAAAATGTATACCTTTTAAAGAAAAAAGAATTGAGTTTTTGCCGTCATTTTCCACGACCCATAGCATTTTCAGTTTTTGGGATCTGGGGCAGTGTGATGTGATGGCTTATTTTTTGCAGCCTGTGCTGCCATTTCTAATTATACAATTTTAGGTAGATTGTGTTTGATGCATGTTGTAGCATTTTTGCAAGTGTGCACCTATTAGTCCGTTAGCAATTTATGCTAATGAATAGGATGATGCAAGCTCACATTTGAGGAGGAGTCAGCCAAAGGCGAACTATATCCCGGTCGTGATTGGTTAAAGGGACCTGTCACCCAAATACCTCAAAGCTATTAAAGCTGCAGAGCATGTAACACTAGGCTTCACACCCAGTCGTCGGGGTGTCAGGAGTGAGAGCCGCGGAGTTTCTGCATGATAGTATGGCTCCGGAACTGATCATTATGCCATCCGTGTAGCTCGCCGGTGATCCTGCATGAAGTGGGATTGTTGCCGCTCTAAAACGGTGCATGCACGTTTTTGAGTCGCAACAACCCACTCGCAGATTATCGGCATAGCAGCCGATGGCATATGCCACCGCCATCAGTCGTGCAGGATAGATTCTATGAGCAATCGGTCCAGGCTGTATCCTGACACGAGACATGCCGTGTGAACCCACCTTACTCCTTTTAGCTCCTAAATGCAGCAAGTGAAAATGAAGATAAATGTTATTACACTACCTCATTAGGATGATAATTAGTGACTATGTATTCATAGTCACCCTGGCAGGCTGTCCCTCTTCATGATATCACGCCTCAATAGGGTGATCTTCAAATCAGATTGAAATGTGCGCCTCCCCGCTCTGTGCTGTGTCGGCCGGCCTGTAGTGGGGCTGGGTGACGCGAATCACGTCATTTCCGGCGCCAGGGTGACGATATGTACACCCGCGACGCTCTGTTAGCTTCAAAACGCGCATCGCATGCGCAGTGCGGGTCTTGAAGCTAACAGTGGCGCGGGTGTATATACGTCACCCTGGCGCCGGAAATGACGCGATTCGCGTCATACAGCCGCACAATGCAGCGGTCCGGACTGCCATAGGAGAGGGGGAGGTGCGTATTTTAATGTGATTTGAAGATCACGCCTATTGAGTCGTGATATCATGAAGAGGGACAGCTTGCCAGGGTGATTATGAATACCATAGTCACTAATTATCATCCCTAATGAGGTAGTGTAATAACATTTATCTTCATTTTCACCTGCTCATTTAGGAGCTAAAAGGAGTGTAGGGTAAGTGTTACTATGCTCTAGGGACAGCTTTTAATAGCTTTTGAGGTGTATTTTGGGGGTGACAGGATCCCTTTAAACTCAATTCTGTAGTTGGATCTTGTTGTAAGAAGTAGCCAAGAGGAGCAATTTGATCCCTCATCAGCACTTCAGTGTGGTCCTTGTTGGTCCCTGCTTACTTCATGCCCAAATGAGATGATGTACATCGTTGACTTGCCCGCTGGCCTTAGTGGTCACGCATTAGATGTGCTGATGGACGACACATAATGTGCAGCACATGATTGCTGTATAACTTAAGGCAAGACAGGCAGGAGTCCTTGAACCATATGGGATTTAGGAGCTGGATATTTTATTTTGTTATATATTAATATAGACTAGCGGACCTGTTGAAGTTTGGGTTCTGCTGTTCAGCTGGACTTTCTATTAAGTTCTGTTCTGGACCCAAAGTTGATCCGCCTCACTGGAAGTCACTGATGAGGGAGGTCTGCTCTCCACCTACATACAGCCAGTCAAAAACAAAGCACATCCAGAGGAAGCAGGTTGAGGTTTTGTCATTGTTATTTTTTTGTACACACTACATCCAATAACGCTGATTTTACCCCAGTGTGGGCCATTCAAATACTGCAAGCGGCTCATATTGTGCCGAGCTCCGATGCTTGTTCTATTGATTTGCATACGTGAAGCACCCAGACGCCGAACCAAAACACTGTATTTTTTTAGTTAAGTCTATGTTAATACTTATGTCCCCCCCAAAAAATGAGAAAAGTATTCTAGGAGTGATACTGTGTTCGGTACAAACACCAAACTTTTAAATGGTTCTAGATTCAACTACTAATCTCCCTTAAATAGGTAATCATCATTTCTTTTCGTTTGAAGGGCACACTGTCTTCCATTGATAAATTACAAGGGAATGATACCCGGACCATATACATGGAGTATTGTTGTACTCCCCCTTCATTAAATTTAAAGGTTTATTTTTATCTATCGATTACCATGAGAGATGTAACTTCATTTAAAGTATAAAATGATTGATCAATTAAAATATTGTGTGATCAGCTGCGGTGTCCAACTACTGGGATCCCCTGAACAAGACAATGAAATGCCCTATCGGAATGGAGCGTTGGCCAGGAAAAAGCCGGATAGGCAATAACGTTTAATGATGTTCAATACACCTACAATTCTAGTTATTCATTGACTTTACTAGCTTGACTCTACACAGGTTTGTGTCTTTGTAAATATAAATACACCAGTATTCAGAATAGACATTGACTTATTTAAATAGTTTTATTGCTTTATAGCTGTATTGTCTGTCTGTGTTTATTATACCTCGATTTACATAAAATTTCTTGATAAGTAAATGTTATTGCTGTCTCTCTGCCGTTTGCAATTAGCAGAATCCATTTATAATTGTGAAGCGTTGCCTATAGAGCGCCATAGAGCTTCTGGTATAGTAAGGACTTACCTATTCACAGACGTTTACGCAATGATATTTATCTCCTCTAGGAAACATCTATCTTGGTCTTCAGTTAATATGTCTTTAAAATGGCAAAGAGAATGAGAGCTGTAACATCCCGCGTGCGCCTCGTTGCCCCATAATGCGTTTAAAAAATGCAATTACGTTCGTCCCCGGCAGCAAAGTAGAATCGCAATTTACCACAACCCAAAAAACTTAACCTATTTAGGTTTGTTGTTTACATTGATGCAGCCGTTTGGCGGGTTCATGACGCTGGTTACCCTTTGGAATACATAACGTGTCTGGTGCTTAGTAGAGATAGATGTGTAAGAAGTGAATATTAGAGGCTTTCAAAACACCCGGCCATCAATCTTCCCGCAGCCCTGGTATCCACGGCACAGTGGAGATCCACAGACAGAGGCTGAGCACTTGTTTTTCACGCTCTCGGAGGAAATGTCAGCATAACATGAGTCTGCTTGTGCACTACCTCAGTAGAGTCTTAATAATTTAATATTTTGTTTCCAAGTGCCCGACCCTTTGCTTATCATTTTCTTGATTGATACCTATGCTCTAGGATTCTTAAATCTGTTTGGGAACCTTGCTGTTTCTTCCCTGCATTATTCTGTTTAGTCAAATGAATAATGAGCGATAGAATTTCTTAATTATTTTTGTTTTTGAAAAAGGAAAAAAATAAGACATCATAAACCGAGCTTTATTTTCCTCGTTTTCCTGTAATGGCTCACATTTTAATTGCATTGATGAAGTGTTTCGGTGTGCCCTGCATGGTGCCAGGAGGGGAAGCGCTGTGATCCTGTTTACATTCCATAATAGCAGCTCATAATTGATGCTTTCGTCTGCAGAGGACACAAAATAACAAGATTTGGTGAACACTTCTCAGCTTTCTAGACATTACTGTCAAATTTGTTGATTGGATTGTGCACTTGATTCAGTATAGGATTATTTTAGGAGATATTTCAGACAGTGTCTCTAAATGTTAGCTCCTTAGCCATAGCAGTCAACAAACTCTTTTCACACTGGCATTATGACTACTACTTTTGTCAACAGAAATCGCTCCAGAATTTCCGTCAGAGATTTGTAGTTCAACAGTTAACAGAGCCTAAGGGTAACGTCACACTTGGCTACACACCAGCGATCCCGACAGTGATACGACCTGGTAGGGATCGTTGGTGCGTCGCTACGTGGTCGCTGGTGAGATGTCAAACAGTAAGATCTCACCAACGACGCAACAACAATTCGGAATGATACGGAGGTCGTTGGGACCCTGTTTCTCACACCTGTAGTATTGAGATCGTTGTCCCTGTCAAACACATCGATGCATGCTGCCCAGCGGGACCCCAACGATCAAAAAATGGTCCAGGTGACTTTGACACGACCAACGATCTCACAGCAGGGGCCTGGTCACTTCTAAGTGTCAAACATAGCAAGATCGCTGGCGGGGTCGCTGTTGCGTCACCAAACTTGTGACTTAGCAGCGATCTCGCTTAGTGTGACAGGGGCTTAAGACTTGGTGACCTTGTGTGGGGCCATCCGGCTCTGTTCATTTTACATCGGAGATGGCTACTGATGAGCGAGTACTAAG
Organism: Allobates femoralis; assembly: GCA_033576535.1. Classification (NCBI taxonomy): domain Eukaryota; kingdom Metazoa; phylum Chordata; class Amphibia; order Anura; family Aromobatidae; genus Allobates; species Allobates femoralis. Next base: position 522,711,207 of record JARQOC010000005.1, read on the forward strand.
ATATTCCGTGTCGGATAGCTCTAACCGAATACTTTGAACTGTTTCAGTATTTGGATCTGAGTGAGTTCCTCAGTAACTTGCATTGGATTCGATACTCGTTCAAAGTATTGGATAGAGCTATCCGAACCCGAAGATCTTACTATTCGCTTAACTACTGATCACATTACAGTATGTGTCAAGTCACTTTTGGCTGGATTTGTGCAAGTGTCTTGTTCATTAGAATATCTATTAAAATAGGGCATGTGTGCAATATGTGCTATTCAGATATCCATCTCTGCAAGTTTTCAATGTCTTAGCATCATCAGGATTGTTCAACTCCGATGCGAATGTGAGTGCTTCAGTAGAAGAAAAAAAAAAAAAGATCCAGGCTAAGAGAAACTCTCTCATAGAAGTAGAGTAAAATTTCACATTTATTGGGAGAATAAAATGTTTTGTTTTAGAAAAATTAGTAGAAAATGTACTCGCCGGGATTAGCCAAAACCGACACGTTTAACTTTAAACAAAGCTTTCATCATGATATAAAACATAAAACAAATGATGATGATGTATATGCACATCAATTACAGCAAGTCTGTGGATAAGAGGGCCAGATCAAGGGGGGTCTTCAGGTTGCTGTATTCCTAATGATATAATCAAGTCCTGGTGATTTCCCATGGAGTATTCTCTCAGATAAAGTTCAGATTGCCATTTGTCCTACAGTCCATACATACGGTATCCATATTGTACATAACCACAGACTTGCTCTTATTGATATGGATATATGTAGCGTCTCTATTTGTTTTACATCACGATTAGGCTTTGCTTTGGCCGAAACGTTTTTGGTTACATACATACAAATGTACATGAGTACATTTTATATAAAAAAGTGTGATCACTAATTTTTGTTAAAAAAAACAAACAAACAATAAATGAAGGTGAAATTTTAATGTACCTCTATTAAAGAGCTTCTCTTCACTGGATCATCTACTTTTTCTTCTACTGAACTGTTCACTCAATTACCCAGTTGCGATCCGTGCCGAGACTTGGAAGTGGGGACACAGGTGAGCTGATATGCTGTGTTTCCATTATATATAATGGAGAACATACAATACTCACCCTTTAGTATGTGAACCCTATGTCTGTGCACTGTGTTTCACCATCCTAATATTGCACATTTAATGGCTGCAGTGCAATGTATGATTATCACCTTGGGGATATTGAATATAGTTTTGATCACAGATAATGTGGCTTCTAATCATTGAGAAACATCCTTTACACTGGGGAACACATTTTTTTTTAGGAGTTAGGTCTGACAACTGTTCTTAATTAATTTTTGGATGCTGAATCCAGAAATGATCTCAGTTTTTCTCTATCACGTCAAGTTTTTGAACTATAGGATTTTTGTCTTCTCAAAAATATGTAAACTACTGTACCTAAAAAGTGGTTGTTTTTTTTTTATAAATAGTACAAATATGAACAAAATGAAATATATAAGATATATAAATAGGCATGACAAATGTTTTTTAACACGATCATGTTTTTTACAAAGGATATATATATATATATTGTAATCAGATAACAAGTCTTATTACAGATATCAGTGCAATTATGCTTCTCTGGCAGGTAAGTTGTGGAGGAAAAACATGACGTGCTAGAAAAAAACTGACTACATTTTTGGAATCAGCGTGCCAATTTTAGTATAAATCAGCTCAAAAACCTAACTCAACAGAAAATCTTTTCAAATTGTTCCCCAGTGTTATCCAAAACCTAGTAGCTTCTTTTTTTTTTAAGATATGATCTAGAGATTCTATGTAAGAAAGTGGCACGTGTTTATTGTAGAATAATTTCTGATGAAGTCGCTTGTGTTTAATGCTAAAAATATGGCCTTATGTGCGTTCTGGAATTTGGAAACCCTGATCTAGACCACTCATAGTGCCTTATGGTTCTGCTCGGTCACAGAAGCTATAAGTTTCCGGGTACCGTTACACGTCGCAACATTGCATGCAATCTCACTGGCAATTTGCTGCTTTCAGTGAAATCATGGACACATTGTTACATTTGTACACAGCAACATAATAGAACAATGTGTCCATGATTTCACTGCAACCAGCAAATTGCCAGTGAGATTGCATGCAATGTTGCGATGTGTAACGGTGCCCTTCCATCCAATTCCATTGTCACAGCAGCAACTGCCAAATAAGTATTCAGATTAAGCAGATTATCATATGAGAAATGACTACATTTCAGTTTATTTTCGCCACCTTTGCAAAATATTGAAAATCCTGAATTTTGTATTGCTTAAAAAACACCTCATTTCTAGACACAGCTCATTTTGTGGGCAAGGTGTTTTGCTAAAAGAAAGGGTGTAACCCCACTGAATGCCTCCTACAACAAAAATTGCCCCATTTTCACCTGGTAACAGGTCCTGTTTCCTCTGGTCCTTGATATGAACCCCCTTTGATGCCCCCACTATGGTATCTAACCTTAAAATAAGGAGTGTCTACATTGATGTGTGTTTTCGCACCGTTATGTTTGAAACCACTAAAGAGCCACAGGTTACAAAACATTGGACTCTTGAATGATTGTGCACAATAGCCATATCTGTAATGCATTGGGCCATGCAATGACTCAGAGCCTAGAGGTTTTGTTTACTTGGCACGTGGCTGCAGAGCACAACAAGAAAATAATGCAATTGAGCTCCACAACTTGTGTGCAACTATAGTTATAGCTACTACAGGGCGACACTCTGGCTCAGTGGTTGGCACTGCAGCCTTGCAGCGCTTGGGTCCACCAAGGAAAACCTCCACCTCTTGGGTCCACCAAGGAGTTTGTATGTTCTCCCTGTGTTTGTGTGGATTTCCTCCCACACTCCAAAGACATACTGATAAAATATTTAGATTGTGAGCCTAATGGGGACAGTATTGCTGATGTATGTAAAGCGCTATGGAATTAATAGCGCTATATAGGTGAATAAATATTATTATTATAGTGTAGCATGGCCTGATATTAATCCATCGCAGTTCATGATGAAGGCACCTGACCACCCATCCCACTGCAATAGAGGGATGGTGTATTATATGTAAATTAGATCATCTTAAGTATTGTGCTTCAATGGAGTATTACTTGTTATATATTGCTGATAGTTCTTTATTTGTGCTTAGGTAAAGTGTTAATGGAAAATGTGCCGACTGATTAGTAGAGCCTCAGAGATAATGTTTACATCACTCCTAATTATCACTTCTCATAGTCTACATGAATCATGTAACCTCTTCACCCAATATTTAAGCATATATTGCTTCTTTTTCAGGATGAAGATGATGGAGAGGAGAACAGTCGGGTGGAACCCGTTGGCCATGCAGACACCGGCTTGGAGCGAACTTCCAGCTTCTCTCTTGAGTAAGTCTTCTGCTGCTCAGTATGCACCGAACACGTAGTAGCTGTAAAAAGTAGCCGCTCTGATCAGTGTAACTCTTGTTACTTTACTGGCTTTCATTTCACCCAGCCTAATTAATAAGAATCAGGTGGTAGGAGATTCATCACAAGTTTCTAATTAAACCTGACAAGCAATCTTACCACATATCATAGACGTTCTTACATTAATTTGCTTTTTGGAATTTTTTTTTTTTTTTATCTTGATTGGCTTTGGAGTTGGACATTCCCATGGGTATTATGATTGGTCGGTGCCAGGTATAAATCCTAACCTAGAAAAATAGCATAATTGCCTCAGAAATGATAGCTGAATATCTTACTGACACTGATGCACCATTTTTCAATCATGGTCAGTTCCCAGTACTCATTATAGCCCCTGTTCAGGGGTCACGCCACTTTGGATGAAAATGATATGCAGCATATAGCAACATCCTTGTCTCCAAAATCTTAGAAACCTTGAACCCCAACAATACACCATTATAAATCATTGGGGTTCATTACCCTATACAGCAGAATTGTGCAGCTACATCTGCTATAACCTGAAGGACATTTACAATATGCTAGATATAGTCTCCTCCAGTTAAAGACAACCTGTTTAGATTACCCTTTTTTTGATTATTTTTTTTCCTTTGAGTTGTGAATTCTGTTTTATCTTTCTTATTCCTCCTGGAAAAATGTATGGAAAATTTGACTACTAGGTGTCACCATTGCTCTTTATTAATGGAGTGTGATTGATTATACACCATCTGTCAATCATTGCAGATGCCGTCAGATCATTTGCAAACACGCCCCTTTAGAGAGTGGTGTTGAAACAGGCAGAATAATAGGAATGGGGCATGATGCAAAAGATATTCCAGCACTGATATTTAATGAGGATTGCAAGAATTTCTTAAAACTTGTAGGAAGTACGGATTGGTCCTTTTTGTGTTGTTGATGGGCAAACAATCTTATGTGCTAGATGCCGGCATATGAGCTAGCGTTCTTTAATAGAGAGAGAGAAGTCTGCTGCCTGACACCTGAATAGGGAGAGGGAAGTCTGCTACAACCAGACACCTGAATAGGGAGAGGGAAGTCTGCTACAACCAGACATCCGAATAGGGAGAGGGTAGTCTGCTACAACCAGACACCCGAATAGGGAGAGGGTAGTCTGCTACAACCAGACACCCGAATAGGGAGAGGGTAGTCTGCTACAACCAGACACCCGAATAGGGAGAGGGTAGTCTGCTACAACCAGACACCCGAATAGGGAGAGGGTAGTCTGCTACAACCAGACACCCGAATAGGGAGAGGGTAGTCTGCTACAACCAGACACCCGAATAGGGAGAGGGTAGTCTGCTACAACCAGACACCCGAATAGGGAGAGGGTAGTCTGCTACAACCAGACACCCGAATAGGGAGAGGGTAGTCTGCTACAACCAGACACCCGAATAGGGAGAGGGTAGTCTGCTACAACCAGACACCCGAATAGGGAGAGGGTAGTCTGCTACAACCAGACACCCGAATAGGGAGAGGGTAGTCTGCTACAACCAGACACCCGAATAGGGAGAGGGTAGTCTGCTACAACCAGACACCCGAATAGGGAGAGGGTAGTCTGCTACAACCAGACACCCGAATAGGGAGAGGGTAGTCTGCTACAACCAGACACCCGACTAGGGAGAGGGTAGTCTGCTACAACCAGACACCCGACTAGGGAGAGGGTAGTCTGCTACAACCAGACACCCGACTAGGGAGAGGGTAGTCTGCTACAACCAGACACCCGACTAGGGAGAGGGTAGTCTGCTACAACCAGACACCCGACTAGGGAGAGGGTAGTCTGCTACAACCAGACACCCGACTAGGGAGAGGGTAGTCTGCTACAACCAGACACCCGACTAGGGAGAGGGTAGTCTGCTACAACCAGACACCCGACTAGGGAGAGGGTAGTCTGCTACAACCAGACACCCGACTAGGGAGAGGGTAGTCTGCTACAACCAGACACCCGACTAGGGAGAGGGTAGTCTGCTACAACCAGACACCCGACTAGGGAGAGGGTAGTCTGCTACAACCAGACACCCGACTAGGGAGAGGGTAGTCTGCTACAACCAGACACCCGACTAGGGAGAGGGTAGTCTGCTACAACCAGACACCCGACTAGGGAGAGGGTAGTCTGCTACAACCAGACACCCGACTAGGGAGAGGGTAGTCTGCTACAACCAGACACCCGACTAGGGAGAGGGTAGTCTGCTACAACCAGACACCCGACTAGGGAGAGGGTAGTCTGCTACAACCAGACACCCGACTAGGGAGAGGGTAGTCTGCTACAACCAGACACCCGACTAGGGAGAGGGTAGTCTGCTACAACCAGACACCCGACTAGGGAGAGGGTAGTCTGCTACAACCAGACACCCGACTAGGGAGAGGGTAGTCTGCTACAACCAGACACCCGACTAGGGAGAGGGTAGTCTGCTACAACCAGACACACCGACTAGGGAGAGGGTAGTCTGCTACAACCAGACACCCGACTAGGGAGAGGGTAGTCTGCTACAACCAGACACCCGACTAGGGAGAGGGTAGTCTGCTACAACCAGACACCCGACTAGGGAGAGGGTAGTCTGCTACAACCAGACACCCGACTAGGGAGAGGGTAGTCTGCTACAACCAGACACCCGACTAGGGAGAGGGTAGTCTGCTACAACCAGACACCCGACTAGGGAGAGGGTAGTCTGCTACAACCAGACACCCGACTAGGGAGAGGGTAGTCTGCTACAACCAGACACCCGACTAGGGAGAGGGTAGTCTGCTACAACCAGACACCCGACTAGGGAGAGGGTAGTCTGCTACAACCAGACACCCGACTAGGGAGAGGGTAGTCTGCTACAACCAGACACCCGACTAGGGAGAGGGTAGTCTGCTACAACCAGACACCCGACTAGGGAGAGGGTAGTCTGCTACAACCAGACACCCGACTAGGGAGAGGGTAGTCTGCTACAACCAGACACCCGACTAGGGAGAGGGTAGTCTGCTACAACCAGACACCCGACTAGGGAGAGGGTAGTCTGCTACAACCAGACACCCGACTAGGGAGAGGGTAGTCTGCTACAACCAGACACCCGACTAGGGAGAGGGTAGTCTGCTACAACCAGACACCCGACTAGGGAGAGGGTAGTCTGCTACAACCAGACACCCGACTAGGGAGAGGGTAGTCTGCTACAACCAGACACCCGACTAGGGAGAGGGTAGTCTGCTACAACCAGACACCCGACTAGGGAGAGGGTAGTCTGCTACAACCAGACACCCGACTAGGGAGAGGGTAGTCTGCTACAACCAGACACCCGACTAGGGAGAGGGTAGTCTGCTACAACCAGACACCCGACTAGGGAGAGGGTAGTCTGCTACAACCAGACACCCGACTAGGGAGAGGGTAGTCTGCTACAACCAGACACCCGACTAGGGAGAGGGTAGTCTGCTACAACCAGACACCCGACTAGGGAGAGGGTAGTCTGCTACAACCAGACACCCGACTAGGGAGAGGGTAGTCTGCTACAACCAGACACCCGACTAGGGAGAGGGTAGTCTGCTACAACCAGACACCCGACTAGGGAGAGGGTAGTCTGCTACAACCAGACACCCGACTAGGGAGAGGGTAGTCTGCTACAACCAGACACCCGACTAGGGAGAGGGTAGTCTGCTACAACCAGACACCCGACTAGGGAGAGGGTAGTCTGCTACAACCAGACACCCGACTAGGGAGAGGGTAGTCTGCTACAACCAGACACCCGACTAGGGAGAGGGTAGTCTGCTACAACCAGACACCCGACTAGGGAGAGGGTAGTCTGCTACAACCAGAACCCGACTAGGGAGAGGGTAGTCTGCTACAACCAGACACCCGACTAGGGAGAGGGTAGTCTGCTACAACCAGACACCCGACTAGGGAGAGGGTAGTCTGCTACAACCAGACACCCGACTAGGGAGAGGGTAGTCTGCTACAACCAGACACCCGACTAGGGAGAGGGTAGTCTGCTACAACCAGACACCCGACTAGGGAGAGGGTAGTCTGCTACAACCAGACACCCGACTAGGGAGAGGGTAGTCTGCTACAACCAGACACCCGACTAGGGAGAGGGTAGTCTGCTACAACCAGACACCCGACTAGGGAGAGGGTAGTCTGCTACAACCAGACACCCGACTAGGGAGAGGGTAGTCTGCTACAACCAGACACCCGACTAGGGAGAGGGTAGTCTGCTACAACCAGACACCCGACTAGGGAGAGGGTAGTCTGCTACAACCAGACACCCGACTAGGGAGAGGGTAGTCTGCTACAACCAGACACCCGACTAGGGAGAGGGTAGTCTGCTACAACCAGACACCCGACTAGGGAGAGGGTAGTCTGCTACAACCAGACACCCGACTAGGGAGAGGGTAGTCTGCTACAACCAGACACCCGACTAGGGAGAGGGTAGTCTGCTACAACCAGACACCCGACTAGGGAGAGGGTAGTCTGCTACAACCAGACACCCGACTAGGGAGAGGGTAGTCTGCTACAACCAGACACCCGACTAGGGAGAGGGTAGTCTGCTACAACCAGACACCCGACTAGGGAGAGGGTAGTCTGCTACAACCAGACACCCGACTAGGGAGAGGGTAGTCTGCTACAACCAGACACCCGACTAGGGAGAGGGTAGTCTGCTACAACCAGACACCCGACTAGGGAGAGGGTAGTCTGCTACAACCAGACACCCGACTAGGGAGAGGGTAGTCTGCTACAACCAGACACCCGACTAGGGAGAGGGTAGTCTGCTACAACCAGACACCCGACTAGGGAGAGGGTAGTCTGCTACAACCAGACACCCGACTAGGGAGAGGGTAGTCTGCTACAACCAGACACCCGACTAGGGAGAGGGTAGTCTGCTACAACCAGACACCCGACTAGGGAGAGGGTAGTCTGCTACAACCAGACACCCGACTAGGGAGAGGGTAGTCTGCTACAACCAGACACCCGACTAGGGAGAGGGTAGTCTGCTACAACCAGACACCCGACTAGGGAGAGGGTAGTCTGCTACAACCAGACACCCGACTAGGGGAGAGGGTAGTCTGCTACAACCAGACACCCGACTAGGGAGAGGGTAGTCTGCTACAAACCAGACACCCGACTAGGGAGAGGGTAGTCTGCTACAACCAGACACCCGACTAGGGAGAGGGTAGTCTGCTACAACCAGACACCCGACTAGGGAGAGGGTAGTCTGCTACAACCAGACACCCGACTAGGGAGAGGGTAGTCTGCTACAACCAGACACCCGACTAGGGAGAGGGTAGTCTGCTACACCAGACACCGACTAGGGGGTAGCTGCTCCATGCACCTGAATAGAGAGAGGTAAGCTGCTGCCATGCACCTGAATAGAGAGAGGCAAGCTGCTGCCATGCACCTGAATAGAGAGAGGCAAGCTGCTGCCATGCACCTGAATAGAGAGAGGTCAAGCTGCTGCCATGCACCTGAATAGAGAGAGGCAAGCTGCTGCCATGCACCTGAATAGAGAGAGGCAAGCTGCTGCCATGCACCTGAATAGAGAGAGGCAAGCTGCTGCCATGCACCTGAATAGAGAGAGGCAAGCGCTCCATGCACCTGAATAGGAGAGGAGGCAAGTAAGCCGCTTACACCTGAATGGAGGGAAGTAACGCAGCCAGAACTGATAGGAGATGGAAGTCGGCTAATGCCACACACTCATTGCTCGGTGAATTGTGGTTTTGGCTTCAAAAAACTTATTGGAGTCCCCCCTAATACCGTATGATAAACGTTGGGAAGAATTGAGAGGTCCCCTTATGCACCTTGAAAGTTTGACATTTTTTGACCCCTCTATTGGAATGTGTATGGGAGCCCCAAAGTTGGGTGTCCAGTGAAAATAAGTCATCCCCTATTTGCAGGTAGGTGATAGCTTGTTAATTGGTGGGGATCTGGCTCCTTGGAACCTCCCCGATTAGTAGAATGGGCAACTTTAATCCCCATTGCAAGCAACATGTCGGATAGTCTAACGCATCAGGTATTCTAGAATATGTATGTAGTTTATTTATGAAGATTTAAGAATAATTCAATGAATACACAGGATTTGGGGTTTAAATCCCACCCCAATATCGCTGATTGGTCGCAGCAAACCCTGCACCAATTCACGGTCGGACTGCACCTGTCGCTGATTGGTCGTGGGCAGCTGGCGTGACCAATCAGCGACACGGGATTTCCGTTACAGACAAACAAACAGAATTAGATGATTATATAGTAGATTTGGATGTTTGTAATGGGGTCTATTTTTGTGGTATTATTGAAGTCCTTGGCCACACCAAACCTTAATGATATATCTTGTATTCGGTCATACTAGTCGGACAACTGACACATTTCTTATGTATAGTCTATATACCATTATTCTGATTTGCCATCAGTATTATTAGCGTCTTCACGCTGTTCCTCTTCTTCCATGCCATCAGGCTCATCTTGAGGTATGTAACATTATTTTCCTCATCTCACAATTCCCTTTGCAGTGTGCGCTTGTGTGTGTACACATGGGGGCCATTAATGTGATGTATGGCTGCCCCCTGACTCTTGAGTATTTTTTTTTAGTTGTATTGTTCTCACGATTCGTCATTCATCTGCATTACAGTGACATGGTGAAGCTGGTGGAAGTCTCCAATGATGGTGGACCTCTAGGGATTCATGTAGTGCCTTACAGCGCCCGAGGCGGAAGGTAATGTGCGCGGCGACACAAGTTCACACATTTTTCAGTACAATACATGTTATATTATATTCATTACAGCAGAATAATCTGATTTAGTTGAATTTGCTCAGTTGAGAAGACTTGGATTTTACTGCAAGTAATCCGCAAAATCAAGATCTACGTTTTCATAACAGCTGTGATTGTTATAATTTTTTTCTATATTAAAGTATTGTACAATTTTCCATTATGATTTTATGTTCTGTACCAATTCCTCATACACATTTTATTGTTTTCTCCCCGTGGCTAACATTATGTCCTTGTCATGTGGACATACAGCCCTGCTGACTGTACTGGGGTGAATTATACACCTGTGGGATCTTGGACAAAAATTTGCAAAGGGCTTGTAAAAACAAAAATGTAGCAATTCAATTGTTTTTAAAGATCACCTCTATTCTTACTCAAATCTGTAGTTTGCTCGTTATCTGGGATACCGACCACTTTTTTCCATTAAAGGAGCATGGTTTCCTAGATCAGGAGCACAGCCCTTACATGCTCAGTTGAATAGACCTTGTAATTGCTGCTCTGGAGCATGTCTGCATCCAGCTTCAGTCCCATTGTGGTCCGTCAATGCTGTAGGATCAAAGCTGCCCCTGCTCACAGCTTGGGAGACCACACAGGTTGAACATCTGAACTGTGAGCAGTAGTGCACCTACCCCTGACAGTGGAGTTGTGCGCTCCTCAAACTAAACAATGAGAAGAAATCTTTAACTGGAATCTGTCAGCAGGTTTCTGCTGTGTAATCTGAAGACAGCATGCTGTAAGGGATAACACACAGATGTTATTGATGCATCTCTTATCTCACTGCATGTTGTTGTTTACCTGCTATGTTTGTTTTAACACCAGTAGCTTTTAATCGCTCGGGCACAGCAGCGTGTGAACCCAAGTGTGGCACACCACCTCTGTGATTAGCAGCTCACTGTCTATAGAAACGTACATAAAGATCCTGGAGTGGGTGAAGCCGTGTTCTCAGCTCTGCAGCATAGCTAAATCTGAAAACTTTGATTTTGTCAAAACCGCTGCACCTAGTAATCTAAGTGATACATCGTTGAATCCAGGGTCTTTTTGCCTGCTTTCAGATGAGGTAGCACAAACCAGCTCATAGATTCCCTTTAACCCCTTAATTACCAATGACCATGGCTTTGAACTGTCACTGCGTGTAAACACTCTTTTTTCAAAGAAATTCTGAAAATATCATCCTAAAATTTCCAGTAACGTGAAGTCAAATATGTCATGAAAAAACAATCTGAAATCTTGAAATCACTGACATATGTTGAAGCGTTCCAGAGTTATAACCTCGTAAAATGACGCTGGTCAGAATTGCAAAAATGAGGCACCGCCCTTAAGGGGTTAACAATAGTGGTTCTTGATAAATAACTGCAAGTTAAGATGTGAAATCCTGTCGGAAATGGTAAATAAAGTAAATTGTAAAGTTGTATGATGAAAAATTAATCTCATTTGCTCTATCTGAAATATCCCTTTAAGTACATAGAAAGAAAAACAACATATAGGGCCGCACAAGAGTCGTGACTATGGCAATATGAGCATCTCTACATGTGAACGTAGAAAAGAAAGAAAACTGCAGATTTTCTTGTTCATATTATTTTTTGTGTGACTACGGTAAGCCCCAAACAATAGGGATTATGAATATCACAGAAGATGTTTCTGCCCATGTCATTACCCGTCTGCTCAGACACCATTGATTTGCTGTAATCTGTGGTAGTAAGTGTTAAATGCCACTACAGCGCCCCTGGAGGTGAAATGAAGCATTACAGTTACGAGTACCGACCACTCGAGCATGGTAGGGCTTACTCTTCACTACTTTCTATATTATCTTCAAATTCCCTATATATGAATGACTTGTTTTGTATTTAAATTGGACACATTTTCAACCATTGTATACAAGCTGTGAACATTTTCACCCTTTGCTTCGTGTGCACTTTTTGCTTCAGGTGCATAACTTTCAACTTGTGGGCCCCGATGCAAAGTCTCCTTTAGCAGCCCACCTATTGTAGCATTGGTCTTTTTTTATATGACCCACAGGGACTTTTTAGTCTCGCTTTGGCTCCAGGGTCCAGACTGCAACACCCCCTGCTCCTGCTATAATTACCACCCTGGTTTGTAGTAATCTTAATAGTTGCTAATAAGTAAATATTCCATATAATATAGTGAAATCTGCTTTGTACAAGAGAGTTGGATACAGTAAATTGGCCATAAATTACCATCTGATGTTTCTACATCCATCAGTAATTGGACTTTTTGTGACTTCATCACTAATTTATAGTCCGTTCTATGGGTAGAATTCAGATCGCCAACAGATAGATCAAGTGTAAAGTGTCCATATGTCATGTGCAGAATGCAGGTGAATTATCGGGTACACTTGAGGTTACATATATCTGTCTGCTGAACGTAGAGTATGTTGGCTTTGTTGCCGCATGTGTTGAGCAGGAAGATGAATGCACATATTAAGTAAAATTACACCCATAAATTGCCATTTAAAGACATAACATTCCAGTGAACTTTTCTATCAGCAGTTCTGCTTGGAGTTGATTAAAGGCAAATGACATTTATATTAAAGGCTGTAATCGTGAGCTTTTTAAGGCTTGATAAATAGTTGTTATTCCTCTAATGTCTTCCTGTGCATAATAAATCAGGGGGCTTGTCTGGGCCCTCACGTTCAGGTAAGTTTATGTCTTTCCTAAGAACAAGATCCGATTAAGTAGAGTTAGATCAAAACATTCACGTCGGGGATGGGAACGCAGCCAAACTGAGCGCTCCTCAACAACCTTCGGAAAGTTTCTTTTGGGATTTTCATTTCTGCTTTTCAGGGTAGAACAAATGTTCTTGAATTATCATGAAAAGTTATAACTTGGATGTAAAACTTTCTGAATATCTTGGTTATGCCAGCAGCGGATGTCAAATTTGGCTGGATTTTTTCAGCGTTTCTTCTAGTTATCCTCTTGGCTCTATTTATGAAACTGTTGAGTGACAATGTTCACACACAGCAGTCACGCAGTTCTGTGCCGCCTCTGTGGTCTTTCCACAGTTTCCATTCACAATAAGCTTTATCGCTTGCAAAATCACCAAGTCAATATGATCGGCCTCACTGCAAGATTGTCATTGTGTCGGGAAACCTCGGCACAGAACTGCTGCGTTTGTCAGCCACTATGTGGGATGCAACCTAAAACCCCATTTAGACAAGTCAATAATTGTCCTGTTTTGTGGCAAAACTTGTACCTGACTTTAGACCCAGTCTAAGCAGACTGTTTTGTAGAACTGATCTGCAGTCATTTAACGGCCTTGATGGGCTCACGGATAAGGGCCCATTATTCTTTACTGCATTGGTTGGTAGATTTACCCTTTAGCGAACTTCACAAATATTCCTTTTGCCAATTTTAATTGGGTTGTCCACTACTCGGACAACAGCTTCTTAAATGCCATATTCCCAATGTAAAATAAAAATCAACAGATACTTCTTCACCTTCACCGTTCTAGCATATTGGTGCCAGGACTCCCAAGGCTCACATGACATTGCTATTCCATGTCAGCACATCAGCCAGTCAGCGGTTGCTCATTGACTTCAGTTCTCACTCATTCCTTGGATGTCTGTGGTTTGTCCAAATGAAGTGTGAGCAAAGCAGCCCATCACCGACCGCTAATTGGCTGAAGTACTCCTGTGGCATAACAATATCATGCGAGCCTTGGGAGAGACTGCTCAAACATCGCTGGAGTGATAGCTGATTATCTGTTGTTATCCAATGGCCAGCTTCAATGTGGGCAGAGGAAGTTAGGGCCATGATTTATATTTGATATCTACCTGGTGTAGTTTTTCTTGTTCAGTCATTGTATTATATATTTGTGCCGTTAAAGGGTTTTCCATCAACCAGTTTATTTTAATAAATAGATCTTGGAATATTTCACAATTGGATATGTTTAAATTATATGTTCTGTGCTGCAATCTCATATAGGTGTCCCTATGTACTGTGTAATGACCTTGTCTGACCGTACAGGACATGGTCTGATCATACCACATCTCCTGTGCTGAGATTCTATATATGTCCCTGCTATGTACTGTGTAATGGCTGTGTCTGACTGTACAGGGACATGGTCTGATCATACCACATCTCCTGTGCTGAGATTCTATATATGTCCCCCTGCTATGTACTGTGTAATGGCTGTGTCTGACCGTACAGGGACATGGTTTGATCATATCACATCTCCTGTGCTGAGATTCTATATATGTGCCCTGCTATGTACTGTGTAATGGTTGTGTCTGACTGTACAGGGACATGGTCTGATCATATTACATCTCCTGGGCTGGGGGAGGAGGCAAAACAGGATACAGACTTTACAGCATGGGGTCACAAATAATTCTTCCTTTGAGGTAAAACCGTTTTTAAAAACAGGCAGGGATATGGTTTACCTCACAGAAAGAATCTTCCATGAACCTGTGCTTTAATGTATGTATACTCTGTTGCTTCCTTTCCTGCCCAGGAGATGTGGTATGATCAGATCATGTCCCTCTATGGTCAGACACATCCATTACACAGTACATAGCAGGGACACATATATAGGATTATCTCGGCATAGGAAATGTGGTATGATCAGACAATGTCCCTGTTCGGTCAGACACAACCATTACTCAGTACATATCAGGGGCACATACAAGGGTTGGACAAAATAATGCAAACACCTGGAAAAATCAACAAAAGTTAGTTTAATATGGTGTAGGTCCACCTTTTGCAGTGATTACAGCCTCAATACTCCGAGGTATGGATACATACAGGGTGATATCATTGGCCCGGCGGATCTCCACAAAGTAGCACCCCAGATCATCACAGAACCTCCGCCATGTTTTACGGTTGGGAGAAGGCAGTCTGGATGGAATGCTTCTTTCGGCTGTCTCCAAACGTACACTCGACCGGAGGTCGGAAAATGAGGTAAACGATGATTCCTCTGAGAATATCACATGTTTCCACTGCTCGAGGGACCAATTCTGGAGGTTTCTACACCACTCAAACGCTTGGAAACATTTGTCATTGACAAAGTTTTCATGGAAACTGGGTTCTGTAGGTGTTCATTGAGCTCAGCAGTGATTTTCGGAGCCGTGGTCTTGCGATCCTCTCTCACAATTCGCTTTAGATCTGACGGTCTCTCTCTGTCATCTTCGACTTTCGGCCGGACCTGTGCTTTGCTGCTGACGTTTTTCCTTCTCTGTCAAATGCAGTCATTACTTTGGAGACAGGACCTCTTGACACGCCAAGCATTCGGGCATTCAGTTACACTATCGCCTGCCATACGAGCACCAACAATTTGGCCTTTTTGAAAATCTGAAAGGTCTGCCATTGGTATCAGGATCTCATCAATGTTCTTACAATCCGACAAAACAAACAGTTAATTTACATACACATATCACTTAACACAAATAATCAACTACAAAACATTAACATGTGTCAGGGTTTGCATGTTTATAACATGTTCGAAGATTATGATGCCAAAACGTTAGGTGTTTCCATTATTTTGTCCAACCCCTGTATATAAGATTATCTCAGCACAGGAACATTTTTATTAAACATCTGAGTGTGGAAATTATTATTGTTCCAAGATCTATTGATTAAATGCAACTTTAAAATTAACTTTGTGGGTAGGAAAGTCAGTTTAATTTTATGATGATTCAAATGTTTTCTACAGAAAGAATTACAATGTTCTAAATAGTTTCTCAGTAAATGCTTTTTTGTCCCCCTTCTTTCAATAAGCAGAACACTTAGTGATCTTGCGTGTATACTAAGAGCTATACTTATCGCTGCACACTTTTGTCTTTCATTCATATTATTATACATAGTACAGGGAGTTCTGTGTTGGAGACGGCAGAGTTCTTTCCGGGAGCTGCCATAGTCCTCCGCATGAACTGACATATAGAACTTTATGTACAGGTAATTTGCAAGGAAAAAATATTCTTACTCACAGTGGAAACTTCATAAAAATCATTATTTTTATTGTTGGCAAACCATCGTTAAAATATATAGCACAGTCCTATACATTTTGATTGGGAAACACTTATAATCAGTTTTTACAGAACCAAGTGGAGTGATAAATCACCATATAGTACCAGTATAGGGAAAAATAACTTCAGCTATAGGCCACCAAATTGTTAATTTTTCAATTTAATTCTTATAAAGTGAAGCTGGACCAGCAGATCAGCTCAGGTCTAATTTAATTAACTTATCGATATTCGTTAATTTAGAGCCGTGTTAACGTCTGGTCTATAGTATCAAGGTGGTGGATTGTGCTGGGTATGATGTAAGGGTACCGTCACACACAGAGATATATTGCATGCAACTCACTGGTTGCATTGAAATCATGGATACATTGTTCTATCTTGTGGCTGTGTACAAATGTAACAATGTGTCCATGATTTCACTGCAACCAATGAGTTGCATGCAATATATCTCTGTGTGTGACGGTACCCTAAGAGTCTCTCCATGACATCCAAATAACAGAAGTAGATAAAGGTGTTAAAAGCTATATTAAGCGAAGTTCAGTGTACCCATGATTGTATATGTCACAAGAGTTATGACCAAGCACGGATTGGATTCCCGAAGGTAAAGCATCCTGGCAGTCGTGCATTATAGGACAGATGAAGAGAATCGATCACTTATATACTTCAATTACTTTTTTATCTTATTCTCGATCTATATATGAAGAAAAAAAAATACATTAGAAAACTAGTTAAACCATTCCTATGGACAACTATTGGAAGACTTTCAATTCTGAAACAGCCGCTGTTACTAGGTTGTTTTCCCAGGACTTGAACGCCTAGCCAGTATGTATGGTTGTACTGTACAGTGTTGTGTACCTGTTCCTATTGTCAACAGTTTGACTATTATTATTATTATTGAACAAATTTTTGTTTCATATATGTGTAATAAAATAAAGTTTAAATTAAACAAAAGAACGCTAGGGAGTGTGTGTGTATATATACAGTTAGGGCCAGAAATATTTGGACAGTGACACAAGTTTTGTTATTTTAGCTGTTTACAAAAACATGTTCAGAAATACAATTATATATATAATATGGGCTAAAAGTGCACACTCCCAGCTGCAATATGAGAGTTTCCACATCCAAATCGGAGAAAGGGTTTAGGAATCCTAGCTCTGTAATGCATAGCCTCCTCTTTTTCAAGGGACCAAAAGTAATTGGACAATGGACTCTAATGGTGGGTTTACACACACCAATTTATCTGTTCAATATCTGAACAGATCTCTGGTTGCAGTGAAATCATGGACACATTGTATCATTTGTACACAGCCACAAAATGGAACTATATGTCCATGATTTCACTGCAACCAGAGATCTGTTCAGATATTGAACAGATAAATTGGTGTGTGTAAACCCACCATAAGGGCTGCAATTAACTCTGAAGGCGTCTCCCTCATTAACCTGTAATCAATGAAGTAGTTAAAAGGTCAGGGGTGGATTCCAGGTGTGTGGTTTTGCATTTGGAAGCTGTTGCTGTGACCAGACAACATGCAGTCAAAGGAACTCTCAATTGAGGTGAAGCAGAACATCCTGAGGCTGAAAAAAAAGAAAAAATCTATCAGAGAGATAGCAGACATGCTTGGAATAGCAAAATCAACAGTTGGGTACATTCTGAGAAAAATGGAATTGACTAGTGAGCTTGGGAACTCTAAAAGGCCTGGGCGTCCACGGATGACAACAGTGGTGGATGATCGCCGCATACTTTATTTGGTGAAGAAGAACCCGTTCACAACATCAACTGAAGTCCAGAACACTCTCAGTGAAGTAGGTGTATCTGTCTAAGTCAACAGTAAAGAGAAGACTCCATGACAGTAAATACAAAGGGTTCACATCTAGATGCAAACCATTCATCAATTCCAAAAATAGACAGGCCAGAGTTAAATTTGCTGAAAAACACCTCAAGAAGCCAGCTCCGTTCTGGAAAAGTATTCTATGGACAGATGAGACAAAGATCAACCTGTACCAGAATGATGGGAAGAAAAAAGTTTGGAGAAGAAAGGGAACGGCACATGATCCAAGGCACACCACATCCTCTGTAAAACATGGTGGAGGCAACGTGATGGCATGGGCATGCATGGCTTTCAATGGCACTGGGTCACTTGTGTTTATTGATGACATAACAGCAGACAAGAGTAGCCGGATGAATTCTGAAGTGTACCGGGATATACTTTCAGCCCAGATTCAGCCAAATGCTGCAAAGTTGATTGGACGGCGCTTCATAGTACAGATGGACAATGACCCCAAGCATACAGCCAAAGCTACCCAGGAGTTCATGAGTGCAAAAAAGTGGAACATTCTGCAATGGCCAAGTCAATCACCAGATCTTAACCCAATTGAGCATGCATTTCACTTGCTGAAATCCAGACTTAAGATGGAAAGACCCACAAACAAGCAAGACCTGAAGGCTGCGGCTGTAAAGGCCTGGCAAAGCATTAAGAAGGAGGAAACCCAGCGTTTGGTGATGTCCATGGGTTCCAGACTTAAGGCAGTGATTGCCTCCAAAGGAGTCGCAACAAAATATTGAAAATAAAAATATTTTGTTTGGGTTATGTTTATTTGTCCAATTACTTTTGACCTCCTAAAATGTGGAGTGTTTTGTTCAACCCTTCAAATTAAACGTTACAATCTGCACTTGAATTCTGTTGTAGAGGTTTCATTTCAAATCCAATGTGGTGGCATGCAGAGCCCAACTCGCGAAAATTGTGTCACTGTCCAAATATTTCTGGCCGTAACTGTATGTATGGGTGGGCCATTTATATGGATGCACCTAAATAAAATGGAAATGGTTAGGGATATCAATTATCTTTTTGTGACACATTAGTATATGGGAGGGGGAAAACCTTTCCAGATGGGTGGTGACCATGGTGGCCATTTTGAAGTAGGCCATTTTGGATCCAATTTAGTTTTTTTCAATGGGAGGAGGGTCATGTGACGCATCAAACTTATTGAGAATTTCATAAGAAAAACAATGTAATCCTGCCCGTAGTGGTATTTCAATAACAGCTGAAAAGTGCTCATCACAGAACAGAAAAGCTAATATGAAAGCAGGTCATTTTGTGACAATACTCTCCCTGTTTCCCTGTAGACTTATTACTACATATATAGAGTAAGTTATGTTGAACTCCTATAACAGATGGTTGTTTGTAATGCACTTTCGTGAAAGAATATAGATGTAAGAATCGAGGACAATGCAAAGTATACACTTAGTGGTGGAGTTTTGGAAATACATTTTTCAGTGCCAGTTGTTACATTTCGTAAAATCCCGAATATGTTTTAGGTAAATTTAATCTTTATATTATCGAGACAAGACAACTCTTCTTAAGATCTTCAGATCCTAAACAATCCTCTTCATTAGCTCAATGCATCCATCTGTGAAGAAATGAAGACATTTGAGAGAGTCTATATTTTCTTTCAGGCAAGCGATTAATCTGATGATCAGATGCCACATAATTCCTATATGGTTCATTACATTTTTCCAAAGTTTGATCAAAAGATTCTCACTTTAGTAGTGATGAGTAGTGATCCCAAGTACAATGTTACTGTACAATCTTGAATGGAAACTGTGATATGTGGAGTTTAAAGCATTTTGTGGTGGTCCATTCGTAGACCATATCACTATTGTCCTAAAATATGAGCACAGTTTGTGATATATCTGACGGAGTTGGTCTCATGAACACATGATCCACAAGATGGATTTTACTTGTGTTTCATTTTGTAAAGCAAGTTATTTCTTATGCTAGTTGTTTTGAGGCTCATAAGAAGCCATTCTGTATAAAGCAATAAGTCATTGAGGTAACAAAATATTCTTTTTGCCATATTGGGAGTCAAACATTTATTTTCCTCAAAGGGGATTTATTAGCAGCTTTTCACACTCTAAACTAATATGCAGATGCAGATAGAGCTCTTTCATAGCCAAGTCCAGCACTACCTGCACATGTCCAGTGTTTTCCTCCATTACTGTGAAGTATGTGTTTGAATTGATATAGAAATGGCTATGATATCATCTGAAGTCTCTGTCACTCCAGCTCTATTCTCCGCCATACACAGTATGTGTAACAGCCCTAGCTACACACGTATAGTGCCCAGTGTTTTCTGGTTCTGGACAGTCTTTTCTTACTTGACTGACTGCTCATTTGCCTAAAGTCACACAACTTGTAGTCAAGCAGAAAGAGGTGGCGCTGGGCGTGGAAGAGCGCTCAACTGACAGTGATGTTCACTCTCAATTCATACTCAACTGTTTCAATAGCGGATTGGCCATGTATGCGTGTTGATGGGGTGGCTTTTGCAAGGGCTACATGCACATATCAGTAGTTTGGGGTGTGAAATCCTGTTGACAGGTTCCATTTAGCAAGATGGTTTAGATCTAAAAAGTATGGCTTCCTAAAACTACGCCACTCAGGTACACAGATTGTACCTGATATTGTAACTATGCTCCATTGAAGTCCATGATGCTGAGACAAAATATCTTGTGCAATCTGATATCCAGGGCCATAACTACAGAAGGTGAAGGGGTTGCAGTTGCATCAGGCCCTAAGTTCCTTTGTCCTGTAGACAAAGACCAGTACTATTAAAGACTTTGGAGCTTGTACATTGAGGCCTAGAAGCTTCAAGTTACGCTACTGCTGATACCCGTGGGGCACTGATTTTGAAAGAAGGCAGCCATGTTTTTTAGTCCGTTAATACCGAATGAAGCCCACAAAGTATTTGGTCTTCCTTTGGATCAACGCTACATGATAGACAAGTGAATCTAATGGGTTTATTACCATCTGTAGTTTAAATTTAAAAACTGAAGGACATCAAGCAGTAAAATAAGCCAATACTCAATTCAAATCACCTTAGGGCCCTTTCACATCAGCGTTTTTTTCAAATTGCGGCAGATGCGGTGAAAAAGCCGCATCTGCCGCGATTACTGCATACCGGCTGCACTTGCGGCGCGGTTGCGGTAAACGCAATGCAAAGTATAGGCGTACTTGCGGCAGGTGCGGCAAGTGCGGTTTTGCACTTGCGGCAGGTGCGGCCGCGGAAAAAACCGCGGCTGACCGCGTTTTTTTTCGCGACCACACCTGCCGCAAGTGCAAAACCGCACTTGCCGCACCTGCCGCAAGTACGCCTATACTTTGCATTGCGTTCACCGCAACCGCGCCGCAAGTGCAGCCGGTATGCGGTAATCGCGGCAGATGCGTTTTTTTCACCGCATCTGCCGCGATTTGAAAAAAAACGCTGATGTGAAAGGGCCCTTAGTCAGTTTTTTGACCCATAATGACCTATTGAATTAGTTTTCTCTTGTTTGCTATGAGCAGGTTATTTCATTTTTCCCTTGGCACTAGTTCTTGCTTCTTATGTTCTGCCATTATATGATATGCCAAAATAACAAACTTTACCAATCAACCAAGTTTCTTTCAAGATCTGTTTTGTAAAAACTGAAATATGTTTAACATTAAGAAATAGAAGAAAAGTCTTTCTTTGCTCTCAATCTGTGTCTCTCGCTGACAATTGGTTGTAACCAAAGTTGCGCTCCACATGGGGCGAGTAGTTTTGTAGAAATGAGACTCAGCAGGCCGCACTCTTAGCACAATCTCGACATCACTTTGAGGATACATTGGATAGGTGTAGGAAGCCAAATTCCTTTGCTTAAGGCATGTACTTATCCCCGTATTGTTTTAGATAAATGTCTTCCCAACCTCTAAATTGTGATTAGTGAGCATCCTAGGGAAAAAAAAACCTTAATATTCTCTCTGTAAACACGAAACACGTTCTCTAAATCCTCTCTGATTGTCCGTAATTTAGCTGAGTTCTGTCTCGGAATCTCTGCAGGGTTTTGTTCATTTATTGAACCGTATTTTTTTTTAACTTGCCTGTTATTTAAAAGAATTGTTTTCCCTATTTCCGCTCCTTTCAATTTTTTTTCACCTTATGGCGCCTCTTATTTGTCTCCACCGATCGGTAGTCATTAACTTGGCATTTGGTATAACAATTGTTTGTCTTTCTGGATGTGCGGTTGAGTTTACTCTTGTAATGGGAGCTCTTTTCACTTGAAATCTGCTCTAATTTATTTTTTTCAGCGAGATAACGTTGCTGCAAGATGGTGATATATTTAGCTTGTTACCTTTTTTTTTTTTTTCCTCATTAATCACCACTCGCAAGACAAGTTTAGGTTTTTGTCATAAGCAATGGTAATTCAACGACAACTCCCAGCATTACTTGAAAGAAAAGATCATCTGTATTAGCCAGGAAACACACGGTTTGAGAGGCATGCGAGTTACTAGCACGCATGTCGCATGACTCACCCGGGCAGCCGCCGTCTCTCTGGACATGAGCGCATCAGCTATGTGTGTTTCTATTGAGCTCCACGCTCCCGTCCAGGGAGAGGGAGGCCGTCCTGGGTGAGTCATGCAAGACTTGTGCAAGTAACTCGCATGCTTCTTAAACCGTGTGTTTCCAGCTTAATCCTGTATGTAAAAAAATGCTGTGGGGCAGCATGGTGGCTCAAGTGGTTAGCACTGCAGTCCTTGCAGCACTGAGGTCCCGAGGTCCTGGGTTCAATTCCCACCAAGGACAACATCTGCAAGGAGTTTGTTGCGTGGGTTTCCTCCGGGCACTCCGATTTCCTCCCATATTGCAAAGACATACTAATAGATGTTTAGATTGTGAGCCTCAATAGGGACAGCATTACTGATGTATGTAAAGTGCTATGGAATTAATAACGCTATATAAATGAATAAATATTATATTGTTATTATAAAAAAGACACAAAAAAAACAAAACAGAAGCTGGAACAGGTGGTGGGATTGTATGAAGTCTGCTGCTGTATGAATGCAGGAATTCGTTCTTTTTGAATATGGTAATGATGTTTCCTAAAATATATAGGTTGTCTTAATGTACATCATCTTTAAATATTTATCAATGCTGAAATATTCCAATTCTAGATTTATTTTCAATCCCCTATGTATGCCATGTTAATGTTGTTCTTCCTGGTGTCTTCATACATTTTATAAATAATATATACTTTGGCACTCTTATTTAAGAAAAAAATCATGTACAAGAATTGGTGCTGTGTTTATTGGAGACAATAGAAATGATAAAAAGTGAGTGTAATTAAAACTTGGCTTTGAATACATACGATTAAAAAAGTGATAACAAACATATAAAAGACTGACAACATGCAGAAAATTGCCTAGAAGTTAGGCTAGTTTCACACTTGCGTTTTTTATTAAATCAGGCAAGATCAGGTTTTTTAGCAAAATCTTGATCCTTTCAGGATGCAGTTTTTTGCTCTTTCAGTTTAATGGTGTCCGGTAGCAACGTAAAGCATCAGGATACTACCTGACACCGTTAAAGTGAATGAGCAAAAAACTGCATCCTGAAAGGATCAAGATTTTGCTAAAAAAAAACCTGATCTTGCCTGATTTGAAAAAAAAAAAAAAAAATGCAAGTGTGAAAGCAACTTTATTCAGGTTCCATCAGGTAAAATTCTCAGTAGTAACTATGGTGAGCTAAGGCTGATTGTCTTGTGTTAATATCCATCCAAATTCTGAAGCCTCCTGATCAGGCCTGCATCCCTACACTTAGGGTACCGTCACACTTGGCGACGCTGCAGCGATCCCGACAACGATCCGACTTGGTAGGGATGACTGGTACATCACAACATGATCGCTAGTGAGATGTCAAACAGTCAGATCTCACCAGCGACGCAGCAACGATACAGCAGTCGTTGGGACCCTGTCACTCTCGGGCGTAGTATTGAGATTGTTGGTCGTTATCCCTGTCAAACACAGCGATGCACGCTGCCCAGCGGGAGCGCAACAACCAAAAAATGGTCCAAAACGGTTTGTAACGAACAGCGATCTCACAGCAGGGGCCTGATTGCTGCTACGTGTTAGACGTAGCGAGAACGCTGTTGAGGTTGCTGCTGCGTCACGAAACTTGTGACTCCGCAACGATCTCACTAGCAATCTCGCTTAAGGCCCCGTTACTCAGCACGATATCCTTAACAATATCGTTCAAACGTCACAGATTTGGAGTCGTTCAAACGACATCGTTAGGACGTTGTTGCATGTAACACCGAGATTTGATTGTGATAAATCGTTGGATCGTTAATCACAGATTTGAGAACATGTCCTCAAATCAGACGATCCTCGATCAGCCAACCTGCAGCTTTGTTGTGTGACACCGCAATAACTATGTCGTTCACGACTTCGCCCATTCACATCAGCGAACTAGTATCGTTCGCTTGGTTGTGCGAATGATACCTGCTCACTGGATCATTGGTGCGTCGTCCATGATATCTATGTGTGCGACAGCGCATCAACGATGTCAAAACGATGTCCTAACAACCGCGCACCCCGAGATAGTTAGTGATATCGTTTTAACGTCGTGCCATGTAACGGTACCTTTAGTGTGATGACGGCTTTAAAATGAGGGCACAGGCACATGCAGAAGCACAAGTTTTCTGGCAGATCCTTACAAATGCATACTATTGACCTACCCGGAACACACAGTGTTGCGATTTTTTTTTTATTCCTGGCAAGTTAACAATCCTGAAGCCACCGTATCCGCTGCACTCTTCGAGAAATTAGAATTGACTCCAATGGAGATGGATCTGTCCCAGGGCATATCTGGCTAGGACTGATGTGGATGTCACACTGCACATGCCTATAGAGCATATTCAGCCTTTTCCAACTTTTAGCCAGATCAGGCCAAAAACTGATGTAACCGCAGCGTTTGTTTGCTTGATCCAGTGCCAGATCAGGCAAAAAAAACAATACTGCAGTGGTATGAGTTTTCACATGCACCTGTTTTCAGCCTGATGTGAAGTCACCCTAATATGGAAATCAAATATGGATGTAAAAACACTGTTTATAACTTTCATTTTCTCCCCATTGTCTAGACCTGTAGGTGTTGTGTGGGTGTTCTCTCAGCCTCCATATCTATCCTCCCTCCTTGATATCACACCCCAGTGGGTGAGCTACTGTAATTCAGATGCGCAGGCCCAACATTTCAAATCTCCAGCCGGCTCCTTCCTGGTATGATGCCGCTGCGCGTCATATCTGGTCCGGCGCATTATGGGGGATTATTGGGTTATTAGCTGGCTCTGGAGCATGCGCAGTTCACATTCTGAAGCCAGCAAGTACACCCAGTACTCCCCCACAATGCACCAGACTAGAAATGACGCATGGCTGTTGGCTGAGAAACCAACTACACAGGTATAGACAATGGGGGGAAAAAGTAAGTTATAAACAGCATTTTCACAACCATTATACTTCACATTTATTTCAGACAGAGATGCTTAGAGATGTAGTAGGAAGCTGCAGGGACAGATGGTGATAGGTTTGGGGCCATAGATGATCTGACAGTTTTTAAAGTGAACCTATCTTCATCGTTACAGTAGTATATAGTGCTATGGAGTATGTGAAAAATATCATTTAGATGTCAGGGAAGTAGCAGATACTGTAACTGTCAGGTTTATGTTCGGCTTGTCAGAATTTGGAAACTTTTCTTTATTCTCTTTTTCCCCTATTGCTCATGGGCCTCCCGAGGTTTCATCTCTTTTATGCTCCTTCTATTAAGTTTTGATTGATTTTTGTTCTCTTTGTGATTTCCAAAGGATTACACAAGAAAGCTCTCCTGACTGTGTGGATTTGCTCTACTTACTGCGACTTAGGAGAGGCGATCAACCCTTCATGTGGTGTGAAGCTGGAGTTTTTTGCGACACACATTGGAAGCAGATCCTGTGTTATTACCTCGCTCTTTCTATTGAATGCCGTTAGTGGTGCATTCCTGTGGTCGGGGCACCATGTGCCGGTAAACTCCCTGTCTAGTCCTCCTAGTGGCTGCACTTTACTGCAAGGGTTTACTTTCATCACGTCTGGACTAAAATCCCGAAAAGGCCCATATTATATTACTTAGATATCCGCGTTCATTTTCACTCTGTTCCTGGTATTGATTGTGCAGCGCAGCTTCTATCGGAGCATAACTATAGACACCTGCATGAGATTATCAGGTCTCAGCTGGGAAGAAAGGAAACCTGAACTACTCATTAGTGCACGGGGAGGGAGGCAGGAACTTGCCAATATTTTTATTCTTCATGCACAAAAGGCAATGTTGAGAGCCGGCAGGTATTTATTTTGATTTATAATTGAAGGTTTCCTGCTTGAGCGTTATTATATTGTTAGTAGAATGTGCTCTTTTAATGCCCCTATTAAAGGAACATAATGGTATTCAAATCTAGAAAACACTATTCTAAGGTCTCTTGCTGTATATTTCAATGTTTTTAGTGTGTTTTTAGTTTTCTGTGGACTCTGTGATTTTCTTTTTGTTTTGTTTTTTATTTTTTGTTCTGTGTAGGCCTGTAATATCTGGCTGTACTGCATTCCTCACATTCTTTCTCTGACACCATTCAAACACTTTAATTAAAAGTTTCTTCAAAGTGATTAATTGTATTAGAATGTTTAAAGGGAACCTGTCAGCTCAATTTAGCCCCCTATCCTACCACTACGTGTCTCTGCACCTTGCTAGCTCATCTCTAACCATCCCTCTCTGAGCGAAAACTGCAATATAAAGCTTTAGAAAAACGATTTAATAACTTACATATTCCTATGATAATGAGGGCTCCAGGCCACGTTGTAGACTGAGATGGGTGGTCTTCTGGGTTCCATTCTCCCCCCCTCGCAGGTTCTTAGCCCTGCTGAGTGTCCTAATTCCTTCTCTTCTCGCCTCCTGTTTTGAAATTCCCGCCAGACGTCCGTTCCGGTCCGGTGCATTATGGGGGTTTATCAAGTGCACAGCTCGGCTTCAATATGCACACTGCGCATGTGCTGGAGACAGACCGTTAAGCCCATTCCACCGCACACTGTGCAGAACCAGAACTGACGTGCGCACACACCGCCAGTCACCGCCGACATCCCCAGCCCTGTCGCCTGGTTTGACGGGGGCTTAAGTGATTTTGCCACTTGAACTGACATTACATCTACATATGGGTGGTTTGTACACTCTGTCGATGGACATCATAGCCGATGTCAACTGATTGACAGCCGGTTCCCCCAACTAGGTAGTGAGGAGCCGGCTGTCAGCATGAGATTTGCTGTCCTGCCACTTCCTCAGAGGAAAGCCAAAAGGAAGCCGCCTCTTTGTTGACACGGCCGTGCTGTCCTCGGCAGAAGCGGTCTGTGCCCTCTCTCTGGCAGGGGTAAATGGTGCTGAGCACAACAGGCAGCTAGGTGACAGCTACCTGCCTGTTATTGCTTGGACATACTTCATATTTTTTTCACCAAACTCCCAGATAACCTTTTTAAGTGATCCTCTGTGTGAGGGACCTGGAGAGATCTGTTCCCTGACAGCCATCTAATGTGTATGACCAGCCTGTCGAATATTAAAATTTTACACGAGGCTATTATCATTTGTCATATTTTGAATAGAATATTGTTTGGAGGGCACTATACCCCAGGTAGCCTATATTCAATCATGGTAGATGGACAGTGGAGTAAAACATTAGTGGTTTAGTGAAGCTAATATTCTGTTTTTAAGTTCTGTCATTGAGACATTCAATTCATATTCCAATTAGTCCGATACTAAATGAAAGAAAGGGGTGAGTTCACCTCTGTGTATTTCCTATCATAGTTACCTGGAGATTAAATGATTATTGCTCGTGAACGGCTGCTGATGGATATTACAGGAAGAATTTTATTATCACTGCCGAACATATTATAACAATACTTTTTCCGTTGCTTTATTGTCTAATAACTATTACAAGTGCACCATGTTGCTATAATTAGCAATTTCTCTCAAAATGTAATTTCTTCCATTGACTCAAAAACCCTGAATCGCACTTAGCTTCCATCTCTTTCTCCAGAATCGATGACTCTCACACCGCGGCTACTAGAAGTGTTTAACATAGGAGTTTACTTATTCCCCTCTAATTTGCATCCATCTAGAATGCAGAGTATTGTCAATGTTGCCCCCTACCACCCGTATACTAAAAGATAATATTGGTGGTTATACATTAAATACTTTTTGCAGAGAAATCTCCTAGACTTTTTTTGTTTGTTTGGAGATGAGACTTTTTTTCATACATCATATTAGATTTTGCTCAAAGAGAAGCTACTATGATCTATTCAGTAAGTCAGGTTTTTGTTTTAAATATAGAATATAAAATAAGAAAAAAAAAAACCATATGTGTGTGTATATATTATATATTATATATATATATGTATGTATGTGTGTGTGTATATATATATATATATATATATATATATATATATATATATATATATATATATATATACACATAGACACACTCTGCTCGTGACAATAAGGAATACACTTATACAACAGAGTGTACCTCCAAGTCGATCACACATTAGTGAAATCCACCTGTCCAGTTATGAAGAAACACTGATTGTGATCAAATTTCTCATCTTGTTGTGGAAATGGAACAGACAACAGGTTGAAATGATAGGAGCAAGACACCCCCTATAAAGGAGAAGTTTTGCAGGTGGAAACCACAGAACATTCCTCTATCCTCATCCTTTTTGGCTGTTGTTTTGGTCATTTTTGCATTTTGATATTACCGTATATACTCGTGTATAAGCCGACCCGTGTATAAGCCGACCCCCTACTTTTGCCCCCAAAAACTGGGAAAACTTATTGACTCGCGTATAAGCCGAGGATGGACTCCAGCACAGTGTATACAGGCTCCCCCCAGCGCTGCAGGGGTTACACAGGCTCCCCCCAGCAGCGCAGGGGTTACACAGGCTGCCCCCAGCAGCGCAGGGGTTACACAGGCTGCCCCCAGCAGCGCAGGGGTTACACAGGCTGCCCCCAGCAGCGCAGGGGTTACACAGGCTGCCCCCAGCAGCGCAGGGGTTACACAGGCTGCCCCCAGCAGCGCAGGGGTTACACAGGCTGCCCCCAGCAGCGCAGGGGTTACACAGGCTGCCCCCAGCAGCGCAGGGGTTACACAGGCTGCCCCCAGCAGCGCAGGGGTTACACAGGCTGCCCCCAGCAGCGCAGGGGTTACACAGGCTGCCCCCAGCAGCGCAGGGGTTACACAGGCTGCCCCCAGCAGCGCAGGGGTTACACAGGCTGCCCCCAGCAGCGCAGAGGTTACACAGGCTGCCCCCAGCAGCGCAGGGGTTACACAGGCTGCCCCCAGCAGCGCAGGGGTTACACAAGCTGCCCCCAGCAGCGCAGGAGTTACACAGGCTGCCCCCAGCAGCGCAGGAGTTACACAGGCTGCTCCCAGCAGCACAGAGGTTACACAGGCTGCTCCCAGCAGCGCAGAGGTTACACAGGCTGCCCCCAGCAGCGCAGGGGTTACACAAGCTGCCCCCAGCAGCGCAGGAGTTACACAGGCTGCCCCCAGCAGCACAGGAGTTACACAGGCTGCTCCCAGCAGCACAGAGGTTACACAGGCTGCTCCCAGCAGCACAGAGGTTACACAGGCTGCTCCCAGCAGCACAGAGGTTACACAGGCTGCTCCCAGCAGCACAGAGGTTACACAGGCTGCTCCCAGCAGCACAGAGGTTACACAGGCTGCTCCCAGCAGCACAGAGGTTACACAGGCTGCTCCCAGCAGCACAGAGGTTACACAGGCAGCTCCCAGCAGCACAGAGGTTACACAGGCTGCTCCCAGCAGCACAGAGGTTACACAGGCTGCCCCCAGCAGCACAGAGGTTACACAGGCTGCTCCCAGCAGCACAGAGGTTACACAGGCTGCTCCCAGCAGCACAGAGGTTACACAGGCTGCTCCCAGCAGCACAGAGGTTACACAGGCTGCTCCCAGCAGCACAGAGGTTACACAGGCTGCTCCCAGCAGCACAGAGGTTACACAGGCTGCTCCCAGCAGCACAGGGGTTACACAGGCTGCTCCCAGCAGCACAGAGGTTACACAGGCTGCCCCCAGCAGCAGAGGTTACACAGGCTGCCCCCAGCAGCACAGAGGTTACACAGGCTGCCCCCAGCAGCACAGAGGTTACACAGGCTGCTCCCAGCAGCACAGAGGTTACACAGGCTGCTCCCAGCAGCACAGAGGTTACACAGGCTGCTCCCAGCAGCACAGAGGTTACACAGGCTGATCCCAGCAGCACAGAGGTTACACAGGCTGCTCCCAGCAGCACAGAGGTTACACAGGCTGCTCCCAGCAGCACAGAGGTTACACAGGCTGCTCCCAGCAGCACAGAGGTTACACAGGCTGCTCCCAGCAGCACAGAGGTTACACAGGCTGCTCCCAGCAGCACAGAGGTTACACAGGCTGCTGGCGCCCCCCCCCCCCCTCCTCCTCACAGTAAGGGCTCCCCATGCTGCCACTGCTCACTGTAAAATAAATAGTGTTATTAGCTCTTACCCTCGGTCCTGGCTGTGCATCTTCCCTCCTTCCTGCTTGTCCTGTGACCGGGGCTCACCGTGATGATGTCACCGGCCGGTCACATGACACGCAGGGAGGAGGGAGGAGGGAGAATGCACTGAGCCCTGAGAGAGGGTAAGAGCTAATAACACTATTTATTGTACACTGACCAGCGGCAGCATGGGGAGGCTTTACTGTGGTGGGGGAGCCATATTGTTATGGGGAGCCTGTAATGGGATATGCACTGTTCCCCCCGCAGATGGGCGGGGGATGCAGTGCATATCATGAATAAGTTATGAGCGGCTCCACGTCAGGAGCCGCTCATATTATAGCCTTCCCCCACCTCCTCCAGCCTCCTCCTGCTCCCGGACACAGCCCCCACCTCGCACAAAAGTATATGACTCGTGTATAAGCCGAGGGGGGGACTTTTCAGCCCAATTTCTGGGCTGAAAAAGTCGGCTTATACACGAGTATATACGGTACTCTCAATCCTAGAGGTAGCATGACGCAGTGTCTACAATCCACAGACATTGCTCAGGTAGTGCAGCTCATCCAGGATGGTACATTGGTATGAGCTGTGACAACAAAGGTAGCTGTGTCAACAGAGTGGTCAAAACATCTCCTGGTATCTGCTCCATGCTTAGGGTACTGTGCGGACAGAAACAGCTACCCTTCTTGCCACAGTTAACATTGATGTGCCATCCTGGATGAGCTGCACTACGTGAGCCACGTCTGTGGGTTATAGACCCTGTCTCATGCTACCACTAGGGGTGAGAGCAATGACAAAATGTAAAAGTGACCAAAACAACAGCCAAAAAGGGTGAGAACAGAGAAATGATCTGCGGTCACCACCTGCAGAACCGCTGCTTTATATGGGGTGCCTCGCTAATTTCCACTCATTTCTACCTGTTGTCTGTTCCATTTGCACAATGCAGGAGATAATGATTCACACTCAGTGTTGCTTCATAGCTAGACAGGTTGATTTTACCGTGGAGTGATTGACTTGGAGCTACATTGTGTTGTTCAAGCAATCCCTGTATATATGTGATCTCATTGTCTGTCTATCTATCTATCTATATATCTCTAGACTTTAACTTCCTATTGTTTCAGAATTACATATATGTAATATATGCAGCCAAAATAGTCAGTCCCCGGACTATATTTTCTGTATTGAAGTGTGTAATGATCATGTGCAAAGGTCTTGGTGAATGGAGGGTGAAGCAGAGTCAGCTGTGATTGGTGGATCCTGTGTTATCAGCTGTATATAGAGGTGTTGAACTGTATAGGAATCCATTTGGGTATTTGCAATAGAAATTGCTTCTCAAAAATCTTGTATCCTGGCAGGAAACATGCTGTGGAAAATATACATGGTTTCACCATTTTTGTATTGTATTTTTTTTTAATTGTGTGAAAAGTGCTACAAAGGCGCTAAAAGAATTAATGGTTTGAAACTGTTTCAAATCTGCAAGGAAAAAAAAAAGAAAGGTGTGCATGAGATTTCAGAAATCTCATTTACCTTATATTACCTTGCTGATGATGTAAAATGCTGCTTATTTTTCCACTGCAAAAACACAACATGTGAACACGCCCTTCCTGAAAGGACAGGAAGCGTCTAAAATAACAGAGCTCTAGTGGCCAGTGTGAAAATTGCAAGACTATGAATTTTATTTTATTTTAAGAAAACTTGATATGAAATAAAAATGTCAAGTTAAAAGCAAAAAAAAGAAAAGCAAACATAGTACAAACCCGTTCCCTTTATATAAGCAATAGATGATATTCTGATGATAACGTGCATTTACTGGGGTTTTTTGAGATTTGAATTTGTCAAAGAGAATTAGAAAGTACATAAATGCCAATTACCTTCTGACTAATTCTATTAATCTTAATTATATCCTATACTTCTTACTAATGGATCATATATGACTAGTTTATTGTTCCAGTGTGAATTATCAGTAATTCATATAGTTTTCACTTATTGGTCTTCATCAGTCCTGATGCTGAAATGTTTTCCCTGTCAATTTGAGTGAAATGTACATTCTGTGAGTAACGACATTTCTAATCGCCATTGTGAGAGCTCTCACAGAGAAGCAATGAACATCAGATTCTTGTAGAAAAACATTTATAGTATCTGTCACCAGATTACACAATACAAATGTCATACATTGTTATCTAGATCTCTTAGACCTGATGGGGCTGGTATAATTACATTGGAAATCTGACAAAATGGCTGTATAATCATTAGAATCTTTAAATTAATTGTCTGCCCATTGGGTGTTGGTCTGCTCCTCAGTGTCCCTCCTCACTGCTGCTGGTGAGATCTGACACTGCGGAATACAAGCTGCGGCTGTCAGTCACTCTGGGTAACTGGAGTCTGAATCCATTTCTCAAACCCTCCAATATAACTCGCCAAATGTGGATTCTAACTTGGATTTTCAAAGTAAGTACAACAGTTTCATCAGGTTTCAAAGATTTATCTAAGAATATAAACAGCTTGTATTGGGAAATCTGGCACAGATCTGCTGTGAAACATTCATTCACTGGTGGTTTGAATAATCATATAAAAAATCTTTTTAAGTTACCAAAGGAATTATCGTAGCTAAGTGGGCTGTGTTCTTAAATTTTAGAATTCGGGAAAGACCCAGCGACATGAGGAACCAGCAGATCATGACTAAGGCTGCTGTTTTAGCTGAAACTCGTTGCCCTTGATCCTCAATGTAGGACTGATCTGACTACCTTTTTGTATTGTGCAATATTTTTAATCTTTTTTTCAATAAATGGAAGTTTTACTCTAACCTCAACGTGCTGCTGGTTCCTCGTTCGCTGGGTCTACCTCCTCTCTCCCGGATTCTGATGTTAGCAGTGGCCAAGCCGCGACCCGTGCTGAGGAGAGGAGATGGGCGAGTAGGACTTTAATGGTGAGCTGACAATTTCCACTTTTTTTAAAATGTCAGTGCTATACTGTTTCTGTTAAACAGTTGTTAATTTCACTTACTTTGTCACCCTATATTTTTTTGCCCTACTTGAGTATTGTGTGACTATTGCTATTGACACAAGTCATTACTTGCCAGCGCAAATCTTGCCCATTGTGTAATCACTTTGCAATCTTAATGTTGCAGAACCCTTGGATTATTAGTAAAACGACTGGAGAAAGGAGGCAAAGCTGAACGGGAGAATCTGTTTCACGAAAATGATTGTATCGTCAGAATTAACAATGGGGATCTTCGCAACAGAAGATTTGAACAGTAAGTGCACCTTGTAAAATCATCCAAAAATGAATAGTTTCAAAGACAATCACTCAACCTTATAAACAGTTCTGCGTGGATTATAGAAGTATTAGGTCGAGTTCACGTGTCCTGTAATCATCTGTTAAAACGGATCCTTCAGAAATCTTATTTGACTTGTGAACTCAGTCTTAGTTTACATCTTTAGACTTCCCCTCTCATTCTCCCAGTTTTCCTCTGTTTGTTGGAATGTAGTTGTAGCTCTGTAACAACAACTTGGAATCCACATAATAAAGACCTCCACCTTTTTCATAAATTACCGAAAACCTAAAAAAATCTCACATTGCATGTGGGTTATTTAATGTACTTTAGCTAAAAATCTATTTTTTAATTTTCTGTATGCTTGGTAAATCTTCCTAAAGTTGTGCAAATGAGTCAACATTTGTGGTCAATAAGTTTTGTTCTGTATCTTAAACTCAATATTCCTTTTTTTAGAAACCACAAATCACATTTACACATGGTTATTATCAAGTAGATTTGAGCAAATACCTGCATGGAGATCAGGACGTAAACCGTCTCTTATGTGAATTAAAACCAGTTATGTGTTATATGGCATTGGAGTGTTCACAATAAGAACAAATAACTAATTTTATAACTTTCATTCAAGCTATTTGTTTTTGCCAAATAAGAAGGTGGATTACTCCAGGTCATATCACCAGCATATATAAAGTCTGAGACCGTCAACTTCTTTGTACATTTGGCCTATGTACATTAATTTTTATGTTGCTTTTTTATCATGTTCTTTTAAATTTGTTATAAAAACTACTAATTAAGAAGAGTGTACCCCGGAGCTAGCTGACTGAGTATATGGAAGTTGCTGCTAAAGGCCTGGGGGGTACCGCGTATGACCCAACCCACGAGGAATATTAAAATGGTTTAAATATAGATAATAGCTTAGCGCTAACGGAAAAGGGCTTGCGATAACGGGACAAAAGGTTTTCTGGTTAACCCTTACACGGGATGTTTATTTAATAACACACTAAAATATATTAAGAATTTGTGTAGAATTATATAATTGTGACATTAAAAATACTAAAAATAAAAATAAGAATTAAAGTTGAATTAAATGTTAATTTGTGGTAAGAGCGGGTTTAGATTGTCGGAGCTGCCCCTGGAAGCTGCCAATACCGAGAATCTGCCGTGATCAAGGAACCACAATAAATAAGCACTACCAAGAAGTCAAACAGTCAGAGTCCTGCTACTCAACCAGACCAAATAAGCAGACCCTGCCTCACGTTATACATAAGGATGAGGGAACCAGCACATTGCACAATCAACTCTGCTGAGGATTCTCTACAACTATAAACCAGAACACGCACCACTACCAAATGCAACCAGCTCCAAGTGATTATCAGTAGTATAGCAGCCCAAAACACCATATTCGTGCAACAACGGCTAAGGATCCCTAGAGGACTCAGAAAGCCATTATATCCTATTAAATGGACCCCTTAGCTTTTCTGGGACGCCAACTCACCTATTACACCACGTAACCTCAGCAGCGTCTCTTGTAGTTCCGTGACCATGAATTAAGAGAAAAACCTCTCAACATTGAGACACAAAGACATCCCTGAGCTCTGACCACTGTAGGAACTAAACTGTATATAAAACGAATACAGCACTATCAAAGTTTGTACCTCACTCCTATAAGTGTATATTCTAACATACGCCCTTTCTAATTCCATTTAAAATTTTATTTTCAGTATTTTTAACATCAGTTATATAATTCTACACAAATTCTAATATGTTTTAGTGTGGTGTTATTAAGTAAACATCCTGCGTAAGGATTAACCAAAAAACCTTTTGTCCTGTCATTGCAAGCCATTTTCCATTAGCGCTATGCCATTCTCTATAATTAAATAATTATAAAAACTGTAGTTTTGTAATGAAAAATCCAGAAATTACAGATGCAAAGTTATCAGTATTTTGGACTTTTTCCAGGACTAGTCCTGCTGTTTTCACTGCAATATAGGGAAATGAGCAAGCAGGATACATGATGTCACATCTACAAATACTTGTCGGGATATCTGTGCAATTTTGTGGGTAGCTTGCACCTGTTATGGTCAAGTGCACAATACCAGGCAATTGTTTGCATCTCAAGGAGCAAACTAAACTGTGGATCAAAATTATCTGTGGAATTGAGTCTTGAGTGAATTTCTCGTTACTCTTCCTTAACAATTGGTATTGTGGAAGAGAAGTAGGTGGCACATCGGATCTCCAATGTGCAATTGTTTTTTGTTTTTTTTTCAGGGAGAAGACACTGCAAGAGGAGCTTGCCAGTGGCTTTTTCATGTAGAACACAGCAGTGGTAGACCAAGCTGAACGTTCCATGTTATAGGGTACTCAGAACAGATGTCTAGCGGCTGAACAATCCCTCGGCTGTCAGCTGTTCTTAGCCCTTTACACAAATCTTAGAACCCATGCTTAATTGTATAGCCTGCTCCTTAACAAAAAGGAACTTCTAAAACTGTTCAGGATTTTTGTTCTGTCTTGGGAACTAGAGAAGATCGAACCTTTTTTTTTTAGAATTCTTTATTTTAGAAAAGTTTTGAATTTTCATAACAGGGAAGAAAACACAGACCTTACTTCTCAGTCGGTATATCCAAACAAATATCACGTAGATATGTTGGCCAAACCAGTCAGGCCCAAACTCAGCAAATATATATTTTTTATGCGTCTACGGTGTAGACACTGCCTTAGAGTTATGACCTACAACATAATCTTCCACTTAAGACCTTACATCAATATTCAATCTTCACAGTAGAAGTCATTGCTGCAACATCATATATTAACAGTTGACCAAGTAAAAGGAGAGAGGAAAACCAAAGAGAGAGGAAAAAGAACAGTTAGAGAGTAGACATGAGGGGGGTCGGGGGAGGGTGTGAAGCAAAGGGGGGGAAAGGGACGGTGATGATCGAACCTTTTGAAGTTCGGGTTCTGGCAGTACAGCCAAGCTTTTTGGCACACTGTTTATGACCCTAAACTTGACTCGAACGTCAATGGAAGGCACTGATTGGTAGTTCAGATCTCCCCCCACATACAGCCAGCCATAAGTAATTCACTTCTGAAGGTGGGGCAGCGGGTTTTTGTTAATTTTTGACACACACTACACCCAAAAACTGTGCTTTTAAGCTCCGTGCGAGCCGATCAAACACTGCACCCAGCTTACACTGGGCCAAGCACCGACTGTACCCATCCCAGCTATGCTCACTTCAGTTAAGGTGAAGCACAAGAGCTCCGAAACAGACAAGATTTGCTCAACACCGGGACGTTCGGTGACCTGAACTGAGTCAAACATTAAAAGGTTTGCTCATCTCTATTAGGATGTTTCAAATTGACTTTTAATGTCCATTAGGTTTTATAATGGTACACAGCTTTCACCGGAGAAATTGCTACACTAATTTTGCTGTTAAATATAATAAAATTAGAAGAAAATATCTAAATCTTTAAATTCTTTCACACAGCTGAATGTGAATATTCAGTCTTCATATTTCAATAGCTCCAGAATTCCTATTCCCTAAAATTTATAGTGGAAATGGTGCAGGTTCTCTTGAGTTCCAGCATTGGGCTTTAAAAAAAAATACCAAAAAAGAATGGTAAATGTCCAATATATTTTATTAGTCATTCTGTTGGGGTAGAGTCCAGGGATCTGTGCTCTGACCCTAATAAGAATGTTAATTTTAATAATATGGTCTTTGGAGTGGGTGGGCATTACCCATAGTTTAGGTTTCTCATCTTTGCTATAAAAGACTTGTTAAATTCTTATAGAGTTTAAACTTCTATAAAAAATAAATAAATAAAATTTCCTCCACCCTCCATCCTATCAGTAATCCTTGTTGTTGATCTACTTTTCAGATTCAAGACATGACCTCTTGTTCTAGTTCCTCTGAAATAGTTCCCTCCTAAACTTTGCTGCTTCTTTTGATGTATTTAACATGTTACTTAATATTTTAGCTATAGATTCTGGGAATCGCAGGACGTTGCTTCAGTGCCTCTGGCTTACCGAAGTTTTAGGAGTTCTCAAATGTATAGGCTGCCAGTTGGGTGTTAGATGTTTTTACTAATATATACAGCCATCCTTCCAGTCTTGCCAGAAAGTTAGAGAGCTAAAAAAAACTGCAATACTCCTAAGCATGAGTTGAAGAGAAGTTGATACTGTAGTAAGTTCAAGTTATTCACCAGGAAAGACATCAATGAAAAGCAGAACAAAAGAAAGAATACTTCCAACAGGGAGTAGTATCTTCTTTCATCTCAAATCAACATAATATGGATTGGGTTTATTCTGAGGGTTAGAGTAACCTGGAAACATTCAGTGAGTGAATCGAGGTCAAGGCTTATTTTGCCTTGATGGGCAACCACAGAAATGGAGTGATGGAAAAAGAAGTAAAACATTGTTTCCATGATGTCTGAATGTCGGATGTATATTCTGTAATTGTTCCTCAGGAGCACTATGTGTCTAAGCATAGAAATCCGCTTGAAACTGGGTAAGGTGTTGGCATATTAAAGTTTCCAAATCCCTCTGTCCTCATTTTGCCCCTTAAATGTCCCTCTATAGGACTATATTCTTCAATTTACTCTTATTCCAGAAAGTGTCTTTCTGACCCCGAACTGCCTGCAAACCACTACATTCGTATAGAGTTCTTGTATATATAGCAGTTTGCCTTTTAGTAGTTAAGCAAGCCCGACGACTTCCTGGACACCCGGCGCACAGCGCATGCGCGGCGCCATAGACGTGAACGGAGGCGCGCGTTGATGAGGGGAGGCAGCAGCAGGCGAGCACCATGACTGACAAGAGGAGGCGGGTCAGAGGAGAGCGAAACCCCGCCTCCCGGTCTTAGGTCTTCTTAAGAGTAAGCCTTTATATAAGTGCATATTTAATAGTATAAAGGGCATCAAAAGCTTATAGCCACCTTCCCTGAATGCAGCCTTAGTGCTGCAGAAGGTGGCTATTATAGCTTTTGATGTCCAGGGGGGGTGACAGGTTCGCTTTAAATACTTTTGAATCCAATAGAACTTTACCATACTCTAAGCTGTAAAAACCTCCCAAAACAAAGTAGCCATACATTTTCAATAGATTTCAGATGTGCTAAAGGGGAAAAAGCTGCTGCTAGACCTCAGGCTCCTTATTTAAATTAAAGGAAAGTTGAGCTGAGAATAGAGCTGGAGTGACAGAGTCTTCAGATCTACTATAGATCTTCAGCTTCAGTTGCATATCAGTTCAAACTGATCTCTCTGTAATGGAGGATTGGACAAGCCTTGTAAAGGTGTTGCTGATCTGGTCTTTAAAAGAGCTACATGCACATATAATATGTTTGGGGGGTGATATTTTGTGCTTCGGTGTTTAGCAGTGCCATATCTAGAGTCTGATGGGGTCCCCAGTGAAAAATGTAGATATGCCCTAACCCATATGTAAGACAGATGTATGGGCTCTTGAATCTTTCTAAATCCTCTAAAGACAGTAGTGTTCCCCTACCCCTCATTATGTAGCAATGTCCCCCATCCAAGGCCCCTTCCATTTAAATGTGACCCTCATCTTTGGCTCCTTCCTGGTAAATAAGACCCCCACATTCTGTCCCCACTGTTGGCCACTTCAAGGTATATATGTACCACATCCTAGGCCCCTTTCTGATATATATGTCCCCAGTTCTGTCTCTAACATCTAGAAGAAAAAAAAACAAATATTCTACCCAGCTTCTCTACTTCCCATGTCTTGTGGCATCTACATGTGTAGCCACTGATGCAGTAGCCGACAGCTGATATAGTTGTGCCTCCTATGTTGACTCATGATGTCACTGCCATATGACACCATTTACTAGCACGCTGATGTCAGCTGCCCGCTTTTGATTGACTGGCAGAATATATTGTGGTGGAGGGACCTGACGGGCCTGTGCACCGCAATGTATGTCAGTTGGATGTGCGTCTGAGGAAGCGACCTCTGACAGTCATCGGCACCCCCTTGATCATCAACCAGTCCTGGTTGCTTCAGTTTAGTATGGTGCAATGTGCATGACATTTGTTCCAGTAATTTCTAACCTGAAGGGTATGTGCTCACTTTCCGGACCCACTGCGTCTTGGGCCTGAGGTACCCACGGGACTGCAGCCGCCCTGTACTGTGTTCTGCAATTTGTTTGCATACTTTTTGTGTCGACTCTCAAGAATCATCTCTAAGAATGCTGAAAGTAGTATACTATCCGTTTTGTAAGGTAGAGTTGTATGATTTACACAAAGGCAGTGCGAGAAAATTTCACATTGCACTTGGCCCAATGTTAGGCAATGGTGTAGCTCAGATCTGTGATGTTTTCCACAGCCCTAATTGGATTGAGGAAAAAATTGTAGCATGCTGCAGTTGTCATGGAGGTTTGGATCACTCGCACGCATACAAGTCTACAGGTTTGAGTGAAACCTCACACTGCACTCGGCACATAACCGAGTGAAGTGCGATATATGCAGAGACTGGCAATAGAGGAGATGGGAAGATTGTTTCCCCCTTTTCCGCACCTATGATCCGATTTCAGGATCAGATCACAGTGGATGACACTCGTCACACTCGCAGCAGAGCCGGAGCCGAGGATCATTAGCAAATTGCATCTGATGCTTATGCTAGAGGGAGCAAGTGTTTTTTCTACTGCTTTCTTCTGTGGGCCCCCTGATGAACTCTATTTGGGAATTCCCTCCCTCATCTAGTAATGGGCTGTTAATATTATCTGCTCAGACACAGGCTAATCAAGCAACACATTTACCCACATTTCTTGCATCGCTGTTTATCCTAGTTATCTTAACTGTTTCTACACAACCTACAAATGCTAATTAATTGGGACCAAGTGACAATCTAACAAGCGATTGTAAAGTCTTATTTAATCTGATTTTTTTTTTTCTCTGTGAATAATTTTTCATCTCTGTAGTGGCACAAGGCAGCCAATTTTGCATAATTAGAAAGCATAATTATGTTCATAACCATTTCTAGTTTACTAACTGTGATTTGCTAATCTTATCTCATTTATCCAGAGCTCAGCATATGTTCCGTCAAGCCATGCGCTCTCCCATGATCTGGTTTCATGTGGTGCCAGCAGCTAACAAAGAACCATACGAACAACTATCCCAAAGTGAGAACAGCTACTACTCCAACCAACATATCCCCGATCAGTACATGGAGAACAGGAATTTCCACAGCCCTGGTCCAGAGCAGACACTACCGAGAGTCCCTCGTCAAGTAAACCAGTCAGAGCCTATGGACTCTTATTCACATCTACCTCATAATATCAATTCAGCAGGAAAACCACCAACTGGCCTAACGCCATCGCCCCAGCGAGGTGTCAGTTCTCCCCCAACCACCGGTTATACCAAAAAAGGAAAGAAGCTATACATACAACTGAAGAAAGGTAAGATGGGCAGTGACATGGTTGTTCTGCTGCAATGAAGTATAGTGCACATGCAGGTTGTATAATGTGACTGTGTTTGTATTAAACCTTGTCTTCAAGTTAAGAAACCTAAAGAGCATTTAAATTCATAAATAAACTATGAAAAATGAAAGGACATTTGGGGATGTTACATCTCCAACAGACTCAAGTTAGAGGACAATGAACTTTTGACACTTCTTATGTAAACTCTCGCTTCGATTTATAGCCTTCTACAACTCACTGAAGAATTTCCAGGTCTACACAGGCCACTAATCATAGAACAATAATACAATCTGGTCCTCTTATCTTAAATTTTGACTTTACATTCCCAGCTCCTCTCCCCCTCCCTAGCCTGACTCTGCTTTTTCACCTGTCGTATTTACTACAGCACCTAACCTTGCTTTTTTTTTTGTATATGTACAGTGCCTTGTGAAAGTATTTGTCCCCCTTCAACTTTTCAACTTTTGCCACATTCTAATTAATTTAAATTCTAATTTTTTTGTTAATAATAAACAAGTGGGACACAATCATGAAGTGGAACGACCTATATTAGATATTTTATAAACATTTTTAACAAAAAAAAAAAAACTAAAAAGTGGGGCGTGCAATATTATTCAGCCCCCTTGAGTTAATACTTTGCAGCGCCACCTTTTGTTGCGATTACAGCTGCAGTCTCTTGGGGTTTGTCTCTATCAGTTTTGCACATCGAGAGACTGAAATTCTTGCCATTCTTCCTTGCAAAACAGCTGGAGCTCAGTGAGGTTGGATGGAGAGCGTTTGTGAACAGCAGTTTTCAGCTCTTTCCACAGATTCTCGATTGGATTCAGGTCTGGACTGTGCCTTGGCCATTCTAACACCTGGATACGTTTTTTTTTAACCATTCCATTGTAGATTTTGCTTTATGTTTGGGATGATTGTCTTGTTGGAAGATAAATCTCCGTCCCAGTCTCGGTCTTTTCCAGACTACAACAGGTTTTCTTCCAGAATGGTCCTGTATTTGGCTCCGTTCATCTTCCCATCAATTTTAACCATCTTCCCTGTCCCTGCTGAAGAAAAGCAGGCCCAAACCATGATGCTGCCACCACCATGTTTTACAGTGGGGATGGTGTTTTGAGGGTGATGAGCTGTGTTGCTTTTACGCCAAACATATTGTTTTGCATTGTGGCCAAAAAGTTCGATTTTGTTTTCATCTGACCAGAGCACCTTATTACACATGTTTGGTGTTTCCCAGGTGGTTCGTGGCATAGTTCAAATGAGACTTTTTATGGATATCTTTGAGAAATTGCTTTCTTCTTGCCACTCTTCCATAACGGCCAGATTTGTGCAGTATACGACTGATTGTTGTCCTATGGACAGACTCTCCCACCTCAGCTGTAGTTCTCTGCAGTTCATCCAGAGTGATCATGGGCCTTTTGTCTGCATCTCTGATCAGTCTTCTCCTTGTTCGAGATGAAAGTTTAGAGGGACGGTCGAGTCTTGGTAGATTTGCAGTGGTCTGATACTCCTTCCATGTCAATATGATCGCTTGCACAGTGCTCCTTGAGATGTTTAAAACTTGGGTAATCTTTTGTATCCAAATCCGACTTTAAACTTCGCCACAACAGTATCTCGGACCTGCCTGGTGTGTTCCTTATTCTTCATGATGCTCTCTGCACTTGAAACAGAACCCTGAGACTATCACAGAGCAGGTGCATTTATACGGAGACTTGATTACACACAGGTGGATTCTAGTTATCATTACCAGTCCTTTAGGACAACATTGGATCATTCAGAGATCCTCACTGAACTTCTGGAGCGAGTTTGCTGCACTGAAAGTAAAGGGGCCGAATAATATTACACGTCCCACTTTTCAGTTTTTTATTTGTTAAAGAAGTTTAAAATATCCAATAAATTTGGTTCCACTTCACGATTGTGTCCCACTTGTTGTTTCTTCACAAAAAAATTGAATTTATATCTTTGTTTGAAGCCCGAAATGTGGCAAAAGGTTGAAAAGTTCAAGGGGGCTAAATACTTTCACAAGGCACTGTATATTTGTATGTGTCTTCGGAATCTGTGTCATTATCTGCCTCACGAAGGGGCCATAGTGTCCCAAAAGCTTGCTATGTTTACCACCTTTTCAGTTAACCATTATAAGGTATCAACCACTGAGGAGTCTCAGATTCCAATATTTTTCTACATAAACCATGGGGATTTGCAAATATAGGAAATTGAAATAAAGATCCATACACGTTGGGTCTGTCAGATGAACAGTGCTTAGGCCACACATTCGGCTGGTAGCAGTCTTAGGCTGCGTTCACACATTGCATATTTTGCGCGCGCTTTTCAAAATAAGCAATGTGCTTTTTGTCTGCCGTCTAAGGGCCCTTTCACATCAGCGGTAATTTGAAATCGCGGCAGATGCGGTGAAAAAAACGCATCTGCCGCGATTGCCGCATAGCCGCCGCATAACCGCTGCACTTGTGGCGCGGTTGCGGTAATCGCCATAGTAAGTATAGGGGACTTGCGGCAGGTGAGGTTTTGCACTTAAGGCAGGTGCAGCTGCGAAAAAAACCGCGGTCAGCCGTGTTTTTTTTTCCGCGGCCGCACCTGCCGCAAGTCCCCCTATACTTACTATGGCGATTACCGCAACCGCGCCGCAAGTGCAGCGGTTATGTGGCAGCTATGCGGCAATCGCGGCAGATGCGGTTTTTTCACCGCATCTGCCGCGATTTCAAATTACCGCTGATGTGAAAGGGCCCTAAGTGAATGGGAAATTCACTTTGCCGTGCAGACATTGCGTAAAAAGACGCCCACGCTTTTATAGGAAAAAACGCCTGCGTAAAAAGAATGACCCTGTCAATTCTTTACACAGCAGAGCCGGCGCTTTTTTCTGTAAGGGCGGGCACTGCTGCATCTGACATCACAGAGGGGAGGAAGAATCCTGCTTCCGCCTCCCCTATGTGACACCTGTGAATGCCTATTTTTATTAATAGCAAATACAAAAGGGGAGGTGAACAAGAGGCGCAATAGTGCCCTTATCACTCG
Source organism: Allobates femoralis (assembly GCA_033576535.1). Lineage (NCBI taxonomy): Eukaryota > Metazoa > Chordata > Amphibia > Anura > Aromobatidae > Allobates > Allobates femoralis. The sequence goes on from JARQOC010000005.1 coordinate 522,755,432, forward strand.
ACACTAGTTTGCAAAACCGGTGAGTAAAGCAATCCACTCACCTGATGCAGTTGTGACACCCACAACTGGTTTGAAGGCTTGATAGGAATAATGTCCTGATGGCTGCTGCTGGACCTCCACCAACCACTCACACGTGGAAAAGCATCAAGGTACTTGGGAAAAGGTGTACAGCGGTCCGCGCTGCCAGGGTAACTCACATCAAAGAATACACGGGTAGATGAAGAGTTAATCAGATCCTTCTTTATTCTCCGACGCGTTTCGGTGCCCTCCTGGCACCTTCATCAGGGACCGCTGTACACCTTTTCCTAAGTACCTTGATATTTTTATTAATATACACTGCAAAATCAAAGTTAAATAAAGACAAATGCATTAAAAATGATAAAGAATTAATTAAATACTCACCCACCGACGGGTGATCCGGTGTCTGGGAGCCAGGAGCCGCCGCTGAAATTGCCCTGCTAGGACCTGTGGTGATGCCAGAGGGTGTTCTGGTCATGTGAGATGTATCACAGGAATGCGAGCGGCCAATCAGCGCCTGAAATGCCCTCTGATATCACCACAGGTCTTTTTCCACTAGGAATCTGCGGCTGCTCACCAGTCCTGGCTCCTGGACACCCGCCATTCACCCACCGGAGAGTAAGTATCCATGTTTATTATTTTAAAAACCTCTTACTTTATTGAATTTATATTTCACAGTGTATAATAATACACTGTGAAATCTATAGGGGCGTGCACAGATGTGACAGAGGGGAGGAGGAAGCAGGATTCTTTCTCCTCCTGCAGCACATAAAAATGTGGTGTGTGAATGCACCCACGTATTTTGTTGCGCCTTTTTGCGCGGCCAATAATCGTGGCAAAAGGCGCAACAAAATACACAATGTGTGAACGTAGCCTAAGCTGTCTTTCACATTCATTTGAGCTCTCGTTCATCTGAGTTTGTCTGTGTTCTCTATGAGCAAGCTATTACCAGATAACACTGCCAGCGGCTTATCTATGAGAGAACCAAGCAATTAGCTGTCCTAAATCAGATGACATTGATCAACATCTTCCTCGATGATCAGTTGGCTGGCGTCCCCATACACATTTGAGTGGTGGCCTAATCTGTCGATGTCGCGAGATGTTGCTACCATTAGTCTATTGGATGATCTACTAAGACAAGGCTGGAGCAGCTAAAAACATCAAAAGAGACAGAATAAAATTAGTTAAGCTTTATTGAAATTATGTAGTAAAACAATACCAAGACACTTAGGTACAGGTCTCATAAGAAGGAAAAAATACCTAGATGGAGGAGCAATCAAACAGGTAAGTAAGAGCAAGTCATAACTTCTAAAACTATATGGCAGTGGATCATCTGTAAATAAAGTAAATGACCGTGATCCCAGCTACTAAACAAGAGTAAGATTTCTAATGCCCAGCAATATTTGTGTAACAGTAATAAAGTAAAGTGCAAAACGCAAAGCTTACCCATATTGTGGTCCTCCATGCAACCCCGACGCCTGTTTCATTACATTGCTTACTATTGGGGAAGGTAACAAGATGGCTGTGTTGCTAAACTTTATATCCCATAGGAATTAGGTGGCACATGGGCAACTGCGGTCCTCATCATTATTTGTACATTCACCCGTCACCATCATTACACCATATTATGCACGTGAGTTCACTCTGACCCAGTGACGTCAATACATGCTTCTGATGTATTCATTGATGGCCGGCACGGAGTGATATTGCTTGCGCCCATCGGCAGCTTTGTTTCCGGAGTGCATATCGAAGTGGCCATGATTGAGGAGACGTCAATTGTGATTAAAGAAAAATAAACCAAGGAGCCACTATAAGCACAAGGATGTTGGCGAAAAGATTGGAAGTAGAGTAGAGGGAGAAAAAGAAGTGCAAAGTACGATGTGATAAAATGAGTGTATTCAATGAAGAGTACTTCATGTCTATATGCAATATTGCACAAATACTAAAATCTAGTATGTATGAGGGACTTAAAACACCGCTCCGGTGTTTTTTTTGTTATGCCACCTCTTGAGTGTTGTCTCTAATTTACTAATGAACATACGTTCTCTGCTTGTAGTAAAATACTCACCGCTCTCCATCTTCTGCTCTTTTTAGCACCGTTCTGGTTTTCTTCTGCTAGTTACGATGAGCAGGATCGCTCCAGTGTTTACTGGGAGGACCAAAAGTCACTTTTCAATGTAAGACTATGAGAGCAAAACAAAGTTCTCATAGACTTACATTAACAAATTGTGACCTTTATCTGTGATTTCCGGTCCATTGGTAGCTGGGGGTCACAATATGGCGAAGTGTGGATTGAAGCAGCACCATGAACAGCAGAAGACGGTGGCTGTGAAGTATTTTACCACAGGCAGGGAATGGACATGAGTGATACCGCTCTAAATGTGAAAGAAAAATATGGATTGGTGCATTAAAGGGAATTGGACAGCTGATACATGCTCCCCGATCCACGAGCAGCATGTATCAGACTGTGTCTCTGTGATTTCAGCCAGCTATGTTTAACTCTGAAACGCTGCAGCACGTAGATTAAAAGCAGTCAGGCATTGACACACGGGAGAGAAGGCAGACACTCAGGTCTCCAGTGGTTTCCCCCTGTGTGTGTATAGTAGAAAGCTGGGAAAGGAAGAATATAGCTCCACCATAGGGTGTTACTCTTTTCACAATTGGATATTAAAATAATATAGGGTACTCACCTTATGTGGTTGTGAGAGTCACAACCACTATATGCTCATGTATATCCAATCCAAATGGTTGCAGCAGTCTTCCAAAATGGTATAACATTAAGTTAAAGATAAATTGGAATTTTTGACCGTGCCACCATATAAAAAAATCGAGATTCTTTGCAGTTGATAGTGATTTTTATTTCTGTACGTGTTTCAAGGCACTCTGGCCCCTTCATCAGGCAAAAACCATAATTTCTTCTGATGAAGGGGCCAGAGTGCCTTGAAACCGCATAGAGAAATAAAAATCACTATCAACTGCAAAGAATCTCTTGATTTATTTTTGTTTTTTTTATATGGTAGCGTGGTCAAAAATTCCAATTTTTCTTTTAATTTAATGTGTGTGTATAGTGAAATACCTGTCACTCCAGGGGAGTGGATGGTGAGTAGCCTCCTGAGATCCATCTGTCTGACCAGTGTCCCCTGTGGCTCAGGTCTTTGGTGGCTTTTAAACGGTTATTCCCTAAAAACACTGCATCATATCAGAACCTATCTGGCTGAAATCACACAGCCACGGTCAGATATGTGGTGCCTACGGATGGAGCAGCATTAATCGGCTGACAGATTCCCTAAAGGCCCTGTTACACCTTGCAACATCGCCGCCGATTACATAGGCGACTTAGGGGTGTGGCCTATCGGCAGCGACATCGCCCCTACATCGCCTAATGTAAAGGGGTGATGTCGGCGCCTCCGAGAGGTCGCCTGGTTTCACATCAGTGATGTGAAACCAGGTGGCCGATATGGGGCGATGTGTACACATCGCCCCATGTAACCGGCTGCCGGCGAGCTGACAGGCGATGGGAGCCATAGGCTCCCATTGTCCTGCGTCGCCGCTCGGTTTTGAGACACCCCGGCGGCGATACCGACTGTCAGCTCCCCAGGGCACCGCCGGAGGTGTCGCCCCATGTAAATGGGTGACGTCGAAGCTGGCGGGGCGCCAAAAACGTGCGCGCACCCGCCTGTCGCTGCCGCTAATATCTCTGGCGGCGTCAGCAGATGTGACGGCACGCTAAGACTTACACCTTCACTGTAATTGGAGCTGATCAATCATTATAACAAATTCTGTTGTCCAGTTCATCCCTTTTATTTGTTATTTTTTTCTGCTAATACAATTGAATTACAATATAAATGTTATAAAAAAGAAAACTTTTGTCACCTTATATTAAATTCTTTTGTCACCATGGAGTTTTCGTAGAAACCTCCTATTACTGGGCAATACCGATCCAGTCCTTACAAATTGGGGACAATATGCAATTTAGGTTTTGCAACCAGAAGAAGGTAAATGTAAGGAGGAGATGATGAGCTAGCTCTGGAAAAGATTGCAATGGCCTAAAAAAAAAAAGTTATTGTGTTGGGATATATTAGAGAGGAGCTGAAATCTGCTGAGATGTTTTCTTTATAAAAGCCGCTTCTACACGGATTGCATTTAATTCACATTTCCAAAAGACTGTAAGACTTGGCAAATCTCAACTTTCAATGAGTCAGATGTTTTATGGATTGCATCAACTTTTCCTTGATGTATGATTGTAAGTCTAAGACTCCTTGGATTACGGACAGATCATGACGCCACGTGACCGTATCTGAGCGGTTAGCAATTCTACACGTATTTTGGCGTTGACTATCTTTACATTGTTCCCTATCAATCTCATTATCTTCTTGATTTAATTTTGTTGCTCAGATCAAAATTTAAGGCGATTAATAGATTAACTATTTAAATGTGATGGAAAATATTCTATCCAGAAAAATATCTACATACCGGCAGTCTCTCTGGGAATATTTTTATATCCATCCTCAAGTTGTGATAGTCGGAGTTTTTGAGCATCGAGAGCTTTTTATGATCCATAACCGTGTCTATTACATCCGCGTTAGGCATACAGTAATTGAATGTTTCCAAGTAGATTAGCAATGTAATGGAGGCTGCTCTTGTAGATAATTGTCTCTAATTTTAATTACAGAAATAATTATCGATGTCATTGAAGAGATTTACAGCTGGATACATGTTTGTACGTGGGCCATAGATTGGGATGTCTCTTTTTTTGAGGGTTGTATAGTCAACAATCTTTGTGCCTTTTGTGCAGTGTGTACGGCTACATAGATAGATGGATCGGTTCCTTGGCTCTTTATGACTATACACAAGTAAGGCCTCATTCCCAAGTCTGTTTTTCACATACGTGTTCTCTGTTTTTTTCAGAACACGGGTAAGCATTGCAATTTATGGAGCTATTTGCATGTACGGTATGTCTTTTTTTTTTTTTTTCTCCTTTTTAACATACCATGTGTCCTTCAAGAGGAGCTTTTAAGTCTCCTCATTACTGGCATGCCAGATCTGGTGTGCCACACTCTACAAGGAGAAAAGATTATGTGTTATGGCCGCTTTACACGTCGCGATATCGCAATGCAACATCGATAAAAAGTCACGTGATGTGCCCGTTGCAGTTGATATAATTCGTGCGTTATTGTGTAAATGGGCAGTGCGACGCGAAAACAACCTAATGACGATATTGCAAAAAGATTGTGCAAGCCCTCCAACCGTACGATACTGTATAGGCGATGTGGCAGGATCGTGCTGTGTGACAGCGCAACTACGATTTGGAGCGCAACTTCCCCTATTCACTCCAATGTTAAATGGTCGTTCCCTGGGTTGCTCATACCCCGTGCAAAGAAGGGGCGTACACCATCGTAGTTGCGTTGCCTGCTATCTTCCTGTGTGACATCTCCCATGCGATCTTGGACAAGTGCCAAAAACGTGCGCGCTCCCGTGAGATCGTATGCAATATCGGAACGATATTGCGACGTGTAAAGCGGCCCTTAGGCTTCACTTAGCCTCTCACACAGACAGAGCTGATCTCTTTCTTTGCACTGATGAGTGGCAATATCACAAAACACCATGTCTGCGAATTGAGATTCTCATTTTGTATAAATCCTACCATAAGACACATTAAAGAGTTGCATGTAAACTCTGTTGGATTAAGACTCAGCGCTAAATCTTTACCTCTTCCAATGGCATTTATTGAAGGGACAGTACACCATGAATAGGTTCAACCCTTTTTCAGGATGTCTGTTATAAAAAGTTAAGATAGTGTACAAATTGCAGTCAAAATAATATTAATGGTATGGCCATACCAGGACAACGGTCCTAAGTACAGAAAAAAGCCGTAACTGATGTACATCAGAGATCTATGATAGTAGCAGGAAACGGCATAAAGTTATCAAACTTTTATTTTTAATCTTATTTTAATTACGATTTGTACACTACCTTTTAACTTTTCATAATAAACATCCTGAAAAATGGTTGAAGCTATTCACGGTGTATTGTCCCTTCAATAAATGCCATTGGAAGAAGTAAAGATTTAACGCTGAGCCTTAATCCAACAGAATTTATATGTGGCACAATTAAAAGGGTGACGAAATGCACGGTACTCCCCCAAGGCTTTCCAGCAGCAAATCCATAGCACATTGGAATCAAAATTCCCCAACTGCTAGCTCTAGTGTTTAAAAACATAAGGCTCCTTTCACATCAGCGGCTTACACTGATGTGCGGCAGATCTGGCAGGTGGCGCAGCATCTGCCGGAGCTGCCACCTAATGGCCGACTTGCGGCCCGGATCCAGTAAGCCCTATGCATTGTCTTTGGGGCTTGCAATCCGGTGCAGCAAGTGCGGTTCTGCCGGATGCGGCAGATCCGCCACTTTCAGGCGCGAAAAAAAACACTGCTATCCGCTGATGTGAAAGGGCCCTAATAAACTATGTAAACGGAAGAAAGTACTGTGTATGAACCAACTGGGATCAGGCCAAAGTATCGGTGAAAAATATAATCAGTTTATTAATAATACCATTACAGACAAGTGTATACAAATTTCATTAAAATCAATTAAAATTATGCAACCACAAGAGTTACAAGCCAACCATAGCCAAAATTACAAATAAAGTAGTTAAGTATCCCATACGAATTGCTATGCAGCGTGGATTAAAGAGCTAGTTTGTGGGGTATTAGGGCAACCCAGTTCAACACAGAACAGTAAAATAGCAGCAATAAATCAGTTATAGAAATGAGCTGTCTGGTTCCCCTGTCCCCATTAGAGCTCTCAATATATATGCCAAACCACGATGTGGACCGCCAATTAGACAGGAGTATAGATCAAGTCTTAGAAAGGTCAATTGCGGCAGGCTTCAACCTCAATGAACTGAACGAATAAATGACCAACTTGGCCAGTCAGAACTGTTGTGCCTAAAAAGGGGTTCTCTCTATCTCCCTAAATGGAGGGAATAAGCACGGGTGATTGGAAAAAATCCCCTGTTAGCCTGAGGAACATAGTATAGACAATAGGCATAGGCAGTCTGACCTGTAGAAGTGAAGAAATAAAGGAGGCAATTAGTACAACCTGTATTGGCAGATCCGATCGTGGACTGTAAATAAATATCCACCTGCTATGGCTATGGAAAGAGAAGCCCGTGTCACCCGACGCGTGTCGCCATCCTCATGGCGGCTTCATCAAAGGGGCAGGAGCGCATTGAGCTGCTGCTGCTGCAGCCTTAAATATGCACCTGGCTGTAATGGAGCCGGCATTCTCACCGGAACAAGGGAGGCGTTACCGGAAATGACGTTCCGGGTATTCAGCTAGCGCAGATGACGTTGCGGCGCAGCCAGCAGGGAAGGCGTTACTGGAAATGACGTTCCGGGCGCCCATCCAGCCGGCGGAAGTGAGGTTATGGTGGGCACCATTTGTTATTGTTGTTGCTAGAAGACCTAGTTCAACAACAAGCATGCGCGAGACCGGCCGGTCTAAATGTGCACTGTGCTAACAAAGCACAGTGACCTAAGGTGTGCCCGCAACTAGTTTGACGATTTGGCAAGGGGGTCGATGAGGCATTCCTGTATAGAAAGAGAAAAGGGGGGGCACAAAGTAAGGGGTTAGTTATGAACAAATAATGAAATAGCATATGTGGACATTTTAGCTGTAAAGGCCATAAGTCAAAAAAAGGGGGTGCACAGATGAGACACGAGCCCCAACACAGGGATTCCAAGACACAGCCTCTTCTTTTATGTTTTTTCTCCTTTCATTGTCCTTCACTCACTTTATTAACAACCTCACGTTCGGATTCTGTTTCTCAAGTTCATAAAGTGACAGGCAGGATAGTCCTTTGAGGGAGGGTTCTTCTAGAGGGAAGGTCCAATTCCAATGATGGTATCCAGTTGGTCTTCTTATGATGGACCACAGTGACAGGGGTAACCATAAATTGCATGTCTAAGGAGAAAAAGAACACACACCTTCAATAAGAGATTCATTTATCTCGATTTATAAAAGCCTTTGAAGTGAAATTCTTCATTAAGCCCCTCGGGAGACATGCTCCTCAAGTTGAAGATTCAACGAGTCTCCTTCGTGAGGAGTTCATTGGTTACTTTACCCCCTCACTGAAAGATTGACTTTATCAACCAAAATGACTCTTGTACCCCTCAAGGAGGAATTGTGCACCTCCAAATAGTGACGGGCAACTGAAGTCAAAGGTTTATTTGCTTCTCGATGTACTTCAGCACAAGCGATGTTTGAGAAGTGTCCCTGGAGGCGTTTCCTTGCCTCCTGTGTGGTTTCCCCCACGTAAAGTTTGGGTCAATCACAAATCAGCACGTATACCACGTTTTTTGTACGGCAGTTGGCATAGAATTTGGTCTCTATGCGTCCCGGAAAAATCGGGAGGTCCACATGATCAGACGCCACCATGTGGGGGCAAACATTGCAATTCCCACATGGATAGGTGCCAATCAATCTGAAACCTCTCCTCAATGGGATCGTGGGTCTCATAAAATGGCTGTTAGACAGCGAATCACGTAGATTTTTGGCCCGTCTAGCAACAAGACGTGGATTGGATGGTAAAAATTCTGCAGTTTTGGGGTCCATAGTCAACACTGACCAATTCTTTCTTAGCAGACCCCTAATATCCCCCCACTGGTTGTTAAATGTTGTAATTACATTAAGCCCCTTTAGGTCTCTATTGGGAGTAGGCTGAAGGAGGGATGTCCTATCCTGATTTGCTGCTAGTTGAAAGACCTGTGAAACCACTCTGCGTGGGTAGCCACCGTCCTTGAACCTGTTTGTCAAAGCACGTGACTCCCGTAAAAACGTTTCATTCGCAGTGCAATTGCGTTTGATACGCAGGAATTGCCCCTTGGGGATGGCTTTTTTCAAGTGGGTTGGATGAAAACTCCCAAAATGTAGGACACTGTTAGTGGCAGTGCTTTTTCTAAAGAGTGCAGTGGAGATCTTGCCATCATTCAATAGAATCTTCAAATCCAAGAAATCAATTTCTGAAGCGGAGCTGTGCCAAGTTAGAGTTCTGTTCCAAGGATTGTCATTCAACTCTGCAATGAAGATTTCACATTCCTCAAGAGAACCTGCCCAAAATAGAAGGATATCATCAATATATCTGTGCCATCCCATGACCTTCTCACGGAAGACCGCCAGGGTGCGAATGTGGTTGTTCTCCCACCATCCTAAAAACAAATTTGCATAGGATGGGGCACATTTCGCACCCATGGCGGTCCCTGAGATCTGCCTGTAGAAGGAACGATCGAACGTGAAATAGTTGTATTCAAGTACCATAGAGAGGAGATCCAAGATAAACGAGTCATGGAGTCTGGTCCCTGTGCTCCTTTGGTCCAAGAAAGAGGCCACAGCGGAGATCCCAAATGAGTGACGAATGCATGTATAAAGCCCCTCTACATCCATTGTGATGAGTAGCGTGTTATCCGGTACGGTCATTCCTTCTATTTGTGAAATGAAATGGGTAGAATCCCTTACATATGAATCCAAAGTGATCATATATGGTTGGAGGTAGAAGTCTATGTACGCACAGGCTTTCTCAAAAAGACCCCCTATCCCCGAAACAATAGGTCTTCCTGGGGGTTGGGTCAAGGATTTGTGTACCTTCGGCAAAAGATAAAAAGTAGGTACCACTGGATGATCTGTTAGAATAAAATCTTTTTCTCTTTTGTTAAGGATGTTCAAATCAAAAGCTCTCAGAACTAATTCATCTAGCTTCTTTTTAAAGATGCTAGTTGGGTCTGAGGGAAGTTTGAGATAGTGGTCAGAGTTATCCAGTTGCCTCTTGGCTTCCTTTAGATATAGTTCTATGGGCCATAGAACAACATTTCCCCCTTTATCAGCTTCTTTTATTAAGAAGGTCTTATTTCTTTTTAATCCTACAAGTGCCTGTTGTTCTTCTTTGCTTAGGTTTTTCCCCCGTAAGGGGTCTAGCTTCAATTCCCTAATATCCTGCACCATGAGCTCAAAGAAAATTTGTACTTGCGGAAAGAGTGAAAAGGGGGGCGGGGTAGTTTGTGATGTCAACCTCTGTGTAAAGGGTCTTTTTCTGTTTGTACAGTTACCTTCGTTATCATTTTCCTCCAAGAGATCCAATAGGTCCACAAGTGCTAGGCGGTCCTGAGTGGGAAGCAGTGCCATGGAAGCTGGTCGCTGATGGATGAGTTTAAATACCAGCTGCCTACAAAACAAATAAATATCTTCAACCAATTCAAACTTATTTAAAGGTGACATAGAGGAGAAGGAAAGGCCCCTAGAAAGAAGATTAGCCTCAATGTCTGAAAGCTGGTAATTAGATAAGTTGATTATTTGTAGGTTACCTCTCAAGTTATCACTATTTTGTGGTACCATCGTCATCTCCTTCCTCGACCTTGATGTAGATTCCTCAGATGGGGCGGGCTTGCATTTGCCCCTCCTTGTCCGGTGTCTTGGTCTGTGTCCCCCTCTGATAAAAAATCACTTTCACTTGTGGGCGGAGTGGATGGATCACTCGGGTCCTCCCCTACCCCACCTAGTTCTGATCTAGGATTTGATGGTTTCTTTGGACGTTTTGGATAACGCGACTTTCGGGGTTTGTCTGGGTTGTAGGGCCTCTGGTTATCTCTATGTGTCCACTTATAGACCGAGTTGTCCTCTAGGTCCTTTTTGTCCCTTTGGAACTTTTGTTGTTTCCCTCTAATGATGTCCTGTTCGTACTTGTCTATTATCTCTTTAAGACGTTTCTTAAAGGGAGCTGTCTGTGGATCTTTCAAACTTGCTGAGTTTCACCTCAAATGCTTTAATTTCAATCCTTAGTTTGTTTAAAAGAGCATTATCGTGCTCAATAAGCATGGAAATGATGATTTCTGTGCATTTGTTCAACCCTGTCTCCCAAACTTTCTTGAACCCTGAATCAACCTCCCAAGCCGGAAAAATTTGGACACGGAGTCCCCTTGGTGCCACCCCTAACTTCAGATATTCTTCCAGACACTTAATGTTCCAGAATGTTTTTGTCAGGTGTTTATGCAGTTTAATAAGACTGCCTGTCACACCTTTAAATGAATTATCTTCCACAACAGGTTGAATGGCACTGAAAACACCCCCGATTCCATAAAGCCTCTCTAGATTAGAGATCCATATTCTGAAAGCAACAAAAAATTATCTAGTTGCCAACCCAATGAAGGGTTAATGCCACCACCACGTGCTCACCCCGGAAAGCTGGTGCAAGCCAGCATAAGCTACAACTACACATTAGAGTTGTTTTTTACTTTTAGGATTTCTACATCTAATATGTGGCACTAGAGTTCATCTACGTCTTCTCTGAAGAGACAATTTCCCTCAAGAAAATTACAAAAATGTCAATTTTTGTGTTAAGAGCGGTCTGTGATTTATACTTAGTCTATGTGCCCACTGTGCATTTCTGCTGCGTTTTTGTGCTTTGTTTTCTGCACCAAAAACTCATGATACACGGTTTTATAATGAAAGTCTATGCGATTTTACAAAAGCTGTGCCCACTATGTGTGTATTTTGAGTGCTGCGGTTTTGGAGCAGAAAAATTGCCTGCATATTTTTAATGTCCCTGTAATTAACATGCCTGTTGTTCTGCGTTTTCCCCAATAACTCTATCCTAACCCTAAGGAGAAGCACCACAAACGGGTGGGTATTCCCACAGTCCCTTTGTGGTGCGATTTTCCTGCGATTTCCAAAACAAAAATGCACCTATACTCTGCCTCCCCATCGATCCCACATTTGATTCACACTGATATCTTCATTACGGGCACCAGGAGAAGTGACCGAAGGACCTGTGGTTTTTGTCTAATCCGAGACTGGCCATGTGACGCAACCTGTCACATGGCTAGCCTCTGATTGGACGAAAACCACAGGTCCTTTAATCACTTCTCCCGATGCCCAGAATGAAGATGTCACCCTGGACTTGTTGGAGGGTGAATAAGTGTCCTTGTGTCTGTGTGTGTCCCCTTAATTGTTGTGCGTTTGTATGTGCACAAATGCACCACAAGCGCAATAGGTTTGTGCTGCTTTGGCTGCGTTTGTGCACATATAAAGGCAGCACAAAAAAAGCACAGTGGGTACTTAGCCTTATAGATAGAGGACGCGTTGCCCTTTTTTATTATATATTTGAAATTGAATTTTTTTTTCCTATATCTGATGAGACAGATGTATTTACTTTGAAAATCTGTGTGCAATGGCTGTAATATTTTGATCTTCAGATGAGAATTTTCAGTCGTACTAGAGATCGAAAGAGTTAATAAGGGCCACGTCACACACACAGATATCTGTGCAGAGATTGTTTGCAGATCTCTGGTTGCAGTGAAATCATGGACACATTAATCCATTTATATACAGCCACAAAATAGAATAATGTGTCCATGATTTCACTGCAACTAGAGATCTACGAACAATATCTGCACAGATATCTGTGTGTGTGACGTGGGCCTAAGTCTGAGTGTAGTCAGTCCCTTTCCACCCATCTGCCTATACTGAGCAGTGTGAGATCAATTCAGCAGCAGGGAGGAGGGACACTGAGGAGTTGTCAATCAAGCTAGGTGGGCGAGATTGAATTAATCTTTTATGAACAACCATACAACCATTACGAAATTGATTTTCAAAGTAAATTCACCATCCTCATCAACACTTAAGTTATATACCGTATATACTCGTGTATAAGCCGAGTTTTTCAGCACAAAAAATGTGCTGAAAAATCCCCCCCTCGGCTTATACACGAGTCATATACCATCAGTGGTGTATTCAGGGGCCCCCCTTCCCCCTTGCTGTCAGCCACCTGTAAAGAAATAGATCATTATACTTATCCCTGTCCTGTCGCCGACACCGCGCGCTCCTCCGTCTTCATCCGGCTTCTTCCTGCTGTGACCGGCGGGCGCAGGCAATGACGTCATTGTCTGTGCGCCAGTCACAGCAGGAAGAAGCCGAATGAAGACGGAGGAGCGCGCGGTGTCAGGGAGCGGCGGCGGCGACAGGACAGGGATAAGTATAATAATCTATTTCTTTACAGGTGGCTGACAGCAAGGGGAAGGGGGGCCCGCCCTGTATACACCACTGGGGCCCGCCCTGTATACACCACTGGGGCCCGCCCTGTATACACCACTGGGGCCCGCCCTGTATACACCACTGGGGCCCGCCCTGTATACTACCACTGGGGCTGATGTGTATACCTGTATACTACCACTGGGGCTGATGTGTATACCTGTATACTACCACTGGGGCTGCTGTATATACCTGTGTACTACCACTGGGGCTGCTGTATATACCTGTATATTACCACTGGGGCTGCTGCTGTAACACTGCTTGGGCCTGTATACCTGTCCTGGGGTCCACCCTCGGCTTATACACGAGTCAATAGGTTTTCCTAGATTTTGGGGGCAAAAGTAGGGGAGTCTGCTTATACACGAGTATATACGGTAATAATGTATGCAGTTTACATTGTGAAAACTGTTCACATCTGGGTGGGGATCTGTTTCTAAAATGTTCATAGAGCCTGTGGTTGGTCTTGCATGCCTTTTATGCAACTGTAAATTACAACTATGATATGGATGCAAGAGACATACCCTCCATAGTTTCACTGAACCTAAATCCTCCTTAGTTGTATGGAATGTACTGTCAAATAAGTGTAGCATAACTGGGTATTGTTTTCATATAAAGGACAGTACTCTAAAATGATAGAATATTCCAATTAAGATGAGTCAATGTGTATCGTGGGTAAATTGGTGAAGTGACCTTGTCCCTGCCAACGACTGTTGTGTTTTTTTTTTTTGTTTTTGTTTTTTTTTGTATTTCTTTATAAACGTTTGCAATTGTGTCATTTATTTCTAAGCTGTACTTTTCATATCGGGGATATAAATAATAATCCTCACCTGAACATATGTGATTTGTCAAGTGAACAGGTTAGGATCCCATCCGGGTGTTTTGTGCTGATAGCTGAACACTTTGTTTTACTGTCCATTTGATTACAGTCCATTGAGCTTAGAAACAAATGGAAAGTCCAATCCGATAAAGGTATATACATGACGTGGCAGAGCTTGGATGGGCTCCTCCAGTACATCCTGGGAGAGAAATACCTAGATCATATTGGTTTTGACTTGCCAAGTCTATTCATAGAGTGCCTGAGTGATGCGACTGCCAAGCTCTACACTACTAACCTGTCTGAAAGGCGATGTGAAATTCCAGACAATAGTGTTCTTCATGGACGTTGTGGTCTGCCGCTATGTATTATGGCATTGTCTAATGATGCAAGGTCCTTTAAGGCATGCTCACTTTAATTAGCGCTAACCAGAATTTACGAAGTTTCCACAAAGCTGCATAGCTGAATTTTAATTATCCAAGCAGTATTTTTTTTTCTTCCAATTAACGGTCAATATGTAACTGTGTCCCAAGATGATTGTGGCCCTTGGAAAATAAAATGACATACAGCAAATGAATGGAGATCACGTTCTCGGGGTGAATTTCATGGGTCCTCCACAAACGGATTAATTTCCAGCTGCAAAATATGGAGGCTACCATCCTTATATACTGATAGATGCCTGAACACTGTAATAATTGCTTCTACTCATATCAAAAACCTTCACAATATTATTAAATGCGTATAATTTAATCCCATGCTTGTATCTCTACCCAGCAGGAGGCCGGCGGGGACGTATGATGCCTCTCATCCCTTCTGCCGGACCCCTGTGGAGAGACTCCAAACAACAAAGGATTATACAATCATTTTCCGTTTACCACTTGCAAATCTGAATTTCTCACTGTAGACAGTAATTTAATGCTGCAATTTGCAGAACTGGATTTAAAAAATGTTTAATGCACATTTCACACTTTTATATATAAGAATCGGAGATGTAGGAGTCACATTGGAAAGTCAAAAACTTTTACATTGTGATAGCGCTTTCAGAAAAATAGAGACTTATTAGAAGTATTGATCTTACTGGAGACTCCTACCGAATGTAAAAATGAAGGGAGAAGAACGTCTTAGGCCCCTTTCACATCAGCGGTAATCGCTGATCGCGGCAGTTGCGGTGAAAAAAACGCAACTGCAGTGATTACCGCATAATAGCCGCACGTGCGGTTCACTTGCGGCAAGCCCCATGCAATGTCTGTGGGGATTGTGGCAGGTGCAGCAAGTGTGGTATTTTTGCGTTTTCGGCACTTGCCACAGATGCGGGCACAAAAAAACGCTGTCGGCCACGTTTTTTTCGGCGGCCGCAAGTGCCGAAACCGCACTTGCCGCACACTTACCGCAAGCCCCATAGACATAGCATGGGGCTGGCCGCAAGTGAACCGCAAGTGCGGCCATTAAGCGGTAATCGCGGCAGTTGCGTTTTTTTCACCGCAACTGCCGCGATCAGCGATTACCGCTGATGTGAAAGGGGCCTTAAATGAGTACTGCCAACGTCCGAGACTGGAGACTGACTCATAGACTTCCTTCTGAGTTTTTCAGGCCTTTTTTTGCTCCTTTCTTGCAATCCTTCGTGGTCTGTGCAACTGGACGCCCTATGACGTCAAACATTTTTTGAAAATACATTGATGCAATTTACAGTCTTTAAAAAAAACCTTTACAAAGCTCCCCACTTGTTTCACCCAATATGTAACATGCCATCTCCTGTGATCAAGGCTATGGAGTCGCTAATTCAAACCTCTGATTCCTGAATGTCCCTGACTCCGACTCCCTCATACATGGCCCATGTTTGTAATAATTTACTGTAGTAAAATGGTAACATCAGACTTTTCATCACCATTATGATAGCCATTTAAATAGAACAACATTTATTTATTGGATTACAACTTTAGAGCATAAAAAAACTTCTAATAAATTGTAAGTATGCAATACACTATGCCATAAATAGGAAAAAAAAATTTCAATGAAAATGTACTGAATGTTTGTGCAGTCTATTCTGAATAATAGAATCACCTCCATCAGATCCTCCTTCGTTGATGACCTCAAATCTGATCTAATAATTTTAAGACTGAAGAACAACCTCTACACTGACTTGGGTTGGTGGCAAAGCGGTAACCACATGTGCAACATTTCTAAGGCTGGTTTAACACTGCAGTTTTTTACCTGATCAGTGTCCATCCAGTTTGTGTGCCAAAACCAGGAGTGTCTCCAAAACCCAGAGCAAGTGTCAATCTTTCAATTATACTTTTAGACTTTTTCTCTGCAAGTTCCTCTCCTGGTTTTAGCACACAACCAGATGGAACCTGATCAGGGAAAAAACTGCAGTGTAAAACCAGCCTGATAGTTTAAGGGTATAAAGAAATTGCCTCATGCACATTCCGTTTTGATGAATGGTTGAACCTCTTCTACTTCTTTGAAAGCAAGTTAAAAATTTTGCTAAAATATGGTCCATCGGTTTGCTATGGAAGTGGAATCTTTCCCTACGTCAACTTTTTCTGCTCCATGTTGTCCAAATTTTTAAATCAACCCCTCATCTGATGAGGCTGAAGATATAGCAGCAGTAGCAATGGCAAGACTCAAATCCACTTGCTTTTGGTACCCTGTTTCCCCTAAAATAAGGCGGTGGGGATTTTAATGGAAATTTTGGGGGCTGCAAGTGGATGATGGGGATATTGGGGGCTGCATGGGAATATTGGGGCTTGCTAGGAGATGATGGAAAAATAAGACATCCCCTGCAAATAAGACAGTTTATTTTTTGGAGCAAAAAGCAATATGAGAGTGTCTCCTTTTCAAGGAAACATGGTAGTTCTGTAGCCCATTCATCCTAACTGCTAGCTTAGTCACAATTTTTTTCTTTAGTAAGCTGCTGATCATCCAGCAATATACAATGACTTGGGTCTGCATAAACAGCTGCCAATTTTTTTTTTTTTCTGAATAGCATTGTCTCTCAGCATTGCTGATTCAATGAAATGTAATCTGTGGTTAAACCTCTTTATTGGGACAGGCAAAACAGCAAGTTCTTCCTTTCCTTTAAGAAAATGCCAGGAGTTAAATCCTCCGCTTGTAAGTTTTTAGTTACTGAAAATGGGTTGACACTTTAGCCACCTGTGTCAACTAACTTTTATTTAGTGTTACTTGAGAGTTGGCCAAGTTTACAGGAAAGGGTTTAGGCTCGAGCAATGGTTCAATCATTTGACAGATCCTGCCCCACCTAGTGGATTAATTGAATTGCCGCTCTCCCAGCACGTCTCCCAACTAAAAGCCTTGAATCAGGAATAGAACACACATTTATAGGACATTTCATAACTAGTGATGAGCCGTGTGTTCGTTACTATTCGCTACTCACACGGATAGTATGGTATTCATAATACTCGTTACTTGGTGAGTATCTCTGGTGCTCGTGAATGATTTGTCGATCATTATCTATCTGACATAAATTGAAAGCTCCCCTCAGTAAACAATAGGAGCAGGCACCTCTGGAAGAGAAGATTGAATGTTAGGCTCTCTCTGGAGGTCACTGCGAGGTGTTTTATGCTGTGAAAATTTGAACCCGCCCACCCTCCCGCCTTGTCCCGGAAAGACTCGTTTTAGATCCAGATGTGTGAGGGCAGAACCTATCACTCATTGACTTACATTCTACTCTGTATTTGGATGAGTATGTGAGTATTAAAAACTACTCATTACGAGTATAGCGAGTGTGAATATTATGGTACTCGCTCATCACTGTTCATAAATTTGTCTGAAAAAATATTCACATACTGTATTAGGTGACAGTACCCAATTTATTATATGTTTTAGGAGTCAGTCGGTCCACTTTATACCGACTCCAACTCAGATTCCTCTGAAATGGACACTGACTTCGACTCCAAAACTCCGACTTGGAATCCACAACACTGCCCATGATTATTATATTTTTTTTAAAGGGATTCTTTATTATGTGAAATTTGTCCAACCCTTTAATTGACCATTTTTTCATATACTTATACATATACAACTATCATATTAAAATTAACTTTCTTCCTTTTAAACTATTACAGGGGCTGAAGGGTTGGGATTCAGTATAACATCAAGAGATGTCCCTCTTGGAGGATCAGCTCCAATCTACGTAAAGAACATCCTGCCCAGAGGAGCCGCTATCCAAGATGGCAGATTGAAAGCTGCCGATAGATTATTAGAGGTAAGGTTTCATTATTACTTTTCATGTTAAATTTAAGAGATTTTCTTTATTTCCTTTTTTATTGTATTTTTCACATTTACATCTTAAACTAATTGTAGTATTTTGTAATTTTGTGTTTCATTGTGACGTTTTTCGTTTGTCTAGTTTATATAGTTCTTGTTGGGATTACCTCCACCAATGATGAAAAAGATAAAGATAATAGCTTTCTTCTCCTCTTCAAGGAAATTGTCTGCATTCTTTTTAGTAAAAACATATGCATACAGTTAATGGAAATTGGTTCCTTACATGATATTTATTCTGGCCTCTAAATTTACCTTTCCAAATTATTTGACCTGTGACTGAAACTATTATTATGTTGTGTTGTGGGCCACATTTCCTGTAATTTTTAGAAGGACTTGATCTTTCACTTCTGATGCAGCATCTTGTCATTGGCCCAAATTGTTGGGTTAGCCTTGTAAAGATGTAGCAGTCCTGAGCTTGTATTTTGATTTTGCAGTGTGTTTTACGTGTATTGACCATAGAAATATCTGGCTGCATTGCTTTATGATTTTATTACATGCTGGACTCGTCTGCAGAAGTGTTGCGCTTGGGCTACGTTTGGCGCATATGCAGCAAAAAGCTCCATCTGTATAGGTCACATATATCTGCATTCCTGCACTCGGCTGAGGTCAAACATGTTAGCCCTGTACACATCTGTTTGTTTTTAAATCTAAAGACTAATTACCTGAGCCGGTCTTTAGTTTATGAGCACCCTTTGCCAATGGGCCTTTTTTCCTGTAGAATAGAGGTGGGTAGTTAATGTTCCCATGGAATACTTTAGAGATCGTGACTGTTGTTAATTGCCCCTCACACAGTGTGTCCCTCCAAATAGCATGATATTCCCACTCAAACCCTCACATATTTCCACAAAGCTCCCCAAACAATACATTGTTTCCACAAACCTCCCCACGCTTTGTCCCCTAATGCAATATGATGCCCCCACACAGCCTCCCTATGCAGTGATACCCCCACAGCCGCCTCCTCACAGTATAACGCCTCACCACACAGTGTGATGCTCCCACTCAGCCTCCCACGCAGTACAATGCCCCCACTCAGCCTCACCACGCAGTGTATGCATCGCCTCCCACAGCAGTGAGCCCCATCACCACGCAGTGTGATGCCCCACTCAGCCTCCACGCAGTGTGATCCCACAGCCTCCCCACGCAGTGTGATGCCCCCACTCAGCCTCACCACGCAGTGTTTTTACCACGCAGTGATGCCCCACACAGCCTCCCACGCAGTGTGATGCCCCCACTCAGCCTCCCCACGCAGTGTGATGCTCCCACTCAGCCTCCCACGCAGTGATGCCCCCACTCAGCCTCACCACGCAGTGTGATGGCCCCACACAGCCTCACCACGCAGTGTGACACCCCCACACATGCCTCTCCACCAGTATGATGCCGCCACACAACCTCCCCACAGTATGATGCCCCACACAGCCTCCCCATGCAGTATGATGCCCCCACACACCTCCCCACGCAGTATGATGCCTATCAGTATCACTTTCCCCCCACATAGTATTGTCCTCCACAGGCCCCCACACAGTATTTTATCCTGTTTCCCAATAGTGCTGACAATTTAAAAAAAAATAAAATTACTTGCCATTTGCATTCTTCTGCTGCTCTGGCATGTCCAGTGTAATGAGCTTCACATAGTGTCATATTGTGGTATGGTATGGGGATTGGCAATGGAATATATCAGAAGTATATGTCATGAGATCCTTCTGAGGTACAGTATATCTCCAACAGGAGGATTTTACTGGAATGTTAAAATAGTCTAAAGCCGGCGTGTCACACGTCTGTCGTCAGCGATCTGATCGATGGTGAGCTGTCACACAGGCAGACTCACCAGCGATCAGCGACATTGTGGAAATGATTTAAATATCGTTTCCATGATGTCTTGCTCCCTCTGACAGGCTGCAGTTAGCGGGAGCAGGCTGGTATCCAGGGTAAACTGTGGGTATCTAAGCAGCGCGCGCTGCCTAGATACCCGATGTATACCTTGGTTACCAGCCTTCTCCGCTCATCGGCTGGTAACCAAGGTACACAGCGGGTAACTAGGGTCCAGTTACCCGCTGTATACCTTGGATACCAGCCGTGAGCGGAGAAGGCTGGTAACCAAGTTATACATCGGGTATCTAGGCAGCGCACGCTGCCTAGATACCCGCAGTTAACATGGATTCCAGCTCCCAGCGCTTGCTGGAAGGTGCTGGGAGCTGACTTATCGCATCTCCCGGTGTCACACGCAGCGATGCTGCGTGTCCACCGGGCGATCATCGCCAGGTTTTCGGTGCTGTCCGACAACCTGGTGACCATCAACCAGCGATTTATTGCTGGTTGCTGCGCCCTGTCACACGTGTCCATATCGCTGCAACGTCACGTGCAGCAGCGATATTGCATGCGATATTGACGCGTGTGACGGCCCCTTAAGTGACTGTATGTTTTATCATTGCACCCTGCTGAATAGTTCTCACCTTTTCGCCTGCACTATTTGTAGTTTTCAGGGTCACTTAAGCAGCTCAGTGTTATTCATTCAGCCCTTCATATCCGCTACTACACAAAATCCCAGTCTACCTGGTCTGACCTCACACTGCAGTACCCACAGAACACATGTTTACCGAATGTGATGCAGCTGTGAAATGTAATTAGGACTGCAATTCACGGTGGCCTGCGGGATTGTAAGAATATCTGGAAAGGAGAATCAGTCCAGGAATTTATTAAACGCCACATTTAAAAGGGAAATTTCTTTGGGTCACCAATTATTCACAGTAATTATTTTTTTTATTAAAAATTTATATATTCATTTTTATATATATTTTTTATATGTTTTAATTAAGCGCAATGTATGAGCTAGAATTAGTTTTTTTCTATTTAATATTGTTTTTAATATAGCACAATGTATATATAATATTTTTTCATATATATATGTTCAGTACACTGTATGTTTATGAGGTTATCATGAAAAAACCCATAGTGTGAAGCATACCTTATCTGTCCTGACATTACTTTGGCTTGCTGTGTTATTATAACTGTATTTTAGTTTTGTTTCCTATTCTTTCTAACTTATAGATCTGGTCTTTTGGGGATCTTAAAAGTTCTAAGTAATAATGACTTGCTGACTTCTTCCTTTTCTCTTGAAGGTAAATGGTGTAGACTTGACTGGAAAAACCCAAGAAGAAGTTGTTTCATTATTGAGAAGCACAAAAATGGGAGGCTCTGTGAACCTCTTAGTCCTGCGGCAAGAAGAAGGCTTTCAACCACGTGAACTGGTATGAATGAATATTTACCGTATATACTCGTGTATAAGCCGACCCCCCCTACTTTTGCCCCCAAAACCTGGGAAAACCTATTGACTCGTGTATAAGCCGAGGGTGGACCCCAGCACAGGTATACAGCCCCCAGCAGTGTGGTATACAGGCCCCCTCAGTGGTATACAGCAGCCTCCCCAGTGGTAGTATACAGCAGCCTCCCCAGTGGTAGTATACAGCAGCCTCCCCAGTGGTATATACAGCAGCCCCAGAGCGGTATACAGCAGTCCCAGAGCTGTATAGAGCAGCCCCAGAGGGGTATTCCGCAGCCCCAGAGCTGTATACAGCAGCCCCAGAGCTGTATAACAGCAGCCCCAGAGCTGTATACAGCAGCCCCAGAGCTGTATACAGCAGCCCCAGAGCTGTATACAGCAGCCCCAGAGCTGTATACAGCAGCCCCAGAGCTGTATACAGCAGCCCCAGAGGGTATACAGCAGCCCCAGAGGGGTATACAGCAGCCCCAGAGGGGTATACAGCAGCCCCAGAGGGGTATACAGCAGCCCCAGAGGGGTATACAGCAGCCCCAGAGGGGTATACAGCAGCCCCAGAGGGGTATACAGCAGCCCCAGAGGGGTATACAGCAGCCCCAGAGGGGTATACAGCAGCCCCAGAGGGGTAACAGCAGCCCCAGAGGGGTATACAGCAGCCCCAGAAGGGGTATACAGCAGCCCCAGAGGGGTATACAGCAGCCCCAGAGGGGTATACAGCAGCCCCAGAGGGGTATACAGCAGCCCCAGAGGGGTATACAGCAGCCCCAGAGGGGTATACACAGCAGCCCCAGAGGGGTATACACAGCAGCCCCAGAGGGGTATACACAGCAGCCCCAGAGGGGTATACACAGCAGCCCCAGAGGGGTATACACAGCAGCCCCAGAGGGGTATACACAGCAGCCCTAGAGGGGTATACACAGCAGCCCTAGAGGGGTATACACAGCAGCCCTAGAGGGGTATACACAGCAGCCCTAGAGGGGTATACACAGCAGCCCTAGAGGGGTATACACAGCAGCCCAGAGGGTATACACAGCAGCCCCAGAGCTGTATACATCAGCCCCAGAGGTATACAGGGGTACCCAGTGGTATACCGGGCCCCCCCCCTTGCTGGTGGCAACCTGTAAAAGAAGATATCATTATACTTATCGTATCGCCGCCGCTGCTCTGTCACCGTCACCGCGCTCCTCCTGGTCTTCAAGCTTCCTTCACCGTCACCGCGCTCCCCCCCTTGCTGGTGGCAACCTGTATAAGAAGATATCGTTATACTTATCGTATCGCCGCCGCAGCCGCCGCTCTGTCACCGTCACCGCGTTCCTCCTGGTCTTCAAGCTTCCTTCACCGTCGCACAGGAAATGATGTCATTTCCTTTGCGACGGTGAAGGAAGCATGAAGACCCGGAATAGCGCGGTGACGGTGACAGACCGGCGGCGGCGATACGATAAGTATAATGATATCTTCTTTTACAGGTTGCCACCAGCACGGGGGGGGGCTGTATACCACTAAGTCAGACCATAGTTACCGTATATGACCCGTGTATAAGCCGAGGGGCATTTTTTGTGCTGAAAAACTCGGCTTATACACGAGTATATACGGTAGTCTGTTCTCAAGATTCTTTCAGAGAAAATATAGTGAAATATGATGGTGGTAAAAAGAGGGTTGTAAAACTAAGTCCTTACCGATTCACCGGTACATTTTCTGTGCCCGTTTCACTAGCTGGAGCAGGCTCTCTAGTTTCTTTTCTTTTCTTTTCTTTTCCTTTCTTCTTTCTTTCTTTCTTTTTCTCTTTCCTCTTTCCCATTGCTCTTTCCCCTTCTCGCTCTTTTCCCCCTGCTCGCTCTTTCCCCCTTGCTGCTCTTTCCCTGTCGCTCTTTTCCCCTTGCTCGCTCTTTTCCCCCTTGCTCGCTCTTTTCCCCCTTGCTCGCTCTTTCCCCTTGCTCGCTCTTTCCCCCTTGCTCGCTCTTTCCCCCTTGCTCGCTCTTTCCCCCTTGCTCGCTCTTTCCCCCTTGCTCGCTCTTTCCCCCTTGCTCGCTCTTCCCCCCTTGCTCGCTCTTTCCCCCTTGCTCGCTCTTCCCCTTGCTCGCTCCTCCCCCCCTTGCTCGCTCCTCCCCCCCCTTTGCTCGCTCCTCCCCCCCTTTGCTCGCCTCCTCCCCCCTTGCTCGCCTCTTCCCCCTTGCTCGCTCTCTTCCTCCCCTTTGCTCGCTCTCTTCCTCCCTTGCTCGCTCTCTTCCTCCCTTGCTCGCTCTCTTCCCCCTTGCTCGCTCTCTTCCTCCCTTGCTCGCTCTCTTCCTCCCTTGCTCGCTCTCTTCCTCCCTTGCTCGCTCTCTTCCTCCCTTGCGCGCTCTCTTCCTCCCTTGCGCGCTCTCTTCCTCCCTCGCTCGCTCTCTTCCTCCCTCGCGCGCTCTCTTCCTCCCTCGCTCGCTCTCTTCCTCCCTCCGCTCGCTCCTCGCTCCTCTCTTCCTCCCTCGCTCGCTCTCTTCCTCCCTCGCTCGCTCTCTCCTCCTCGCTCGCCTCTCTTCCTCCCTCGTCGCTCCTTCCTCCGCTCGCTCTCTCTCTCCTTCTCTCCTCCGCTCGCTCATTCGTTCTCTTCCCCTATCTCTATCTAGTGTGCATGATAGTTTAGGCCTAACATTGTTCTCCTTTCTTACATAATGGTTTCTAATGTTGTATTGTAAGATTTCCAGGGAATCATACACAAAATGCTGGAAGCAAACCTTTTCTTCTGGGTTTATGCTTTGGTGTTGCAGTATTTGGAGTTTGCAGCTGCACTGTACATCCAGTGTGTGATTCTCGGTCACCCACGTTGGGGTAGCCGGGTGCTCTCTTTTGTGTCGGGCAGAAGAGTCTCATTCACAGTACAGCTGGGGCTGTGAATATCATTTATCTCTGCACAATCTGTGACAACTGTATTTGAGTTGTTGTCAGCAACAACCAGTCACATGGCTGGGCTGTCGCTGTTCTCTACATTGGCATGATGTTCATGCCATGCCCAGATGGTGCAGTTATTCATGTTTTGTTTTTTTTCTTATAAATGACTAATTATCCTTGGTAAATATTCAGAGGCCTCCATTTACGTGCATTTGATTAATTTCATCTTGTGTCTTTACTAAAGACTTAATCAGGAATTAATTGTGTGTGGTAATGTTTTTACTTACAGGAATGAATGATAAGAAATAGTATTTATTCTTTAGTATCATACATGGCCCATTTGATCTCGAATGCCTAATTTGTTTCCCCATTATGTCTTCATATGAAGAGGAAAAAAAAAAAAAAAATCTGTGATCTAGAACACATACATGGAATATTAGATCAAATATGTCAATATTTCTTTTTTCTATTTTAGATTCCAGAATCAAACCCGGTCCCTAATACGAGAGAGCCGGTAAGACATTTACTAGTAAAATATTAACAATTGTACGAAGTTTACATTAACAAATCGTTCTTTCAGTACAATAGAAACAATAGTGAATGCATTAAACTTTATACTGAATAATGTAAAGGGAACCAGTCTTCAGGTTTGCCGTTACTATACTGCTGTCAGCATGTTATGTCCCTAGGATCATAACAATCCATTCCTTGGGCCACTGTATCCTGGCGTACCAGTGAAACTAATGTTTGCTCTCTGCCATGATACTTGTGGCTCTGCAGTCCATTGAGTGAGTCTGCAGTGAGCTCTGTGACCCAGCTTGTCTACCTTTGATTAAAAGGACCAGGTTAGCAAGCTCAATCAAAGCTTTTTTGGGAAAACAATATGACTTTAATATTTCTGTTGACTCAATATCATACCACGCTCAATTCAAAGGGAATCTGTCAGCAGGTGCTTGCCATGTAATCTGAGAGCAGCATGATATAGGGGCTGACAGTCTGATTCCAGCTGTGTCACTTACTAGGCTATGTGCTGCTGTTTCAATTACATCAGTGTGTTATCAGCAGGAAAATTTCACTACAGGTCTAGATGTCTCGTGCCATGTAGTCCTCCTGCTCTGTGTAACCCCATCCCAACCGCTGAATAGTAGGTTTCTGTCAATTAGTGTTGTGGGTTGCTTATATAGGGCTCAACATTTCAAACTTTGCTCGATCTGTAGGAGAGAAAATGGATATTGTATCAAAATGACTGCATCCAGACACATCACTGGAATCAGAGTTTCAGTCCCTAAATTATCCTGCTCTCAGATATCGTTGCATAAACCTGGTGATAAAGTCCCTTTAATCACAAGATGAATTACGATTTCTTTGTTGATGCTTGCCTTCTGGGACTGCTCTGTTTTACTACTTTATGATGTTCCATTGATTGCAATCTTCCTAATTGTATAATGTTCAGTGGTTGTTCTGGATTGCTTTATGTGGTAAATCTTTTGTTCATATCCTAAATTAAAAGTTATCATTTAATAAAAAAAAATCCTGACATTGAATGTAAATGGAGTTAAAATAGAGCTTCATAAAAGACTGTATTCTATTATTTTTCTGAGATGTAATATAGATATGTGCGATGATTGTGTGAATTACAGTGCCTTGAAAAAGTATTCATACCATGTGAACTTTTACACACAGTTTTGTGAAGTGAAAGGAAATGATACCTGGTTTTCTAAATACTTTAAAATATCAATCTGAAAATTGTGATATGCATTTGCATTCCCCCCCTCCTTCCCCGAGTCAAGTCTCTGAATCTACGATTACTGTTGCAAGTCTTTTGGGGATGTCATTACCAGCTTTGCACATCTGGAGGTGGTTTTTGCCCATTGCCCTGTATTTAAAGCGAACCTGTCACCCCCTCCAGACATCTAAAAATATCATAGCCACCTTCTGCAGCACTAAGGCTGCAGTCTGACAAGGTGTCTATAGCATTTATGCTCCCTTGATTCACTGAAATAAAGACTTATATAAAATCTGTTTCAAACCTGATCCAAGACCGGGAGGCGGGTTTTCAAGTGTCTGTCTCCCTCCTCTGTGGTGTCAGTCATCCCTCTCTGCTCTCTGTGCACCGCCTCCAGGGCCATCTCCCTGCATTACAGAGCTTTGTCAGCTCTGCTACAACATAGAGCTGCTGTTATAGGAGACCCCACAGTAGTAAATCTAGCAGGAGGACCCTGAGCAGACAAAGCATGCCTGCTACATAGCAGCCTTGAGCTGAGCTCTCAGCAGTGCAGCAGAGTTGAGTTTGTGCTTTAGATCAGGGGCTGAGGATGGAGCAATGCTGCTGGGTGCAAGAAACTGAAAGTGAAAACTGCTCAGCTCAAGGGCTGCTACGTAGCAGGCAGTATCCTCCTGCTAGATTTACTACTGTGGGGTCTCCTATAACAGCAGCTCTATGTTGTAGCAGAGCTGACAAAGCTCTGTAATGCAGGGAGATGGCCCTGGAGGCGGCGCACAGAGCAGAGAGGGATGACTGACACCACAGAGGAGGGAGACAGACACTTGAAAACCCGCCTCCCGGTCTTGGATCAGGTATGAAACAGATTTTATATAAGTCTTTATTTCAGTGAATCAAGGGAGCATAAATGCTATAGACGCCTTGTCAGACTGCAACCTTAGTGCTGCAGAAGGTGGCTATGGTATTTTTAGATGCCTGGAGGGGGTGACAGGTTCGCTTTAACTTCATCCATCTTCACATCGACTCTACCTGTCCATGCTGAAGAAAAGCCTCCTCACAGCTTGATGATGCAACCACCATGTTTGACAGTGGAGATGGTGTTTTCAGGGTGATTTGTAGTGTTTTTCATTTAGCCCAAAAATTTCTCCTTTGGTCTCACCTGACCAAAGCAGCTTCTTTCACATGCTGGCAATGTTCCCTGTATGTCTTTTTGCAAATAGGTCTTCTTATGGCTTATTTTCAAAAATGACTTTCTTTCCCTCTTCCATAAAGACCAGATTTGTGGAGTAGAATATTTGTCCTGTGCACAGATTCTCCCACCTAAGCTGTGGATCTTTCCAGCTCAAGTGACCATTGGTCTCTTGGCTGTTTCTCTAAATAATGCACTCCTTGCTTGGGATGTCAGTTTAGGTGCACGGCCATGTCTTGGTAGGTTTACAGTTGTGCCATAATCCTTCTGTTTTTGGATGATAGATTGATCAGTGCTCCATGCATGTTAAAGGCCCTGTTACATGGGGATACATCGCCGCCTATTACATAGGCGATGTGGGGGCGTGGCCTATTGGCGGCGACATCGCCCCTACGTCACCTCATGTAAAGGGGCGATGTCGGCGGTGCCGGGCGGTCGCCTGGTTTCAGAGCAGTGCACACATCGCCCCATTGCAACCGGGCGCCGGCAACCTGTCAGGCGATGGGAGCCATAGGCTCCCATTGTCCTGCATCGCCGCCGGGGTTTCCACACCCCGGCGACGATGCCGCCTGACAGCTTGCCGGAGCGGGGCTGGAGGTGTCTCCCCGTGTAAACGGGGGACGGCGACGCTGGCGGGGCGCCAAAAACGTGTGCGCACTCTCCAGTCACCACCGACATCCCCAGCCCCGTCGCCCCGTATGACGGGGTCTTAAGAGCTTGGGCTATTTACTTTACTTTTCTCCACAACTTTGTCCCTGACCTGCCTGGTGTGTTCTTTGTTGTTTGATCCTTAATGTTCTCAAACAAACTTCTGAAGCCTACACATGACATCTGTCATAATACTGAGAATAAATTATGCACAGGTTGACTCAATATACTAATTAAAGGGAACCAACCACCTCAGATCACCCTAATACACAGTTAGTACATGTCCCTGCACCCTAAGGATACCTTTCCAGCAATGTTTTTGTGTAAAATCTTGCATTAGTATAACTCATATAAAGAGTTTATAAACTTACTAGCCTGGAGACATCTGGGCGTATCCCTCCTTCTGTTATACTTCAGGGCTGTGCATTCATTGCATGGCTGTGCTCCCCCTCCCTCTGTGCAGTTGAGATAACGATCACGCCCATCAGGGCAGGGCAGCAGGCACGGAGGGAGGGGGAGCACAGACATGCAATGCACAGCCCTGAAGTATAACAGAAGGAGGGATATGCCCAGAAGTCACCAGGCTAGTAAGTTTATAAACTCTTTATATGAGTTATACTAATGCAAGATTTTACACAAAAACAGTGCTGGAAAGGTATCCTTAGGGTGCAGGGACCCGTATTAACTGTGTATTAGGGTGATCTGAGGTGTTGGTTCCCTTTAAGTGATTTCTGGAGGCAGTTGGTCACTCTGAATTTTAGTGAGTGGTATCAGACTACTGGGAGCGGAATACAAACACACTTCGCAATTTTCAGATTTATATTTTTAAAATATTAAGAAAATCATGTGTCATTTTTTTACACTTCACAAATACTTGCTACTTGGTGATGATATAGAACATAAAATCCCATTAAAATACTATTAGGTTTGATGGTGTAAAGTGAAGAAAATGGTGGAAAAGTTTGTACGGTATGAATACTTTTTCAAGGCACTGTACTTGTAGTATTCCTTTGGCTTTCCATTAGTTTGTCTTCGGTTGCCAGTGTTTTTTTTTACTTGCACTTAAGACAAAATTATCTTCTGAAAAATGAATACCGTTCCCTTAAAGCAAATATTTGGAAGGTCTGTGAATCTGGGGCACTCTTCCCCGTAAGATGTTTTCTCTGTAAGTTAAGACTTCCTCGCTCATCACGGATGGTAATACATTAAGGGATAAGAGGTTGGAAAGACCGAGTTTGTAAAAGACATTTGAGATCATTTGCTTTACGGGAAAATGGTAATTTAATTTATTTTCAATTTCTAAAGTAAATAAAATAATATATCACTGGAAATTTTATCTCCAAATCTCTTAAGGGGAAACCGTTTCTTGGGGGGAATCAAAACTGATCTGAATTGAATAATTGTGTGTCCGCAGAGGGTTCCAGGAGCGGCAGGAGGCTCTGCTTGCATCGGTTTAATTAGCTAATACCGTCTTATAAAAATACGCCGCTTTCTCTTGATGATGCATCCACATTTGTGGCTATTGTTTGAGGCGGCACAGGATGTTGGTTCTGTTCCGTCCCCACAGCAGGTTAAGGAGAACGAGATTGTGAAAGAACGTGGGATACATATTAAAGGAGACACCTAGTGACTTTTCCTAAGACAGGAAAATAATAAGACATATGGAAGTAGTTATTTGATTCCTTTTCACATAGCTTTGATTTTGCTAAAGGAAGAAAATCTCATGCCATAAATTTTATTTCTTTGAAAATACCCATCAGATTCATCTTTTTTTTTTCTTCAAGTGCACATTGAAATTGAACTCAGACTTATCTTTGAAGTGTCAGGCTAAGCTTGTAAGACATTAAGGTGGAAGTTTACCATTGAAGAGTTTTTCTTTATTAAAATAGTTCATTGCAGGGAAGAAGTCGTGTGGATCGCTTCCTTTTACCATATAGCGATATTTTTTAGATGAAATTTCAGGTAGCCAAAACCTGAGGCTTGAGTTTAAAGCATGTCAGGCTAGGTGATGAGTTATTAGGTGGGGTGGCTTTAAGGCAGAGGTCCCCAACCTTTTTGACCTTGGGAGCCGCATTTAGCTTTGGGAGAGGGTCCTGAGCCACATCCAACGCCCGCAGTCTCATAGTACTGTCACCCAGAGCCCCATTAATTGTATATTGACAGTCAAAGCTTTTCCACCGAAATCGCACTGAGGCAGACTACCAAGATCCAGGGTACCCTGCTGTACCCCCATTTAGACCTGTTCTACTATGTGGTGCTACTCACAGTAGTTGCCATCTGGAGACCTGCTCTTCATAGCTATTCCCGGTGTTAATGCACCAACCTGGAAGACACCTGTGAGCCTCACATCATGGGCCTACAAGCCGCATGTGGCGCCCAGGCCACAGGTTGGGGACACTTGTTTTAAGGAATGTTCACATGATAGCAGGACTGTGGAGTCAGTCTGTGTCCATTTTGGTGGCGCCAGAGTCATATTCAAGGAAATTAAGGAGTCAGAGATTTGGCTTACCAACTCCACAGCCTTGTATGATAGTATCGTAACCATATTTGCTTGTCCATATTATGGCCACAATTCCCAGTCTAAATGTAATTGCTTGACCCGATCTAGCCGCATCATACATAACAAAGAACGTATTGTTTTGTGTCACAAAACTTGTGGTCAGGCCAGGAGTCTTGGCTCCAAGACTGTCATGTTGTCCTGTTGTTAAGACTTATGTCCCGGCAGTAGTCACCATCCTGTGTACCACGGGAAGCTAGTCCGATGCATAACGTATCATTTCCTCCACCCAATTCTACGGCAGTGGTTGCTAGTCATCCTCAATTTAAAGGGATTCTCTGGGATTTTCAGTTGTTAGTTTATCTTTGCAAAAGGGCTCTTTAAGGTTGTATGAACTCCCCAAAGCCCTAAAGGTTTTGACAGCCTAAAGACTTCATAATTTTGTCACTGTGCTTAGTACTACAGCTCAGCTTTAGGCTGTGTGCTCACAGTCCAGAGCCCACTGCGTCTTGGACGTAGTTCCTCCGGACCTGAGGGAAGCCACGGGTGGCCACAAAGAGACCTCAGCCACCCTGTACTGTACTCGCCATCTCTGGAGGATGCAGGGCGGCTTCTCCCTGCATGTACTCAATGGTTCTCTTCCAACTCCGCAGCATGAAATGAACAAGCTGCGGAGATGCCGAAGTCCAGATACCCTCACCGCAGCTGAAAACATGCTTCGGTCGGCTGAAGCAAAGTGGATATGGGATTTCTACAAATCCTATCAACTATACTTTGACTGTACTTTGCAGCATTTTGGATGCAGCGGCAAGACGCTGCGTCTCCTTATCGTGTGCCCGCACACATATACTGAACATGCTGAATTATAGTATCATAGCTCTGCTAACATTGACATTGACATGCCTGCATGATGTGATTGTGGAGGTCCTCATGACTTCCATAGTTTAGCTTATCATTTTATATTCCACATATCCCCCTTAAACCGTTAAAAGACAAGCGTTCTTTACTTGTTTTTTGTTTGTTTTTGTTTCAGAATTCCATCCCCTTTTTCCCAGACCCATAGTTTTTTTAGTTTCCCGCCATATGAGGGTTTGTTTTTTTATGGCACGTGTACCTTTGCATGACGTCATCCAATTTCTCATACTGTGTACTGGAAAAGGGAAAATAAAGTTCCAATTGAAGTGAATTTGCCTAAAAAAACATGACTCCATATTTTTTTTTGCCATTCATGCTGCAATATATACCGTATATACTCGCATATAAGCCGAGTTTTTCAGCCCAAAATTTGGGCTGAAAAGTCCCCCCTCGGCTTATATGCGAGTATATAAATTTTACAGCCGCAGCCCCGGTGGTATACAGGCCCCCCCATCAAGCTCCAGGGCCCCCCCCTTGCGCGGCAGCCTGTGAAGTAAAATCATACTTGCCAGTGTCCTGTCGCGCCGTCCGCAGCTGCCGACACGCGATCCCCGGCTTCATTCCGCGTCTTCCGCATTCCTCTCTAGTCGCGGGCAATGACGTCATTGCCCGCGACTAGAGGAAGTCGGAAGCCGGAAGACGCAGAATGAAGCCGGGGATCGCGTGTCGGCAGCTGCGGCCGGCGCAACAGGACACTGGCAAGTATGATTTTACTTCACAGGCTGCCGCGCAAGGGGGGGGCCCTGGAGCTTGATGGGGGGGCCTGTATACCTCCGGGGCTGCGGCTGTATACAGCCCTGGGGCTGCTGTATACACCACTGGGGCTGCTGGCATATACCTCTGGGGCTGCATATACCACTGGGGCTGCTGCTGTATACTACCACTGGGGCTGCTGCTGTATACCTCACTGCTGGGGGTTGTATACCTGTGCTGGAGTCCACCCTCGGCTTATACGCGAGTCAATACGTTTTCCCAGTTTTTGGGGGCAAAAGTAGGGGGGTCGGCTTATACACGGGTCGGCTTATACACGAGTATATACGGTAATTTAAAATAATTTGTAACCTAAAACAAGGAATAAAAATAGCTAGAGTCGTTATCTTCTACAGCCTGTAACCTTTTTATTTTTGGGTCTATGGAGCTGTAGAGGGCTTGTTTTCCGCCTAGTGGCCTGATGTTTTTGTTATCATTTTGGAATAGCATTGACACTTTGATCGCAGCTTATTGCATTTTTTTGTGGAGTTCCAGCAACTAAAAACTACAATTCTGGTATTTAAATTTATTCTCTCTTCACAGTTTTTACAGATCGAGTCAAGTTTAAATTTACATAGATCAGAAGTTTATGGACATGTTGATACCAGATATGATTTTTTTTTTTTTACATTTCTTAATTATTAAGTGGGGAAAAGGGGGTGATTTGATCTTTTCTATATTTAACTTTTTAAAGTTTTTTTTTTTTAAAGTTTTTGTTGGCCTTCTTAGGAATTGCAATCATCTGATTGCATGCACTATATACAGCAATAGAACAGTATTGCTGTATATAGTAAAATTCACGGTCTTCTATGACCTCCCAACAACAGGTTGAACGTCACAGGAGAGATAACATGACAGGCAATATACTGTATAACCTGGGTCATACATTGGGTCCTGTTTGTTTTTTAGGTTACCAAAGACCGCTTGAGGTCTAAATTGAGTGAAACACAGTGATTATAGCCCCACTTACCTTTGCCTATTGGTGGTACGCACTTTTTTATTATTTTAATCACTTCTCTTATCGTCTTACACGTGTGGTCTCTTCTCTGCCCCTCTATTATCTCACCCAAAATTCACTTAAGGCAAGTGCTTGGGGTCTACAGGGATAACCACCGTACGAGTGGGGGCGCCAATCTAACCATGTAGTACATCATAGGGCGCCAATCCTCACTGTTTGGTTAGGGACAGGGTCTTGGGTAACACTTCTGGTCAACAGGGCTAGCCACCGTATGAGTTGGGCGCCAATCTAACCATGTAGTACATCCTAATGCACCAACCCTTACTGTTTGGTAGGGACAGAGTCTTGGGTAACACTTAGGGTCTGTACCCAGTGGTATTAACCCTGACTGAGATTTATTTTTTTGTCTTAAAGCACATATACCTATTGTTATGTCATCTGTGACATTTCTTTAATATGATTTTGTAATAAATGTATAGATTTTACAAGTTCTCCTTTCTGTGATTCTCTGTTCACATGTTTTTTTTTGTCTGGAGAAAAACAGTTTTTTGTCTGATTCACAGATGAATATTAGCCAGGCAAGTCTCTGGCTCCATGACAAATCACTGACAACACACATTGCCATCCATGTGCAGTCTGTGTACTGTCTATATTTTATCATTGTAATAAGTAGGAGAAACTTTGTAATTTTTTCATATGAGAAAATCACTGACCAAGCACTAATGAAGCTAATTTTTTTTGTGCGTTTGAGAAAGTCACTGCTGTCTGAATAAGGCCTATGCAGGGCTGTGGAGTCTTCATAAGGTCTATGCTCAGCTGTGGGGCCTGAATAAGGCCTGTGCAGTGCCGTGGAGTTTGAATAAGGCCTGTGCAGAGCTGTGAAGTCTTCATAAGGTGTATTCTGGGCTGTGGGGTCTGAATAAGGCCTATGCTGGGCTGTGGGGTCTAAATAAGGCTATGCTGGGCTGTGGGGTCTGAATAAGGCCTATGCTGGGCTGTGGGGTCTGAATAAGGCCTGTGCAGGGCCACGGAGTCTGAATAAGGCCTATGCAGGGCCGTGGAGTCTGAATAAGGCCTATGCAGGGCCGTGGAGTCTGAATAAGGCCTATGCAGGGTCGTGGAGTCTAAATAAGGCCTGTGCAGGGCCGTGGAGTCTAAATAAGGCCTGTGCAGGGCCGTGGAGTCTGAATAAGGCCCTGTGCAGGGCTGTGAAGTCTTGATAAGTTGTATGCTGCGCTGTGGGGTCTGAATAAGGCCTATGCAGGGCTGTGGAGTTTAAATAAGGACTGTGCAGGGCCACGGAGTCTGAATAAGGCCTATGCAGGGCTGTCGAGTCTGAATAAGGCCTGTGCAGGCCGTGGAGCCTGAATAAGGCCTGTGCAGGGCCGTGGAGCCTGAATAAGGCCTGTGCAGTGCCGTGGAGTCTGAATAAGGCCTGTGCAGTGCCGTGGAGTCTGAATAAGGCCTGTGCAGTGCCGTGGAGTCTGAATAAGGCCTGTGCAGGGCCGTGGAGTCTGAATAAGGCCTGTGCAGGGCCGTGGAGTCTGAATAAGGCCTGTGCAGGGCCGTGGAGTCTGAATAAGGCCTGTGCAGGGCCGTGGAGTCTGAATAAGGCCTGTGCAGGGCCGTAAAGTCTGAATAAGGCCTGTGCAGGGCCGTAAAGTCTGAATAAGGCCTGTGCAGTGCCGTGGAGTCTGAATAAGGCCTGTGCAGGGCCGTGGAGTCTGAATAAGGCCTGTGCAGGGCCGTGGAGTCTGAATAAGGCCTGTGCAGGGCCGTGGAGTCTGAATAAGGCCTGTGCAGGGTTGTGGAGTCTGAATAAGGCCTGTGCAGGGCCGTGGAGTCTGAATAAGGCCTGTGCAGGGTTGTGGAGTCTGAATAAGGCCTGTGCAGGGCCGTGGAGTCTGAATAAGGCCTGTGCAGGGCCGTGGAGTCTGAATAAGGCCTGTGCAGGGCCGTGGAGTCTGAATAAGGCCTGTGCAGGGCGTGGAGTCTGAATAAGGCCTGTGCAGGGCCGTGGAGTCTGAATAAGGCCTGTGCAGGGCCGTGGTCTGAATAAGGCCTGTTCAGGGCCGTGGAGTCTGAATAAGGCCTGTGCAGGGCCGTGGAGTCTGAATAAGGCCTGTGCAGGGCCGTGGAGTCTGAATAAGGCCTGTGCAGGGCCGTGGAGTCTGAATAAGGCCTGTGCAGGGCCGTGGAGTCTGAATAAGGCCTGTGCAGGGCCGTGGAGTCTGAATAAGGCCTGTGCAGGGCCGTGGAGTCTGAGTCTGTCCATTTTGGAGTTGTGGAGCCTGAGTAGGATTCAGGGATATTGAGGAGTTGGATGTTTGGCTTACTGACTCCACAGCCCTGGGCCTAAGACAGTGGAGTTAGGCACTGTGCACACAGTGTGTTTGTCGCGTTTGCTGATGCTTTTTTTGGTGCAGTTTTGTCACAAAACTGAAAGCAAATTCTTACCCCAGCAAAGTCAGTGCGAGTCCTGATGTGTTGTGCACACGTTGCTTTTTTACCTTGCAGATTTGGTGCAGCAATAAACTGCAGCTTGTCAGTGCTGGCAGCACCGAAAAGGAGTAAAGCATTGCATTTTTGGTGCTTTTTTTTTTCCTGCCAAAAGATACAAATTTGATGCAGAAATTTCTGTAACCAAATACTCAAACCTGCGCACCAGGGCTGTGGAGTTGAAGTCGAAGTCGTGGAATCTTAGTCGGTTTCAGGGAAGCTAAGGAGTGTGATTCGGATGTTTGTCCTACAGACTCCACAGCCCTGGTGCGGACATACCCTTAGGGTGTAACGTCCACCTCCAGGAGGCACAGTAGTCTTCAGAAATGATATTCGGACACAATCGTTTCTCATTAAAGTCAAAGTCCAAAGAAACTTTTTAAGCAGTTCTGAAAATACAATTGTGTTTGGCAAGTGATATTTCACAGCTTGTGCCAAAGTGCATAAATACAATTTCTGCCAGATGTGGTGTAATAGCTGAGATAATGAGAATAATGAACTTCAATGTACCGGTATATGTGCAAATGAGGTTCAGGAATAGTTAACTGGCATGTGGAGGAAATTAAAATATTTCCCTTCCAAAATCTTGGCAATAATCTGAATTCAGTGGTAAGAGAACAACATCCACCAAAGGGCGTCATTGTGCCGGGCTTCTGAAAGTCATAACGGATTGACACGTTGCGATTTTCCTAATTATTAACCAAGCTTAATTTATTAATGTTCTAATATACCGAAACAAACATCATCAGCATTTCTAAATATAAGCCAAATGGCTGTCTATATACTTTTATGACAAAGCCTCACACACATGGCTTTTATATAATTCCATATAACCTCACAAGTTGTATGTAGTCCTAATAGGGTACCCAAAGACTTCTGTGCAGCTCTTCTAATACCCCTATGTCTCCAAGCCTTATACAAAAGCATGCAGATCTTTATTTATATAAAGTCCTGGTAGAGGACTAAAGATTGAGTAAGGACAAACAACCACCCCACAGGGGTGAGAATGTAGTTTATGTGCTCCCTGGTATTGATACTTGAACAAAATTACTCCTAATATGGCACCGTATGAGGCGCATAAGTTGGCACATGGCCACCCATGTTTGAGCAATTCAGAACCAAACACAGCTTGAGCCTTTATCATTATTGGGCTTGCACCTTTTTTGTCTACTTTCGATATTTTTTGCCTGTTTTTTTTAATATTCTTTTAATTTTAATTAAGTCTTCTCTTCCAGGCTGTGCACGCCCCGTAGCCTGGAAGGTCAAAACTATAAAAGATTATTTTTGCTGAACAAGCCATCATCCAGAAGGCATACATATATGACTTTTTTTAAACTGTGTTCAACTTGTATGCCCATATTAATAGCTCAAAAACCTTAAAAGGGTGACAGATTCCCTTTAAATAAGTACATAGCCTTTTCAGAGACAAGGAGGTCTTGAATTCTAGTACCATCAAATGAATGGAGTAAACCTAAAACTCAATATCTAGAGCAGAGACACACAAAGAGGTGCAAAAGGGTCTTATCGTTTTGATAAGATTAGTATTTTGTGAGTATAAGTGCTCACCTGGTTCGGTTGTGATGACCCACAACCAGTATGCTCGCGTGGACAGCTGCTGAAGGATCCGCACTCCACGTGCACAGTGGTGGTGTATCCAGAGATCCAAAAGGAATAGTGCTTATCAGATCTGCGCTGCCGTCAGGGTAAGAGACAATGAAGACAAGGCTACTTTGTCGTTATTCCTGACGCGTTTCCGTTCTCCCCCCTGCACCCTCCTCAGGGGTACAATTGTACCCCTGAGGAAGGTGCAGGGACTGCACCGAAACGTGTCGAGATTAAAGAGTAACCACAAAGAAGCCTTTTCTTTATTGTCTCTTATCAGATCCGCGCTGCCGTCAGGGTAAGCACTATTCCTTTTGGATCTCTAAAGGTACCGTCACACGCGGCAATATTGCTTGCAATTTCACTGGCAATTTGCTGGTTGCAGTGAAATCATGGACACATTGTACTATTTTGTTACTGTGTACAAATGGAGTAGTACTATTTACTGCTGATGCTAAATTCAAGCGGACATAGTGTAAGATTGGACCATGAGGTTTATTCACAACGCCCTTTGGAATTGAACCAATAACTTCACCAGGAGAAACACTGTATTCGTTGGTTCAGTGTATGTTCTAACTTATCTAGCCTAATATTGTGCCAGGGTAGACATTATTATTATATATTTATATAGCACCATTAGGCTCCATGGCGTTTTACATGTGTAAGGGCAGACGAGGACAAGAACGTAAAATGACAACAATGAAATCATACAGGTACAGTATGGCCGAGGATCCTGTCCACGAGGGCTCACAGTCTATAGCGGGTGGGTGGGGAGACGGTAGGAGGGGGAGAGGTGATGGTGAGATGGTGTAGCGAATTAGGTCTGTGTGGATTGTAGGCTTGAAGGAAGCAGTGGGTCTTCAGGTTTTTCTTGAAGGTTCCCAGGGTAGGGGAGAGTCTGATGTGGTGGGGGAGTAAGTAAGGCGGATGCACGAGAGAAGTCTTGTATGCGGTTGTGGGAGGAAGACATGGGAAGGGAGATGAGAAGGAGCTCTTGAGAGGAGCGCAGATTGCGTGAGGGGAGGTATTGGGAGATCAGGTTGGAGATGTATGGAGGGGACAGGTTGTATATGGCTTTGTATGTCAAGGTTAGGGTTTTGAACCGAGATCTCTGGGTTGGGGGGAGACAGGGGAGTAGCGGGGAGACAGGTGGATGCGTTGGGCAGCGGAATTGGGGATGGTTAGGAGAGGTGTGAGGGAGGTAGCGGGGAGGCCAGTGATCAGGAGTTTGCGGTAGTCGAGGCGGGAGATGATAAGGGCGTGAACAAGTGTTTTAGCAGTGTCTTGGTCAAAGAAAGAGCGGATTTGGGTAATGTTTTTGAGCTTGAGTCGGCTGGCGATGGTGATTGCTTGGATGTGGCGCTTGAAGGAGAGGAAAGAGTCTAGGATTACCCCGAGGCACTTGGCGTGGGGGATTGGTGAGAGTGAGCAGTCGTTGACAGTGATGGATAGGTCAGGTAGGGGAGGGTGAGAGGCCAACTGAGATTTAGTGACCCAAAGGTC
Source organism: Allobates femoralis (assembly GCA_033576535.1). Taxonomy (NCBI): domain Eukaryota; kingdom Metazoa; phylum Chordata; class Amphibia; order Anura; family Aromobatidae; genus Allobates; species Allobates femoralis. Next base: position 522,794,051 of record JARQOC010000005.1, read on the forward strand.
TCGGAGCAATGAGGCAAATTAATGTGCGTATAGTGCGTATTTTTCGCACTATAAGGCGCACCGGATTATAAGGCGCACCCTCAAAAAATGACTTTTAAGCCGTCTTGGTCCATATATAAGGCGCACCGGATTATAAGGCGCACCATATTACTATAAAAAAAATCCCTCTGTAGCCTCCCATCACCCTCGAGCATCGCTGTGTAGCCTCCCATCACCCTCCAGCATCCTTCTGTAGCCTCCCATCACCCTCCAGTATCCCTGTGTAGCCTCCCATCACCCTCCAGCATCCCTGTGTAGCCTCCCATCACCCTCCAGCATCCCTGTGTAGCCTCCCATCACCCTCCAGCATCCCTGTGTAGCCTCTCATCACCCTCCAGCATCCGTGTGTAGCATCCCATCACCCTCCAGTATCCCTGTGTAGCCTCCCATCACCCTCCAGCATCCCTGTGTAGCATCCCATCACCCTCCAGCATCCCTGTGTAGCCTCCCATCACCCTCCAGCATTCCTGTGTAGCCTCTCATCACCCTCCAGCATCCCTGTGTAGCCTCTCATCACCCTCCAGCATCCCTGTGTAGCCTCCCATCACCCTCCAGCATCCCTGTGTAGCCTCCCATCACCCTCCAGCATCCCTGTGTAGCCTCCCATCACCCTCCAGCATCCCTGTGTAGCATCCCATCACCCTCCAGCATCCCTGTGTAGCCTCCCATCACCCTCCAGCATCCCTGTGTAGCCTCCCATCACCCTCCAGCATCCCTGTTTAGCCTCCCATCACCCTCCAGCATCCCACACAGTCAGACAGACACACACACACACACACTCAGACACACACACACATACACACTCAGACACATACACACACACTTACTGTACTGTGTGGCAAGGCACTCACAGCGCTGGAGCCCTCAGCCAATCACAGCGCTGGAGCCCTCAGCCAATCACAGCGCTGGAGCCCTCAGCCAATCACAGCGCTGGAGCCCTCAGCCAATCACAGCGCTGGAGCCCACAGCCAATGACAGCGCTGGAGCCCTCAGCCAATCAGAGGCTATGGGCTGACGTCAGCTGGCCTCGGATTGGCTCAAGGCTCCTGGGCGGAGCTGTAATTGGCTGATGGGCTCCTGGGCTGTGAGCGCGCCCGATGCAGCGGCGGCACCGGACACGACAGCGGGGACAGCGGCTGGTGATCGCGTCCCCGCACAGTGATGTGAGGCAGGCACCGGCACCAGCATGGATGGCGGGGACGGCGGCTGGTGATCGCGTCCCCGCACAGTGATGTGAGGCAGGCCCCGGCACCAGCATGGATGGCGGGAATGGCGGCTGGTGATCGCGCCCCTGCACAGCGATGCCAGGCGGGCATCGGACAGAGGGGGATGGCGGGGACGGAGGATATTGCGGCACAAAGGTATGCCTTATTTTCTGGGGGGTGCTAAATTTTCCTGGAAAAATCCGTATATAAGGCGCACTGCACTATAAGGCGCACCTATGATTTCTGGGAAAATCTTAGTCTTTTAGGTGCGCCTTATAGTGCGGAAAATACGGTATATAACATACAACTTTAATTGGATTAGATTTAAATTACATCTATTAAAATTTAAAAAACTACGTTATACATATGTCTTGTCTGTCTATAAATATACATATGTTGTATTATTTTGCCATTACAGAATTTTAGATGTCCTTGTTGTTTTTTTTGTTTTTTTAAAACGCATTATTAATTTTTCAATATTGTACAAAAAAGTAAACCTATTGAAGCAGCATTTCTCTGATGCACGGATCATGACTTTTAGTTTTTCATAGTAGACCGCTCTAAAGAATTTCAGTCAATAGTTTTATATTTTGTTGTACTTTTGCTCACTTGGCTATCAATCACTGCCGTCCATTTTTTTTCACATTTGCATATAAATACATCCGAGTTCGGAATGCAACTTGCTGCACTGTCACCTTCATATTAAACGTGATATTAAAGGCAAAGTATTCAACATATTTTATCATTCATCAGTTCTTTATTAGAAATTATATACATGAGCGGCTTCAATCAGCTGAAGTCATTTCCATTGACCTTTGTGTCAAGTAAATGTTTTGAATGAAACATGGGAAAGTCCTAATAGCTAGAATTGGTAATGAATATGTAAGTAGGAAGTGGTGGAGATAACTGGTTGGGGTGGAAGGATTTTCTCTTTGATCTACTGGGAGCCGGATCCGTCGGTTATTACCGATGAAGCTATATACTGTATACATATATATTTTTTTTTTTGCACTGTTCTTTGCTTGGTTAATGATATTGATTTCTACATACTTGGTCACATACTTTTATATATACAGATGATATGTCTAAGTGGAGTAAAACCAAACCCCTCTGGTTCAATTTAGTATCATCTCATACTAGCCTTTACCACTATTTAGCCCCCTTTTTTTATTGATATATTAGATTGCTCTTTTCCCTTTAATTCGAAAATTTATTCTCCTTATTCAGAAGTAATTGTATTCTGATGTACCCGACCCCTTAAGGTGCCGTCACACGCGGCAATATTGCTAGCAATTTTACTGGCAATTTGCTGGTTGCAGTAAAATCATAGACACATTGTTCCATTTGTACACGGCAACAAAATAGAACAATGTGTCCATGATTTCACTGCAACTAGCAAATTGCCAGTGAAATTGCAAGCAATATTGCCGCGTGTGACTGTACCTTTAGTGTTCAAAGTGTTTATGGCAGAAAATTGGTGTAAAATGCTTTGAATAATTGCCAACAGTTAAACAACAACTTTGTAACTTGTGCTATGTTCACACCAGATTCAAGCACCTCTGCTACAATGAGAGATGCTGGGAGGGTGAGGCTGGCTTCACACCACGGTTTTTTGGATCCGGGGCTGTCTGGTGTGAACTGGACACCCCCGGATCCGATTCTGGCCCCATAGTAACCCTATGGGGTTGGAGTACGCCGGATGAATGTCTTTTGGCATCCGGTTTTTGGATGTCCGGGAGGAATCAGATTTTTCTCCTGGACACAAAATCGGAGCATGCTGCATTTTTGTGTCCGGGGAGAAAAATCTCCCCAAATCGGATTCTCCTGGATCCGGGGCAATCTGGCGCTCCCAAGCATGGGAGTCTATGGGGCCGGATTGCCCCGGTCCGGGAGGATCCGGGAACCGGACACCTGCGGCTGCACGCCGCTGTTATTTCAGGACCGCGGCTAGCTCCCTGCGAGCCGCGGTCCTGAATCATCACCGTACCAGAGGACATATTTGCCCTCCGGTTCTGTGTGATGTGTGTTGATGTGCTGATCCGGTCCGGGGCTGTCAGGTTCATCCCTGACAGCCCCGGATCGGATTGTGCCGTGGTGTGAAGCCAAGCCTTAGGCTAAAATAATCCATTAAATTAATCTGAAGTGGCGGCATTTATTATGCCAGAAATGTACTCCAGTCCTGAACTTGAGTAACATTTCTGGTGAGGCTTACACCACTGATGAGAAGTGCCAAACTCATTAAAGGGAACCAACCACCAAGTCTTAACCACCTGTAGATCAGTGCAGCAGGTGATTGATGTAGGCAGCATGACATCACTATTTGGATTTTTTTAATTTTTCACCTAATTGAGAGGGAGGAGGGTTGGCTTACAGCAGACTGCCAAGCCCATTGGGGAGAAATAAGAAAATCCCTAATAGTGATACCCTTCGGCACATATCAATCACATATCATATCAATATAAAAACAAAAATGTGGAGAGCAGTGACTGAGACTCTGTGCCGGTCCCAGGTAGTGCGAAAAAAGGAGATTTTTATTTGTCTTTTCACAATAAACAAACAACCAAACTGAGATTTCCAAAACCAGAAAACCCCTTTAAGTAATCAGATGTTGTCCTTTGACAAATATCTGTCCCAGTCTTATGAATTAAGTTGAATCAGAGTTCAGTTGAGTCAATGTTCTACTGAATAGGTCCAATGTTGGCAAAAGTCAGTGTAGTTGTATCTCCGCCTTGTGAGAGACCTCTTCCAATATCCACATGTGGAAACAGGATGCAACTAAATGAGAAACATTTCAATTCACTCAGATCAGTTAAACTGGGAAGCTAATGAAGAAGGAAATCGGGCAAAATAGATCTGCTATAAGCAATATAAAAAATGTCCTTTTTAGTGTATATGAAAAATGTCAAAGCTGTTTAATGTCTCTGAATACACATGGGTGTAACAATTGCTGTCACTGAGTGTGTACTAGCGGCTATTTCAGCTGTATATACTGTACATCAGTAAGGACGCATTCACCTGAAATGTATTGCAGTGCAGAGACCCACTGGCGCCCTGTACTGCAATACTCGATGCTGGCCAATCAGAGGCCGGCAGATGATGTCTGCTTGCTAATCACAGGCGGCACATGGCAGTAACCTCGTGCGCCACCTGTCATTTGCATGCTGAAGTCATTTGCACCTTCTGTGCCAGTTATAGAAGATTGCAGGAAGGTGAAAAGAATTGTTTAATTTGGAGCTGCAGAATAGGGACATTACTGGAAAAGCCAAGAATGTGGAACATTATACCGGGAAAAGGAGACTTTATACTAAGAAGGGACCCAGGATGAGGGACAATATACCTGGATGGGGACCCAGGATGGAGGATATTATACCAGAATTGGGGGCATTATTAATGGAAGAGGCCCAGGATAGGAGAGATTATTTTGGGGAAGGGCCAATGATGAGGTTCATTATGCAGGAAGGGACCTAGAAGAGGGGACATTATACCTGGAAGGGGCCAAAGATGGGGGAAATTATTACTGGATGGGGACATTATTATATAGGAGGTGAACATGTATGTCTTCATAAAATCTGGAACACTATATATATATATATATATTTATACATTTTTAACAGTGCTATTTCAATAAATTCATTTTCATAGCACTCTAGCATTAGAACTTATTATTTTTAATCTAATTTAATTTTACAATGAAATGACACACAGAATATTCATTTATTTATTACTAGAACTAATTGATGATTATACTAATTTATTTACTCTATAGTTTGCACTTCATGCTTATTTTTACTATGCATTCATCATTCAAGAGTTCCCATATATATTCTGCTTTGTAATAGCTGATGTTTTATTACATAGTATGAATAGATTCTATCCATCTGTATATAACCTAGCTCTTTAATCAAATGAGATTTCATCATCCAAAGTTAACAATAAATCACACCTAATCTGTTGTGCACATAAGAAAGAGTCTCAATATAAGGCTGGAACACACTTTTACTCACACGAGTCTTGCATGACTCACCTGGGATTGCTGACAGCTCTCTGGACGGGAGCGTAGAGATGCATAGAAAGCTGACACACTCCTGTCCTTAGAGACAGCAGCTGTTCTGGGTGAGTCATGTGAGACTCGTACGAGTAACTCGCATGCCTCTCCCACAGTGTGTTTCCAGACTAATGATTGAGTGAGTCTCTCATTGTATCCCCCAGCACGGCCCCTGCTCTCTGGACAGGAGCGTGTCCACTGCATAGAAATAGGAGACTCACTCAAGCCTTTGGCTGGAAACACACTATGCGAGACTCTCACAAGTGGGACCACGGCCTTAGTGTTTTCAGTTTATTTGACATTATGATTAAGAGTGTTCACACACCAGATAAGAGTCGAGCGTGCCATTTAATATGTAATTTTATCATGGATATTGATTTTTTATTTTTTATTTTTTTTTTTATAATCCTTCTTGGACTTTGCTGATTTATATCTAAAATACCATTTTACTTATGGTGCTGAATTCTTTCTTGCTTAGGGCCCATACATCTGACAAACTTGCAAGGGGAGACCTATGTCCAATTTTTTTTTTACCAGGGCCCATTGATCTCTAGTTACACCACTGTGAATACGTGTATGCATTCAGAAGGCCCTTTGAGGCTTATTTTTTTCCCCCACACCCAAGAAGTTCTCATCTTTTCAGAAAGGTAAATAGGGAATTTCACATTTAAATCTTGAACTCCCTTTTCTTGAAATGTGAGATCTAGTAATTGAGCAATTACGGCCAAGCTTGAACCCACGTTTTTACATCTACAGTTTATAAAAGACAATGTGTGAACACCGCTCATTAGTGCTGCCCCTGATTAACATCATTTACCTGTCCATCAGACACCCTGCACACTCTTGTCAATAAAATATTTCATTTTTAACTAATCTGTGCACTTTTTTTTTATTCTTGCTACTTCTTTAGCAGAAAAAAATATTGCATTAAAAGTCATCTTGTTTAAACCAGATTTTTGTTTAAAATGTTTAATTTTTTATTCCCATCATCAAGTATTAAAAATATAGAAGTCTTGCAATTTTCACACTGGCCACTGCAGCTATCTCTCACTTCATACTTTCTGTTCTTTAAGCAGATACATGAACATTAGCAGCAATGAACTGACTCAGACTCTTATTTTATATTGAAGCATCTAATGAGCATGTGCAATGGTTATTATGAAGGCAGGTTGGACCTCTAACATCTATTGTGAATGATAGATCCAGTTATATGTGCATACATGTGTTCCCGGTTTGTGATGATAATGAGACTTCTGAAATTACTTATGTAAAAAACAGGCCCAGTGGTGGTGCGAAAACTGCAAGATTTTTTATTTTTTATTTATACAGATTTTGACAGGAAAAAAAACATTGGGCAAAAAAATGTCAAACATATGTTAGACCCCTTTCACATCAGCGTTTTCACTGAATTGCGGCTTTACCGCATCTGCCGTGTAACTGTCACATTTGCGGCACACTTGCAGTAAGCCCCATTTTATTCTCTATGGGGCTTGCGGTCAGGTGCTGCAAGTGTAGTTTGCCAGATTCGGCAAAAATGCACTTGCTGCACTTGACCGCAAGCCCCATAGAGAATGAATGGGGCTTACCGCAAGTGTGACAGTTGCGCGGCAGATGCCACAATTCAGTGAGAACGCTCAAAAACGTAATGTAAACAGATTTTTTTTTCTGATTAAAAATGTACTATTAGAGTATGGTAAAATAAATTAATAGCTGGCATTAGTTTTTTAGTAGATTTTGTTCTTACTTTCCTAGTATCCAGAAGAAGACGATGATCTTGTTCTTACGCCTGATGGAACAAGAGAATTCCTAACGTTTGAAATTCCACTAAACGATTCTGGATCCGCCGGTCTCGGTGTTAGTGTCAAGGGAAACCGCTCAAAAGAGAACCATGCTGACCTCGGCATTTTTGTAAAATCAATCATTAACGGTGGAGCCGCATCCAAAGTAAGTGACCCCTTTCATTCTGAAATGTTTAATGCCTAGGATTAAAAAAACAAATTGGAATTAAAGCTGAAAGTTTACCCTTCTATCACAGGGCAATTTATCATTAGAAAATGACCTATTGTTTAAATTAGGATTTTGTTTAAATTTATTTTTAAAATATTTTTACAATGTTTTGTTTTATTTTTAGCTATCATAATCTGTAATAAAAATGAAAGTTAAAAATCTTGCAGTGTTCACATTGACCACCAGGGCCTTTCAGACTGTAAATTTCTGCGGTTTCAGGAAACACATGTACATTAGCTACAATGGTCAGAACCATCCTGATCTTTTATTTTGTGTAGTGATGAGCAGATATACTCGTTACTAGTGAAGAGCGAGTATCGAAATATTTGTAATCGCTATACTCATAGCAAGTAGTTTTCAGTACTCACATACTCGTCTGAATAACCTGTCCAATGTTAGTCAATTAGTGATAGGCTCCGTCCACACACATCTGGCTATAAAACAAGTCTTACCGGGATAAGGCGATAGGGTAGGCTTTTTGCGTTGTTACTGCATACAACACCTTGCTGTCCCGCCAGAGAGGGCCTATCATTCAATCTGCTCTCACTGAGTTGCAGACTCCCTTTGTGTACTGAAGGAAGGCAGCAATATGTGTCAGATCGTTCCCGATGGACACATGACTCACAAGCACCAGTGATACCCGCCGAGTAACGAGTATCGCGAATACTGTACTACCCATGTGAGTAGTGAATAGTAACAATTACACTCGCTCATCACTACTTGTTACTATTGATTAATCGCATGAATAGTACAGTATTCAGGATTTTCATTACTCGGCGTGTATTGCTGGTGTTCAAGAGTCACGTGTTGATCGTGAACGATCTGACACAAATTGCCGACTCCCTAGAGTGAACAATAAGAGCTGGCACCCACTTGAATGGAAGGCTCTCACTGGGGGGTAGAATAATGGGATGTATGTTATGAAAACACAGAAGAAGCCCACCCTCCCTCTCCTTGTAATGCTCATTTTATGGGTGACTGTGTGTGGGCGGAGCCCATCACTAATTGACTTTCATTAGGTTCGTTACAGGGGATGCGCACCCGACTAGTGCGAGGTGCTCTACGTGAGTAATCCAAACCCACAAATTTTACTATTCGCTCAATACTAATTGTGAGTTATCTAATGAGCATGTGCAAAGTTCATTGTTAAAGGAGGGGAGGCAGAGGAAATTGGGACTTTGATGAGCTGATACGTAGAGGTATTACCTGTCACTGTAATCCAGCCTCTGTTGATTAACAGCCTTACTTCATCTGTCACCTACAAAATGTGTTTATATGTATGAGATATACAGAGTTATAGGGAATTTGGCTCTTATAAATTTCATATTTGCACATCACCAGTTACTGGCATAGAGCCTAAGAAAATAACTATTAAATTAGTATATAAATAAAGGAGTTTAGGGGAACAATTTTCATAGCCAAGAATTTGGTGCACCGTAATGGCCACATAATATTTAGTTTTTTAGGGGACTTTTCCCATTTCTCATAACCATCAGAAGCCAGTAGTGCCTGAACTTGGCTGGAGTGTATGCGCATGCTCCCTGACACTGCCTGTGCACCCACACAACGCATACAGTGTCATTGTGGGCACACACACTGCGACTGCACCCGTTCCCTACCATTACTTTTCTATGCAACCACCGCTCGCTACACTGATACACCTGGAAGTATAATGAGCCAGCGGCGTTATGGGAAGAGGACTAGGCAGCTCGCTACACTCACAGATGTATCAATGTAGTTTGCGGTGGTCACAGAATAGAGAAGGCGTCTTCCACTTTGTGTGCCCACAGTGACTCTGTATTTGCATGTCGCTGGGCACACATTATCTCGGCACATACACTCACATGCCTGCTGAGTCTAGCCAAGGGCTGTCAATCCTAATCTGGGTAAATCCCCAATATGCACCATGAGAGGTTGTAACAGTTCACTGACCTATTGGGCATGCATGCACAATGCCTCCTCATATGCATACAAGTGAGAAAATATATTCAGACACCGTACCAGTAACTGCTACAGTATTAGTATGATTTTCATAGAGACTAAGTCCCCTATATCACTATCTAGTTTGCTTAAAAGATATATTGAAGCTGACAGACTCCCTTAAAACTCTTCTATATAGGCCATGAAGTATGAATGTGAGCCAGTGTTAAAATTGCAAGGTAACAAAATTATTAACTCCTTAATGACTGCCAATAGGCATAAAACCAGCAGCCATTAAGGGACCTTATTCCCTCATCGCTGTAAAACTGAGAATAACTAAACAGCACCTCCCGCAGCTGAATCAGCCCTGACTGGTTTTGAAACTGATCGGGGCTGATTAACCCTATAAGGTTATTTGATTATTCCAGGGTACGGTGGCCTGTTAGATCTTCTATAAGCAGGGTCTAACAGACTGTCTGTGATTCACTTCACAGATGAGCTTATCACAGATGAGCTCACGTAATGTGCTCCACAAAGCATGTGCAATGCGCAGCCTGAAGTCGGGCTGCAGAGTACCGGTAATGACGCGTTCGACGTCATACCCAGAACTCTACAGACTGCTCCGAGGCAGGCTGGGGGCGTACATTTCAATTTCAGTATCACGCCCATCGGGGCATGATAAACTCTGCAGGAGGAGGCGAAAGGGGCCCCCTCTTCATTCTATTACTAATCAGTAAGTTATAGAAACGCTTTATACAACAGTCACAAAGCACATTTAGGACAGAGAGAGGGATAGTTAATATAGTAATAGGAAGGTGCAGGGACAGGTAGTGATAGCCTGGGGGCTTTATCTAGGTGACAGGTTCACTTTAAATCTGAATAGGACCCTAAAAAAAGCAGGTTTTATAAAGATCTTGAAAAAATTACAAATTTCTACTAAACATTTGACCCTTCTAATGCAGATGTAAAGTACACATATTTTGTATAGTATGAGTAACTGGATAAAAAAAAATTTAGAATTTTCAAAATGTCACCAAAATTCTGATATGATTAGAAATAAACTAATAAAACATTGACTCGAATTTTCCATAAACATGACTTGCAATGTGTCACGAAAAAACAGTCTTGGAATCACTGGGATTCTATGAAGTGTTCCAGAGTTACCTCCAAGTAAGGTCACACCAGCCAGATTTCCAAAATTTGGCCTGGTTATTAAAGGATTAAATGAAGATTGAATAACATCCGCCAAAAATGTTTAAAAAAAATACATGTAACACAAAAACCAGATATAAAAGGAAACTGTCAGCAAGTGTTCACATATCAAACAATTTATTTTCTCATGTAGCTCTTTTAAAGACAAGTCCAGCAATACCTTTTTTACAGACAAGTCATCCCTCCTATATTTTAGAATGCCGCATTTAAATAGATATGCAAATGAGGCTGTAGATTGGAAGCCTCCGTCATTCCCGCTGTATTCCCCACTCAACACAGCCACCTCATTTTCTTGATTGATGGCCACTTTACACACACCAATTTCTGAACAACTTACTGGTTGCAGTGAAATCATGGACACATTGCTCCATTTTGTGGCTGTGTACAAATGATACAATGTGTCCATGATTTCACTGCAACCAGTAAGTTGGTCAGAAGTTGGACAGATAAGTTGGTGTGTGTAAAGTGGCCCTTACAGCCTCTAGTCTCCAAGCAAAATTGTTCTCATTCAAGCAGGCGGAGGCAGCCCTTGGCAGGGAATAGAGCTGGAGTGACAGAGGTGGCAGATCTACACCCTCATTTTCATACCAATTTAAATGCAGCCTTTTCTGTATAGGAGGAACAGACTGACCATGTAAAGGTTTTCTCGACTTGTCTACCAAAGCTACTTGAACAAATAAATAGTTCGGTGTGTGAAATCCTGCTGTCAGATTCCTCTTTAAACAATAAGTCTTTTTCTTATGGTAGCGCCACTTTAATGACTTTGGTTCATACTTTTATACAGAGGTTAAATAATGAGTATTCTGTCACTGTCTGAATATGTATGGACCCTGCTGTATCTGAGGGTTATGTTTTTCCCAAAAACTTTAATTTCTTAAACAGTGGTGGAGACATCTAAGCAGCAATTGTTTCACTGTAATCTGTACTTTTGATAGTTTACCAGTGATTATTACCTAAACGTAATTGGCAATGCATAATCCCAATGTTACAGCCCGTAAAGTGGCCGAGATATATACTAATCAATAATGTATAACACTGCACTTCCAATTACTTTTTTCTCCCTCTGAGATGGATGAAAATCAATATATATGTTGAGATTATATCTAGCTGTATATCTCTTCTGGGAGTTGTACACCTTGATTCGATCTACTGATACTATTCATTTGTTGACTTTCAGGTCAACATTGAAAAAAATATCTGAACCAATAATGTTTTATTTCAATTTAAAGTCTCTTAGGGGTAATTTCAGGCCAACTCCAGAGATCTGGGGATCTGGGGCACTGTCACAATCATTTTGTGACTTTAGTTAGGTTTTCATTTTGATGGAAGTGACTTGGCTAGAAAGATAATTCTTTTTACCCTTCACAAAAATGTGTGACATGTTACAATATGTAATTAGATGGCATTCTGATCGGACAGGCAATACCATAGTGCCCACGAAAACAAGAGCGTAGCTATGACTGTTACACAGTGCCAATTTAATGCTGGAGACCAGGAAGCCTCTGATCTCTGCTGTTACACCACTATGAGTGCTACCATTCGCAAGAAGTTAAATTAGTAATCTTCTTAAAAAAAGACAAAAAATTGTTCAAAAGTCATGGAGTCACAACATACTCATACATCAGGTGTCTCTATTCTGAAGGACAGAAGAGTTTTTACAGGGAACGTGTCAGCTCGTTTTAGGCCACTAACCTACCACTACTTGTCCTTGCACCTTGCAAGCTCATCCCTAACCATCTTTCTCTGAGCTAAAACTACACTATAAAGCTTCTTAAAAAATTATTTAATAACTTACTTGTAGTCTACATATGTAGACTGGAATGGGTTGTCTCCGGGGCTCCATTCTCCCTCCTCACTGGCTCTTCTCACGCTCCGCTGGGCGTCTTCATTCCATGTCCTCTGTTGAAATTCTCGCCTCCTCCATACATTGACATGCACCCGGACGTCAGTTCCGGTCGGTGCATTGAGGTGGGTGTACAGCCCGGCTTCAATATGTGCACTGCGCATGCCGGGCCGTAGAGCCTGATATGCCCCCAACAATGCACTGGAACTGAACTGACGTCCGGGTGCACTTCATAATGTATGGAGGAGGCGGAATTTCAACAGAGGACACAGAATGATGATGCTCAACCGGGCGTGAGAAGAGCCAGCGAGGAAGGGGAATGGAGCCCCGGAGATCGCCCATTCCAGTCTACGGATGTAGACTGCATGTAAGTTATTAAATAATTTTTCAGAAGCTTTATAGTGTAGTTTTATGTCTGAGAGGGATGGTTAGGGATGAGCTAGCAAGGTGCAGGGACAGGTAGTGGTAGGATAGAGGGCTATAACGAGCTGACAGGTTCACTTTAATTTTGTATGCTACTTGTTGCCCAGATTACTGGCCACTACCACTGTCTGTCAGCGGAGGCCGGTATCCTAGACAAGGAGCTCAGCTCTTACAATCCTATCCCCATAGGGCTTGTAAGCATACTCTAGATCTGGCTGAATCAGTCACTTTTACACTACCTTGATGCTAAACAAACAAAGCTCCCTCTGCTTGCGGAATCGGAGAGCACAGAGTTCAGGCAGAGTGGAAACTATGGTCCAAAGTGTCAGCTATTAGCAGGAGGCAGGAAGCGGTGTGCTCCTGAAGAATAACACCAGACAACTACTTGTAAGGCAAAATTGTCCGGCTTCTCAAACATAATAATTTGTAGATTGTACGTTTATCTTTTAACTGGCAGCCAATTTCACATTGTAATCATGTTAGAGGTTGTCCACTACTTGGACAACCCTTTCTTATCCCCATATGCACCCCCATAAAAATAAAAAATAGTCCTATATTTGGTGCTGGCCCATGTGACCTTGTTATGACATGCAAGCTCCACAGCCTTCTCGCCTTCAGATGGTTCCTATTAATTGCTCCTGCGTCTGAAGTTGGGGAGTAGAAAGCCAACGGAGATTGTTTGTGGGGCTCCCATGTCATAACAATGTCACGCAGGTTCTGACATGGCTGGAAAGGCGCCGGTACTTTAGGTGAGTATAGGCTCTTGTCTAAATAGTAGGCAACCCCTTCATTCTGTAATCCGCTTTTGATGACGTGCTAGATGAGTGTTGTGTCTATACTACGGACACTAGAATTGGGCCTGCCATTGTCATCACAAAAGGAGCATATTACTTTTTTATTGCCTTGGTTCTGAAATTCTTCTGTTTTTCATGAGTTTATATTAGTCAGAAGATGAATTAATTTCTCTTATTAGTAGCAGCTTCTTCTGTAGTAAGTCTATGTTGGGCACCTGTCTTACCCCTGTTCTTTTACACTTAAAAGGATGGTCGGCTTCGTGTGAATGATCAGCTTGTTGCTGTCAATGGCGAATCTCTACTAGGCAAAACCAATCAAGATGCCATGGAAAATCTGCGAAAGTCTATGTCAACAGAAGGCAACAGACGAGGAATGATTCAGCTCATCGTCGCCAGGAGAATAAAGAGGAACGAGGTAAAACAATTTTAATAGTTGAATAATTTTGTCCTTCAAAATAGCCATGTTTTGGAGTTTGTGAAATTTAGCCGCCTCTTAAAGAATCTGTCAGCAGGTTTTTTCCTTCTAATCTGAGGGCAGCGTGATGTAAAGACAAAGACCCTGATTGTATTGATTTGTCACTTACTGGGCTGCTTGCTGTAGTTTTGATCCCTCTTTTATTAGCAGAAGATGATCACTGGAGGTCTGGATTACCTGTTGCCAGGTAGTCCTCCACAGTTCTTTGTAACCCCACTTTCCTCAACACTGATTGGCAGCTTTCTGTGTACACGTGCATAGGCAAAAGGCAGCCAATGAGAGATGTGGACGGGGTTATACAAGGGCTCAGCATTCAGAAAACTGGTATATCCCTAGCAGATAAAGCAAAGATTTGATCAAAACTTACAGTAAGCAGCTCAGTAAGGGATACATCACTGGAGTCAGGGTCTCTCTCCTTATATCATGTTGTTCCCAGATGATGTAGCAAAAACATAGTGACCAATTCCCTTTAATGGTTCAAAATCACTGCAAGTTTGCAAAATGTTTAAGAAAAACTTCATTAAGTATTAACCTTAGCACATTTTCAGCCATTTTATTTTATCACCTATATTTTTGCCTCATTCGGACATCAATGATCTTGTACATAAACAGATTGTTGTTTAGAGTCTGAGTTTTGTCAGTGTTGGTCCATGTGTCGGTTTTTACCTATTAATGTTTGTTCTGGGTTTTTCTTGTATGGAAAACAAAAAAAAAGTTCCCAAACTTCTCCTGTACATTGCAATGTTAATGACAGAAGTAGACAGATAACATGCACTGTCAGTGATTCACCCAGTATGGGCTAGTTAGTGCGTGACTTGAACCAAAACGCCCGTGTCTCCATGAATTGTTTGCAGACACACAGTCCACAAAACCCATGGACATGTACCCACTATAAGCTGATTGAGGAACTGCTATCATTTCTTATGGTGCCTCTGACTCAGTACCGGATTGCAGGCTGTAGGTGGCGCTGTGAGCATTGTTACTAGTGGCATTTGATGAAAGGGGTTAAAGCTAATTAACAATTCAGTAGTAATTGGAGAGTAATAGTAATTCTACCATTCCAAGATTTGCTTACTGTCCTTACCATGTAGTGGAATAAAAATGGGATCTGTAATAGTACAAAAGAATTCTAGTCCTAGCGATGTGTTATCGCTGCACATTCACTATTTCATAATAGCGTGTGAAGAATGCTCTGAAATAGTTTGACAGGAGGGACACTAGTTTAGGGAACTTTCATGTCTAATATTGTACATATTCCTGTGATTTATGGCCGCACCTTTGATTTTTGAAGGCATATTTTTTAGTTATTCTTCATCAATGTAAAATCCTTTAGTAATCTCATTTCGGAGCGTGTATTGTCGCAGGCACAGGGCGCGCTTTATTAGCAAATGATCATTTCTGACATTTTAGAAAAGATGAATTTGCGATCTATCAGGAGACGAAGTTCTAAAGATTAGTAAGAACACCAATTGTGTAGAAATGGTAAAGGAGGCGTCATCCAGATTTCCACATTGGTAGGTAATTATTTCAATTTTGAGGTACATTTAGCCTCTTAGATTAACCTAAATGTTTTTCACCTCCATGATAAAATAGTGACTGATTTAAATGATTGGATGATGCTTTTCACAATCAAAGCATTTAGTTTTAGCAATACAGCAGAGCTGGGAGAGCTGCCCACAGCCACACCAGGCTTTCTATAGAAATGGTACATTGACGGGTGTCAGACTTCAGTGTACATGACAAAGTAGTCCAGTAATGGTAATCACCAGCTGATAAAGCCTTTAGTTTACGTGATCAATAGCCCACAGCCTGATAAGAGAAGCAGTGTTGACTTTAATGTTTTAACCCCTGCAGCATGCTGTCCTCAGCTTACAAAGTAAAAACCTGCTGACAGATTCCCTTTAAAATCCATTTCATTCATCTGAGTTGTGAGGTTTCTGAACAATTAACTGGATGTCCACGTGCCATAGTTACATGAATTGGACAATCACTGAATTTTTTTCAGCAAATCTGCTGTGTGCAATATATATTTGGTACTATGTATTAGTCTTTACCAAGGAGTCATGGCTCTGAGGGTAATTAATCAGAACAGCCTAAATACATGACAAGGCTAGCACTATATTTATAGAAGTAATTGGACAGGAGAGGGGCGTGGCCTGCAGCTCTATGTAGGAGACAGGATCTCTTGAGCTCCGGTGCCTCACTACAAGCGACAGGGAAACCTGGCTTTTCTAGTCAGCAACCCACTCAAAAGCCACAGGATCAACTTTGAACTATTCAGGGACCCTCCTGACCGAATCTCATGAGGCTGCGGTGAGCACAGTTACCGCTAAAGGTCCGTGACAGAGTCCTAATTGAAAGACGGGCGCCATTTTCTAGGCTCCTCATACAACCTGCGCTCCCTGCACGCCCGGGACTTGCTGAGAGAACTGCCGGAGCTTCTTGGCTGAACTCCTGGATTATATCTGCACACCTACGCAACTGATCTGTGTCCACAGCTTGATGCTGTTTTATTCTCCCGGTGAGTGCCCCTCACGCTTGGGAAAGAAGTGACAAGTGTTACCTGCCTCAGACTGTAACTCTCCGGCGAGAGTTGAAGCCCGGGTGAAGTGAAGGCATTGTTTTCCTATCCCTGGTGTGAAGATTCAGAAAGAGTGGGAGGATCTGTGGATAGGAAGGGGGTCCTGGATCTCCTTGCTAGAAATCTCTGATGTCAGCGCCCACAACACAGAAAATTCAACCCCAGGTGTGAAGACAGAGGATCTGGCAGAGCTTCCAGCAACGCTCACAAGCTGCGCAGACCTGGACACAGATAAGAAAACTACAGATCTGTGACGAGGGAGACCCCTGCAGACAAGAGGGATTTTACATCCCCACCGTACACAAGCTTCTCAGCGGTGACTCATTATTATAACTAGGTCTCACCCATTACCTATACAAACAGCACGCTAATTGTTTGGGTGAGATAATCCTATTTGTTTACCCTTAACTCTGTTCTCTCTGACAGCGCTATTACTACTGATTAAATTCAGTGGTGTGTACACTTCAAGACTAAGACTATTTATGAGACACTCTTGAGTCTGATTGCATAGGTGAAGCAATGTACATTATACTCACTCTCTTGATTAGTTAACAATTGAGACTATACATCTTAAGAACTTAATGATAAACATAATACAGCTTTAAAAGAGTTTGTTCCTTGAGACTGTTCTCATGCCTCAGGTTCCTGTCTCTTAAATGTCTTGATATCTGGTGAATATCTGTTGAATTTTATGATCTCTGTTCAACCAGTGAATTAAGTTTTGTGTATTGAAAAATCTATTCAGGTTTCAGCTAACGTCTAACTTTTGAATCTTCAACATTGTTATTATCTGTCTTGATGTTCTGTCCTTTTAAATATATATTCTACATAATTGATTTTCACATTCCAACTTACTTTACTTTTCCACTAGCAGTTACCCATAACAACTACTATCCCAATTTAAACAACAAATACAATTTTCCACACAAAAGCCAATCCTTCTCTTATTCCCGTTCACTTACTTAATCTATTCCACTTACAACCAATCCAAGTCTCAAATTCTATAAATACAATGCCTCCAAAAACAAAACCAAATCCAAGCTCTAACAGTGTAGATCACATAAAAGATACATCAAAAAATCCCCATAAGAGCAAAATTCCAACCCCTCTCTCTAACAAAAATAATATAAGTATAGAGAAGGATAAAATCAACATTGAATCCAACACAGAGGACTGGACACTCTCTACAGAAGATATAATTGACCACGAAACTACACATATAAGCTCAAAGAGAAAGGAGATGGAGACACCTTCTAAATCTCGGCAAGAAACATCCCACCCTAATGACACAAACTTAGACCTAGACTTACAATTTCGTAGTCCAGTTAGACAGAAACTGAGGAAAGACCAGTCGGAGGATGTTCCACTCCTCAACTTAGACGTGGGACAGCCCCTAGATAGGGATTTTTTCTTAAAACTTTTTACAGCCTTTAAACACTCCATAAGAAAAGACATATCAGAGCAGTTTGAGGAAATGAAATCATCCATTACAACAATAATCACAAGGGTAGACAAATCCGAAAAATCAATTGCTGACCTCAAAACTGAAAGTAAAGTGACTAAGAGTGACCAAATTAAGATGAAAGAAGAGATAAAAACTCTGAAGGACAAACTTGCAGACAGGGAGGACAGAGATCGAAGACTAAATCTCAAATTTAGAGGTATTCCTGAGAGTGTAAAATACAACGATCTTATCCCTTATATCAAAAATGTAACCAAAAAAACAATTCCTGCTCTCACGGAAATTGAATATTCCATTGAAAGAGCCCATAGGTTACCCAAACCTCCACACTTAAAAGATGACATCCCAAGAGATGTGATTGTACGATACTCATTCTTCCAAACCAAAGACCTAGTCAACAACTACCTAAGAAAAAATAAAAGCCTCCCTCCGCCTTTTGACAAGATAAAGGTGTTTACGGATATGTCGAAAGAAACCATGATGAGGAGAAAGAATTTAAAACCGATTACAGACGTCCTGAGAGATAGACAAATAATTTACAGATGGGGACGTCCTTCTACAAGTGTGATATTCACCTTCAATCACAAATCATTCAATATAGATGACGTCAATGACGGTCTGAAGATTCTTAGAGACCTCCGTTTAAATGAGACCGGGTGATTCTCTGTAAGTTTTTCGCAGACTTTAACTAAATGATCGAAGCATGGCACCTATGGCCATAACATTAGCCCTAAGGAAGACCTTCATCGGTTCCCTTGAACCCTTCCTCAATACATTAGTCACTTGCTTCACAACAGTGAAACCTTCTAATTTTCTTTATTCTTCTTTCTTTTAAATTGTAAGTTTAACATTTAAATAAAAAAACAATTCTATTGTAACTGACCAGGTAGGTCACAGAATTCCCTTTTCCCCAATCTCCTTAAGCACTCCGAAAGTTTAATCTCTCCAAGACTAATTTACTGCATACACAGTAATGACTAACAAATTTATGTCTCTTAACACTAATGGCCTTAACTCTCCCCAGAAGAGATTTTTTGTATGGAAAGAGTTAGCAAGAAATCACATAGACGTGGCGGGCCTACAAGAGACCAGATTCTGTATCGATAACACTCCGAAATTCACCAACAGTAAATTCCCCCACATTTACCTTTCATCTAACAAAAAGAAAAAGGCGGGTGTAGCTATCCTAATTAGAGACACAATCAAATTTGAAGAAGTAGAAGTCATTAAAGATAATGAAGGCAGATTCATTATTCTCATTTGTCAACTAAATGACGTTACTCACACGCTAGTAAATTTATATGCACCCAATAGTGGCCAGATTGCATTTCTAAAAAAACTATTAAAAACCATAAGAGAATCACAGAAAGGCACACTATACATCTTCGGAGACTTCAATGCAGTCCCTAATTCAACTCTAGACTCGTCAAACAAGTCTAGAAATTTAAACACTCAACTTGATCCCTTACTCAATAAGGAGGAATTGTATGATGCCTTTAGATGTGTTAACACCTCGTCAGTTGAGTTCACTCATTTTTCTAATGTTTATAAATCTTTTGCCCGAATAGATTTGATTCTAACAAATATAGGCTCCCTCCACAAGATAAAATCTGTTAAAATTCTCCCAAGAACTTGGTCCGACCATTCACCAGTGATATTCGAAACAATTAGTGGTTATCCAAATAACGCTCCTAAACTATGGAGAGCTAACTCGTTTTTATTTAACCATCCACAATATAAACTTGAAATTCAGAATCTGTTGAAACTTTACTTTAAAGAAAACGACCTTGCAGAAACGTCCATAACTACATTATGGACTGCTCATAAGGCAGTTGTAAGGGGCCTTTTGATCCAGTTGAATTCTTGGCACAAGAAGACTCTTTTGAGAGACACGGAGAACTTACTAAAAAAAATCACGGACTTAGAGTCAGACGTTACAAAAAACATCAATAACTCTACAATCAAGGAAATACTTAGGCTTAGAGTTGAACTAAAATGTCTACTAACTTCGGAATTTGACAAAATCTCGCGAATAAACAAATCTAACTATTACTCCTGTATGAATAAACCCTCAAAACTTTTTGCCAGACTAATAAAAATTCGCAGAGCCAAAACTAACATCTTACAAGTCAAAAACAAAAATAACATCTTACAAAAATCCCCACAAGCAATCTCAGATACGTTTGCTGAATATTACAAGTCCCTTTATAACCTTAAAGAAACTTCTGCTGAGCCCATTCCAACTTCTTCTAAAATCTCCTCCTTCCTAGATCCCATTAATCTCCCGTGTTTATCTAAAGAAGATTTAAACTACTTAAATGCCCCATTTATTGAAACAGAAATCTCTGATACTATTCATTCCTTAAAGAAATGTAAATCCCCAGGCCCTGATGGCCTTCAGAACGAGTATTACTCCACCTTTGAAGAGACTCTTTCGCCATATCTAACCAAAATAATTAATTACCTAACTGACAGTAATTCTTCCCTCCCAAAAGAAATGCTACAAGCAACTATAACGGTAATTTCAAAAAATAAAGGAGATAAAGAAAATGTCACAAATTATAGACCTATATCATTGCTTAACACGGATCTTAAAATTATCACTAAAACTATTAACACAAGAATTCAAAAAGTCATCTCAAAACTCCTACATAATGACCAAGTAGGTTTTGTCCAAAAAAGAGGTTCAGCGGACGCTACAAGGAGAGTTCTAAATTTAATGACCCACACCGAGAAAACTAAAACTCCAATGATTATGGTCTCTGTCGATGCAGAGAAAGCATTTGACAGAGTCCATTGGGGCTATCTGTTTAAAGCTTTAAAGAAATTTGGATTTCAGGGAAAGATCACGAATGTCCTTAAGTCACTCTACTCCAATCCAACAGCTAGAATACTAACTAATAATACACTCTCGGAGGAATTTCCACTAACTAACGGAACTAGACAAGGCTGCCCATTGTCCCCCTCTTTATTTGACCTATTTATAGAACCTCTAGCAGAAAAAATTCGCATGAACCCCCTAATAAGAGGTGTTCATTCCCATCTAAAAGAATATAAAATCAGCCTTTTTGCTGATGACGTAATCTTGACTTTAACAGACCCACTTAATTCTCTACGAAACCTCTTAGCCACTATTGAAGACTTCTCTAGTGTTTCACTCTACAAAATTAATCTTAAAAAGACACAAGTACTCCACTTCAACTTAGACTCAGATCTACTTAATGCCCTTAAATTAGAAAATGACCTTTCATGGGAAAAAGAGAACTTAGATTACCTAGGTATCAAAATTACCAAACTAATTTCTAAGATCTCTGACACAAACTTAAATGAAGTCTTTAAAACCGTACAAGATGATATATCACATTTATCAAAGACAGGCATGTCTTGGCTAGGCAAAATTGAGTCATACAAAATGTTCATTCTACCTAAAATTTTATATGTGTTTCGTTCTTTACCGCTTCCAATTAAAAAATCCTGGATCAACAGGTTCCAAAGCCAACTATCTAGATTTGTTTGGGGGGGAAAAAAACCTAGAGTCGCAAGAGCTACACTTGAGAAAAGTAGATTGAATGGTGGTCTTGCGGTACCCAACTTATCAGCATATTATCATGCAACTATTATAAAGCTCAGTCAGACTTGGTGGAGAGAGGAGAACAGACCTGGCTGGCTATCTATGGAAGAATCTAAACATTCAAGAAATGGACTTAAACTAGTGTTGCTCTCGTATTTGTGTGACAAATCAAAGCGACTTCCAAGAGAACACACGGTCAAAGCAGCTATCCAATCTTGGAGACACTTAATGTCTAAATCGTTTGATTGCTTCCCAACTTCACTACCAAACTGGATTCCCATTGAGACCATATCCTTGATTTCCCCAAATGTAAAGCTAGATTCTTGGACAAAATCGGGAATCAAGTCTGTTATGGATATCTTGAATCAAGAGAACCAACTTATTCCTTTCAATACCCTAAGCTCTACATTCAAACTTAAAGACGAAGAAGCAAAGACTTGGGATAAAATTAATCATCTTACTAATAAACATAAATTAAACTTTTATATCCCTCTAAATGTAATTCAAATGATAAAATACCCACATACCCCAGTTTTCTGGGCAACTAAAAACATCTATAAAAACATCAACTCAGACTCAACTATCTTAAAGACCAGTAACATAATTGCATGGGAAAAAGAACTGAAAATCAATATCCCAACTAGCCATTTAGAAGACACTTTCAAAAACCTATATATCTATATATCTTGCTCCTCATTAGTCGAGACCCATTACAAAACCCTTACGCGCTGGTATTACACTCCCGCCAGATTACACCAAATTAAAGAAGATATATCTCCACTCTGCTGGCGAAACTGCAATAACATAGGAAATATTTCACATATTTTTTGGGAATGCAAACATCTCAAACTATTCTGGGGTGAAATCCAATTACTAATAAAAGATATTTCGAACATTGATGTTCATCTCACTCCAGAATTGGTCCTACTCTTAATTGGAATCGAATTAATTCCCAGAAAATTTAGGCCCCTCATAACCCACATTCTCTTAGCAGCCAAAAACTACATAGCAACATTGTGGAAGGACCCTCAACCTCCTTTGTTTGCTACATTTTTAGAGAGACTCTCCACTCATAATGCATATGAATTTTCATTTTCAATCAAAAATAAACTCTATGAAAAATACAAAAGAAAATGGATGTACTGGAATATTCATTTCCCTTCCAGAAATTCTCAGCATTCCCTTCTAGATTAGTATTGGGTAAATAAATTCTCAACAACCCCCTATCTTCCCCACCTAATTTACCATTCTCCCTTTCCTCTGTGTGTGACCTACCTTATTGTAAATAGTTAAAATATTGTTTTCTATAATTGATTTAGAAATATACGTTGTGTAATTCTTTGAACTTAAAAATTGACTCTAGTCTGAATTTGAATCACTAATTGCTTGATTTTGGATTTTCCACAACAGTTGTACTGTATAGATCTTACTACATCTTTATACAATTTATAGATATGTTACCTTTTGTTACTCAAAATCAAATAAAACATATTTGAACAAGAAGTAATTGGACATTTGAACAAGAACATGGCTTAGGATAGTGAGAGCCATGGATAGGGGAACAGCTCTGGAACCACTACTGATGCTGGGACATTATGATTGTACAGGACTTATGAACGCACCTTGTTCAGGAGTCAGTGGGGAGCGAAGTGAGCAGTTAACCACTGTGTAGAATTCAATATATAGCGAGCGTTGCCTCCATAGCTGTACGCTATGTAAGATGAAAGTTCTCATTGCAGTTGAATGACAGCAGATAGATAAAGCAAGTCAATTGCAAACCTGAATATTTTCATACAGTCTGACTAAAGCAATTTAATAACATGAGAATACTTCTTTAATAAATTCTCCTGTAAGAGATTTTTTCATCACTACATGACAGGTAGGCTTATTTCATATGCTTATGACTTGTTCCAAGTGTATCATTATCCCCTTGTTTTCAGTACTTTTTTCTTTTGAGTGTAGCAGACGTCTTAATTTTCAGAGTATTCCCATCTAAAATTACAACACTTAAATTCATCAGTAAGGAGCTGCATCTCAAACGGCAATGTCAAAATTCTGAGTATAATCTGAAGCACATGGATGATGAGCAATTCTCTGTATACACCTGGATAACATGTGTGCCTCAACCCGTACTCGTCACTGACGGACAGATCCATGTAGGGAAAGATGAGCAGAGAAAGTCAGCCCTTCTCCCCAGGTGGTGAACTCAATAGCAGCCGCAGGCCAACCTTGAGTAATCCCATACCGATGATGGTGTAGATTGCTACCAGAAGATTGTTTTTGCCCCACTAGAGTTGATGGAGACCTGTCATCCACTTAACACAGCAAGAAAGAATCTTTATAATCAGAGCAGGCATTTATGGGAATGAATGCTATAGATTTACACACAACAAAATGGCAATAATTAGCCATATGGCACTTCAAAGCTCCTTAGTGATATTGCAACTTCCTGAACAGTGGTTGAAATCCATAAGGTTCCATTCCAACATTTCCTCCTAAAATACAGACAAAAAATACCCAATATATATCATTCCCACAGTCAGAATATTTCAACCAATATGACGTCTAGTACAGCACTCAGGGCTGTCATCCAGGGATCACTGAATGGATACGTTCACAATGCTTGCACTTCTCCATAACTGTTGAGTCTTTCTTCACAAACACATGTGAAAGAATGGCTCGTTTCAAAGAGTTCACTAACTCCAAGCAGTAGGAGGCCACCATTTTACTCAGTTCATAAAACTTTTTAATCAAGGCAAAGCTGCACCTTGCATGAGGCAATGGTTGACTGACCAATGTAATGCCGTGGTAAGAATTTTTTTTTCTAATTTTGTCCTTTGCGGATTTTGGACACTGATTTAGTGGCTAGGACTTGTGATCAGTGGGGATCCGTGAAGTGGGTTGCAAGCTTATGTGTTTTGGACCAAAAGACAAACTAATACCTCTCAATTTCATGAATTGTTATTGGGTATTTTTTTGCACTCTTTATATTGCAGGGTGCAGCTAAGGGTACCTTCACACACTGCAATGTCACAGGTTTTGTGACGTAACAGCGACCTCTGCAGCAATGTCATAGCGTGTGACACGCACCAGCGACCTGGCCCCTGATGTGCGGTCGCTGCACGTCACTCAGGACCATTTTTTGGTCCTTGGTCTCCTGCTGGTCAGCACGCATCCACGCGTGTGACTGCAGGAGACAAGCGAACTAGCAACCTCACAGGCTGGTAACTATAGCAAACACCGGGTAACTAGGCAGCGCATGCTGCTTAGTTACCCGGTGTTTATCATGGTTATCAGCATCCTCCAGCTTACAGGCTGCTCTAAGGGGGGAGGATGCTGTTATCCATGGTAAACATTGGGTATCTAAGCAGCGCGCGCTGCTTAGTTACCCGCTGTTTATCATAGTTACCAGCGATCTCGCAGCTGGAGAGTCGCTGGTGAGTCTGCCTGTTTGATAGCTCACCAGCAACTCCAGAGAGACTTTCCAGCGATCCCGGCCAGGTCAGATCGCTGGAAAGTTTGTGTGTGTGAAGTACCCTTAAGCCATATAGGGCGTTTTGTTCTGGCAGATAGCAGTGTTGTAGTGCCATAACAGCCCGCCTACTGAGATAGGGGCTAATGTAAGAGGCTGGGCACACATTGCGATAACCTGTGTGAACAGCGTCCTATGTGAATCCTATTCATTGTGCAGGACAGCCAGTGGTTCGCTGCCCTCCAAGATTAAGGAGGTGTTTAGTGATTGGAGGCTGGTGTCCTGCACTAGTAATGCCTTCCCTTTTTAATCAAAGCATACGGTAGGTGCACCTTGCATGAGTGCAATGGTCGACTGACCAAAGTAATGCTGTGGTAAGTTCATCAAACTTCTTCCCTGTTAAACATTTCACAATCAACTCTGGGTGGAAGTGAAAGTGAAATCGTTTAGGAACCACAGCAACAAGTCGCCGAGGGTCCACTGAGTGAATGCAAAATCCAAACCTTCTCTCATAAAATAAGGAGAAATAAACTGTTTGCCTACAGCTTCATGGGCTCCTCTGTGCACGCAGCTACAAGCAAGCCTTACATCACCAAGCATAGAGTCAATGTCAGGGAAGAAAACATGTAATCGGGGCTGTGTAGTCGGGAAGTCAAACCACAGACTCAGACACTGACTATAACTCCTGAATTTCCCTGACTCCGACTCAAACTCCGACTCCTTCGGCTCCGACTCCTTCATACTCAGCTCATGTTTAAGTGATTACATTTATTTTAGTACAATGGTAAAATCAGGCTTTAGTCATTATTATGATACAATAATCAAGATATTTAGATAGAGCATAAAAATAATAATAATATTCAGCACATTGTGCAGTGTACTACTGTACCCAATTTATTATATATTTTAGGCGTCGGAGTTGGTCAATTTTCTACCAACTCCATCTCTGACTCCACCAAAATGGGCACTGACTCTGACTCCACAGCCCTACATGTAATTCTCAGTTTGTCTTGATAATAGGTGCTAGAGAGCAGGTGTCGGGGATTTTGATGCAATCACCAGAAGTAAGGAAGCCTGATCTGACCCTCTGACTATTAGATCCTACACTGTCCCTTATTCTAGAGGTATGCCTGATGGTGGCAAGGTCTGGACCACCAGCATAGCCTTGATTCATGAGTAACCCTTGTTAACAACCCCTCTGCCCCACTAGAGATAAAGGCCAGTACTGGAGAAAGAATCCCATACAAAAGAGACAAACAGGGGAGACCCAAAACTCAAACTTGCAGTATGTCCACACCAAGGAAATGCACAATGGCACAAAGGGAGAAATGAGGTACTGGGTGGAGATGCAAAAACAACAAAGGGACATCCACCGTACAACAGAAAGCAACAACTGTTCACCAAGACACTGGATAACAGCAACAAGACCGGTTTAGCTAAAGCAACGTAAAGAGCTATAATCTGCATGGGAGACATGGTTCCACCATTACTTAAGGACGAAGGTGACTGTGATAGTCAGCCCGCTATGACTCCAGGTGAGAATTAACTCATGCAACACTAAATGGAGTTTGGTAAGCTGCCACTACTGGAGTAGGGAAAATGTCTAATGGGGAGTGATAAATCATGATCACTATGGAGCAGCCTGGTGGACGGGTCTGACATAGATGAATGACAGGAGCAGGTTACCTGCCTGACTGCATTGTGTCAAGTTTGGTAAAGGATGGACAGTGTGGCATTCTCTTTCAGGTGTTTGCCTAGGCTCCAGCTAAGAGAAATCTCAATGCCTCAGAATACAAGAAATTTAGAACAATTGTAGCTTCATCTTTGTGAGAACAGTTTGTGGAGGGCCCTTTTCTATTCCCCATGACTGACGGAGATTGGTGTAGAAGATTGTGGCCGAACAGAGATCTGTCCTCCATTTCATCAAACGCATATGCGATGAATTGGGAGGAGATTGGGAGCCCAACTTTCACATCCAAAATCAGTATGACCTCCCAAATGGTTTTCTGGAAGAATGGACAGAAATTAACGATCAATTACTCATGAGCTTTTCTTTCAGGGACCCTTTGGAAAATGAAAGCAGTTACCCGAGTACAGGGTGGGCCATTTATATAGATGCACCTAAATAAAATGGGAATGGTTGGTGATATCAACTTCCTGTTTGTGCATCGTGGCCATTTTGGATCCAACTTTATTTTCTTCAATAGGAAGAGGGTCATGTGACACATCAAATTTATTGAGAATTTCATAAGAAAAACAATGGTGTGCTTGGTTTTAACATAACTTAATTCTTTCATGAGTTATTTACAAGTTTATAACATCTTATAAAATGTGCTCAAAGTGCTGCCCATTGTGTTGGATTGTCAATGCAACCCTCTTCTCCCACTCTTGAACCACTGATAGCAACACCACAGAAGCACAGGCTTCCAGTATCCGTTGTTTCAGATGCTGCACATCTCGTATCTTCACAGCATAGACAATTGCCTTCAGATGAGGGATGAGGCAAACGTTTTTGTGAATGGTGAAGTTAACAAAGAAAACCACCTCTATTGGTCTGACACAAACCCACAGTGGATAGATCCCTCCAAGACTGTTAGAACACAAAAATTGATGGTATGGTGTGGTATATGGGATACAAAGATGATAGGACCATTCTTCTTCAATGGAAACCTCAATACCACTGGATATCTGAATCATGTAGCAATTTCAGGTGCATGCATATAAATGGCCCACCCTTTAGTTGCACCGTGTATAGGAAGAAACTCACCCGCACTGTCCTCTGGCAAATTATGCACATTGCTCTTCATTCTATATATATATATCAGAGATCTTAAGGGGCAGGTTTAAGCTCCTACTATGAGTTATGCTCACACTCTCAATGCCTTAAGTAGATCTCATCTTACCCTTAAATAAAAGGATTGAATTGTTAGATGGTGAGTTCCTTGGATTACCGTACTTCTTCAGACTTTTTGATCTGATTGGTTGGTTTCTATGGATTTCAATTTCTCCTCTTAAATTAGCTTTGATATTTTTCAGTCAATGTGTTTGGCTTGAATGGGCGCCTAGTTTTCATAAATGGAGCAAAAGGAGGTCCCCTAATATAGAGCATCAAGAAAATGCAACATTCTGATGCCATGAATAGTTTTTTTTTCCTATTTATTCTGAAGGTTAAATCATTATAGGGAACCTGTCGCCCTGCAGGGCATTTTAAACTATGCCCACCAGCATTTACATGATGTATATGGGGTTTTAGTAACCCCTGTATGTGCCCAGACTGGCCATTCATACCTCAAATATGAACTTTTATTCTTTCCGGAGCTGGTCTACTATTTAGACTTGTAGGATGTTGCTTAGACTGGGTGTCCTCGCTGCCCCTCCAGGCTGCTAAACACACCCTTTAGTTTTCAAATTTCCTGCCCCTCCTCTGGCTGGCGTGGTGAGTTTCAGCCGCACTTGCGCCGGCACAGTGGAGTGGGTGCCTGCAGTGCATTGAAGTGGCAATGTCTCGCGAGACTTGACAAATCTCGACAAATGTCGGCACAGGCAGGCGCACTTGGCTCTGCGCAGTCTGTGCATATTGCCGATGTCTCGCGACATTTGTGAAGTCTCGTGAGACGTGGCCACTTAAATGCACCGAGGGCACCTGCTCTATTACGCCGGCGCGAGTGCAGCTGTCACTCACCGCGCCGGCCAGAGGAGGGTCAGGAAATTTGAAAACTAAAGGGTGGGTTTAGCATCTTAAAGGGGCGGTGAGGACAGCATCCACCCAGTCTAAATAAGAGACCAGCTCTGGAAACAATAGTTCATATTTCAGGTATGAATGGCCAGTCTGGGCACATATAAGGGTTACTAGAACCCCATTTACATCATGTAGATGCTGGTTGGCATAGTTTAAAATTCCCTGGGTGGTGACAGGTTCCCTTTAAAGTGAGGTAAAAAAAAAAAAAAAAAAGATGAATAGAGAATTTTGTTGTTCCCCATAATGGGTTTTTCTTTTTCTTTATTATTTGTGCCGGTTGCAGTAATCTAGTCTTTGTGTGGACAATAGTGCTGACTCTGTAATGCCTTATCCTGGACTCATGATTGCCGCCTTAAATCCACAAATGATCCAATTGATCCTCACGTACCTTTGTAAACTCTTTAATTTCACCTTATTTATTTCACTTTTCTGCCTCCAGCCGCTCTGAGCAGTGATTAATTCATGTTTTAGTGAAGCTGTCACTCCTAATCTGCATTTTATGTAAAAACTAATAAAACAAATCCTTATTTTGCAATTTAAGCCTTATTGAGTCTAATTCACTGGCACTGCAAGTTTATTGTTCTCCTGCAGCTTGACGTGCTTCCAATTGTAATTGTGTTGACCCTTTATTGCAGTAAATCTCCCCAGCGCTTATCAAACAGGGGAAGATAAGGCTACCATTCAGAGCCTCATTAAAAATCTCATTTGTATTAGGCGGGCAGGAGTGTTGGAATGGGAATCTTCTTAGCAGCCTGTCTGACCTCCTCCGCTCATGTGCTTGGAATGTCTTGCTTTCCTTCTTCCATCCCTCCCCTACTTATATACTTGGCTCACTGTCAGGTTCCGACTGTTTATTGACTTCAAAGTGTTTTTTTGTTTCACAGGATCTACAGAAATAAGAATTTACTTCTCACCCCCTACAAATAAATCCTATTGTACAGTGACTCCTCACCTTCCAGAGAATTTTTTCTCTTTACCCTCCCTTGTACATTTAAGGTCCCCCATACACATTAGGCTAACAATCCAGTATGTATGAAAACCTACCAACACTCCCATGAATAAATGGATCAAGCCGTCATTATTTCATAAGACTAACCATTTGCTTCCTTGGGAAACGGGCCTCTGCCAGAGGTGTCTGGCAGATGATTTTATCTCCTAATCGATTAACATCTTGTGAACTGTCAGCCTAGTTCTCATATGTATGGGAGTGGTCTAGTGAAAGAACACTTTGTGCAACTTCAATCTCTTGTGTACCGTCAGTGCGATAATTGTAGGGGATGTCCACAACTATATTTCTAATTTCTCTAACTAGAAAAGTGGGTGAAACATAGGTATAGCCTAAACTCAATACCTATATCTAAAAATATCCTTTTATTGGTATGCGCAATTTGTCACTTCATTGAGGTAGTAGTCAAACTCTGCCACCTAATAAAGGTAGCAATCCTAAAAGTCATAATTGACTCTTTAACAAGCCTTTTAATATGACTTAGGATTTGTGGCAGATCAGAACCCCAAGCTGCAGGCACTGCATTTCGGGGTGACTGCCCCTCATCAGTGCAGTGTGTGGGATTCTGATGAAAAATGTCAAAATAGTGCACAACACAAATACCAAATGTGTGCGATGTATCTATTTTTGTCATGATGGTATTTGGTACTTGTATTATTGTCTTTTGGGCACTATTTTGCATTGTATCATTATTTTAATGTATACCAATAAAATTATATTTTTTTTATGTACGGTAGGTATTGGCTTGATGTACTACATTACTGCCAGGGATGTGGAGTCAGTCGGGGTCCGTTTTGGGGGAATCTGAGTCAATATAAAATGGACCGACTCCACCTCCTAAAATATGTAATAAATTAGGCACAGTAGTTCAATGCAGTATCTGTTGTATATCATTATTATGAATTATCATGTTCTATTATCTAAATATCTTGATTATTATATCTTCATAATGATTAAAAGGATGTTCACATTGTTCTACAATAAATGTATCCCTTAAACATTAGCCATGTATGAGGGAATTGGAGTTGAAGTTGGAGTCAGGGAAATTGAGGACTCTGAGGTCTGGCTTACCGACTGCACAGCCCTGATTACTACTAACACTTCATTCCCCATGTTTTACCCCATTAAAATAAAAAAGCTTCTACTCCGCTACCATACCGGTGTCGTTTCTGCAGTGTCAGCACATGCTATCCCGAGGCTCACGTGAGATTGTTGCATCACGAGAGTCCTGCACCCAATCAAAGCTTAAAAGACAGGCAACAAAATCTTAGACTACGTTCACACATTGCGTATTTTGCCGCGTTTTTTTTACGCGCGCTTTTCAAAATACGCAATGTGCCTTTTGTCTGCCTGCAAAGTGAATGGGAAATTCACTTTGCAGTGCAGACATTGCGTAAAAATACGCAGTGCGTTTTCCGGGAGAAAACGCAGCTCCGTAAACAATTGATATGTCAATTGTTTACGCAGCTACTTCTGCGTATTTTCCCAGAGGGGAGGAAGAATCCGGCTTCCTCCTCCCCTCTGTGACAGCTGTGGCCGTCCATTAGACTTCACAGTGTATTAATACACACTGTGAAATCTAAATTAAACAAAAGCAAGTGTGTGAAAAATAAAAAAGAATGAATACATCACCTTCCGACGCCTTCTGCCGCTGTGCGATCCCCGGTTCTAACCAGATCTCTTCTGACAAGACCTGTGGTGACGTCAGAGGCGGGGCGTTCCCGGGCACTCGCGGTCATGTGATACCACATGACCGCGAGCAGCCAATCAGCGATGGGACCGCCCCGGGAACGCCCCCTCTGACATCACCACAGGTCCTGTGAGAAGACATCTCACTTAGAACCGGAGAGCGGCAGACGGCACCAGACACCGGGAGAAGGCGTCGGAGAGGTGAAGTATTGATTCTTTTTTATTTTTCACACACTTGCTTTTGTTTAATTTAGATTTCACAGTGTTTATTAAAACTGTGAAGTCTAATGGGGCGGTCACACATGTCACAGAGGGGAGGAGGAAGCTGGATTCTTCCTCCCCTCTGTGACATCACTGCGCTTTCTGGGGAAAGAAAGCGCAGTGTGTGAAAGCCCCTGCGTATATTGCTGCGCTTTTTTGCGTGGCCGAAAAACGCGGCAAAAAGCGCGCGCAAAAAAGCGCAGCAAAATACGCAAATGTGTGAACGTAGCCTTATTCACGTGAATGAATACTTGGGCAGAATGCCTGAATACTATTTTTTGGTTTTTAAAATTGAAGCCCCCAATGGTGTGCTCAGCAAGAAGATGATTGTGATGTGTGCCCTGCCTTAGGCGCATAAGATAAAAGTTAGAGACAGGGGGCTGCTAATGGGTGAAACCTGGTGGTCCAGTGGGGCAGGTAAGGCATTTAAGGTGTCTGCTCACCTTACCTGGTTGTGCAATCCTGCACCACCCCGGGAGAAGCCTGGGTGTCAGTGTTGCTGTAGCCGGGCGGTTATGTGACCAGAAATGACATCACCGCAGGTCCTCAATTTAGCTAGCTTGAAGCTCCGATCTCCATGGCTGCACCTGCCGCAGAACCCTCAGAGAGGGATAAAGGCACACACACATACTAGGGCAGATTTCATAGGATGCCATTTAACTTATTGGTGGCTGTGATTGCCAGCTGGTATTAGCTGTGTACCACTCAGACCTGCATATTACACTTGCTACTTTGGGGGTGGCAAGAAGATATTCCAAGCTGTAGTAATATCTCAACCAACTTTGCAGTGCTGTATGGAAAAATCTAATGGTCTTACATAGAAATACTCTTGAGTATATACTTTAATAAGCAGACTATTTGGCTCTTGATGGCCTCTAGAACGTTGTTACATGCTAGCGGTGTTTATACCGCAACAGTGTCAGGTTATTGCACTTTTTGAGATTTCACTGAGAAAACCAATTTGTCAACTAGTATTCCAGGCAGGAAAAGTAGGTTACTATTCCAGAGGTTCTATATAATCACTCTGTGGGGGAAATCTGTTTAGATGGAGAAGAAAGAGTAAACACGCAATTATAGCGAATGGTAGGGATCCTACCAACAGGCGACACCGCCAAAGTAAAACACTCTTCTCACCATTAGATTGTTTTGTGAGCAGAATCCATCCACATGGGACGTTACCAGACTCTTCTGATGGAAAAAATAACAATAATGCACAAGGGGGGATGGGGGGAGCTGCGTTGTGAGTGTCAGGGCTCATTCTCTGGCAGAAGCGTCTTTTCAGGAATAAGAGTTTAGTGCAGCCATTTCCAGTTTTAATATTTGATCGGCTTTGACAGCTCCAGTCTTACAAGCACAAGCGTCTATTCCTCCGGCAGCTGTGAATTATGGTTTCACTTTTGTGGGTGACAGTTTTGTTTAAGGAATACGTGATGCAGATTTGATTACTTACAACTGAAAACAAGAGACAGGCCTCAAGTGTCAGCCGAGCTGCCGGCT
Organism: Allobates femoralis; assembly: GCA_033576535.1. NCBI lineage: Eukaryota > Metazoa > Chordata > Amphibia > Anura > Aromobatidae > Allobates > Allobates femoralis. The sequence continues at coordinate 522,827,292 of JARQOC010000005.1, forward strand.
CCCTTGTCTCTGTCCTGCCTTTTCCATCATTTCCTTGACACAATCTGCACTTTTATTAATCTCTTCACATTTTTTTTTATTACTATTTTTTTTTTATTTAAATATTTAAGAATTTCTAGAAGTGCCACATTTTATTCTAATAATTTGTGAAAGTGAAAAATATTGGAAAAAAATCTAATATTTTATAAAATAAAGATGTTTTTATTTTATTAGCATATTACTAGTTTGCTATTGTGCAGTACAAACTAGTGATATGCCAATAAAAGTCTAAAGATTGATTGCTCTCAGTGGAAGAAACAAATTAATAATCTGTAATAATGTAGTTGTGATAACTTTTAATGGCTGAAAAATATTAATATCTGACACTTCTGATTGTTTGATACTTTTTAATGGCTAACTGAGACGATAGTACGAAATAGCAAGCTCTCGAGACTATGACCTCTTCATCAGGCTTAATAAGGACACAACTTCTGAACACACACATATATATATATATGTACACTAGTAAAAAGGCCCGATGCAATTGCATCGGGAGCGCGGTGAAATGAATTGTGTGTATACAGGCAGGTCAGTGGATAGTAGAGCATCGAGGCGGCTCTGTGGGTAAGCAGAGTATCGAGGCGGCTCTGTGGGTAGATGAGTATCGAGCGGCTCTGTGGGTAGCAGAGTATCGAGGCGGCTCTGTGGGTAGCAGAGTATCGAGGCGGCTCTGTGGGTAGCAGAGTATCGAGGCGGCTCTGTGGGTAGCAGAGTATCGAGGCGGCTCTGTGGGTAGCAGAGTATCGAGGCGGCTCTGTGGGTAGCAGAGTATCGAGGCGGCTCTGTGGGTAGCAGGAGAGTATCGAGGCGGCTCTGTGGGTAGCAGAGTATCGAGGCGGCTCTGTGGGTAGCAGAGTATCGAGGCGGCTCTGTGGGTAGCAGAGTATCGAGGCGGCTTCTGTTGTGGTAGCAGAGTATCGAGGCGGCTCTGTGGGTAGCAGAGTATCGAGGCGGCTCTGTGGGTAGCAGAGTATCGAGGCGGCTCTGTGGGTAGCAGAGTATCGAGGCGGCTCTGTGGGTAGCAGAGTATCGAGGCGGCTCACTCTGTGGTGGAGGGGTGAGGAGAGATGCGGGTCTGTGGTGGAGGGGTGAGGAGAGATGCGGCTCTGTGGTGGAGGAGTGAGGAGAGATGCGGCTCTGTGGTGGAGGGGTGAGGAGAGATGCGGCTCTGTGGTGGAGGGGTGAGGAGAGATGCGGCTCTGTGGTGGAGGGGTGAGGAGAGAAGCACACAGTATATACATACATGAGACATTGTATAGACAGACAGTATGCAGAGATTACACATATTATACACACAGTATAGACACAGTATACACGCATTACAGAGAGTATAGAGACAGGAGACAGAGTGTAGAGACAGGAGACAGAGTGTAGAGACAGAGTGTAGAGACAGGAGACAGAGTGTAGAGACATGACAGGGACAGAGTGTAGAGACATGACAGGGACAGAGTGTAGAGACATGACAGGGACAGAGTGTAGAGACATGACAGGGACAGAGTGTATACGTAGAGAGATGAGAGGGACAGAGTGTATACGTAGAGAGATGAGAGGGACAGAGTGTATACAGAGAGATGAGAGGGACAGAGTGTATACAGAGAGATGACAGGGACAGAGTGTATACAGAGAGATGACAGGGACAGAGTGTATACAGAGAGATGACAGGGACAGAGTGTATACAGAGAGATGACAGTTTATGCTCACCTCTCCCCGAGCCCCCGCCGTCTGCCGCTGTATTCCTGCAGTGTCCCGGTGGATCCCGCAGGCTGCCGGTGTCTGCACAGGTCTGCTACTGCAGTTCAGTTCAGGACCTGTGGTGATGTCAGAGTCACGTGACACCAGGTTAGCATGGAGTAAGCTGGTGTCACGTGACTGTGACATCACCACAGGTCATGAACTGCAGTAGCAGACCTGTGCAGACACCGGCAACCTGCGGGAGCCACCGGGACACTGCAGGAATACGGCGGGAGACGGCGGGGGCTCGGGGAGAGGTGAGCATATGTTTTTTTGGGTTTTTTTTTGTAAACAGTAGTGCGGCTGCGGCTCGCGCAAAGGAGCATGGGATTCGGCTACAGTGCCCGAATTCCCAACTCCCGATTATATAAGTAGATATACAAGATTGGATACTGCAGTAAATAAGGCAGATGACGTGAAGCAGAATATAGTGGTCAGTTTTGGGAGGGGGGAGTGCAGCTGGGCAAGTAAAACCAGAGTTCAGAGATGAGAGGCACAGATGGTTTTATTGTCCTTTGATTAGTGGTTGATTGACTTGATAATTCCTCAATTGATGTACAAAGACGTAAATCCATGCGACACATTCATTCCTGCTCTAAATCTGTCAAAGGTCAACATAAGTGTATATTCAAACATATTAGCAATTAAAAGGTATCACAACTACAAGATTATTTTGTTTCTCTTACTGAGGGCAATCAAACTTTTTTCAGCTGGGTAAAATGGTACCAAACCCTGTTTTTCCTTCTAATAAAAGTCTAAGCACGTCTTATAAGCAATATGTGTGTGTGAACTAAAGTTGCTCAAAGACTGGGTGGTTCTAAATGATCATGCGGAATTACTAGCTTTAAGACCATCAATACGATAAGGCTGTGTTCACTCTTTGCGTTTATGTTGTGTTTTTGATATCCTGAAGGGTTTACTGATGACAGTGAAGAGAATCCTGAAGTCGAGTATTTTCTCCTTGCAGATTTAAAGCTACAGCATGTCAATTCTTTCAGCGTTTTTTCTGCCGATTTCAACCATACTGAAGAATGGGAAAAATCTGCACCCAAGTGAAGTCGAAAAACATGTTTTTCCTGCCAAGTGATGCAGAAATTTCTCACCGTTTCTGCATCTCTTGATGGTAAAAATGCAGTGGCAAAAATTTCACATTACACATTTTCACTGCATATTTGCTGTACGTTTTTGGTACTGAATTTTCCAATATATTAGCATGGGTGAAATCTGCAGAAAAAACGAATTGTCATTTGTTCATTCAATCAACTCACCCCTACTGTGGTGGCCATAGCTGCTTCTCTATGATGTGACTTTGATGTTAGGTGATATTGATTATTTTGCTTCTCACAACTGCTTTTTCAGGTTTGCGTCGGTCTGAAGCGCAGTCAACTCTTTGTTACAATAAATTTTGTAAATCATACAGGAGGTGCTGAGACTGCTGTACATACACCACATAGGAAACCTTGGGACTGCTGTATAAACATCACATAGGAGACACTGAGACTGCTGTATATGCATCACATAGGAAATAATGAGACTACTGTGTATAATCCCATAGGAGACGCTTAGATTGCAGGGTATACATTACTTAGAAGACACAGACTGCTGTACATACATCACATAGAAGATGCTGAGACTGCTGTATAAAACATCACATAGAAGACGCTGAGACAGCTGTAAATACCGTATTTTTCACAGTGAGATGCACCCGATTATAAGATCCACCCCCAAATTTGGTGAAAGAAAAGAGAAAAAAAAATAATTTTTTATGTTACCGTAAATGAAGTCAGTCTTACAATCGGTATATATGTCCCTCAACCTGGGATATAGCTCTGTATCCTGCATATGGCCCCCTTGGGCTGGCGCATTGGCCCCCTTGGGCAATTCTGCCACACCAGTATTGTCACTGATCCATGAGACAGATCAGGGATAATACCGATGCGGGTACAACCAGTTGCATCATCTTTTACATTTGCCTGGGAATCCAGATTCCAAAAAATGGTAGTGCGAAACCAGCCAACCTCTACAAAGGGAGGGGAGAGAGGTCTTCAGAACGAGGCATGCTGCACTTAGCTTGAACACCTCCTTATTTTCGTTTTGGTGTCTCTGCATCAGGCCTTCCTCGGATCATATCTGACATACCAAAACTTGGATAAAATGACCCTTAAAATAATCTCACAACTTTCTTTTTTGTTTCTAAGTTGGCTTTTTATTAAAACAGAGTTGTCTTCCTGTTATATTGCTTTCTTTGCAGACCATGTTTTTCTCCAGCTTCCAGGGAGAGTTCATGCATTCACGGGTCCAAGTAAGAAATCTGAGTAGTTCTTGTAAGAAAGATGAGTAGATACATGCATATACTCTGCAGCCTGCTGTGCTGACACCTCGCGGTACATATTTCATTGTATTATAAACCCATTGTGGATGTTCAGTACGTGCATGGAGGAATTGAGCCCTCATCAATCATCTATATGTCTTACAATGGGCAGCCATGCTGAAAGCCCCATTCTTGTTTTTTTCCTTTTACAATCAAGGGACAAATGAGACCAGAGAATGATGGGGTTAAAAGACCATAAACATGTGAACCAATTTTTGTCTAAAATGATCACAGACATTGTCTTTTGTACTATTTATTTTTTGCTTAAGGGTGTTGAAATATGACAGGCGCTCCACAGGAGGTACAAAACAAAGCGGCACAGAAAGTTGCCCATTAAGCAGAACTGTCAGTGCAAATTATTTTGATACAGGGTGAAAAGTTCTAGCTCATTTGGTACCCAGCCGGGTGCAGGCCTCAGGCACGTTGTTATTGTTCCCCCATGCTGTTAAATAGACCGTCAGCACTGATATGCCTTCTTTCTTGGTTCTACAGTTGGAGTCACCTGGAAGCCCCTCGGGGCCTGAATTGGCCATCGAGACAATGCTGGACGACAGGGAACGAAGAATTTCCCACTCTCTTTACAGCGGCATTGAGGGATTTGACGACTCGCCCACAAGGAATGCTGTATTAAGTAGGATAATTGGTGAGTCAAGTAGACGCTAATAATAAAGTCTTGTTTTTGTTCTTTTGGCTGTTCATTGAGGAGTGATTAATGCGTTATTTACAATAGTGGCAGCGAGCAAACAACATCCCAAACCTATTTGTAAGGCGCAGGAATTGAGCGGGATAATAAAGAATTGTATCTTGATTGACATCGTGTTTTTCCTAATGAAACAGGTGAAATGGGCGCTCGGCTTTACGCCGGGCCCGGTCTTTATTGGATTACTCTTTATTTTTGTCTTTCGCCTTATAATGGGCCTATTAAATTAGAGGATGTACATTAGACATGGTAAGCACTTTATAGGACTTTATTAGTAAATCATTGAGCCCTCTTATTGTGTTAGTCTTGAAGGCTTGCCTGTAATGTATGCACATTGGTCTATTTGATGTTTATTGACTCAAAAGGAAATGCCTCTGCCGGGAGAAGACTTCATGTCTGAACAACTGATTCTCCAGCTGCACAGAGATAAATTCTGATTCTTACACTAAACTATTGTTGCCGTTTTGAAAGCTTCAATGATTTTATATTTCTTCATTAATCTTTTAATAGGTGGAAAGTGCTCCAGACTCCGACCTCAGCATCATGGAGTAATGCAAAAGTTTTCCCACTTTTTGCATGTTCGCTCGCGTATGTCAGCACTATGGGCTTTGAGATAAACATTTAGTAGAGCTTGGGTTGCTGAACACTTTGGAACGTTGCCACCTAGACTCCTCTTGAGGAGTAAACCACTGTACAATACAATGCTGGAAGAATCATTTTCGAATCACTCAGCAAAAGGCATCTTTGTAGTATTTTTAATATACAAGATGTTACAGTCCTATAATATGACAATTTCAGTCGAGTGGCAGATTGGTTTACCCATTGGTGCAAAATAAATAAAATGTAGTACAATATAAATAAAAGTAAATTGTGGAAAATAATAAACCTTTTTACACCATTTTTAAAAAGTACACCATGTGCACAGCCATTACATATCTTATAGGAGTTGTCTGTTTCGACCAGAGCTGGGGTGCGTGGGGTACTCGGTCACCGGGGCTTCTGTGTGGGATGTCACGGGTGGTCGGTATCCCCGGTGCCGTGCCCTGGCGAACAATTATACCAGGTGTTGTTGGTAAACGGTGGGGGTGAAAGGGGTTATTTACAGGGGAACGTGACGCCACCTGTAGAGTCCGGTAAGGTGGTACCGGCGCTGCCAGCCGGCCGCTGAGGTGATGGAGGGGGCAGCAGTGTGTGGTACAGCTCCCCACAGGTGGAGCTTTACCTCAGGGCAGCTATGATGGTATATGAGACGGTGAGGGAGGACAGTGATGTTAAATGGTGGTGCAGTTCTTACCCTTCTGCTGTTGATGTTGATGATGATGAGTCCTTTGAGCTGCGGCAGGAAGAATAACAGAAACCAGTTCTTGTTTAACTTTGCTTTACTCGGTACCGGATGATGATATAACAATACACGGTACAGTTTGGTTTAGAGGGTTGTCACCAACTCAGGATTTTCCTCTTAAGGAGTCTATAGATGTTCCTTCTTTGTCTTTCAGGGTTTCTATTCTCTTTCTAGATCTTTCCTTCTTTCCCACCTTCGCAGAGCTCACCCGCCAGTCCTGCAGTCTGTTTCTAGTAGGCTTAACTCGACTTATACCGGTCCAAATGGGAACAGCAGGAACGCACAAGTTTCCCACCTGACACCGGGTTTTCAGTCTTTCCTCACTAGTGTGGAACCGTCTTTTGGGCATGAGGGGTGAGGTACCTTGTGGTGCTGTCAGCAACCCGTCTGGTTGGGCCTGCAGCTCGTCGGCTTCGCAGTCAGGGCTGAACTCCTGGCTGCCTCGGTTGTCCGTGTCACCTGTGAACCCTCAACATGACCAGCTGGTTCCTACCAGTCAGGGTCAGTTGCCATCTGTCCTGGGCCCCCACATATAGATGGGGTACCCTCCACTCAGCTCAGGCTGCCAGGCGTGACCACACTGTCTGCCTTCCCAACGCCGTCTGAGGTAAAATCTTAACTGTCACTCTGCTCTATCCTAAGCTCCGCCCACCACCTGTGGAACCTACCATAAAGTCAGTTTCCCCTACACTAAGTGGTGTGGTCCTAGGTGAGTGCTAAAAATAGACTCCATAAGCATTAAATCGTAACCTGGCAACTTACAAGTAAAAACACATTTTATATTCAAGTGTAATACCATTCTGTGGCGCATACCTGCAGGGGCGCCACACACCCCCTTGGTGAAACACACCCGTCCGCGGGTGTCAAACCAAACCTGGAATAAAATGCATTTTACATATAACATTGAACATTTAGAACAGATATCAACAATAAGATTGCTTCTTTTCTTCCCTATTAGGGAGGCGCATTGCTTATAACGTTGCATCAAACTTTGACTATAATCTAGTCCATACTGGCCCAACTGGGACCAGGTAACAAGTTCTTTGGTTACTGTCCATCAAGTGCTGAAAAGGAAAAAGAAACAGTGCAATTCCAGAAAAATATGCATTTTAAACAATTCTGCTCACACTTTGAACAGTGCAATACCGGGTTAACTCTTTATTACTCAACTTACTGACCCGGTTTGCAAACCTCCCACCGAGACCTGCGTGGCGTTTATTTATCCCCACAATACAGGTCCCGGTCCAGGTGGCCCTGGGGAACTGCAGATAGATGGACTCTCCTCTCTCCAACCGTTGCTGCTGATGCTGGTACCGCGACCCTCCATAGCTCGCGGGGCCCGGCCTCCTCCGTACCACCGGCTCCTCCTCCGTCAGCTCGGGCTCCTTCAGGAACTGGATGAAGTCCTCCGCCTCGGTGATATCCTCCTTTCCGGGCTCCACAAGGGGTGCATAAACCGGTCCCAGGGAATCAGCAGCTTGGACTGCCATTGCCTCACAGCCGGTTACAGGTAACAGGTCCGGAGCCTGACCAGGTATATTGAGTCCGCTCCCGGCCGCATCCTGCTTAGTTCTTATAGTCCATAACCGGTGTGGGCTGGCGCTCGACCCGCCCCCTTGGTTGATTGAGAGCAATGGGGGCGGGGAGACTTTCTGACGCCTCTTAAATGGCCCAAGTATGCTGAGGGGCCGAGGCACACCCCTAGGCCGGCACATTGTTGTTTCTGCACTTTTAAGCCCGCCACAAAGTTCTAATGGGCAAGTCCTTCGGGCTTTTCCGGAGCCCGCCACTGCCTTCGTCACTCCTCGGCAGAGCGAAGGGGGCGGGGCTTATCTTCCCGCTCTTTCTCCTGCTGCAGTGACGCAGTTTGAATTTTGTGAGGCGATGTAATGGCGGCTCGGCACAGTTCTTATAATCCACACAGTTAAACAGTAATAAAGTTCTTAAGGCACACTTCACCTGGTAGGTACCAGGCTGGCTCATCCTGTTCGTGACGCCAATTTGTTTCGACCAGAGCTGGGGTGCGTGGGGTACTCGGTCACCGGGGCTTCTGTGTGGGATGTCACGGGTGGTCGGTATCCCCGGTGCCGTGCCCTGGCGAACAATTATACCAGGTGTTGTTGGTAAACGGTGGGGGTGAAAGGGGTTATTTACAGGGGAACGTGACGCCACCTGTAGAGTCCGGTAAGGTGGTACCGGCGCTGCCAGCCGGCCGCTGAGGTGATGGAGGGGGCAGCAGTGTGTGGTACAGCTCCCCACAGGTGGAGCTTTACCTCAGGGCAGCTATGATGGTATATGAGACGGTGAGGGAGGACAGTGATGTTAAATGGTGGTGCAGTTCTTACCCTTCTGCTGTTGATGTTGATGATGATGAGTCCTTTGAGCTGCGGCAGGAAGAATAACAGAAACCAGTTCTTGTTTAACTTTGCTTTACTCGGTACCGGATGATGATATAACAATACACGGTACAGTTTGGTTTAGAGGGTTGTCACCAACTCAGGATTTTCCTCTTAAGGAGTCTATAGATGTTCCTTCTTTGTCTTTCAGGGTTTCTATTCTCTTTCTAGATCTTTCCTTCTTTCCCACCTTCGCAGAGCTCACCCGCCAGTCCTGCAGTCTGTTTCTAGTAGGCTTAACTCGACTTATACCGGTCCAAATGGGAACAGCAGGAACGCACAAGTTTCCCACCTGACACCGGGTTTTCAGTCTTTCCTCACTAGTGTGGAACCGTCTTTTGGGCATGAGGGGTGAGGTACCTTGTGGTGCTGTCAGCAACCCGGTCTGGTTGGGCCTGCAGCTCGTCGGCTTCGCAGTCAGGGCTGAACTCCTGGCTGCCTCGGTTGTCCGTGTCACCTGTGAACCCTCAACATGACCAGCTGGTTCCTACCAGTCAGGGTCAGTTGCCATCTGTCCTGGGCCCCCACATATAGATGGGGTACCCTCCACTCAGCTCAGGCTGCCAGGCGTGACCACACTGTCTGCCTTCCCAACGCCGTCTGAGGTAAAATCTTAACTGTCACTCTGCTCTATCCTAAGCTCCGCCCACCACCTGTGGAACCTACCATAAAGTCAGTTTCCCCTACACTAAGTGGTGTGGTCCTAGGTGAGTGCTAAAAATAGACTCCATAAGCATTAAATCGTAACCTGGCAACTTACAAGTAAAAACACATTTTATATTCAAGTGTAATACCATTCTGTGGCGCATACCTGCAGGGGCGCCACACACCCCCTTGGTGAAACACACCCGTCCGCGGGTGTCAAACCAAACCTGGAATAAAATGCATTTTACATATAACATTGAACATTTAGAACAGATATCAACAATAAGATTGCTTCTTTTCTTCCCTATTAGGGAGGCGCATTGCTTATAACGTTGCATCAAACTTTGACTATAATCTAGTCCATACTGGCCCAACTGGGACCAGGTAACAAGTTCTTTGGTTACTGTCCATCAAGTGCTGAAAAGGAAAAAGAAACAGTGCAATTCCAGAAAAATATGCATTTTAAACAATTCTGCTCACACTTTGAACAGTGCAATACCGGGTTAACTCTTTATTACTCAACTTACTGACCCGGTTTGCAAACCTCCCACCGAGACCTGCGTGGCGTTTATTTATCCCCACAATACAGGTCCCGGTCCAGGTGGCCCTGGGGAACTGCAGATAGATGGACTCTCCTCTCTCCAACCGTTGCTGCTGATGCTGGTACCGCGACCCTCCATAGCTCGCGGGGCCCGGCCTCCTCCGTACCACCGGCTCCTCCTCCGTCAGCTCGGGCTCCTTCAGGAACTGGATGAAGTCCTCCGCCTCGGTGATATCCTCCTTTCCGGGCTCCACAAGGGGTGCATAAACCGGTCCCAGGGAATCAGCAGCTTGGACTGCCATTGCCTCACAGCCGGTTACAGGTAACAGGTCCGGAGCCTGACCAGGTATATTGAGTCCGCTCCCGGCCGCATCCTGCTTAGTTCTTATAGTCCATAACCGGTGTGGGCTGGCGCTCGACCCGCCCCCTTGGTTGATTGAGAGCAATGGGGGCGGGGAGACTTTCTGACGCCTCTTAAATGGCCCAAGTATGCTGAGGGGCCGAGGCACACCCCTAGGCCGGCACATTGTTGTTTCTGCACTTTTAAGCCCGCCACAAAGTTCTAATGGGCAAGTCCTTCGGGCTTTTCCGGAGCCCGCCACTGCCTTCGTCACTCCTCGGCAGAGCGAAGGGGGCGGGGCTTATCTTCCCGCTCTTTCTCCTGCTGCAGTGACGCAGTTTGAATTTTGTGAGGCGATGTAATGGCGGCTCGGCACAGTTCTTATAATCCACACAGTTAAACAGTAATAAAGTTCTTAAGGCACACTTCACCTGGTAGGTACCAGGCTGGCTCATCCTGTTCGTGACGCCAATTTGTTTCGACCAGAGCTGGGGTGCGTGGGGTACTCGGTCACCGGGGCTTCTGTGTGGGATGTCACGGGTGGTCGGTATCCCCGGTGCCGTGCCCTGGCGAACAATTATACCAGGTGTTGTTGGTAAACGGTGGGGGTGAAAGGGGTTATTTACAGGGGAACGTGACGCCACCTGTAGAGTCCGGTAAGGTGGTACCGGCGCTGCCAGCCGGCCGCTGAGGTGATGGAGGGGGCAGCAGTGTGTGGTACAGCTCCCCACAGGTGGAGCTTTACCTCAGGGCAGCTATGATGGTATATGAGACGGTGAGGGAGGACAGTGATGTTAAATGGTGGTGCAGTTCTTACCCTTCTGCTGTTGATGTTGATGATGATGAGTCCTTTGAGCTGCGGCAGGAAGAATAACAGAAACCAGTTCTTGTTTAACTTTGCTTTACTCGGTACCGGATGATGATATAACAATACACGGTACAGTTTGGTTTAGAGGGTTGTCACCAACTCAGGATTTTCCTCTTAAGGAGTCTATAGATGTTCCTTCTTTGTCTTTCAGGGTTTCTATTCTCTTTCTAGATCTTTCCTTCTTTCCCACCTTCGCAGAGCTCACCCGCCAGTCCTGCAGTCTGTTTCTAGTAGGCTTAACTCGACTTATACCGGTCCAAATGGGAACAGCAGGAACGCACAAGTTTCCCACCTGACACCGGGTTTTCAGTCTTTCCTCACTAGTGTGGAACCGTCTTTTGGGCATGAGGGGTGAGGTACCTTGTGGTGCTGTCAGCAACCCGGTCTGGTTGGGCCTGCAGCTCGTCGGCTTCGCAGTCAGGGCTGAACTCCTGGCTGCCTCGGTTGTCCGTGTCACCTGTGAACCCTCAACATGACCAGCTGGTTCCTACCAGTCAGGGTCAGTTGCCATCTGTCCTGGGCCCCCACATATAGATGGGGTACCCTCCACTCAGCTCAGGCTGCCAGGCGTGACCACACTGTCTGCCTTCCCAACGCCGTCTGAGGTAAAATCTTAACTGTCACTCTGCTCTATCCTAAGCTCCGCCCACCACCTGTGGAACCTACCATAAAGTCAGTTTCCCCTACACTAAGTGGTGTGGTCCTAGGTGAGTGCTAAAAATAGACTCCATAAGCATTAAATCGTAACCTGGCAACTTACAAGTAAAAACACATTTTATATTCAAGTGTAATACCATTCTGTGGCGCATACCTGCAGGGGCGCCACATGTCCACTACTAGGACAACCTCTTCTGATTACACATGTATACTCACCTCCCATTATGGCACCCTTTCAGTGATGCCTGTGCTCGCATTCCCAGGGCTCATATGATGTTGTGACGTCACGGGAGCTTTGCATCCAGCCACAGCCGGCTTCTCTCTCCCCACCTTCGGGCACTGGAGCAATCAACAGGATGTGAATAGCAGACGCAGCTCTCACTTCCTGTTTATTAACGAACTTGTCTAGGCTAGGAGACTTCAGCTGCCGTAGATTGGACGTGGAGTTCACGTGACGTCACAGCCTCACGTGAACCCTGAGACACAAGCACCAACACTGCTGGAGCTGCTCCATTACTGGAGGTATTAGAATGTTTTATTTTACATGGCTTTGGATACTGGGAGGAAATTAGAAAGTGCAATAGGGTCTTATCCAATGTCTGAAATTGTTCAAAAATACTTAAATCAGCTCACCTAATATGGTTGTGTAAGACACAACCACTATGAATGAATTGGCGGCTGCTGCAACCCCATAGGAATAATATCTGTAGTTATGTAAAAAAATTTTTTTTTCATTTCGCCGCCAGCCAGTCAAATAATGCATCTTGAGAGTCCAGAATATTAAAGATGAAGTAGATGTTATTTCATGGTCCCCTTACCACTTCAGGAAAATATAACTAGGGACCACGAAACGCATAGGAAAATCTATTTCATCTGTAATATTTTGGACCCTCGTGGTGGATTCTTTGACCTGCTGGCAGCGTTATGAAATACCCTTTTCTGACATGACTACGGATTTTATTTTACATGGGGGAAATGTGTGGATTCTGAAGTGGTTGTCCTAGTAGTGCACACCCCCTTAAATGGTGGTCAGATGCTAGTGTATTAATATATTCATTATGTACACAAACATTTTAGATTCATACTTGTCAAACCAAAGTAACACTTTTATCATTTTATTATTATTTATATAGCACCATAATATTCCATGTCACTTTACATGTTAAGAGGGCAGACTAGGACAAGTAACATAGTAACAATACAAGTAACAATGGCTGTGGACAATTCTAACATACAGATACAATAGGGGAGAAGATCCTGTCCACGAGGGCTCACAGTCTATGAGGGGCGGGTGGGGATACAGTAAGAGGGGGAGATGTCGGTCGTGAAGCGGTGCGGTGGACTGGGTCTCATTGCAGGTTGTAGGCTTGGCAGAAGAGGTGGGTTTTCAGGCCTCTTTTGAAGGTTCCCAGGGTAGGGGAAAGCCTGATATGGTGGGGCAGCGAATTCCAGAGTATGGGTGATGCCCGGGAGAAGTCCTGTATGCGGTTATAGTACCAGTATGCTAACCCTGTGTAATATACACGTATTTAGCATCATTATGAACTTGTCCACTTGACATTTGTCCCAGACGTTTGTTTTGGTGACCTATTCTTACGATAGGAGAAGAATCTGCGGCATTCCCTTCTATGTAGTGTGCACAGGCTCTACGACAAACACGATAGTAACAACAAAATAGCGGCCCTTTGCTAAAACATATAATAGAAACTGTGAATAGTGTTACAGCCAAGGTAAAAAATGTTTGAAAAATAAGACACTAAGCTTTACATGTATGGCCATATCGATATACCACCTAGTAGCCAGTTGAGGCATATCTCGTACACTGGGTCCCTATGCTCAGTCACAGCCTCAAACTGGGTTAAAAACCTCCGGCGTGTAGGTATGTTATTCTTAGGATAGGTCATCAATATCTAATCGGTAGGGGTACACTATGTACCCCCGCCAATCAGTTGTTCCCTGCACCAGTGGTTCTGATAGTGCCATTAACTGTTTAGTGCCTCAAATAAATTTGAATGGGGTGGGTTGTACAGTACCTGGCCATGGCCATTATACAGTTGATAGAGCTGTGCAGCTCCGTAACTGAGCATTTCCTAACAGCACTGGGAAAACATGATCACTGGGGGGTGCTGGATGTTACCCTTCCACCAATCAGATATTAATGACCTACCCTAAAGATAGGCCATTAATATAAAGATCCCAGATGACCCCTTTAAGGGATTGTCTTATGAAAAACCTTTCACTACTAAAGGGTATGTCACACGTGTCAATATCGCCTGCACGATCACGGCTGCACGTGACGTTGCAGCGATATTGACGCGTGTGACATACTGAATCAACCAGCGATAAATCGCTGGTTGATGATTGCCAGGTTTTAGAACCTGTTCTAAAACCTGGCGATGGTCGCCCGGTGGACACGCAGCATCGCTGCGTGTGACACCGGGAGTAGCGATATTCCAGCTCCCAGCGCCTCTCACAAGCGCTGGGAGCTGGTATCCAAGGTAAACTGCGGGTATCTAGGCAGCGCGCGCTGCCTAGATACCCAATGTGTACCTTAGTTACCAGCCTCATCCGCTCACCGGCTGGTATCTAAGGTACACAGCGGGTAACTAGGGTCCCTAGTTACCCGCTGTGTACCTTAGATACCAGCCGGTGAGCGGAGGAGGCTGGTAACTAAGGTACACATCGGGTATCTAGGCAGCGCGCGCTGCTTAGATACCTGCAGTTTACCTTGGAGACCAGCCTGCTCCCGCTTACCGCAGCCTGGCAGCGGGAGCAAGACATCGTGGAAACGATATTTAAATAGTTTCCACGATGTCTCTGGTCCATTGATCGCTGGTGAGTCTGTCTGTGTGACAGCTCACCAGCAATCAGCCGTCAATGTCGTCAGCGATCATCTCACTGACGACATTGATGCGTGTGACTCCCCCTTAAGTGTCTCTCCATACAGCTTTCTGGGAAAGCCAGTTGGGCATTGGTGAAATATCCTAGTAAGATGATGCCCGTGTTCTTAATGAGATAAGTAACATAACAGAATTTAGTAAATAAAGTTTGAGAAGTAATACAAATATTCATTTTTTTTTTTTTTTTTTTTTTTTTTTTTTTTTTAAAGAAAGCCATAAACAAAAGATGTCTTGGTGGTTACCACTATTGCTTTCTGTTGTTGGGGTCCTGGGTTCTAATCCCACCAAAGCCAACATCTGTATGAAGTTTGTTCCTTCTACCTGTGTTTGCTTGGCTTTACTCTGGTTTCCTCCACGCTCCAGAGTCAAACTGTTAGGGAATGTAGACTGAGTCGTGGTGGGGACAGTGGTGACATGAACATGTTGGTGCTGTAAGTAAGCATAATAAATTAACTTGTGAATTCAGCATTTCACATGGTTATTTCTATGTTATTACTTCTAGATTTCAAGGCCCAAAATGTCTTCTATTCTATTAAACAAGTTTAATTCAAAATAATCTGAATTATCTACCAACTAAAGAGCATACGGTACTGTGCAAAAGCTCCCTACACTTGACAAACTTTTGCAAAGTAACAATCATTTAAAAATAGAAGTATTATTAGTTTACACTTAACAAAATGCAAGTCTAATGAACAAAAGAGAGATATAAATCAAATCAACACTTGCACACAGTTTTTAAAGGAACTCGTCATGGAGGTTTCCCAAACCACAAATCTTCTGCTGATGAAGCTTGTGAAAGTCCTTGTTGTATCATCACTTCCAGGGCTCTTTGCTCTCTCTTCTTAAAAACATTGTTTTTTTTAGGCTTTTATCCTGCAGTAAAATATGTTTGAAGCCATTTGGATGTCTACCTGGCAGTGTTGCATGATCTGTAAGTATCAGCCTGAATTTGTCAGCACTGAGGACCAATCCTGACCAAATCTCCCAACTTCATTTGCTGAAATGCAGCCTCAACTTGCAAATAACCTCCACCATGCTTCAATGTTATCTGCAGACACTCATTATTGTATCACTCTCCTGTCATTTGTTACAGTGAGATATATTGCATTTTGGTTTTACAGTCCAGAGTACCTGCTGCCATTTTTTTTCACCCCAGCTCTGATCAGTAGAGTTGCATAGCTGGTTATTAATGCTGCTTGTTCTGAACTGATGGAACTGCTATAACTTCTTCCAATTTCGAAAGAAAGTAAGAATGATGTGTCTTCAATCTGCTGCACTAAATGTTTTGGGCCAGTAACTGGGTCTAAACTTTTTAATGTTGACATTTTCTTGGTGTTTATTTCAAAACACCTTGAACAGCACATCTTAAAATTCCAGTCAGTTTTGAATGGCAGGCATGGTACTGATTAAGGAACGTGTCTCTGACTGGTGAGCCCATTCCCCACTGGGGGGCTATTGGGAGGCTGGAGGCGGCTGCAGCTGCGGTCCCTGGTCACGTGGGGCCGCTCATTATCTCCTGTAATATGCACTGCATCCCGCTGTCAATCACAGCGGGAGCAGCACATATGACAGGAGCGGTCAGCAGACCCATGTAAATAGTCAGTGCTTTCCACGCTTTCATTGCATGGAAAGCACTGACTATGCAAACGATCTCATGCTCATCTCTCTTCATATTGCTTCCTGCAGCCCACGCTCTCCCCGCTGTCTCCGCTCAGTTGTGCCGGCCTCCGGTCATGTGAGCGTCGCTCATAGTGACGTCATCACCGCGCACCACTTAACAGTACTGGATTCCGGTATAAGCAGGCAGCGGGGATGGAGGCTGCAGGGAGCGGTGGAGAGAGGTGAGTATGAGATTGATTGTTATTTTTTAAAGCGTGCACCATGGGGGAAAGTGTGCCAGGATGGGGGCTGTCTGTGCCATGGGGCTGTCTGTGCCATGGGGGGGACAGTGTCCTAGTGTGGTGGCTGTCTGTGCCATGGGGGGATAGTGTGCCAGGGTGGAGGCTGTCTGTGCCAGGATGTGGACTGTCTGTGCCATGGGGGGACAGTGTGCCAGGATGGGGGCTGTCCGTTCCATGAGGGGACTGTGTGCCAGGATGGGGGCTGTCTGTGCCATGGTAGGACTGTGTGCCAGAGTGGGGGCTCTGTGCCATGGTGGACAATGTGCCAGGGTGGGGGATGTCTGTGCCAAGGGGGGACAATGTGCCAGGGTGGGTGCTGTCAGTGCCATGGGGGAGCAGTGTGCCAGAGTGGGTGCTGTCTGTGCCATGGGGGAGCAGTGTACCAGGGTGGGGGCAGTATGTGCCATGGGGGGACAGTGTGCCAAGGTGGGGGCTGTCTGTGCCATGGGGGGACAGTGTACCAGGGTGGGGGCTGTCTGTGGCATCATGGAGGGACAGTGTGCAAGGGTGGGGGCTGTCTATGCCAGTATGGGGGGCAGTGTGACAGGGTGGGGGCTGTCTATGCCAGCGTGGGGCCTTGTGTGCCAGCATGGGGAACAGTGGTCAGCATGGGTGTACAGTACGCCAACATGGGGGACATATATACCAGGATGGGGGACAATATATACTGATTATAAGGCGGACACTGGCATTATAAGACGGACCCCATTTAACAATAAAAATTCAAATTTTTTTCTCTTTACCTTCAACAAATTTGGGGGGGTGTCTTATAATCAGGTGCGTCTTATAGAGCGAAAAATACGGTATATTTCTCATTTATTCATTCAGTTTATATTTTGTTGGTTGATGAAAGTAAACTATTTACACTTCTATTTTGAGGGTCTCTTTGCAGGATTTGTTCAACACCTGCCCTAAACTTATGCATAGTACTGCAGCTTTTGGAATTGAGCACATAAGTTTAAAGAATAATTTCTTCACCGTTTCAGGTGGATTTATTTTGTGCTTTTTCTCAGCGAGGAGTTTTGAATATTATTTATACTCCTGCTTGTCCCTCAGTTTCCCATTTTTATCAGCAGGTATGTTCTCTATACACTTTAGACTAAAGTAGGCGGAATCCACTCATGTCGGCGGGATCAGATGACAGTCTAATAGGATTCAGCTGAGTTTAGTGTTCTTCTCTATGGGAGAGTGGGGGAATATAATACTGTCAGCTAAACAATTGTTCAATTGACAACAATCTAATATATTTTTTTTGTGGTCTTAACATTACTACTGTCGTATAGCGCTCTGCATTTTTTACATTTTGGAACCATTACACTAAGCTGATCCTAAAATCTAGCAAGGTAGATATACAGAGAGCTGCCGGCTGCCCCTCCTCCTAACATCTAGGTACGCAGCTGTACAGAGAGCCGCCAGCTCTCCCTCCTCCTAACATCTAGGTATGCAGATGTACAGAGAGCCACCAGCTGACCCTCCTCCTAACATCTAGGTACACAGCTGTACAGAGAGCCGCCAGCTCTCCCTCCTCCTAACATCTAGGTACGCAGATGTACAGAGAGCCGCCAGCTGCCCCCTCCTCAACATCTAGGTATGCAGATGTACAGAGAGACGCCAGCTCTCCCTCCTCCTACCATCTAGGTACGCAGCTGTACAGAGAGCCACCAGCTGACCCTCCTCCTAACATCTAGGTACGCAGATGTACAGAGAGCCACCAGCTGACCCTCCTCCTAACATCTAGGTACGCAGCTGTACAGAGAGCCGCCAGCTCTCCCTCCTTTTAACATCTAGGTACGCAGATGTACAGAGAGCCGCCAGCTGCCCCTTCCCACTCACTTATTTTTTATTATGTTTACTTGTGTTGTCATATACTGATTAGTTGCTTGCTTTACACATATATGTCTAAAGCCATGTAAAACCACTAGATTGCTGGAAAACCATGCAGGGAGATGATACATATTTTCAGAGGAATTGCCATATGATTAACACGCTGAATCAAAACTATATTGATATAATCATGAAAACGCAATATCTACGTAATATATATACAATATTACTAAGAGAGCAGAGATAAACAGAATAACTTAGGTTTCTGGTCTCCTGTTCTAACTCATGGTAACAACATCTCAGTCTCGTGGCACAAAATTGTTATAACATGTTTACCCCTATTCACACTGAGATATACCGCACAATTACCGTAACTGTTTCTTGTCAATGGTTTTCAAGGAAAATCTTAATAAGCACTTTCATAAAAAGGAAAGGTAAAATAATAAACACTAGTGTGTTTAGTACCCAAGGCACTGAGTGCTGATCAGCTAGGCATCTAACCATTATATGAAATTTGGATATCCTCATATTCTCAGATGAGAGGTGTACATTGGGTCATATTTACTAATGTGTCTGTGCCTAGATCTTAGTAAAAAAAAGTGCCAAAATTTGGTGCATAATATCAGATGATTAATACAGATTTATATTATGTATAATATTTATATATTTATATTGTTTTAGAGCATTTAACATTTTTTTGAAGCTCATTTGCAAGTGGGTTGGAGAAAAAGGAACATGATTTAGAGAAAAAAGAGGGTATGTTTTAAAATGCAATGTGTGCCAAATTGTGCTAAAATTTGGTCATGTAAAGATGGGTGTTTTGCCATTGCCAAATCTATCATCCAGTATGAGCTGCTCCATTTCATTTTTAGACGACTATCTGGTGTAAAGGGGTTCTCTGGGACTCTAACATTGATGACGTATCCTAATTATAGGTCATCCAGGTCTTTAGTGGGGGTGCAACATCTGGAACCCCCGCTGATTAGCTGTTCCTTGTGCCTCGTTCCAGCACTACTTATTGGTGGAGCTCCACAGCACAACTCTGTTGACAGAATGTTGGCCTGTCACGAGTCGGTAGGAGACTTGACAGCTCTGGGCTTTGTAGATTTTAAATGTTTAATTTCTTCTCTACCAGCAGGGGTTAATGTCAGTTTTCCTAGTTGGAAGCTCCAGTTTTCTGTTTGCAGCCAGGTTGGTGACCACACCCATTTTATTAGGTCTTATGACTGTTTATATCTCATACTGGTTATAGACGATCCATGCTATGCTAACCTTAGTGGAGTGAAGAGGTCCTCAGTTGGCCGAGTCCTGTTGTTGAAGCCATGCCTGCTGCTAGCCCGGGTGTTTGGCCTGGAGTATTCAAGTTTGTGTATCCTTTTTGTCTTACCCCTAGTCTGTGTACATCTCCTCTGTTATACTAGTTGCAGTGGTGCAGTCTAGTGCACTCACCAGACATTGCACTAGGGTAAGTGAAGTTGACAGCTGGGATAAGGCACGTGATGGCAGCGGGGAGGGGGAAGGTCCTGCCTGGGGATGTTAAAGCAGCTTAAGCACTGACACAGGTGCGTGTCGGGGAGGGTGTCCCATACCCTCCCTTTTCCCTACATTCAAGGCCTTTTTCCCTTTACCATTCCCCGTTGTGCCCTTTGTGTTGCACCTTGCGCTGGACATCCCCCTAGTCCAGCGTGACATGGCCTCAGGCAAGCGCTGCACATCCACCACCCATTGATTCGAGTTGATTCGAGTAGAGCATGGATATGTAGCATTCTGTCACCGGAACTGTGACCTGCAACTCAACAACAGAGTCGTTCTGGACAGCGGCGACATCGTATCTCACCAACACCGATCAGGCATTGATGATCTATCCTAAGGATAGGTCATGAGTGTTAAGAGTCCTGAACAACTCCTTTAAGTTTGGAGTCATACATCTGTGCGCCAATGTGTCTGGTGAACATCGGATACAACTTGCTGTTAAGTACAATTGACTACTGGTTAGTCTGATGTTCTAGGTTTTTTTTTTCAACTTTCTTTAACATATGAGGATAGAAGTTGTCTAGATGTAAATGTGAGCTTGTGGAATGGGTCATTGGAGTGCCATCCATGACTTGCTTGGGTTTTCTATTTTTCAGTGCATTAGCTCTGAAGCCGTATAGATAATTTTCTGCATCCTTTGTTAGCATGCGGCATCACGCTGGCTCTATCGTCCCCTGTGGCCAATGAGGTTATTAGCGCTTGCTTTGCAGCAATCCTGCTTTCCCTTTCCAAACCCAGTTAATAAAGACTTGTCTTGCCACAGGAGAACTTGGATTTACCGAGTCGCTCATCATGGGATTAGTTTGTAAGGATTTTCACATTTAGAACACAATGAGCTGTTTGATTAAAATTGCTCCTGACATTAAAAACATTTTTTCTTACTGGCGAGTAATTTTTATTTTTCCATTCTTGAATATAAAGACCTAAGCAGAGCTATTATATCACTCAAATTCCAATGTTTCTAATGAGCTCATTACCAATGTAATTAAGAAAAATAATTATTTTTGTGCTGTTTTTTATAAATCTGCCTTCATGTTTTGCGATAAGCAGGACATTGCTGTTGTAAACATTACATAGCACTTTAGATTTGACAAAATAGCTGTTGACAGTGCTATCATGCATCTGTAATGATTTTCTGCTATTTAAGAGAATTATTTTATGCTATCCCTGCGGGGCATTAGAGGGGCAGTGTTGTCTGAAATGGTTAAATTAGATTGCCTTTAAAGGAACATCTCTATATAATGAAAACAAGAGTAGCCAAGCTTGCATTATTTAAAGAGATTGTCCATAAAGGGAATATGTCACCAGGTTTTGTCCATCTAAGAGCTGTGTGACATTGGGGCAGAGAGCCTTATTCCAGCGATGTCATTTACCTGGCTGCTTGGTGCAGTTGTAATTAAAATTGCTGTTTTATCTGCTGCAGAATCATCAGTTCTCTAAATTCTGAGCGCTGTAGAACGCCACCCACAACACTTATTGGCAGATTTCTGCCTATGCACAGTAGACCCAACTGCCAACGGTGGTCTGGATGAGGTTATATAGAGCTCAGCATTCAGAGAACTGGTAGATCTGCAGCAGATAAAACAGTGATTGCTGATGTATGTAGTGCGCTGTTGAATTAATGGCGAATAGGTGAATAAATATTATTTTATCAGAACTACACCAAGCAGACCAGGAAGTGACACATCTCCTTACAGTCGCTCTCTCCTTACAGTATGCTATGCTCAGATAAAAGGTTGCAAGAACCTGGTGACATATTCCCTGTAATGTGTTTCACGCTTTGTAATAAAAATAATTCTTTACATAGGCTATACTCATCATCTTCATTGGCATACCTCTACACTCAGTAATCCATCCCCTGACATCATCAACTGACTGAAGGCATCACGTGACCACTGCAGCCAGGCAGCAGCCACTGATCCTGTAGAGCCTTAAATCAGTTTTCCCACTTGCAAAGTTAATTTTAGTAAATAGATCTTTGAACAATAATAAGTCCAATAATTGGATGTGATTGATAAAAATGTTCCTGTGCTGAGATAATCTTATATATGTGTCCCTGCTATGTACTGTGTAATGGATGTGTCTGACCGTACAGGGACATGGTCTGATCATACCACATTTCCTGTGCTGAGATACTCTTATATACAGTTAGGGCCAGAAATATTTGGACAGTGACACAAGTTTTGTTATTTTAGCTGTTTACAAAAACATGTTCAGAAATACAATTATATATATAATATGGGCTGAAAGTGCACACTCCCAGCTGCAATATGAGAGTTTCCACATCCAAATCGGAGAAAGGGTTTAGGAATCATAGCTCTGTAATGCATAGCCTCCTCTTTTTCAAGGGACCAAAAGTAATTGGACAATGGACTCTAAGGGCTGCAATTAACTCTGAAGGCGTCTCCCTCGTTAACCTGTAATCAATGAAGTAGTTAAAAGGTCAGGGGTGGATTCCAGGTGTGTGGATTTGCATTTGGAAGCTGTTGCTGTGACCAGACAACATGTGGTCAAAGGAACTCTTAATTGAGGTGAAGCAGAACATCCTGAGGCTGAAAAAAAAAGAAAAAATCCATCAGAGAGATAGCAGACATGCTTGGAGTAGCAAAATCAACAGTTGGGTACATTCTGAGAAAAAAAGAATTGACTGGTGAGCTTGGGAACTCTAAAAGGCCTGGGCGTCCACGGATGACAACAGTGGTGGATGATCGCCGCATACTTTATTTGGTGAAGAAGAACCCGTTCACAACATCAACTGAAGTCCAGAACACTCTCAGTGAAGTAGGTGTATCTGTCTCTAAGTCAACAGTAAAGAGAAGACTCCATGACAGTAAATACAAAGGGTTCACATCTAGATGCAAACCATTCATCAATTCCAAAAATAGACAGGCCAGAGTTACATTTGCTGAAAAACACCTCAAGAAGCCAGCTCAGTTCTGGAAAAGTATTCTATGGACAGATGAGACAAAGATCAACCTGTACCAGAATGATGGGAACAAAAAAGTTTGGAGAAGAAAGGGAACGGCACATGATCCAAGGCACACCACATCCTCTGTAAAACATGGTGGAGGCAACGTGATGGCATGGGCATGCATGGCTTTCAATGGCACTGGGTCACTTGTGTTTATTGATGACATAACAGCAGACAAGAGTAGCCGGACGAATTCTGAAGTGTACCGGGATATACTTTCAGCCCAGATTCAGCCAAATGCTGCAAAGTTGATTGGACGGCGCTTCATAGTACAGATGGACAATGACCCCAAGCATACAGCCAAAGCTACCCAGGAGTTCATGAGTGCAAAAAAGTGGAACATTCTGCAATGGCCAAGTCAATCACCAGATCTTAACCCAATTGAGCATGAATTTCACTTGCTCAAATCCAGACTTAAGACGGAAAGACCCACAAACAAGCAAGACCTGAAGGCTGCGGCTGTAAAGGCCTGGCAAAGCTTTAAGAAGGAGGAAACCCAGCGTTTGGTGATGTCCATGGGTTCCAGACTTAAGGCAGTGATTGCCTCCAAAGGATTCGCAACAAAATATTGAAAATAAAAATATTTTGTTTGGGTTATGTTTACTTGTCCAATTACTTTTGACCTCCTAAAATGTGGAGTGTTTGTAAAGAAATGTGTACAATTCCTACATTTTCTATCAGATATTTTTGTTCAACCCTTCAAATTAAACGTTACAATCTGCACTTGAATTCTGTTGTAGAGGTTTCATTTCAAATCCAATGTGGTGGCATGCAGAGCCCAACTCGCCAAAATTGTGTCACTGTCCAAATATTTCTGGCCCTAACTGTATGTGTTCCTGCTATGTACTGTGTAATGGATGTGTCTGACTGTACAGGGACATGGTCTGCTCATACCACATCTCCTGTGCTGAGATAATCTTATATATGTGTGTCATACCACATCATCTGTGCTAGGGGGGAGGGGAAGTGGAAAAGTATACAGATATTACAGTATGAGATCACAACTAATTTTCTTTGCAGTAAAACATTTTTTTAAAACATAGAAATATTTAACATCACAAAACGTATCAGCTGTGATCCTGTGCTGTAATGTCTGCATACTCTTTTTGCGTTTCCATCCTCAACCCCCCCCCCCCCACACACACACACACACACACACACACACACACACACACACACACACACACACACACACACACTCTCACAGCTGCACACTAGTGATGCTGCATAGGGATTCTGTCATATGGATAGGTGAGTTACAGAAAGTGTCTGAACAGGAGCCTATTAGTT
Organism: Allobates femoralis; assembly: GCA_033576535.1. Lineage (NCBI taxonomy): Eukaryota > Metazoa > Chordata > Amphibia > Anura > Aromobatidae > Allobates > Allobates femoralis. Next base: position 522,851,341 of record JARQOC010000005.1, read on the forward strand.
ACTCCAGTTGCGGCGGGTTACTTGATAATGCATGAATATATTTACCATCCCAACTCAGAAAGCCCCACTACACCCTGCAAAAAATGTATAAAATGTGCATGATTAATGTGAGGTATTAGTTGATATTTTGGCCAAAATATTGTGCATATGATCAGACCATGGCCCTGTATGGTCGGACACATCCATTACACAGTACATAGCAGGGACACATATATAAGATTATCTCAGCACTGGAGATGTGGTATGATCAGATCATGTCCCTGTACGGTCAGACACATCCATTACACAGTACATAGCAGGGACACATATATAAGATTATCTCAGCACAGGAACATTTTTTTAAACATCCAATTGTGGAAATTATTATTCTAAGACCTATTGATAAAAATGAACTTTGTTTGTGATAAAACCTCTTTAAAATCCCATCCGATTATGTGATGATTTTTTCTGTTGGAATGTAACATGAAGGCTGCAGCAATGATGTGACGCCATCAGGTGGTTGCTGATGCCATTACATCATCAGGGAAGAAGTTGATGGCTTTGTAAGATTAACTCTTCTGGTAAGTGATCTTAGAATTTTTAATTCCTACACCTTTTTGGGCTCTTGCTATTAGCAGTCTGACCATAGACTTAAAATGTCTGGGCAATCTGTATATTGCTTTGCAATGACATTCCATAATGTCAATACAGAGTGAGTGCACACGATGGTGCAGAGGAGCGGAGCCAACTGTGAGAGATGGACAGACTCCCCATAGACTTGGTTTATCACCATATACACCTTTCTGATTGTTGTATACATATTTTATCTGTAATTTTCACCCATTCAGCCTCTCCTCTAAGTGTATCCCTATGTACCAGTGCGTGATAAATGCCTATTTACACAATGATGTTTCAGCTGGACTGGTAAAGCAATAAAAGATCTCTAGAGCTTGATTTTTTATTTCTCTAGGCACATTTTATAATATATCACCATACTGATACATTCTCATGCCTCTTCTTTTCTATATCAATAATAACTTTTCTTAGCAGGAGCTTTTATTATGTCACCTCGCCATTAGCACTTACAGTATTCCCCTTCCCCCTATAAAGATCACTTTAGGATCATTACTGTGAGTATCAGAGGGGGTTTAAAAGTGTAGTAATCAAAATGTATTACACTATTGTTATCTCTATTAGTAAACTCCAGAAAGGGGAATAGCTATCGCTAGCACAAAGCCTTTCTTAATAATGGCCGCAGCGGTAATGTAGATCCTGCACAAACCAGATAAACTTTTGTCCAAGCATGTACCGTATTTGTCAGTAGAAAATGTCACTTTGATTTTCATGACTTTTCTTTTGTTTCTATAGGATTTATAGTGTACGATTTAATGTTATTGGCTATTCTTCATGTCACTTCAGTGAGGAAGTAGAGAAACTAGTGTCACCTAATGAAGGTAGCAATCCTAAGTCATAATTGACTCTTTAACAAGTCTTTTAATCTTTTAATATGACTTAGGATTTGTGCCACATCAGAATCCCAAACTGCAGATGCGTTTCGGGGTGACTGCCCCTCATCAGTGCAGTGTGTGGGATTCTGATCTGGCTGTATGAGAGGCTATAGACTAGGTCTGGGGGAACAGCTATTCTCCTTGCAGAGAGCGTTCTTCCTGCCGGCTGAGGAGACTTATAGCCGCAATGCTTGTCTGGCTATTCTGTAACACCTAGCTTTGAAGTCAGTGCTACTGGGAAAGTCAGAATTCAAGGGCACAATCCAGAGCTCCTACAAGGCCAAAGTGATAATATTATAGTCAACTCCTAGCAAATATGAGACCTAATTACTAAAACTGTAACTTTTGGACAGTCCTTGTAGTGAAGGAGGATGATCTGCGGTGGTGGTTGTATATCCACAGCATAAAATCCAGTATGCGGTATCAGCGTGTCTATGCAGTTTTATTATTAGGGTATGTGCCCACTGGACGGTTCTGCATCATTGCAGACCGTCAGAAAACCGGTGGAGAATTACAGAAACTGAGTTTTCTGACCTCAGCAGTGTCCATCGTTTTTTTAGCGTTTTTTGAGCGGTTTTATAGCGTTTATACAGCTTTTTGTCGGCGGTTTTCTGGCGGTTTTTCTTAGCGTTTTTAAGACTGTTTTTTTGTGCACTTGTAAGCTGGAACCGCTGGAAAAACGCTCAAAAGAAGTCACTTGCTCTATCTTTGAAAACCGGTGGAAAACCGGTGAAAAAAGTGGAAAGGAGACAAAAAAAAAACGTTCTAATGTACACAGTGTTTTCTAAAATCCATTGACTAGCATGTTAAGCCAACCGGTGGTTAGGATTAACATAAATTAACATAAAACTCAGCGGAAAACGCCGACAGAAAACGCTAAAAAACAGCCCACAAAACGTCCAATGGGCACATAGCCTTAATGTGTTTCGACGTTAACAAGCTTCTTCAGGAGAATCAAAATGGAAGAAAACATTTACCGTAACTTTGAAATGGTTTGAAAATAAAACTGCATAGACACCCTGATAAAGCATATCGGGCTTTTTTACTGTAGATACGAAACAAGCAGCACAGATCACCCACTTTCTCCACTATATAGACCACCACCTTGGACCGTCCAACCTGCTGCGGATGCCGCAGCTGGAACGTCTTTTCAAAAGCCTAACTAGTGTTGTGGTCACACAAGATGATCTGCATCTCTTTCTCACTGTAATTACTGGTTTATCAGATAAAACCCTATTGGGCTGGAATTGTCCTCCCAGTTTCTGTAACTCTTGGACTGTGTAAGAATACATAGCTTTAAAAGCCGCCGAGTTTATCAAAGTTTGTGTAAATTAATTTTGCTTATGTGGTCAAAGTTTATCTGTTTAGTTGGCTCACTGTGGTCCACAAAATTATAACCATTTTTTGCTCTATTTCTGTAAATATTTTAGGACACGGGACTGGAATTTGCACTCTATTTTTTTTTTCTCCACTTTGAGATGGGCCACATTTCCCTCTTGAGCAGGAGAAATATTATCTAAAATCTATCCGAAGCATGTAATGTGTTGCAAAGCTTGCACCTCTTTGATATGTATCTTAAAAACCTTCCCCCATGTATTTTGCTTCCACTTAAAGGGAATCTGTCACCCGGTTTTTGTTATGTAATCTGAGAGTAGTTTACTAGGCTGTGTATTTTTGTTTTAATAAAATCAGTATTTTATCAGCAGAATATAGCAGCATTATTATTAGAGGACTAGTTACCTCATGCCTCCTGGTCCAGTCATGCCTCCAGCACTGATTACCGTAGCTGCTTTCTGTTAATTTACAATACACTCAAAGCTGCCAATCAATGTTTTGGGCGTGGTTATACACAGTTCAGCATTCAGCATTCTGCTATACCTGTTATTCTATCTACACCCTTTAAGCTAAGTGATACATCACTGGAATCAGAGTCTCTGTCCCTACATAATGCTGCTGTTAGTTTTCATAGTAAAAACCTGCTGACAGATTCCCTTTAAACCAAAAACCAAGTGTGCTTTGTTATATATTGCTATTGCTGTTATTAGTTTTAACATTTGCTATTGTTGCTCAGAGTGTTCTTTGACATCCATCCCATTCCTTAGTGTGATTTCCAGGACCATTTACCTGTATTATACACATGTACACCACAGTGACTACTAAAATAATTCCTATCTACAATAACTGGTAGTAAGAGCATACAAGTTGTCAGAACCGTCAATCTCTGTGCGATTGGCCGACTATCTGATGTGTATCGGGTCTCCTGACTCTACCCCAACAGATGATATCTGAGGAGAGAAGGATCAGGCAGTAGAACTTTACTCCCCCCGATCCTTTTGTCTCCAGGCATTTTCCTTACAGTGAAGGACAAAACTCAGAATAAACTTTTCAGCGTCCTTCTTTATCAAGCATATTTTTCGTTGACACAATGCTTTGTGTTCTTTGCACAGGTAAATACCAACTCTCCCCGACAGTGAACATGCCTCATGATGACACTGTGATCATTGAAGATGACCGAGCCATACCGCTGCCTTCTCAGCTTTCCGACCAATCGTCTTCCAGCTCTCATGATGATGTAGGATGCATTACCGATTCTGCCGGTGCCTGGTCCAAAACCGTAACTAGTGAATCTACTGAGAGGTGGGTATCGTGTGATACAGACACTGCTATCGCCAATTACCTTATTCCAAACTGCATTGTGAGAAACGGTAAAGGAAATCAGATATGTCCTAAAGCGGTTCACAATAAAATAAGTAATTTTGATTTATTCAACCTCTTCTACATCATCTACCGCTGAGTCAAAATCCCAAGTGCAATAAACCACTAATTATTGATGATGGAGGTTTTAGTGTTGCAGCCACGAGACCAGTGTAGTTCTTAAAATTGCCTATAGACGCCACTTTGTTTTACAGGTTTGTGCGTTTTCAGAGCATAATGATACCCAAAGAGATGATCGTCAACATGAATTTGATAATTATTAGACAGTCTTGAAGACTTCAGTCCTCCCTGCGTAATTGGGGAATTATGCATTAATTTGCCAGCCTAGTAATTATGTACATCAATAAGCAAAATAAAGCTCTCTGTGGAGCCACCTCCTAAGGCTGTCGTGATAATTAACACAAGCAGTGAGAATCATTATAGACGGCTTCTGCAATCGGGCCTTCTCCTGAGTTTCCTTTGAGTAGATCAGCAATATTGTGGAGAAATGAATGTCCCACCTTCCCTGCCCTGCTCCACTCAGCTCTTCTCCACACAGCTGCATATGAGGATCGTTGACTTTTGTGAAACCACATTAATTCACTTACCCAATATGGTGGCATCACCATGCTGAAGACTGTGCCGTAAAAACCACTTGTTAAATGTGCTGATGTTTTTTCTACTACATAGGCCTCTCTCTGCAATCAAATTATTTTTTGTGCCAACGTAAGTGAAATAAAATACAACTTTGCAAATGGGTTAGATTTACTCATGGCCAATTGTTTTATGTCTGCAGGTTGCAGATTAAAATGGTTTTCCACTACTAGGACAACCACTTCAGGATCTACCTTTTTCCCCACTTAAAATAATAGATCCTTTTCTTGCCTTCCGTGGTGCCTCCATTCCAGTGCTGTTGATAACCGTAGACCAGGGCTCTTGTCAGATGTCGTGAGCTCCGCGTCCAATCACCGCAGGCTTCCTTCTTCTCGCCTTCCGGTCACAAGAGTTATCAACAAAAAGAGAGCTCTGCGGTTGCCACTTGCTTCCTTTTGATTGCCCTTATGTCTGAAAGTTGGGAAAAAGAAGCTGGCAGTGATTGGATGCAAGGCTCATGTGACGTCACAATGTGACCAGAGCCCTGGGCCGTGATTACCACCAGCACTGGAATGGAGGCAGCACGGAAAGTGTGTACAGGATTTATTATTTTAACTGAGGGGAAAAAAATAAATTCAGAAGGTGCTCATGGCAAGTATGTGGTTTTTTGGTATAACGCATGAATCCAGAATCCAGGCACAGATTATCCTTTTGGTAATACTTCTATATTTAACAAATATGGCTCTCTCACAACATATTTCAGTAGGTCACTGCCTTCATCAGGTTATTTGGCATTACTAAAAGGATAATCTGTACCTGGATGCTGGATTCATGTGCTATACCAAAAAACTGAATAATTGCCACGTTCATCATTGATATCCTTCTGGGAGCAGTACGAGCTGCATCCTACAGCGCCGGAGCATAAAGAGTGAAGGACCTGCGGTGATGTCACTCCCATGTGACCGGCCAAGCCTGAACGCCGGAGGATCGTGTGTCTGTGCTTACACACCGGAGGCCCACACTGTGGTTGTGCAGAGGTGCACAACCACGAAAGGTGAGTGATCTCACAACCCTTGTCCACCAAAAATTCCCATTAGACCACGAGGTACAGACAAGGGCACCTCTCTATATGTTTTTCAAATTCAGAAGGTGTTGTCCTAGTAGTGGACAACCCCTTTAAAGACAAATTTTGTGCCTACTGCCTTCTATGTTGACTTAATTCTTGCCATCCTTCCAGATGTGAGAAAGGTGGGCTGCAAGTTCTGACTCTGCAGAAGGCTTGTTTTTAGTCTGGAACTATGGAGACACGCATGCAAGCTGTGTGCCCAAAAAGTCTAAACCAACAAAATAGAAGCAAAAATTCTGCACCACTCACGCTCATGCCGGTCCTGAGACAGAGAGGTAACACCAGACAAAGAGTGGAATCAAGGTGCATACTTGAAAATAGTCTCATACATGATTCAAATAGAGAAGATGTCAAAAGCCGCACTCAATCTATACCTCAAAATATTTAATGAAGAAGAGGGATAGTATCAGTTTCGCGTTACACACACTTCATCCATAGCTTGAGGCCAGTTGAAGCATGTGTAACATGAAACAGCCGTCATCCCATTAGGTCCTGCTTCCTCCCACATGTTTAACCTTTTTCAATAAATATTGACTTAAGGATAGCAGGTGCCTCATTTGACTGCTTCTCTATTTGGATTGCACAAAAAGTCTGGTTGCTCACTCGGAGCATTAAATATTTTAATAATGTCAGATAACATTGACTAACCCAACACCTCAATCAATAAGAGGGTGGTCTGATGGAAAGATCTTCTCTTGGCGTAGAAATCTCTTTTACTGGGAGATTCTGTCTTTTCATGGTCGGCCTTTTAGCAGTGATGTAATGTTCTATTTTTTTCAGAATGTAATAATTTCAGTAATATAATGCTGGAAGGCCAGACGTGGCTTCCCCAGGGAAGATAGATACTTGGTGGTTAACTCTTATGGCTAGAGCTCAGTATGTGGTTGGCATTAACCAGGCCTAGTCTATCATTAGTTGTCAGGTCTATGCTGTACATTGTGAAGTGTCTGTTCAGATGCATTTATGTAACTTCATGAAGACAGATGCATTTATGTAACTTCATAAAGATGTTCCTATTTACTTAAAAAAACGAATCAATTCTGAGGCAGATTTCACTATTTGTGATGCTTAATTACTGTTTTTTTTTGTAATGCACAACTTCTGCAATATTAGAATTGATTGAACAATCTGCTGTACTTTTAAGTTTTCAAAGGGAAGGTGTCATCAGAAAATAACTTATTTTCTAAATCAATGTTTAATTTATTTGTATATATTCAATAAATTACAAAAGCACATTCAAATTTTGCCATTTACACTTTACTCAATGAGCCCTATTGTAGGCCGATAGTTCTAGTTTTGAAGAGATCATTTTTCAGTTTTCTGAATTACTGTATATGTAGATAAAGCAGGGTTTATCATGCACAATACATAATGTTACAGCTTCCCTCCTCCCCCTCCCTGCACAGTCATCTCTGCACAGATCTCAGAACATGCCCACAGCACTTCAATGTAAATTGATATCTCCTTTTAAAGTCAATGGCTATGTCCAGCTCCTTATGTTTCATGTAGCTACTGAACTGTGTAATTTTGATGCTGTTAACAGCAGCTCAAGCAGGAGGGCTGCAAAATATTCATAAACAGACTAAATTAAAAAAATATATGTAATCAAAAAATAAAAACCTATTAGGAAAAAAAATAGTTTTGTTATCAGGATTTAAAGTTGGTCAGTCAATGGATTTCACAACACTAACTGCATATATTATTATATAGTTCTGTTGGACCCACTGATGCTATTGTATGTATGTCAATAATCTACGCCAGAATGGCTGTACAATCCTTTCAGAAAGTTTAAAACTCAACCTCCACCTACTTTTCCTGATTGACAGCTCCTCAGTGTCCCTCCTCCCTGCTGTTGCTGAAATCTAAGGCTGCTCAGTACAAGTTGCAGCTGTCAGTCAGACTTGGTGGGCAGAGACTGAATACACTTGTTCTCATACTGTAAGTTCTTACTCTCTAGTGAACTCATGAAATACTTTAATATGAGAATTAAAATTAATAGCCATTCTGACCTGGATTGTCAAAGTACACAAGTATCAGATCTAGCAGATATATTAATATATGCAGTTTGTATTGTGATATGTGATGACAAATCCACTACTCTGACAACAACTCCCTTGTCGTTGTTTTTGCCCCCGCTAAAATAAAAACACATATTCACCTTTGGTGTTGGCGCTCGCTCTCCCAGGACTCACATGACGTTGTTACATCACGTGAGCCCCTCGCCCAGTCAGCGCTGGTTTCCCTCTCCCTGCCTTCGGACATAGTAAACACTAGGAAGTCTGCGCCAGTTGCGGCTCTGACTTGCTCTTGATGCTTGATTCATCTGAAGGCGGAGAGGGAAGGCAGCGCCTACAGTGCAAGCGGTTCACGTGATGTAACAACGTCATGTGAGTCCTGGGAGAGCGAGTGCCGACACCAGAGATGAGTGTAAGTGTTTTTATTTTAACGGGGTCAAACACTCTGATAGAGAAGGGGTTGTTCAAGTAGCAGACCACCCCTTTTAATTATTTTATTAAGATAAAGTATAGCAGATATATTTCTTTTAAAATCTGTTGGCAAGGGAGGATATATAGCTAGATATGACCATTCAATAGATTAGTAGACTTGCTTGTTAAAACGCTTTTACCTTCGGATAGCTCTGTTGTTTAGATTTTTATTCTCCACCTATACCGTGACCCACACATTCTTAATGGATGTTAAAACTGCTGCAATTCCTTTAACTCAAGGCGTTCTTGGTGCTGTAAAAGCATATTAGTCATAGGAAAGTACTCAACAAGCAAGAAAATGTTCTTCCTATAACCACTTGTATAAATCTATCAAATGCTAAGAAAAAGCCTTTATTTTTGTAATATATCTCGCATCCAAATATTAACTTAATAATTCCCAGTCCAGTTAAAGTATTAGACAGTTATAACTGATAAAGATATGTTCTTATTTAACCAATAAAAGAAAGAGTGATGCAGCAGCAAAAAAGGCGAGCACAATTCTGGGATGTAGTAACAGAAGCATCCAGTCCAGATCACGTGAAGTCATTATCCCCTCTACTCCTCTGTGGTCAGACCTCATCAGGAATACTGTGTCCAGTTTTGGGCACCATATTTAAAAATAAAAAGACATAAAAAAAACCATGTTCTATAAGGAACGGTTACAGGATTAGGGAATGTTTAGCTTGCAAAAAAGAAGAATGAGAGGAGACTTAATAGCTGTCTACAAATATCTGAAGGGCTGTCACACTATAGAGGGATCAACTTTATTCTCATTTGCACAAGGAAATAATAGAAGCAATGGGATGAAACTTTTTGACAGTGAGGGTGATCAACAAGTGGAACAGACGGCCACAAGAGGTGGTGAGTTCTCCTTCAATGGAAGTCTTCACACTGGACAGACATCTGTCTGGGAAGATATAGTGATTTTTGCTTTGAGCAGGGAGGGGTCAAATAACCACGGAGGTCCCTTCCAACTCCACCATTCTATGAGCTGCTGTTCTTTGCAATGGCCACAGCATACTGAGTTGCGGATTGCTGTTCTGGTCTCCATTCACAATGTACAACTGGCCATAGTTGAGAACAGCTGATCATGGGGGAGGCAAGGTATAGGACTTTCTCAGATCTGAAATTGATTGTGTTGATTATGTTGTAGATTGGTCATCAATCTAATAATATTGGACAACCCCTTCAAGAACCATATTGCATTTTTTAGCATCTATGTCTGTACCAAGTTATTTCTTAGTATGTATTGTAGATTAATAGTGTCCTTTAGTAATGTGAAAAATTCTTTGCATAGAAAATACTTAATAAAAAACACAGAATAAACAGCCAACAAAGCTAAAAACAGGACTCGCAGGCTGCGCGGTTCAATTTCCTGCAGTCACCGGGTTGAGACAGACAAACGGAGGGGAGACACATGTTCTGTACAACCTCGAGCTCGGAGGCAGAGACTTGGAGCATTCACCGTGGACAAAAGGGGGTTATCCAAACAAGCCTGGCAGCTGTTCTGAATCACAGAAGGAAATGTATGCTGTCCGGCATGACATTATCTCCTTAATCCTTCATGAAAATATTATGAAAACAAAGTGCGCAATAAGAAGGGATTAATATTAGGAATGTTAATAATATGCAGGGTCACCGGGTGGCTAGTCTCTTCCCAAATCAGTCTTGAGGATGAGAAGCGCGTCTACAGAAATCTGATGAATATTTTAATAATTGGAAATAAGAAGGATGAATGTGCTGGTGGGATGCAGCTTAATGATGGTGCTCAGTATTAATCTGGACAAGGTGACTTTCAGATATTTTTGTTCGGTAAATCGCTGCTTGGGTCAATGAATGAGATACCAAGTGTGTAAATTACATTCACTAATTTTTCAAACAATAGACAGAGAATTGTTATGAAAGAAAATTAATGTTGATGAAAGGATTGAAAGATTATAACATAAGTTTAGGGGATTTGTAATTTGTCTCTTACAGAGAGGGATAATGTGATCCTCAACCAAAGATTTTTGTCGGTATAATCACATTGTATGTGGAAGGGATCTTCTAGCTCCCTATATTTGCCTCTGTAGCAGAGATGCTCTGGCTGCATTCTGTAAACTCACCCCTTCCCTCTCCCTGTGCAATGACCTCTGCACAGTTAACAGAGCATACCCCCAAAGCATATTTCTCTAGACATCAAGTAAAGGGGTTGTCTAGGATTTGTTTTCATTTTAGCATAGACTTGCAGGTGTAGAAAATAACTTTCACAGTTATACTCACCCTTCCCAATTTTAGCACCGCTGCTCATCTGCTGCCCAATATTTTGACAAGCTGCAGTAGTGACATGAGGACAGCATTGTATGTGATTAATGCAGGCAACTCTTGAGTCCAGTGGCTTCTGCTTTCTCCGTTGGAATACGTGCTGAGCTCTGATTCAAGGGAGTCTGTCAGCAGGATTTTGCTATGTAAATTGAGGACAGCATGTTGCCAGAATAAATAAACAAAACACAATTGTTTTTCTCTTATCAGTGTGTCTGCCATTGTTTATTTATTCTAAAGGGGTTATTATCTTGTGATTAACATTGCAGGACTAGAATGTCAGGTAGGGCAGTCTGACACGCCCACCACTGTGGCCGACACACCACAGTCCAGGCAGGATGTCTATAGAGAGCCTTATATGGGCCGGGGCAGCTCTCCGAGCTCTGCTACATACTTACAACTCAAATGATTATAGTCTTTTTGTGACGGGATGTGCGACAGAGCAGGAAGGGACACCAGGCCGATGATCAATCCAACAGAACTTTATTGGGGCCAGGGCATACCTGAAGAGAATTCTGTAGAGTCTTTAAAAAGTCCACAACCAAGGAGCAGTTTCGGGGGCTCCACCCGGCAATCCTGACGCCAGGTTAACAGAAGAAATAGTCCAGAAAGAAAGTTCACTGAATCCAGGTGATGAGGGGCACAACGTAATCCCCTGTGGTAGCTTCTTTCAGTCCATACAGGCAACAAGACCTGGCCGCAGTCGCTATATCCTGTCCCTTCAGTCGTCACATTCACTCTGCTCTACCAAGAGGCTTTTCTCCAGTGTCTGAGGATCTGCCCCATTGAGGGCACTTTTGTGGCTGCAAAGGGAAGATTCCAGAAACTTCTGGCTCCATTCTGCATAGCAATTTGTATATTGACTGAGTCCCCTGCTGAGAGGGGCAATGACAGAATCTGCCACCAGAAGTAGTACATGGGGGATGGACTAGTTTGTTACACCAAGAGCGCAGGCGGGGGAGGGAGATGGGTTACATCACAATACATTAAATTGCATGAACACAGGACAGAGAATAGTATACACCATTACACTTTTATACTGATATTGATATATATATATATATATATAATTATATATATATATATACACACACATACATACATTTTTACAGAAAAATAAGGATTGCAGCACTCCTTGGTAGATGTAAATATTGTCTTATATTCCAGTCTTTAGGTATAGAAGGGTATGTTCTCTATATATACATACATATATATATATGTATATAATATATACTCTGTATTTTATTCTTCCAGAAATCATTACTATATTATTAAACTCATTGTTATTATTATAGTGTCAGAAGGACTGCACCCAGTAATCTGTGATACACCACACTATTGGATTCAGAATGTCCTTGCCCACATTATATTGCTGTCAGGTGAAATGGCAAAAGCCTGCTGACAGATTCCATTTATGTCATGTGCTGTACTCGTGTCATCATCACTGCTTATATCGAAATAGAAATCAATACTGGACAAGCCATTGAATATTTTTTAATGATCCACTTGAAGAAACAGGAAGGGTTAAAGCCGCGCTGCCGCCAGAACATTCCAGTCCAGTAATGCCAGTAAAGTGATTTTTATTGCATCAACGCGTTTCAGAAAGAGATTTCTCCTTCAGGACAAAAAAAAATCACTTATCCATGTTATGTAATTTTTTGTCCTGAAGGAGACTTCGCTCTTTAAAATATATTGCCACAGTAAAATTCACTTCATTCACATTATTCCACTGGAATATTCTGGCAGCAGCGCGGCTTCATCCCTTTCTGTTTCTCCATGTGGATCACTATCTTCAGGGGTGCTGCAGCAGCCATGCCATGTCAATGGCTTCCATAGGAGTTACTACGACAGGTGAGCATATTGCCCCTTCTTTGGACCTAGTATCTCCCCAGAGAAGACACTATTGAGCTTCTTGACATTCTTTTCCTTTTTAAAAAATTTTAGGCGTAGGCTTTTATGTCTAAGTGTCTGCAGTTAAGCAAAACTGTGGATTGCTGTTCCCAGCGTAGAATAGCCATCCAGGCAAGCTGTCTGCCTCCACAATCATGTGAATAAGAAAATTAATGCCACTTCTTGGTTGGCTTGGTCAATGACATTTTTGTGCCTATATTTGACTTCTCGGTGCCGCATCTTCATTTCGGGTGGCACAAACTGTGTGTTTAACACATAATAGACCAAAAACTGTATGCAGTGACTTTCACCACCATAGTAAATCCCCCTGAATGTTTACCAAGTGATCATAAGGGGATACTTTGACTATAGTGGAGATTACCACAGTGAAGATTGATGGCTTATTGTTTACACCCCTACTGATGCCCTTTAGTGGAACCGTATATTGCAGTGGTTGTGCGGAATTTATTACTTTAATATAATTGTATTAACCATTCTAAATGAGTCCTGACCATTCTTGTTTTCCACCCCGCAGCACTCTGAGCCCAGATGTAGATCCGTCTCTTGCCTTCCAGAGAGAAGGATTCGGACGCCAGAGCATGTCGGAGAAGCGCACCAAGCAGTTTGGAGACGCCAGTCAGATAGACTTTGTCAAAACTCGGAAATCGAAAAGCATGGACTTAGGTAAAAAATGTGTGTATTTCTATGAAACGAACGTGAAATTAATTTCACCAGAGCTTCTTCTATGTGCGCTGCAGATGATTCTGTCCCATTGTTAGATCTTCCCATTAAGCGGTGTCCATGTACTTTTGGGATTTTTCCTTGATCCCCCATCAGCAGCTGAGCATCCTTTTAGTGTCATCTTTTGAAATGCTTAGAAGATAATTCCTAATCGTTCTAATTAAAATTCCTCCAATGCCGTATTTCCATCATCGCCATCATTATATCCGTATGTGGTCTTGTACAGTATCTGGAATGTTAATGCCCCTTATTAAACCGCTTTACAAGGTGCTGCCTCCCAGAAGTCTGACGGGGCCGGCTGCCTGCTTTCTTAATGTTTTGCCATAAAACTATAAGAATAACATAATAAGATGGGATTTATCCTTCTTGACAATTTCATAGATAAAAGAGCTCAGCGCCTTTCCTTTCTCACTCAGTGGGTGGATTAATTCTCTAAATATCTTCTTTTTTTTTTTTTCTCCTTCCCCCCCCCCCATCCCGATCCTGCCAGATGATGGGATATGCAGCAGTTGGGCAAGCGTTGGCCGTGTGTATGTGATGTCTGCTGTGAGTTGTGATAAGCAGATACTGGGATTTATTCAAAGGTCATCTCACAGCTGATGAACTGGATCATAGCAGCATTATGTGAAATGCAAGCTGTGGAATATCAGACGCGCAGGCTGCAGCTCATTATCAGAAGCTCACTGAAATCTAAATCTAAGGATTTTAGTATTTTATACTTCATTTTACCCGTGCACAGTGTTCCCATACTTGTCATATGACTTTTAGTGCAGAGTTTTCGAAAAAAAAATCAAATCCCATAAATGTGTTTTTTAATCCTTTTCTATTTAGAGACTGTTTAAGTACTTCTAGATATGAGTATTTTGATTCGTCTTGCAATCCAGTGTGTTCCTCCATGAAAGCCGATCTTCACTTCTGTGGTCGGTATCTTGGCTATTGCTTGTATTTACAAGCCGTCACAACGTTGTGGGGCTGAGTGAGTGGCAGAGGTGCCCTGGAGGCCGGGTGCAAAAGTGAAGACTACCTCTGCTGCAGAGTGCTAGACTGGAAATCAAACGTAGAGTGCGCCTGCCAAATTGCTCATCTCTAATAACTACTTTCAGAACTGTATTATGTGCTGTTCTCTGTTATAATAGGCGATCAGCGCAGAGGTAAACCCGTCCTTTTCAAACATCCTTCAACTGTTATAATAGGAACATACAGAATTGTAGCCCTAGTGGGCTATGGTAAAGTGTATAAAAGCATCAAGTAAAGAACCCTTTTGGACAACCCCTTCTCATTCCCCATAAAAATAATAAGGTTTATACTCCCCTCTGCTGCCACGTTCCCAGGGCCCACATGACAGTTTGACATGTGAGCCCACAACTAATGAGCATCAGCTTCCTTCTCCCCAATTTCAGATGCATAAGTAACAGAAATTGAGTGCTGTGCCTGCCACTTACTTCCTGTGTCCGAAGGTGGGGAAAAGGAAGCCATTGCTGATTGGTTGCGGATATGCATCTAGAGTCTGTGGAGCCTCAGTTAGGAGTCTCAAACACAGGACTAGCCAGATATCCCTCCAGGGAAGGACCCAGACAAGGGGTGGCTCCTTGTGGAGGCAATGCGCCTAGGAATTCTCTGTGTTGAGCGCTTTAGCCGGCTGCCCGCAGTGTTTTCTTGGACTGGTCTCCCTGAGATCAGTGAATGCTTTGTGATGCTGATTGGTTGCGGGGCTCGCATGTCATAATGTTATGTGGGCCCGAGCATGCGGCAGCGGAGGTGAGTATAGGCTTTTTTTTATTTTTATGGTTGCGAACATGGGGATTGAGAATGGGGTTGTACAGATGATAGTAGCTTCCAAGTGTACTGGAGGTGAACATGACCTGCGCCATCACATCAGCTGATGTCTAACGGTCAATGTACATGAGCTTATTTTAACGGATGTAACAATTTACCGAGCACCTGCATTGCCAGGCAGCAATGTCTGATGTGAATTTCCTGCAATCCTATAGGTTTTTATTTTTCTTTACCAAACCAGTTTATAAACATTATGATTCCAGCAAGTTCTACTAGGAACCTACTTGTTTGTAACCTAAACTTTCATTTAATTACATAACGTTTTCTATAAATCGCTGTCCTATGTAGATTTGCGAACGTCCTGGGTTTACCACGTTATAGAACCGGCACTGATCAATCTCATTGTGGATTTCCAAATATTAAGTTGGAAATACTGAGGAACTGGGCAAACCCATGGCATTCGATTTTCAGCTACTGAAACAAAGTGTTTACTTTTCGATTTAATCTCAGCCGCTATTAGTTTAATTGACTGTCTGTGCCAGAGTACTTAGAAAAACAATGTGACTTTGCCAGCCAGTGGAGAGCAAGGTATTATTTCCCAGGGATAATGAGATTAAATGGCTCACAATGTAGAATTTTAGATGTAATAATAAGGCCAATCAATAGTGTGGCTTGATATAATTATGCAAGGCACGAACATTTACATCCCTCAAGAGACCTGGAGCAGTAGTGTCACTTAATAGTAAAGTGGTACCCAGATTATCTGCACTGAAATTCTTAGGAATTCAACTTTAACCCATCGTGTTATGGAGTCTTATAAGGAGATAATTTCTCTGGAATTATAACAAAAAAAAAAAAAAAGTAACCCACTAATACCAAATAACTAAACCCTGACTTGTGCATGTAAGCAAAGCACTAACATGAACTAATCCCGTGTCTAGTCTTTTCCAAATCTTTCACACAAGAGAGTTAAGGGGTTTGTATAAAATAAGAAATATAGAGGTTCCTTAAAGCACCATCAATATCAGTGAATTGAACTAACGGCCCCATAAACATTATAGAAAACTCAATCCTGCAGACCCCATACAAAGGGCCAACTATTTTATGCTTATGGGGATTTTTCCCATCAGATGGGGATGAGAGGTTTAGGCATGACTGGCACTGCTAAAGGTGTCTGTAGCGGCTAACTTCCCTATCCCTATTCACAGCACAAGAACATTCAGCAAAACACTTGTGTATAGTGGTGTTGGGAGGGGTAGCTGTTGGCTTAATGTAGTGGTAGGGAACTTCAGGTCTCAAGAGCTGCCATCGGTGCAGGTTTTCAGGATTTCCTTAGTATTGCACAGGTGTTGGAATTATCACCAGTGCAGGTGATTATATTAACATCTGTACCATACTAAGGAAATCCTGAAAACCTGCACCGTTGGCGGCTCTCGGGCCTGCTGTAGTGCCCTACCCCCTGGCTTAACCCACCAGCTATCAAAGTTGTATGGTCTTTTTTAAAGGGGTCTGTAATCTCTAAACAACTGTTCTAACAAAGCACCTTTTCATAAAGTAATTGTTTTCCAGTTATCTTTGCCCTTCTCTGGCACTATAAATACAGAGCTGTCAATTAAAGGAGGGGGGGGGGGGGGAGGGGCGAAAAAACAAGTACTGTAGGTGGGAAGATGCTCTAGATCAGGGGTGGGGAACCTCAGGCCCCAGAGCCACATGTGGCCATCGATGACCTTTTCTGCAGCCCTCGGGCAGATTCCTCGTGATTGCAGTGCTCAGACTGGCAGACATGTTTTGCCTTTTAAATCTAGCCTCCCAGTCATCTCTATGCCCCAGCCTCAGCCTGCCCAGTGAGGTATATGCCCCCCAGCCTCTCCTGTGATGTCTGTGGCCCCAGTAGACCTGGAAAAGCAGTTGAGAAGCACCATGACCGATATCACCTAACATCACAGCCACGCCAAAGAGAAGCAGCTCTACCCACCAAATATAGCGGGTGATTTTCAAGTTAATAATTTTGTGCGACCCCCGAAGGATGGTAGAAATTTCCAAAGGGCCCAGGCATAAAAAAGTTCCCCACCCCTGCCCTAGACTGTCCGAGCATACCAGGGACACAGTGAGTACTTGGTTTGAACAATCATTTTGTGCTACCATTCTCCTTTTAAGCTGCAATACCAGAATCTGATGCATGAGTCTACCTTAAAGGTACCGTCACACGCGGCAATTTTGCAAGCAATTTCACTGGCAATTTGCTGGTTGCAGTGAAATCATGGATACATGGTTCTGTTTTGTTGCTGTGTAGAAATGGAACCATGTATCCATGATTTCACTGCAACCAGCAAATTGCCAGTGAAATTTCTTGCAAAATTGCCGCATGTGACGGTACCTTAATAGTTATATCTATGAAAGCAGTGTGTCAGCCACATTTTGGCCACATTACTGCCCTCCATGTGCTTTTAATTCGTTTTCATTTGGGCCAGTTTGTCAAATATGTCTGGGAAAGCATCAGTCTACAAGGGAGGATACAGTAAGTGAGGAGAGAGGACCCTGCCCATGAAGGCTCAGTCTACAAAAGATCTGTGAGGATGCGGTAGGTGAGGGGAGAGGACTCTACCCATGAGGGCTTAGTTTACAAGGGATGGGAGAGGATACAGAAGGTGAGGAGAAGAGAGTACCTTGCCCGCGAAGGCTCAAAATCTACAAGGGATGAGAGATGCTAATTGCCCCATAATAGGGGAAAACATCCTTCTTGATGAAAAATATGGCTACCAGACTAATTCTCTGGATCAACCACCCAAAATAAGCATCCAGTTCCTCCAGGCTATACTATACTATACTTTTCCCCGTGTGCCATGCACTGCCGCAGCTGGAGGCATTGTGTCGTGGCCGTGTGGGCCGCCCGTCTGCACCCCCTGACCCCATTCTTTCACCTTCTGCCGCTCACATTGCTGGCCACAGGCAGTGTCATGTCATATTCTCTCCATCACATCCAGCATCACAGCTCTGATTTTTGCAGACTTGTACATGGATATTATTGCCCATACACACAAGAAAAAAAGAAAATGCTCAGCCTCCTGAACTGCTTTATTTTCTTTCCACGTGGGAAGAGCAAAGCAAAGCTCTCCTCTGAATGCAAAAATTAATAAGCAGCAATTAATTGTAATGACCCGGCCATCCTAGATGAGATGCAATCATCATCTTTTGTGTTTGTGGTAGGAATGATCTGCTTGTGGCATGAACAAATGATGCAAATAATTAACAAGTGTTAATTCTCTTTAAGTGGGTGACGCTAACACATAGGGCATTAATAACTGAGTGCCTGCAGCGCGCAGCCAGCTCCGGCATGGTGTCATTTCCAGTATTCGGGTGGGGGGATAAAGGTTCTGCATGAGACTTCTCATTAATGTGCCATTGTTTGCTGCATGTGGAATGTGGGCACTAACCGGGCTAACCTTCTTACATTTACCTTTTTAACAGTAGCCGACGAGGCTAGGATGAGTGCAATGGCTGACCACAATGCAGGTAAGAGATTACGCTGTTGCTATAGAAATGCAGGTGAAAGCAGATTTAAGTCAGAAGTCCCATTCGCATTGCATGTCAGCACGACCTTTGTGAGGCTGGCAGGCGCCTCTCACCGCGGAGAGTACTCATTACAGGCTTGCCCTGGCTGACACACGCTGGAGAGCTGACCAGTGTAAGCGTAGCTGATTCCATCAGCTGCTACAAGTGCACGCGCTGTCCGACTTTATTTGTCCAGGTTCCTGTACAACGTGCCGCTTTAACCATTTCTTTTGTAAATATCCTTAAAGGGGGAAAAATATGAAAGTATACATGCTTTGCAAAATAGAATTAATAGTTTGCATTTTCTTCACGGATAAGATTGAGAATAATCAATGAACAAAAGAAAAATTAAATCAAATCAATGTTTGCTGTGATCTTTGACTTTTTAGCTTTTTTTCCTTAAACATGCACAAGACTGTACATTATTAAACCCGATGAGTCTGGTGTGCTTCCTATTGAAATCTATATCAGAATGGTTGTTTTCCTCCCCAATATTCCAATGAGAATATTCTTAGTCCAGCTCTAGATAATTACCCTTATATCATCAGGATAGGATTATTCTGTCATTGTGACAAAGTAGATACACCAGTGTCATCAGGACTAAGGGATCTATTTAAAGCACCACCCTGTTTTTTTTTTTTAATTGCACCGCTAGAGAGTGGTGCTTTAAATGCAAGTTCCCTGCCCCCTGTCTGATACTTACCTTTTGGTGTGTTCACCCATTGTCTCTCCTCCATCAGGCTTCGGGGAAAAATGACCTGCCAGCGTGCTCCAGTTGTTCATGCAGGGCGTTGGAGGTCACTTTTTCAGTACATCTCTATGAGAGCCTCTTTTTGGCTCTCTGGGGTGCATTGAGGTCTTGTGATGGAACTGCTGACCTATGGGCCTTCAGCAGGCCGTGAGATCAGAGCCCCGTGGGTAAGAGGTGAAGCTGCATAAATTTATGCCATGTTTTCCACTGGTTGAAAAAATTTTTTTGTAATGCAATGGTTTCAATTCATGGTGCTCGAATACTTTTTAGAGTTTTCTATATTTTAGCAGAATTTCATCTTGGGTTACAATGGGAGATTCTGGCAAGATCTTCAACTGTGATCTGCCGCAAAATCCACAGCTCTACAATTAAGTGACTATGAGCAGCCATTGCATTATGTTCACATAGTGGATGCTTATGGGAGAGCCTCCCCCCAGACCCGTCTGTAGCCTCCCCCCAGACCCGTCTGTAGCCACCCCCCCAGACCCTTCTGTAGCCACCCCCCCAGACCCGTCTGTAGCCACCCCCCCAGACCCGTCTGTAGCCACCCCCCAGACCCGTCTGTAGCCACCCCCCCAGACCCGTCTGTAGCCACCCCCCCAGACCCGTCTGTAGCCACCCCCCCAGACCCGTCTGTAGCCACCCCCCCAGACCCGTCTGTAGCCACCCCCCCAGACCCGTCTGTAGCCACCCCCCCAGACCCGTCTGTAGCCACCCCCCCAGACCCGTCTGTAGCCACCCCCCAGACCCGTCTGTAGCCACCCCCCAGACCCGTCTGTAGCCACCCCCCCAGACCCGTCTGTAGCCACCCCCCCAGACCCGTCTGTAGCCACCCCCCCAGACCCGTCTGTAGCCACCCCCCCCAGACCCGTCTGTACCACCCAGCCACCCCCCCCAGACCCGTCTGTAGCCACCCCCCCCAGACCCGTCTGTAGCCACCCCCCCCAGACCCGTCTGTAGCCACCCCCCCCAGACCCGTCTGTAGCCACCCCCCCCAGACCCGTCTGTAGCCACCCCCCCCAGACCCGTCTGTAGCCACCCCCCCCAGACCCGTCTGTAGCCACCCCCCCCAGACCCGTCTGTAGCCACCCCCCCCAGACCCGTCTGTAGCCACCCCCCCCCAGACCCGTCTGTAGCCACCCCCCCCCAGACCCGCCCGTAGCCACCCCCCCCCAGACCCGCCTGTAGCCACCCCCCCAGACCGCTGTAGCCAACCCCATCCCCCCCGAGGTGTCTGTAGCCCCTCCTTCCCCCAAAGAAGAAAAAAAAATACCCAGGGAAATCTCTTTTCAGTTGTACAAGACTGATGACCGGTCTGGTCACATGCTCCTCCATTGGCAGCCATTTTGTGGGCAGGAGAGCTTTTAGGGTTCTTTCACATGCTGCATATTTGCTGCATTTTTTTTTACGCACGAGCTCATCACACACCAGGAGTGGAATAATCGGAGGAAAAGTATAATGGAAACAAGTGCTCCACTTCTAGATTTAATCACCCACTCCTGGTTTGTGATGAGCTTGTGCGTGAAAAAAAAATGCAGCAATTACGCAGCGTGTGAACGCACCCTAAGCAAGACGCCACTAATAGCTGCAATATGAGAACCTGTAATACTTATATGATAAAGTGCCACAAATGATAACCAATCCAAAACTCTAATCTGAGGCTGACAATAAGAGATTTGGGAGCAGATTTTGAGTTTTTACTACAACACAATCTGCTATAATTCTTATTTTTCCTTGTGTCTTGGATTCCTATTGAAAAAAAAAAATTGCGCTGTTGGCAATGAATTTGGACCGAATTCGGTGTGCCCCCTCAACCTTGTGCACATGGTAGAGATGTCTGTGTCTGTAGGTAATCAAAGTAATCTGGGTGATAATTGTACATTACAGGACAGATGATATTAAAGGAGATATCCGGGATAACTCCCAAAAAAATCATTGTACCTAAGCACTAACCGGACTTGTAGCTGGCACCTACCTGCCTGTTGTGCCCGCCACCATTCACCGCTGATCAGAGATTTTGATGCTTCCGGTGTCATCACAACTTCCTAGGGGAGGATTCTCTCCCCTCGCTAGACGGATGCATATCCGATGTCACGGTATTTGACAGCTGGTTCCCCAATCAGGTATAGGGGGAGTCCACTGTGAAACAGTGATGTCAGCTATGCACAGCAAACCGGAAAAGCCGCTCCTGCTTTGTGTTTACATCGCCATGTTATTCCCGGCAGGAGCGCTCTGTGACCGCTCTCGGCAACAGCAGGCAGGTACGTGACAGCTACCTACCGGTTGGTGTTTGGGCACTTTTATTATTTTTTTTTTTTTTAGTAAATATCCCGGATATTTCCTTTAAATTCATTTATCAGATCTACATTCTCTTAAAAAAAAAAATTACCTGACCCTGAACTTAGACCTTAACCGAAGAATTATGCGATAGCCATTAGTCGATAAATTATGTCGTTTAACAGCTTTTCTTTTATTTTTTTCATTTTTTTCAATGCTCAGTTGAAGAAAAATGACTTCTGAGTAATAATGTTTTTTTTTTTTCCTGAGCAATTAAAATAATGTGCCTTGTGCAATTATGAGTTTCTGTGATTTATTAATCCAACTTAGCTTTTGACCTTTGGAATGCTATTTTAATTAGGCCGAAGCCGCTGTTATGTGGGAATATGGTTTTCGTGTTGGATACTCTCCATTTGCACTTGCTGCTCTGCCGACACTTTACATCTTCTGATTCTGAATTACCTTTTGCTGTCCAAGATCCAAACCTCCAGATTCCAGGAACAATGCATATTTTCAGTGTTAAAATAACAGAGTATATATTATAATGGATTCCCACATTTGTGCGCAGCAGAAAGCATCTGCCAAAGGTGTGAAATAAGAGAACCTCAAAATAAATGCCCCTATATCGACCATTGTGTTTCTAAACCAATGTTATATTCTTCACAAATCATTTTTTAATATATTAATAAAATGGAGTGACAATGGCTGTAGAGAAATAAGGCTCCAAATCCCTCTGATTAGACATAAGTACGTTAGACCTATGAATAAATGATAGAAATATGGTCACCGCAGTTATTTAGTTTGCGCCATTTTCTGCAGAGTACAAGGGGGTTAATCACCTGATGATCATGTCTATTTTTGGTTGATGATCAATTAAAACTAATCTAAATTAAATTAAAACTTGATTCATCAAGAATGGCGATTTTCAGGTTGGTCTTGATGGATTGTTTGAATCAGATGCTCCTGATTAAGAGGCACATTCCTCTTTAATAAATCAAGAGCGACTGGAAAGTGGGGTGCGCCTCTGTGTATGCTTCAGTAATAATTTTCGTGTAGTGAGTCCTGTCACTCAGCATCAATTGAATGAGGTTGGGTTCCATGCCCAGCTCTGCCCTCTTTATCAGGACTAGACAAAAATGACCTGAGAATGCCAGAGGCTGCAAAACTTTAGCGCAGCCTTGTGTTGCGCAAAAACATAGCTTATTTTTAAAGCTTTAAAGGAATCTGAACTCAAGTCTTCATACCTACATATTTATCTATTTAAAGGCCCCATCACACCATCCAACATCAGCTGCGATGTCTGATGCGATGCCGCGGGTGCCCGCTTGCTTCCGACATTGCAGCCTAGCTGTCACACGGTGAAATGTTGCCGGTGACTGCGCTGCGATGTTGGTGCCACGATCGCTCGCTGGGCTGGGATCAACCCAGCGAGCGATCCGCTGCAATGCAGCAAATAGGCGGGATCGGCCATGACATCGCTATTGCGGTGTCACACAGAACGATCCCGCCGGTTGTTTAAGTTGAACTTGACAGGTTTTCCTGCATGCAGGAAAACCTGTCAACTCCGACTTGAACAACTATCGTTGTTGAATTGTGAGTTTACACGCTACGACGCAACAACAATGTTTCAACATCATTCCTGACGTCACTTTTGAACGACGGCGGAAACCATGTTGAAAGGTGTGACGGTGCCTTAAGTGTTGCTTACTAAATATATGTATGATTGCAAAGGATCCAACAACTGGGACCCCACTAATCCCAAAAGCTAGGGTGCTCAATATTCCCTATGTAAACAGGTTGCTAGTTCACATCCTTGGCCACTTCTCCATTCACTTTTAAGGGAATAGGATTAATCAGTCGAAAAGTTGAGTGATGGTAACACATTTGACCCTCTACTATTTTCCCTCAGAGGTCCCATCTTTATTTGTTTGAATCGGTGGATTGGGCCGTTCTAGTGGTTCAATCGCCACCATTGCTTTTTGTTAGGAGTGTCTCCCCAAAAAGACTCTTCACAGTATGTCCCATTAATGTGACACCCTACAGATCACATTACTAATTTTTCTACCGTAGGGGAAATTAAAGGGTGGATGTCAATTTTCAAAGTTATTCCTATTCCTGATTAATGTCCAACCAGTAAGAACCGCACCAATATAGATGCGCTTTAAAGAGCCCAGCAGAATGGAGCATAGGTTGTACATGTTTACCTCCACTCTATTTAATTTCTATGGAGATAGCCAAGTGTTTTTCTCCACTTTTTCGGTATTTCCCATAGAGGATAAATAGAGCAGAGGTGCACGTGCTCCCAGCAATTGGGAATTTATCCCTCATCCTATGGTTTAGTACAAACCTTTGAAGAATATCAGATTGCCTTTTCATAGCAATGCCCAGTCTCCAACAAAAAAATACTCTACTTGCATCCGAGCACTATTTCAGCTAATTAGTAGAGGTTTTAAAAGGTGGACCTCTCCTTTAACTCCAAATGTCCTAACTTGTTGTTCGTGGTTAGGTTTTCATAATATTATCCAACAATGTTCTTCCATGAATTAGTTGTGTACTAAACCGAAGCCTGGCGAGTTCCTTGTTTCTCTTTTGACTAAGCACAAAAACAATTTACTTAATATGCCTAGAAGCCTCTGTTTTTTTCAGAATTTGGTGGCTTCCTTCGATCTGAAATTAAATGTCTTGTTATTTTGGGAACATCCTTGCCTTTATATATTTATAATTGTCCAGACTCGTATTACTGTTTTATGTCCTAAAAGTGAATTATTTGGACATTGGTCTGATTGGGGTCAAAATCTAAATGTAAGGACTTAGCCTTAGTCATTCAAGTAAATGCCCAGACTGACAGATGAGGAGCCGCTGCCAGACTGCGACTATAAATAGTGGAGAAGACGGGAACATGGAGGAGTTTAGGCGGGATGTAACGCCAATGATGGATGCCTGAACATTGATGCAATACATTGATATGATGCCTATCTGTGCTGTCCAATGGTTGCCCAATAATGTACATTTACTCTTTTTGTACTATTATGACCTTTTTGTGTATCTAGTTTTCTTTAGTTTCTAATGTAACATTGTCATTATGGAACATCGCCTTGAAGGGAACCTGTCATGTCGTTTTTTGTTATTAAACCACCCCCAATGTTTAGATCATGTAGTGTTGATTTGTAACCTATTTTTTTTTAATTTTTTTATTAAATCATTGTATTCATCCTAATAAAGCATTTTACTGATACTTGCTTATTTTCATTAGCTAGCTGGGCAAACAGTCATGCAGCCATCTGGTTGGTTAATAGTTAACAGATATTTTGCTGGATTTGTCGCAATGCCGAATACTCTGTATAAAGGACTTGTGTGATGTCACGACCATGTGACCATAATGAGTGGACCTAAGCAAGCTAAATCATTAAGGTCTATGTAAACTTTGTTCCTCCCATTATCGTTATTTGGTCTTGACATCACACAGGTCCTTTCAGCACTTTCTGAATTTCGGCATTACTACAATTTCATTTAACTGAACTGCTAACTACTAACCAGCCGGGACTGCTTGACTGTTTGCCCAGCTAGCTAATTAAAAAACTATGTAAGCATTTAAAATGCTTTTTTGGGATGTATACAACGATTTAAAAAAAAAAAAAAAAAATTACTAATGTACACTACCTGATGTACATAACATTGTAGGTGGTTTATTAACTAAAAAGGACATGACCGATAATCTTCAAAATATAACCAGAGATTGCAGCCCATTAACTTTTTCTTGAATTGCCTAGTTAATGGCTCTAAAATAACCTGCTAGATATGAGCTACCCCCCTGGCAGAGAGCAGGACTAATAAAACATCCCTCTGCAGCCTTGACTATTAATGCTCATGTAGACGTCCACCAGTATTGGTCCAAACAGGAAGCTCAATGCTCAGGCTGCCTGCAGGCCTTCCAACCCGAGTGCCTCAATTTGGGTGAGCCGTGGTGAATTTGGGTGAGTCCTTGCGTTGCAGTCCGTGTTCAGATCAAGATTTTTGGACATATTCTTGAGTCCTCCTGGAGGAACTCTGCTCTCTTTCTAATTGGTTCTTCTAGGTTCTGTTTAATGTCGAATACTACAGAAAAAAACATTTGTCTCATTATGAAATCAAAAGACACGAGTTAGCTTCATACAAGTCTCCAAGTTCCTTATGGCTTTATACAGCAGAGCGTAATCTGACCATGTGCATTGGGCACAAACTGTGCTAAAATGAGTTTCCTATTTGTAATTGTTTATCATGAGCTTTCCAAAAAGCCTATAAGTTTTTGGACAGATATTAGGAGTGTAATTGGTGGGGGGAGCAGCCGGGGTACTTTAGCAGAGTAGCAGGCACCAATGCTATACCAGAAAGCCACTTTGTTTTGGTGCTAGGGCAGCAAAAACATATGAATATATATGCCTCTGCTGAAACAAAGCCCAGCGATTTCAGACACTCAGTTCTTTTGTTTTTGTTGAGCCATATATGTCTATTAGCCACACTCTCATAGAGTACACAGGAGGGCTTCTGTGTAGGAGAACCGGCCGAAATGGCTGTCGGCTGAACGACTAATCGACCAACAGCTATGTAATCTGTAAAGAGAACTTCAGGTTTTTCTGCACAGCTACCACTAACTCGGAGCTGTACATGGGATCCTAGCGATGGGCTATCACTTTGTAGAATACCCATTTATCATCCATGTAGCCAAAATCAAGGCCTGTGCTGTAGCAATTGTTAAGAGACAGTTGGCGATTGATTGGCAGATGTCCGGTTTAATCTGCTCTATCCTTTCTTTCACTTGCACAAATTAGATTTGGTCTGACTTGTAAAATAAGTGCTTTGATAAAAGCATCCTCTGTCCAGCGAGTTGTGAGTTATGATGTTCGGGGGGAAAGGTCAGATCTTTAAACCACAGAGTTACCTGTTTGGAAAAAGATAAATAGTTTATTAAAAAGCTTTAGTCTTATTGAGAGGAAGACATCTCGTAATGGAATTATCTGTCTCAGAGTTATAAAATAATTGTATTTCTTGTCGTAACTTGAAAGGGTTAGAGGTTAACACATTCCACTGAATAGGGAAAGAGAAGAAATATACAACTGCAGAAAGAAAAGTAGGTGTCAAAATTATGTTAATAAATCTTACGCATTTTTCTGCCTCTTTGTTTAGATTCAGGCCAGTTGTGAAAACCTTGTTGCGGAGGCTCAAGTTGAAAGCTGTTAGATTGATAAGGCATGTAAAGTCAACAGCTCCTCAGGCAGACAACATAATAGACCTTTAATTATTTTTCTCTCTAGTTTATTTGGGCTGTCTGATCTTTCCGAATGTTTAGAGTTGAGTGCAGAGGTTGAAGTGAACTTCAGTGGTAAACCTCAGCTCCTTCATCTCAGTTGACGCATTAAAGCTATTAATGCATTCACAAAGGTTCACACCAAAACATTACTACCGTCTGTGTGACGACCTTGGGGCTGTAACGGCATAAGATTTGCCACACACAGTGGTACCACAACTGGCATGTCAGTAAATACTTAGCATGTCAGATCGGTCTGTCCGGTTGACCTCCATCTCTTATGTTTGGGTCATGGACACCAAATTGGTAGTCTTCTGTATTCTGTTTTGAAAAAATGTTATTAATCTAATAGAATATGTAATCACAGGACAACTCCTAAATTGTGCTCCTTAATAACATCCATCAGAGAAGTGTTTGCTTCATATATGATAGAATAGTCTTCATGTAGCCCGTAAAAGTGATTTTTGCCCTCTGCAATATTTTTTTTTTAAGTATTGTTCTGCAACATTTTGCTTTAAGATTCTCCTCGTGTGGCTCGCCAAGTGATTGGCAGATGCCTCTGGCATTACAGAGACATGTTCTAATTCGGAACTGAAGTCCAAACTAATGATGAAAGTAATGTCACTTATTTATGTTTTAAGAGACCTTTTACCATACATTGTAGCTCAATGTCATACACTGTATTTGCAAGCCACATAGGATTGATGACCTTTAATCCAAAAACTTTACCACCATCACACATTCCATTACACCTTGGAATTATGTGTCTATAGGGGAGTTATGTAGGCCTGTCTCCTGGAGTAGGAGGTGCTAAGTTCTTTAAGGTGGACTTTGCTTCTTTCTTTTTTATTATGTGGCCAAGAACTTACCGGCAGGTAGTTGCTATCTTCTAGCCTTGTCTTTCCTGCGACGATCTCTTCTAGCTCATAGTGGCCACAGATTGCTCCTACTGGTGATTTTTCCAGTGATTTCTTATCAGCAGAGCTGCTTCTTCTATTCCCCTCTGCTCTGTTAATACAGCATAATCAGATCGCTGGCGACATTGACATGTGTGACGCCGGCTTTAGAGTCATGCTGATTAACATTTGGCTCTCAGCTGCCTCTTAACTGCAGGGAGCGAGCTGTGAATTGGCATGACGTTGTCAGAGTTACCATCTATTGAGAAGACTGAAAAATAAAGAGATGCCCTGTCGATGTGACATCACCAGAAGCTTGAAAATCGCCAGTAGGTGTGGTCCGTGACTTCTCTGAGTCAGTACAGGTCATAGCGAGGAAGAACTGTCAAGTAGCTAGCAACTATTCAAGAAAGGTGGCACATCCCTTATAAATTATGAAATCTTCAGATTTATTGAATCATATTGGTAGCAGTCTCAAGCATGTTTCAGGCTACACGCCCTTACTCTCAATAAAGGAATGAGTCACATTGAGGCTAACTACTTTTCTTGTATACTTGGTTAGCAACTACCTGCTGGTAAGTACTTGTTCCCATGGCAAAATCAAAACTAAAGTCCCAGATAACCCTTTTAAGAGTCACTTGTCTGTCTGTTCACCAGTGTCAAAAAATGTCTTCTAGTCATGAACTTTTAGCACATTTCTACTTTAATGAAATCATTTTTTTAATTTTTAACATACATTTTAGTGAATGTGTTAGACTATGACCCTAAGGTCCACCACATTTTAAAAACGTGGTGGAGCTGGTGTAAAAATTACATAACCTGTCACTTACAGAATGTTAAAGCCAGTTTTTTGGCTTAAAGAGGACCAGTCACCCCCCTGGTGCTATTCTAATTGACCTCCATCCCTCTCTGTGCCACCTCCATTCCTCTTGTTCAGCCTCCTGTATGTGTCATCGCTGTTGCTAGTGTCCTCCCCGCCTCCAGCCCTCTCTGTGCAACCTCCATTCCTCTCTTGTTCAGCCTCCTGTATGTGTCATC
This sequence comes from Allobates femoralis, assembly GCA_033576535.1. NCBI lineage: Eukaryota > Metazoa > Chordata > Amphibia > Anura > Aromobatidae > Allobates > Allobates femoralis. The sequence goes on from JARQOC010000005.1 coordinate 522,880,234, forward strand.
GCTGTTGCTGGTGTTCTCCTGGCCTCCAAACCTCAGGAGGCTGACCAAGAGAGGGCTGTAGGCGGGAAGTACACCAGCAACAGGGATGACACATACAGGAGGCTGAAAAAGAGAGAGCTGGAGGTGGACCAGAGTGGGCTGGAGGCAGGGAGGACACCAGCAACAGCAATGACTCATTACTGAGTAAATCCCTCTGGACTCATTATCTGTACACTTTATAAAGTCTTTTTAACAACTTACAGGGGGGCAAGAAACATGGGGGACCCCTTCCCTGAATTCAGCAGACATGCTGCATTCAGTTAGCATAGCACCAGGGGGGTGACAGGTCCTCTTTAAAATACTTGATGAATCAGAACTTAAGTATTAGTACATTGATAAATATTTCTTAAAGCTAGTGATCCTTAGTACATTATAATTGCTACTTTTTACTTTTTCCCACCCAGAAGGAGACAGAAGAAAGCATTGTCATTGGTTTTCACAATCCATTCATTCAGCCGTATACTAAAGGCTCCCACACTGAATTTGCATCGCTATCTTCAACTTAGGTTCCCTTTATTAACTTTATCAGAATCCGAATATTACTGACAATACTATATAATCAGAATATATTTGACCTTAATTTGCCCTCCGGGTAAGTGGCCAATCAGTGTAGCACTTACTGTTAAATGCACTGATTCAGCTGTTGATTTCGGCAAGGTAATTGCTATGAATTCCAATCGTATTTAATAGTCTGGCTTTTGTATGAGCAAAAACTGTAAAAGTGCAGGCGGAGGCAGAAAGGGAAAAAAATTAAAATTATTAAACTTGTAAAATATTTATTTAGTGAAATGGTGTTTAGCCGCTATTTCGAGAGATATATTTGCCTGAAAGAATTTCCCTTGGCACATTAAAATCATCAGCCTACACATGGTGGATAAGGCTGGAAAGTCAGTTTGTTTTTCTGTTATCTGATAATATACGGTTTTCATATGCTGTACAGCGTTTCTGCTCATTAGGAGACGTACATGCGCCTATTAATAGTTTGCAGAGCATTGTACTTCATAGAGTTACTGCTTGTGTATCACCATTGCTGTACTTCTCCTAAGTGAGATCAATACATGAAGACCTGTGAGCTAAAAGTGCGGTTTAATAGTTGCAAAAACACATTTTATAACTTTTCCCCTGGTAATTGGGCACTATCTAGTCGGATGGGGCGTTCTCTCAGGGTCTATGACCGCCCTCGTTCCATGGTTATCACGCCAACCGGGGTGTCATAACTTAATGTACCAGCGCTATTTACTTCTTTGTAAATGCTGAAATCTATGGGCTGCTTCCTTGTATGATGACATGGCGCATCATTTCCGGTCCTGTGCATTGTGGGATTAGTGGGTATATTTGCCGGCTCCAGAGCATGCGCAGTGCACATTCTGAAGCCAGACAAGTACACCCAATACTCACAATGCACAGGACCGTAAATGACGCACCATCACATCATTCCAGGAAGCAGCCCGTAGAGTTCAGTATTTACAAAGAAGTAAACAGCGCTGGTAAATTGAGTTATCATGCCCACCATGGCATTGATAACCATGGAACGAGGGCAGACATGGACCCTGAGAGAGCGCCCCATCCGACCAGACGGTGCCTCATTACCAGGGGAAAATGTCGGTTATAAAATGTGTTTTTGCAACTATTAAACTGCACTTTTAGCTCAGAAAGGGATGCTCAGAAATGTACTATGAAGCTGCAGGGACAGGCACAGGGGGACATGAAGTAGCAGACAGGTTCCCTTTAAATCTTGCAAAAACAGATCAGATTGTTGCTAGCGTCCAATTGTGAGGGGAAAAAATACGTTTTAGGCTGCTTCACATTTGCGGCAGCTTCGGCAGATGTTGCCGAAACTGCCGGACGGTCGACTTGCAGCTCCAATCCAGTAGGCCCCATTCGTTCTCTAAGGGGCTTGCGGTTAGGTGCGGCAAGTGCGCTATTGCCAAATCTGGTGCTTGCAGCACCACAAAGAAAATGCTGCTAGCAGTGTTTTTTTTTTTTTTTTGATTGCACGGCCGCATGTGCTGGATCTACTGGATACCGTACTTGCCGCACCTAACCGCAAGCCCCATAGAGAACGAAGGAGTCCTGCTTGATCAGTGCCTGCAAGTCAGCCATTACACGGCAGATACGGCGACATCTGCCGGAGCTACCGCGAATTACAATAATCGCAGATGTGAAAGCAGCCTTACTGTTGTATGGGGTGGTATAGTCTGCCACACTAATTTGTGCCCATTTTGGGATTTACAGAAGTTTTTTGAGCCATACAGAGGCCAAAACAATGTGCTTTTGACTATTGTCTGGTTACTGTTCTATGATCACATCTTGTCATGCTTACTGAATGTATGCAAGTTGTGGTGTGTAAAGTCTTAAAACCTTGTAACTTACTCCTAAAACATAATCTACTGGTTGTCCCTTGGTGATTGGATTATAATTGCTGGACATTAAGACTGAATTGCATGCCCTACCCTATACATGGTCTATAAAGCACTAGACCCTGGTTTATATTAATTTATAAACGATCCTACATTGGGCCAGACAATACATAGTCTATTCCTCCTTTTCCATTTATACCTTTGATATTTTAATTACAGCAGGAAGTATTTGCGCTCTATTCAAAGTCTTAATATATTGGGATGCAAAACTTGTATGCTAATTATTATTATTATTTATTTATATAGCGCCATTAGGTTCCATGGCGCTTTACATGAGAATGAGGGAGACAAGAACAAGTACACTAAATCTAGGTGATCAGGACGTACAGGTACAGGAGGGGCAGGGACCCTGTCCACGAGGGCTCACAGTCTAAGAGGATGCTAATAAGCAATAGTAAGGAGACAGAAAAATGCCGTATGCTGCGCAGTGTATGCCACAGGTACATGATGCCATAAATTACTTTATCAAGTTTCGGTAAGATTTACTTGTGAATCGTCTGTTCTCAAACTTTATTTTTCTCATCTGCTTTATATACAAAAAGTTGTCCGAGTAAAGATCGATTTAAGGACATGAGGGTTCGTGTAATGAGCCTGGCATCTTCTGTGATTGTCATTTAAGTACTATCTGTACAAAGCATCTTGAACTTGCACTTGACAAGCCAATACTAATTAATAAGCGGTGTCTGTGCTTTCAGTAAATGACGGCAAAAGGCAGAAGTGTGCCCTGCTGGTTAATAACATCATGCCAAAGACATTCTCTGCTTTTATAACTTGGTCTGTAGTCAGAGATAGCAAAAAGGGTAAAGTATATTACATTTAATAAAAATTTAAATTATTTTACATTTAGTTATTACATTTTTAGTCTTTATAGCCTACAGTAGAAAAAGTTTGCAGAAGTAATGGCCAAATTATAAAATATTGTGTAATATTAATGCACTACTTCAGCGTTTGTTTTTTTTTATAATTCAGCGCTGAAGTGGTTTTTTAAATGTAAGTCCCCTGCCCTGGTCTTTCACTCCTGGTCTTCATCTGTTCCCAGCATCTCTCCGGTCGGTCTCCGGCACTTTTTGACTTGCCGGCAGCTTCAGTGTTTTATAGAGTGCACTAGATGCTACATAGATATACAAGTCTATGAGGGCCTTGTTCTGGCAGTCATAGATTTGTATTAAGCACATGTGACATAACATCTGAATTCTGGCCAGATAGAGGTTACGGGTGCAAGATGGCTGCAGGACTGGACTTGGGCATCTTCTCCAAGCTTATCTTAGTTGACCGGTCTCTTCCTGCTTGCATATAGGGAAAGACTTCTCACTCAAGCTGAGCGGGATAGAGGCTGGAGGGGTCATGGCCAACCAGTGGATTCCCGTTCCTTGACACTACTACTTGTCTGTTCACCTTTATATTGCAACCTGTCACTATTTCGTGCTGACCCTGCTCTGGGCAGCATGGGAGTGCTGATAGGTGCCCTTTAAATATTTGTTCTACACAACAAAAGTGAAACTTTAGATGAGACTCCTTCAGTGTTCATAGTTGAAATATTTCTTTGATATGAAGGTGATATGAAAGGACTGTGTTGAAACAAAGGAATCTTGATACGAAGGAGATTCTTTTTCTAAATGACATGACTAATAGATTTGTGCTTCAACCAACTTCAAACAACTGTTGTAAAAGAATATGAAAGATTTTCTAATAGAGACACATCCCTGCAGAATTTCACTGAAGACTTGAATAGACAATCATTTACGGTCTTATGCTAAACCCAATTAACTTTTCCTTTTGACCTCCAAGGTTCCCCCAGCAGAGATGTGGGGCCTTCATTAGGCCTGAAGAAATCCAGCTCATTAGAAAGTCTGCAGACAGCTGTGGCTGAGGTTACTTTGAATGGCGACATCCCTTTCCATCGCCCACGCCCCCGGATTATTCGAGGACGAGGCTGCAATGAGAGCTTCCGGGCTGCTATCGACAAGTCCTACGACAAGCCACCTGTAGATGACGACGATGAAGGAATGGAGACATGTAAGTTGCGCACTGTATATTTCTTCCACTTGGGAGGACAGGACCATCTATGATCATCTAATGTTAATTGGTGCAATGAGTTTATTTCTAATCCGCACTCCCACCCACAGCCAGAAAATTGGAAAACTGTCAAATGTAACTATAACCAAAGTACAGTTCTAGTACATCGATCATAGAGTAGTGATCGTCCGGGCAGTTCCAGAATCCTCTTCTGCTTTCCTCTCTCCAGACATCTAAACTGGCTGGAAATGATACATAACTGATCTTGTTAGTGCTTCTTTCCATTTTCTCATCATGTCCCAGAGTAGTAATGTACCCAATTTAGACAATTGATTTTTTTTTTTCTTGTAGTAGAATTAGTAGGGTTTTATTGAGGAAAGTTCAATACAACAGTTCACTTAATTGATTAGACACAGAAAATCCTAGCAAAGTGCTCCTTGTCTTAGGCCATATCATAGACCTTCATTGCTAGAAACCCTGAAAATACATCATTTTACTCTAAACATTGTTATGGTACCATATTGTAATTTCTTCTTATTTTCTCACCTTCACGTTTCTTGTGTATTGCTCTGTCTAAACCTTAATGGGGTACTCTCAAGTTTGAAAGTTATCACTGGATAGGGGATAACTTTTCGATTACCAGGGATCTGATAGCTGTGATACCAAGAACTTGGGGCTCAGTGAAGTGGAGGTTATTCATATGTATTCTAGTAACGTCATAGGCCAGGTGAGTGCTGCCCTCGGCAATCTCCTAAGAATGAATGGAGCTCCAGTGGGCATGATGAATAACCACTCAAGTCACATGGGGGAACATTTAGAGCCCTGATTCTGGAGATCACTGGGTGCCACAGCGATCTGCTATCTATCCTCTACTCCATGGGAGGTGAATAACATTGAAACATGAGAATGCCCCCTTAAAGATCTATAAAAGTAGAAGTGTCATCAACCGCATAAGATTTCTCACACACATTTGTTGATGATCTTTGCAAAGTGTAAACCGTTTAATTGATTGAGTTCACCTGTCACTAATTGTCTTATATTTATATATACATACAGTACAGACCAAATGTTTGGACACACCTTCTCATTCAAAGAGTTTTCTGTATTTTCATGACCATGATCTATATATTAACACATGTGGAATTATATACTTAACAAAAAAGTATGAAACAACTGAAAATGTCTTATATTCTAGGTTCTTCAAAGTAGCTACCTTTTGCTTTGATTACTGCTTTGCACACTCTTGGCATTCTCTTGATAAGCTTCAAGAGGTAGTCACCAGAAATGGTCTTCAAACAGTCTTGAAGGAGTTCCAAGAAATTCTTAGCACTTGTTGGCCCTTTTCCCTTCACTCTGCGGTCCAGCTCACCCCAAACCATCTCGATTGGATTCAGGTCTGGGGATTGTGGAGGCCAGGTCATCTGGCATAGCACCCCATCACTCTCGTCCTTGGTCAAATATCCCTTACAAAGCCTGGAGGTGTGTTTGGGGTCATTGTGCTGTTGAAAAATAAATGATGGTCCAACTAAACACAATCCGGATGGAATAGCATGCCCCTGCAAGATGCTGTTGTAGCCATGCTGGTTCAGTATACCTTCAATTTTGAATAAATCCCCAACAGTGTCACCAGCAAAGCACCCCCACACCACCATCACCACCTTCTCCATGCTTTACAGTGGGAACCAGGCATATAGAGTCCATCCGTTCACCTTTTCTGCGTCGCCCAAAGACACTGTGGTTGGAACCAAAAATCTCAAATTTAGACTCCTCAGACCAAAGCACAGATTTCCACTGGTCTAATGTCCATTCCTTGTGTTCTTTAGCCCAAACAAGTCTCTTCTGCTTGTTGCCTGTCTTTAGCAGTGGTTTCCTAGCAGCTATTTTACCATGAAGGCCTACTGCACAAAATCTCCTCTTAACTGTTGTTGTAGAGATGGGTCTGCTGCTAGAACTCTGTGTGGCATTGACCTGGTCTCTAATCTAAGCTGCTGTTAATCTGCGATTTCTGAGGCTGGTGACTCGGATGAACTTATCCTCCGCAGCAGAGGTGAGTCTTGGTCTTCCATTCCTGGGGCGGTCCTCATGTGAGCCAGTTTCTTTGTAGCGCGTGATGGTTTTTGCAACTGCACTTGGGGACACTTTCAAAGTTTTCCCAATTTTTCGGACTGACTGATCTTCATTTCTTAAAGTAATGATGGCCACTCGTTTTTCTTTACTTAGCTGCTTTTTTCTTCCCATATTACAAATTCTAACAGTCTATTCAGTAGGACTATCAGCTGTGTATTCACCAGACGTCTGCACAACACAACTGATGGTGCCAACCCCATTTATAAGGCAAGAAATTCCACTTCTTAAACCTGACAGGGAACACCTGTGAAGTGAAAACCATTTCCGGTGACTACCTCTTGAAGCTCATCAAGACAATGCCAAGAGTGTGCAAAGCAGTAATCAAAGCAAAAGGTGGCTACTTTGAAGAACCGAGAATATAACATATTTTCAGTTTTCACACTTTTTTGTTAAGTATATAATTCCACATATTAATTCATAGTTTTGATGCCTTCAGTGTGAATCTACTATTTTTATAGTCATGAAAATACAGAAAACTCTTTGAATATGTCCAAACTTTTGGTCTGTACTGTATGTAGTTTTTATTTATGTATATATATATATATAATTTATATATATTTATTAACGATATTTAGATATACAGTTGACAGCAGGAGTTTACATACACTATATGAAAAGACACACATGCATATTTTTCTCACTATCTGACACAAAATCATAATAAACCTTTCCCGTAAGGTCAGTTAGGATTACTATAATTTATATATGCCAAATGCCAGAATAATGAGAGAGAGAATGTTTTTTAAGGCATTTTTACTACTTTCTGCAAAGCCACAAGGTTACATAGATTTTATTAGTATTTGGTACCATTGCCCTTAAACTGTATAACTTGGGTCAAACTTTTTTAATATCCTTCCACAAGCTTCTCGCAATAGTTGGTAGGAATTTGGGCCCATTACTCCCACAGAACTGGTGTAACTGAGCCATGTTTGTAGGTCGCCTTTCTCGCACCTGCCTTTTCAGCTGTGCTCATACATTTTCAATAGGATTGAGACCAGGGCTATGTGATGGCCACTCCAACATATTGAGTTTGTTATCATTAAGCCACTTTGTAACCTGTTTGTCAGTATGCTTCGGGTCATTGTCCATTTGGAAGACCCATTTCCACCAAAGCTTTAACTTCCTGGTTGATGTCTTGTGAGATGTTGCTTCAGTATTACCAAATGATCATCTTTCCTCATGATGCCATCTATTTTGTGAAGTCCATTAGTTTCTCCTGCAGCAAAACAGCCCCACAGCATGATGCTGCTAGCCCCATATTTCACAGTTTAGGAATGTGTTCTTAGGCTTCCAAGCTTCTCCCTTTTTCCTCCAAATGTAACAATGGTCATTATGACCAAACAGTTCAATTTTAGTTTTGTCAGACCATAGGAAATGTCTCCAAAAATGTAGGTCTTTGTTCATGTGTGCATTTGCAAAAATTAATCTGCCTTTTTATGTTTTTTTTGGCGTAATGGCTTCTTCCTGGCAGAGTGTCTTTTCACCCTACGTTGATACACTGTGGATCATGACACAATCTTACCAGCTTCCACCATCATCTTCACAATGTCTTTTGGTTTTGTTCTTGGGTTGATATGCACATCTTGGCCCAAAGCATGTTAATATCGGGGACACAGAACCCATCTCCTTCCTGAGCGATATCATGGCTGGACATTCCCATCTTGTTTGTACTTTCGTATAAATGTTTGTACAGATGAATCTGGTATCTGGATATTGCACTCAAGGATGAACCAAACTTCCTGATATCTTGGCTGATTTCTTTAGACATTCCCATGATGCTTGTCATGAAGACTTAGTCAGGACCTGCAGCTCTCTGGCACCCCCTCATCCTGCTGGACAAATCCGGTGTTGCCAGAGGATAAGAAAGGAGCCCAGCTGCTCTAATTTATGTTGCTGCTATATTTACCTTGAGCCAGTCACCCTCAGGCCCACAGTATCACAGAAGGGACGTGTTAAGCTCGTCATAGAACAAGAAAAACTAAACTAGTAAATTATAATTTTTTACTTCCAAAAGTTGGCAGTGTTTACAAAAGATATTACAAAGGAGACAATTTACATATATGCATAAAACAGTTATTAAATTAAAAGAAATTGCAAGACCTACACCATGCGGTGACGAACCTAGATCCTGAGTGGGGAGGGTCTGCTCCCCAGAAGAGGAGTATTGATTCCTCCACGCAGCAAGGAGTGCTTGTGTCCAAGACCCAGGGTGGAGTGCAGCCGAAATGGAAGCTTTGGTTTTAGTAATGGGCTGAAAGTTTAACCACCCCCACGTTGTTTTCCCTCACCCAGGGGCTGGGTTTTTGTGGATCCTCCCAGCTCCACAAGACTTAAAAAAAAAAACCTTCATTTTTCACATATGGGGGTATGGGGTGGGCCCACATCCACGATAAGCAACTCATGTTTACGTTCATTAAATTTTGGGAATATTGATATCAAATGACTTACAGTGCCTACAAGTAGTATTCAACCCCCTGCAGATTTAGGTGGTTTGATAAGATGCAAATAAGTTAGAACCTTCAAACTGCAAACGAGAGTAGGATTTATTAACAGAAGCTTAAATCTTACAAACCAAAATTTATGTTGCTCAGTTGAATTTTAATAAATTTTAAACATAAAAGTGTGGGTCAATTTTTATTCAACCCCTAGGTTTAATATTTTGTGGAATAACCCTTGTTTGCAATTACAGCTAATAATCGTCTTTTATAAGACCTGATCAGGCCGGCACAGGTCTCTGGAGTTATCTTGGCCCACTCCTCCATGCAGATCTTCTCCAAGTTATCTAGGTTCTTTGGGGGTGTCATGTGGACTTTAATCTTGAGCTCCTTCCACAAGTTTTCAATTGGGTTAAGGTCAGGAGACTGACTAGGCCACTCCATCACCTTGATTTTTTCCCTCATGAACCAGGCCTTGGTTTTCTTGGCTGTGTGCTTTGGGTCGTTGTCTTGTTGGAAGATGAAATTACGACCCATCTTAAGATCCTTGATGGAGGAGCGGAGGTTCTTGGCCAAAATCTCCAGGTAGGCCGTGCTATCCATCTTCCCATGGATGCGGACCAGATGGCCAGGCCCCTTGGCTGAGAAACAGCCCCACAGCATGGTGCTGCCACCACCATGCTTGACTGTAGGGATGGTATTCTTGGGGTCGTATGTAGTGCCATCCAGTCTCCAAACGTCACGTGTGTGGTTGGCACCAAAGATCTCGATCTTGGTCTCATCAAACCATAGAACCTTGAACCAGTCTGTCTGAGTCCTCCAAGTGATCATGAGCAAACTGTAGACGAGCTTTGACATGACGCTTTGAAAGTAAAGGTACCTTATGGGCTCGTCTGGAACAGAGACCATTGCGGTGGAGTACGTTACTTATGGTATTGACTGAAACCAATGTCCCCACTGCCATGAGATCTTCCTGGAGCTCCTTCCTTGTTGTCCTTGGGTTAGCCTTGACTCTTCGGACAAGCCTGGCCTCGGCACGGGAGGAAACTTTCAAAGGCTGTCCAGGCCGTGGAAGGCTAACAGTAGTTCCATAAGCCTTCCACTTCCGGATGATGCTCCCAACAGTGGAGACAGGTAGGCCCAACTCCTTTGAAAAGGTTTTGTACCCCTTGCCAGCCTTGTGACCCTCCACGATCTTGTCTCTGATGGCCTTGGAATGCTCCTTTGTCTTTCCCATGTTGACCATGTATGAGTGCTGTTCACAAGTTTGGGGAGGGTCTTAAATAGTCAGAAAAGGCTGGCAAAAGAGATAATTAATCCACACATGTGAAGCTCATTGTTCTTTGTGCCTGAACTACTTCTTAATACTTTAGGGGGACCAAACAGAATGCTGATGGTTTGAGGGGTTGAATAATAAATGACCCTCTGAATTAACTTTTAACGCTTTAAAAAAAAAAAAAAAAAAAAATTGAAAAATCTTTTTGGCTGCAGTGCATTTCCCACTTCCAGGCTGATCTACAGTCCAAATGTCACAATGCCAAGTTAATTCCGCATGTGTCAACCAGCTAAATTTGCAGGGGGTTGAATACTACTTGTAGGCACTGTATTTAAGATGTTCAGAAGACCAGAACTCAAATCCTAGGTTTCTGATGGGTTTACGGATCTCTAAGCAGTACCAGTGGATCGGCAAAAATGTAACTAATCTGATCATATTATTTATGTGTGTGTGGCCTGAACGGGTCTTATTAAATTTGACATTAACCAAACTATCCTTTAAGATAAAAGACCTTTGGAGAGAAAGATAGAAACTTTAGCTCTGCTTCAGGTATTTATTACTCCATCGATCGTAAATACTGGATAGGGGAGGGGGGAGAGGGAGAGAGAGAGAAAGAGAGGAAATCTGATCTACAGAAACTCGTAGTGAGGGAAAGACTTGTCAGTCTTAGCCGATTTTCCAAACATCTTAAAAATAATGAGAAATATTCATAGTTTCCCGACAATGCTGTACAAATAAGGAGTGTATTTCAGCATTAAAATACGTCCACAGATGTGTCTCTTATTGACTCATATGTTGCCAATTAACCTATTAGAAGCTTCCAAACACATGTCGTCATCATGTGGGCTGTACTAAATTGTTTAAAGGCATAGTAATCTTAGTGTATGTAAATTCATGACTTAGCAGAAAGTAATAAAAATAAAACAGCATTCTGTCTATCATTATGCTGGCATGTGGCAAATATTAATAATTATGGCAATCCTAATTGACCTAAAATGGGAAAGGTTTACTTTGATTTGATCAGATCATACAAGTTTTTGCTGCCCAACCACCACAATCCCTATATATACCAGACCACTACCCTCCCCTACTGATCCTCCTCCCCTTCATCACTGAAGGAGAACTTGCACACCTTCTCTCCAGATCACACCTCACCATGTGTGCGCTGAATCCCATCCAATTCCACTTTCTCCCCAACCTCCCCACCACACTTATCCCAGCCCTAACCCACCTCTTCAGCCTATCACTAACTTCTGGTACCTTTCCTTCTGCTTTCAAACACGCAACAATTACACCTATTTTAAAGAAACCATCAATTGACCCCACCTCTACATTCAGCTACTGGCCCATATTCCTGCTTTTGTTCACCTCCAAACGTCTTGAAAAGCATCTCCACCTCATCCCACCTCTCATCTAACTCTCTCTTTGACAACCTTCAATCTGGCTTCCACCCCCACCACTCCACTGAAACTGCCCTGACCAAAATTACTGACTACTTTACTCACGGCCAAAGCTAATGTTCTTCATCCTGCTCCTTCTAGACCTGTCCTCTGCATTCGAGATAGTCGACCACTGTCTCCTATTACAGATCCTCTCTTCCATTTGTATCACTGACCTTGCCCTCTCCTGGACCTCTTCCTACCTTTCCAATCACACAATTAGCATCTGCCACTTACACACAATCTCCTCGCCCCATCCCCTCTCTGTTTGGGGTCCCTCAAGGTTCTGTCCTGGGGCCCCTCCTTTTTTCAATCTATATCCTTGGTCTGGGACAATTGATAAAGTCCCATGGCTTCCAGTATTTCCTGTACGATGATGACATTCAGATCTAAATCTCTTGCCCAGATGTCATCTCTCTGCTGTCCAGAATCCTGGACTGTCTATGAGCCATATCCTCCTTCTCCTCTCGCTTCCTAAAAAATGTAAACAAAACCGAACGCATCACCTTTCCTCCATCTCCCACACCTTCCTTACCAGATCTATATATTACAATAAATGACATCACACTTTGCCCTGTACCTGAAGTCCGTTGCCTCGGAGTAACCCTTGACTCTGCCCTGTGCTTCAAACTGCACATCCAAGCCTTTGCCACATCCTGCCCCTTAACTCAAATATTTCCAGAATCCATCCCTTCCTCAGCCCTCAATCTACTACAGTGTTTCCCAACTCCAGTCCTCAAGGCACACCAACAGGTCATGTTTTCAGGATTTCCTTATTAGACAGATGATGGAATTATCCCCTGTGCAAGTGATTAAATTATCACCTATGCAATCCTAAGGAAATCCTGAAAACATGACCTGTTGGTGTGCCTTGAGGACTGGAGTTGGGAAACACTGATCTACTAAACTACTAGAGCACGCCATCATAAACTCCCATCTCGTCTACTGCAACCTCCTCCTCTGTGGCCTCCCTGCTAACACACTTGCACCCCTCCAATATGTCCTTAACTCTGCTGTCTGACTAATCCACCTCTCTCCTCACTATTCCTCCACTTCTCCCCTTTGCAAATCCCTCCACTGGCTCCGAAATTCACCAGCATATCCAATTCAAACTCCTAACATTGACTTACAAAGCCGTCCACAATCTTTTTTCCCCCATATATCTCTGAATTAATCTCCCGATATCATCCAACTCGTAATCTTCGATCCTCCCAAGACCACCTCCTTTCCTCCACACTTGTATGTTCCTCATCTAACCGCCTGCAAGACTTCGCCCGAGCATCCCTCATTCTCTGGAATTCTGCACCCCAAAACATCCAACTGTTCCCTACACGCGGAACCTGAAAATCCATCTAATCAGAACAGCCTGCAATGACCACGGTGCCACCTCACCACCACTGGACCTGGCGCTCCACCACCACAAGAGCAGACCTAATGTACTGTCTCCCCCTCCCCATTGCCCTGTAGAATGTAAGACGGCAAGTGCAGAGTCCTCTCTCCCCTCTGTATCGGTCTGTCACTGTTAGGGCCCTTTCACATCAGCGGTAATTTGAAATCGCGGCAGATGCGGTTTTTTCACCTGAGAAAGGGTTACATACAGACAAGTTAAAAATACAACAAACAAGCTAAGGGCCCTTTCACATCAGCGGTAATTTGAAATCGTGGCAGATGCGGTGAAAAAACCGCATCTGCCGCGATTGCCGTATAGCCGCCGCATAACCGCTGTACTTGCGGCGCGGTTGCGGTAATCGCCATAGTAAGTATAGGGGGACTTGCAGCAGGTGCGGCAAGTGCGGTCGCGAAAAAAAACCGCGGCTGACCGCTTGTTTGTTGTATTTTTAACTTGTCTGTATGTAACCCTTTCTCAGGAACAGCACCATGGAATCAATGGTGCTCTATAAATGATAATAATTTCATGTCAGATAGTGATAATACATGAAAGTGTCTTTTTATATATTGTATGTAAACTTCTTGTTTCAACTGTATATAATATATAGTTTTAAAAATCCCTAAACATGCACTGATAATCTTGTCTCAATTGTTCCATTGGCTGCTACAGTCGAATTATGGTATATCCCTGTGTACTATAGCGGAGCCCTTACATAAGGCACATAATGCCGGCTATGCTGTCAAGGTCGCTGTCATGCTGATGATTGAATGTCAAGTATTGTGAGTTCTACATATATGTGTACATGTTGCCGTGTTACACTGATGAGGACAGTTTGTAGAACACATTCAGCTCATTGTTTCTATGCTTGTCGCAGTCAGATGTCAAATATCCAAAAGTGAACCTCTGGCTTTGTATTTCCTCTACACTTGCCGCTATGCTGAACCATCTACACTCCTGTTTACCCTGTATTTGTTATACTCTTTTTATACTGCACTTGCATTTAACACTTTTACTGCAGTGTACTGTTGTTTTTGGTCGCATTTAGCTTTTTGTCTCCAAATATGATGGCGGTGTGAACATGTTCCTACAGACTTGTTCTCTGTGTGCAGGACTCATCTGTTTCTACTCCTGTTTATCCAGTTTTAGTTTTTGTCTTTCTTTTTACTCCATATGTCTGTTGTTTTCCCATTCACTAGAGAACATAAAAAAGGGCGTTTCCTCAGATTGAGCGACTGATCTGTCAAAAATTGACCGTTCACAGATGAAATCCATATGCTGTCCTTTATTTATTTTGACCCATTTACTTAAATGTTTAAGTTTACTTCAGAAAACAGACCCAACAAGGACACGTTTTGATTTAAAAACAGAATTTAGGCAAACGAGCCTCTAAATAGGCCAAAAGCCAAAACTGGATGATATTTCTTGATGAAGAGTAGTTGGTCACAAGGGGCAGGGAGGGTTAATATCTTAGACTGAAAATAAGTAAAGGCTTCTCTTACAAATCCCTACCAGCAGCATTATGTGCAAGATTGTCACATTCTCATAGATGAGTCTAGAAAATTTGTGCTGAAATATTTCAGTGCAGGTAGATAAAAAATATATATGGAATGTAGGAAAGAGCAGCAGTCACCATTGGCTGTAGTTCCGTTTATTCAATCATACATGCGGACAGGATGTGATCAATGTGGGGAGAGGGAGTGAGGAGTCGGAAGACGACGGCTCACTGTTTCGTGGGATTACCGCTTCAACTGGTCATGATCACCGGTTGATCAGGACCTATTGAAGCGGTGTAATCCCACGAAATGGCGAGCCATTGTCTGCCGACTCCTCACTCCCTCTCCCCACATTGATCATCCTGTCTGCAGGTATGATTGCATAAATGGAACAACAGCAAATGGTGAGTGCTGCTCCTTCCTTCATTCCATAAAGCTGCAGTCTGTACAGTAACATGCAACGCCATTTCCAGGTGTGTTCAGAAGCTGATTATCAAGACCAATGTGGTCGGAAGGGTCCTTCAGACAGCACGTGGTGCCCAGTTGTTAACTCTTTAATCAATGGACTAAAAAATATATACAGTGTATATAATGCTAAATTTTTTTTTTTTTTTTTTAACCAATCATGTTTATTGGGTTTTTAACATAAACATAAAACAAGAACAAACATAAAAGATACATGCTCTCCATAAGGTCTCAACTTGTCTTAACAGAAAGCAACGATTGAATATTAGTCGTACCATTACCCCCATATTTCTCCTCCCTCCAAATTCCTATAAGTTAACTGAGCACACAATATCTCCATGAGTATGAATAAAATAAGAACCGCGTATCGGCATTTAGTTCTGAGTCTCAGAGGGGACATCGAGATAGATATATCAATGCTATAATGCTACATTTTCAGAGTAAATTTCTGAATTGGAAAATTAATGTAAACCTTTTTTATTTCGCATTCCACATCAGATTGCAGTTTTTGTGTTGGAAGCAGGTGCAGCATTATTTCATTTTATTTAAGTTAATTTTCGAAAATTCAATTAACTTTTTTCCTGTTTTGGGTCTGTTTGTGTTTTGGGGGCACAATGGGATCAAATTTGTGTTTGATGAAGTGTCTAGAGTAGTTTAATTCTTAGTATAATAATAATTTTTATTTATATGGCGCCAACAAATTGCGTAGCACTTAACAATTAAGCATGGGCATGTCCAGACAATAAAGACAATAGCGCTTACAAGCTATAAGGAAATAGGGGGACACTGTAGGTCGAATGTGTTTGCAATGTCTGGTCCGGCCATCATTATAATAGGTATGGGTTTTCAGATAAAAGCTGCATGATCTGGTACTGTGTATATACACTTATGTGCTATTAGTTGTATGGAGGATGTGGAGACACATGAGTAGGAGGGAGCAAGTTATGATTAATATTTAAAGGGAATCTGTCACCAGGATTTTGCCATCTAAGGGTGCTTTCACACTGCGTTTTTGTGCTATCTGTAGCTGTTCATTGTAAAATGGAGAGACTGAAAAGGGAGAGACTGAGGGAGCAGGGAGAGGAGGGGGGAAAGAGGGAGAGACTGAGGGAGCAGGGAGAGGGGGGGGAAGAGGGAGAGACTGAGGGAGCAGGGAGAGGGGGGGGAGAGGGAAGAGAGAGGGAGCAGGGAGAGACTGAGAGGAGCAGGGAGAGACTGAGGGAGCAGGGAGAGACTGAGGGAGCAGGGAGAGACTGAGGAGCAGGGAGAGACTGAGGGAGAGGAGAGACTGAGGGAGCAGGGAGAGACTGAGGGAGCAGGGAGAGACTGGGGAAGAGGGAGAGACTGGGGGAAAGAGGGAGAGACTGGGGGGAAAGAGGGAGAGACTGGGGGGAAAGAGGGAGAGACTGGGGGGAAAGAGGGAGAGACTGGGGGGGAAAGAGGGAGAGACTGGGGGGGAAAGAGGGAGAGACTGGGGGGGAAAGAGGGAGAGGAACTGGGGGGGAAAGAGGGAAGAGACTGGGGGGGAAAGAGGGAGAGACTGGGGGGGAAAGAGGGAGAGACTGGGGGGGAAAGAGGGAGAGACTGGGGGGGAAAAGAGGGAGAGACTGGGGGGGAAAGAGGGAGAGACTGGGGGGGAAAGAGGGAGAGACTGGGGGGGAAAGAGGGAGAGACTGGGGGGGAAAGAGGGAGAGACTGGGGGGGAAGGAAGGGAGGGAGAGACTGGGGGGGAAAGAGGGGAGAGACTGGGGGGGAAAGAGGGAGAGACTGGGGGGGAAAGAGGGAGAGACTGGGGGGGAAAGAGGGAGAGACTGGGGGGGAAAGAGGGAGAGACTGGGGGGGAAAGAGGGAGAGACTGGGGGGGAAAGAGGGAGAGACTGGGGGGGAAAGAGGGAGAGACTGGGGGGGAAAGAGGGAGAGACTGGGGGGAAAGAGGAGAGACTGGGGGGGAAAGAGGGAGAGACTGGGGGGGAAAGAGGGAGAGACTGGGGGGGAAAGAGGGAGAGACTGAGGGAGCAGGGAGAGGGTGGGGGGAGGGGGGAAAGAGGGAGAGACTGAGGGAGCAGGGAGAGGGTGGGGGAGGGGGGAAAGAGGGAGAGACTGAGGGAGCAGGGAGAGGGTGGGGGGAGGGGGGAAAGAGGGAGAGACTGAGGGAGCAGGGAGAGGGGGGGGAGGGGGGAAAGAGGGAGAGACTGAGGGAGCAGGGAGAGGGTGGGGGAGGGGGGAAAGAGGGAGAGACTGAGGGAGCAGGGAGAAGAGGGAGAGACTGAGGGAGCAGGGAGAGGGTGGGGGGAGGGGGGAAAGAGGGAGAGACTGAGGGAGCAGGGAGAGGGTGGGGGGAGGGGGGAAAGAGGGAGAGACTGAGGGAGCAGGGAGAGGGTGGGGGGAGGGGGGAAAGAGGGAGAGACTGAGGGAGCAGGGAGAGGGTGGGGGGAGGGGGGAAAGAGGGAGAGACTGAGGGAGCAGGGAGAGGGTGGGGGGAGGGGGGAAAGAGGGAGAGACTGAGGGAGCAGGGGGAGGGGGGGAAGAGACTGAGGGAGCAGGGAGAGGGGGTCGAGAGGGAAAGACTGAGGGAGCAGGGAGAGGGTGGGGGGAGGGGGGAAAGAGGGAGAGACTGAGGGAGCAGGGAGAGGGTGGGGGGAGGGGGGAAAGAGGGAGAGACTGAGGGAGCAGGGGGAGGGGGGGGAAGAGACTGAGGGAGCAGGGAGAGGGGGTCGAGAGGGAAAGACTGAGGGAGCAGGGAGAGGAGGGGGGGAAGAGGGAGAGGGAGGGGGGGAAGAGAGGGGGTCGAGAGGGAAAGACTGAGGGAGCAGGGAGAGGGAGGGGGGGGAAAGAGGGAGAGACTGAGGGAGCAGGGAGGGGGGGGAAGAGGTGACAGGAGGAGCGGAGAGAGGGAGAGGATCCAAACTGATCCTGCAAAATATCGGAATCTGATACCTATTTGTCATCCAATTTCAGGCATCAGTTTGGATCTGTTGCTGTCTGAGGGGTCCTACAAAAAAAAGGATCCCCTCGGACGCAAAAAAACGCTGTGTGAAAGAAGCCTAATCCAAGAGCAGCATAATATAGGGCCAGAGATCCTGATTCCAGTGAAATGTCACTTACTGGGCTGCTCAGTGTAGTTTTGATAAATTCTAGCTGATTCAACACTAGTTTTATCATTATAGGACTACTTGTCCTGCTGCCAGGTAATCCAGCATATTCATGAACTGCTAAATCAGTAGCAGAGAAAACAGTAATTTTATCAAAATTACAGCAAGCAGCTTATTAAGTGACACATTGCTGTAATCAGGGTCTCCTGTGTCTACATTGTGCTGCTCTCAGATGGGATGGCAGAAAACCTGGTAACAGATTCCCTTTAAAATAAGGGGAGAGGAGAGAGTTAGGTTGGGGAGTTGAGATTTGTTTAAAGAGGTGTTTTTTTAAAGTACACTTAGGGGCTAGATATTAGTTTAATCTTTTGGGGTAGTACATTCCAGAGCACTGGTGCAGCACAAGAGAAATCGTGGAGATGGAAGGTTTCAATTATGGGTGAGATTAGTCTTAAATCAGTTGCATGGAGGAAACTCACTTGGATGAAACTCATTTCCTTCTTGTTTTTATGTTATATTTATTATTATGTCATGTTTGCAACAGAAGTGGAAAAAGTTAATGCCAAGTGTCATAAGGTAATCTGCACTGAGGCGATGATTTCATGGGAGGACTTTGTGCGTCCCCTGGACATGAGGAGCTTTCACGCTTTTTTTTTTTATCCATTTCTTGGCATATTGATGCAGACCGAGCAATGGTTCAGCAGAATAGTGTCTCTGATCTGACTCTTCAGATAACATTTCTGTTGTCTTTCACTGTAAAATGTGTATATCTACTGTGCCTGGTGATTAGTTCATTCTCCATATTCCAACTACATATGTTTATTGCTTAACATCTAGAGATTTTCCTTTTATGCCGAAAGTGGTTAATGAGAGAGGAGTCAGCCAAGCCGATCTGCGGTCTGCGCATTGGATTGATACAATCGCTTATTGTGCGTCATGTTGTACTTGGTTGGGTTTTTGTTTTTGGAGGAATGTTGTCCGTTTCTTCCCCATCAGAATAATTACTGGGATTTTCAGAAACTCAATCTGTGAGTGACATGAGTAAGTGAGGAAATGGCATTTTCCTGTACTTTCCTCCTTTGAGGGATGGCGTCCTCACTAATGAGTCTGAAATGATGAATTGTAATTATTCATCATTCTGTTTCCATACATTGAACAGCCACCTCAGACAATTGTGCCTTGCCCTTTCTCCACCCACCATACGTCTCTTTAAATTACTAAATTATGTTTGCTGAGGTCATTGCACAATGGGAAGTTTCTTTATGAATGGAAACAAATTAGATTACATTTTGTCTAGCCATGGATTTTATGCCGAGCAGAGGCTAAATGTCAGCCCGTCGCGGGCTAAGAGGTTAGACTTGTGTAAAGTGAACCTAATTATGCTGGCCTAAAGGGTATCACTGCCATCTTTCTATAATGGGATCCCTCACACAATGGTCAATGTCCTGACACACGGACAGAAGTGACCCCATTGGTCTTTTAGTTCTTCACTACTCAAAGGCCTTAAAGTTATTGCAACCCATAACATGGCTGTTACATATCGCATTGATCGCAGCTGCTGGATTTTGGACTCTCTGTCCTTTTTATTGTCAGTTTTTTGCTTGTTTTCCCTAAACCATTGCAATTTTACCAAAATTATTTTAGATCAGCATGATTCTGATTCAAGTGTCATTTTTAGATCAAAATAAATGTGAGAACAATTGGGCACCGCTCTGCCTAGAAAGAATAAGATGCTCTACGAGAACAGGAGTCTACAAAACGACCTCAAACCAAGCATGGAACACGCGCAAAACACATGAACCGCAACAAATGAGTAATAATAGAATCCGACTTATTGAATATGATGTGGAGAACCACAAATGCACTCAGTATTGCTCTGATAATGAGACCTAGTGCCCAACTAATACGGTCCATGCTGTAATAATAATAGTAAAATTTATTCACTTATATAACGCTATTAACTCCACAGCACTTTACATACATATTCAATCCTCTCCCCATCAATCTAAATATTTTATCAGTATGTCTTTGTAGTGTGGGAGGAAACCCATGCAAACACAGGGGGAACCTACAAACTCCTTGCAGATGTTTCCTTGGTGGGATTTGAACCACGGACCCCAGCGCTGCAAAGCAGCAGTGCCAACTATTGAGCCACCATGACGTCCATAACGCCATATAACTTGCCTTTAGTTTACAATATTGTGTACATCCCCCTCCTGCTACAAAAAAACGTTCTTATCGAACAAGGCATAGATTCCAGAAAATCTAAAGGTTCCTATGGCGTCTGTCGGGGACCCTGACAGCTGATGGATTACTCCCAAGTCATGAGCAGCAAGTATCAGACTGTGACTGCATGATTTCAGTCCGGAATGCTGGACTCCGAAAAGCCGTCTGTCTGATTAGTCTGTCTGTGGTTTGGTCTAAAGTGGCTTCTCCCTGCCTGCTACCGTTGTCTTTCTCTTAATGTGTGTCAGGGTGTGACCTGCCACTTAAGGGCACTTGAGGGTGGGGAGAAGTCCCCAGAAGTCTGTGTTTCCAAAGAGTCACTTTGTGGCTTTGTCCCTAGCGGCTTTTAAAGTGTGTTTTTCTCTGAAAGCAGTATTTGAAAGTCAGATATACCTGGCTGAAATCCTACAGCTAGTGCCGGATACATGCTGCCTGTAGTTTGGGCAACACGTATCAGCTGATAAGTTTCAATGGCAGATCTATTAAATTAATGTGTCCCAAACTCCTGTCCTCTCAGCCCCCAGCCGATCATCATTTCAGGATTTCCTTAGGATTGCACAGGTGATGGAATTTTTAGCAAATCCTCAGAAATTGCCACAGGTTTTCTCCTCTGTACAACACTAAGGAAAGCCTGAAACATGATTTGCTAAGGGCTGAGAGGACTGGAGTTTAAAGAGGATTTCCCCTGAACAGAGTTCATATTGATCAATAGATCTTGGAATAATAATTAGTTCTACAATTGGATAAAACTAATGTCCAAAGAAATAAATCGGACACCTCGTGAAACAGCAGGGGCTTCTTTAAATGATTAATTCCTGCTATGTAAAAAGGTGTCTGACAACTGGGGTTGCACGTCTAAAAAACCATACAGTTGTGGCCAAAAGTATCGACACCCCTGCAATTCTGTCAGATAATACTCAGTTTCTTCCTGAAAATGATTGCAATTACAAATTCTTTGGTATTATTATCTTCATTTTATTTGTCTTCAATGAAAAAACACAAAAGACGAGGAAGCAAAAGATTGAACATTTCACACAAAACTCCAAAAATGGGCCAGACAAAAGTATTGGCACCCTCAGCCTAATACTTGGTTGCACAACCTTTAGCCAAAATAACTGATCAACCGCTTCCGGTAACCATCAATGAGTTTCTTACAATGCTCTGCTGGAATTGTAGACCATTCTTCTTTGGCAAACTGCTCCAGGTCCCTGATATTTGAAGGGTGCCTTCTCCAAACTGCCATTTTTATATCTCTCCACAGGTGTTCTATGGGATTCAGGTCTGGATTCATTGCTGGCCACCTTAGAAGTCTCCAGTGCTTTCTCTCAAACCATTTTCTAGTGCTTTTTGAAGTGTTTTGGGTCATTGTCCTGCTGGAAGACCCATGACCTCTGAGGGAGATCCAGTTTTCTCACACTGGGTCCTACATTATGCTGCAAAATTTGTTGGTAGTCTTCAGACTTCATAATGCCATGCACACAGTCAAGCAGTCCAGTGCCAGAGGCAGCAAAGCAACCCCAAAACATCAGGGAACGTCCGCCATGTTTGACTGTAGGGACCATGTTCTTTTCTTTGAATGCCTCTTTTTCTCCTGTAAACTCTATGTTGATGCCTTTGCCCAAAAAGCTCTACTTTTGTCTCATCTGACCAGAGAACATTCTTCCAAAACGTTTTAGGCATTCTCAGGTAAGTTTTGGCAAACTCCAGCCTGGCTTTTTTATGTCTTGGGGTAAGAAGTGTGGTCTTCCTGGGTATCCTACCATACAGTCCCTTTTCATTCAGACACCGACGGATAGTACGGGTTGACACTGTTGTATCCTCGGACTGCAGGGCACCTTGAACTTGTTTGGATGTTAGTCGAGGTTCTTTATCCAATATCCGCACAATCTTGCGTTGAAATCTCTCGACAATTTTTTTTTTTCCGTCCACATCTAGGGAGGTTAGCCACAGTGCCATGGGCTTTAAACTTCTTGATGACACTGCACACGATAGACACAGGAACATTCAGGTCTTTGGAGATGGACTTGTAGCCTTGAGATTGCTCATGTTTCCTCACAATTCGGTTTCTCAAGTCCTCAGACAGTTCTTTGGTCTTCTTTCTTTTCTCCATGCTCAATGTGGTACACACAGGGACACAGGACAGAGGTTGTCTACTTTATTCCATGTCAACTGGCTGCAAGTGTGATTTAGTTATTGCCAACACCAGTTAGGTGTTACAGGTGCTGTTAATTACACAAATTAGAGAAGCATCACATGATTTTTCTAACAGTGCCAATACGTTTGTCCACCCCCTTTTTTATGTTTGGTGTGGAATTATATCCAATTTGGTTTTAGACAATTCTTTTTGTGTTTTTTTCATTGAAGACAAATTAAATGAAGATAATAATACCAAAGAATTTGTGATTGCAATCATTTTCAGGAAGAAATTGAGTATTATCTGACAAAATTGCAGGGGTGTCAATACTTTTGGCCACAACTGTATGTACATTATAAAGTACGGTCAGACACATCCATTACACAGTACATAGCAGGAACACATATATAAGATTATCTCAGCACAGGAACAGTTTTATCCAATTCAAAAGTAATGAAGGAAAAAAGCAGACAGCACTCACTGGGTAGATTGTAGTCCTTCTATTCTTGCAGCCCTGCACACATCGATGCAGGTAGATCACAGCGGGGAGAGGGAGCGGGGAGTCGGTGGACGACTGCAAGCCTTTTTGCGGATTTACAGCTATAATGAGTACAGCTCCCCTGGACCCAGAAGTGGTAAATCCGCGAAACTGCGAGCCGTTGTCCGCCAACTCCCCACTCCCTCTCCCCGCTGTGATCTACCTGCATTGATGTGTGCAGGGCTGCACGAATAAAAGGACTACAATCTACCCAGTGAGTGCCGTCTGCTTTTTTCCTTCATCACTTTTGAATTGGATAAAACTGTTCCTGTGCTGAGACCTTATTTATGTGTTCCTGCTATGTACTGTGTAATGGATGTGTACAGGGACATGGGCTAATCATACCACATTTCCTGTGCTGAGATCTTATATATGTGTCCCTGCTATGTACTGTGTAATGAATGTGTCTGACCGTACAGGGACATGGTCTGATCATACCACATCTGATGTGCTGAGATTATCTTATATATGTGTCCCTGCTATGTACTGTATAATGGCTGTGTCTGACCATACAGGGACATGGTCTGATCATACCACATCTGCTGTGCTGAGATAATCTTATATATGTGTCCCTGCTATGTACTGTGTAATGGCCATGTCTGACCATACAGGGACATAATCTGACTATGCCACATCTGCTGGGCTCGGAGAACGCAGAAAAAAGTATGCAGACATTACAGCATAGGATCACAGCTGATTCTTTCTGGGAGGTAAAACATTTCCCTGCCTGTTATTTAAAAAAAAAAGTTTTACCTCAAAGAAAGAATAATTTGTGATTCCGTGCTGTAATGCCGTACACAGGCAGTCTCCTTGACCCCTTACCAAAAGTTTGGATGCTGTTTATTTATTACATTGGACAATGTATTTTTCACTATTTTGTGGCTCTGACTATACAATAATAGAGTCCACATTCACGTCGGCATGGGCAATGTGAGATCATGCCCGCCTGCAGTGCTTCCCTGCCCAGACAGAGCTATTCTTTGTGTGCTAGGGTCCCAGCTGGCTCCTAAATTGGCTGTTTAAATCTGGAAGGTTGAGGAGCCTGAACGTAATCAGAGCAGATTGCCTTGTTTTGGGTTGCTAGTCACAAAAACCACTGAGCTTGCTCTTTACTTTGCTGAAATTACCTAGCCCAGACATGATGGCCATCTCCTGTGCATTATCAAGGTAGAAGGCTTTCAGAAGAGACATCATTTTGTGATTGGAAACTTGCCTTTATTTCCTCTTCATGTTTCAATAGTGTCTGACAAGTTAATGAATGAATAGCATGGTCTGTGACACATGGGTCTTCAATTAGTATGGGATGACCTAAAGTATATCTACGGTATGCTATCATGTATAAAATATTTGCACAAGTATAGCAGCATCCTTGTAAATTATGCAGTATATAAAGCAATAATTATACTAACATGTATTAGAAAATTACCAGTTTCGCTTGGTAAAGTTGTTCTTCTGTGATCACTATTGGGCCTGACCGCAGTGGTAGTAAATGCCAGAATAGGCTCTGCTTTGACAGTGTTTGCTGTTACCCTCCCACCACCATAAACAAGAAACACAAGACACAGTGTAGTGGGGATTATCTAGAATAGCTCTAATTGTATCCACTACTTCTACAGGTGATATCAAGATCCATCTAGAGCCTCTGAACAGCTCTTCAGAATGGGGTAAGGGGCACCCCAATAAAGACTCCACCCATTAATGCTTTACATCTAGGCTATAACATATTTGCATATCTCCCTTTTATAGATGGGAGTGAGTCCCACCTGAACGGTTCAATGGAGTGGGGTATGTTAGAGGTCCTAAATATTTTTTTTTTCTCCTTACCCAGTTGACCTGGGTGCGATGTTGTAAGTTCGTGGCCACACGTGGTGTGTTTCGGTGATTGTTCACATTATGCACAGTTAATTCATTTTAGTGATCACAGCACGTTCTTCTAACATGGGATCATTTTTCGAAAGTGGTCACTTTGCACTCTGGACAATATATTTGTCTTACTTGTTATAAAAGTTGATGCAATGTAGTGAAACCTTTACATATTCTGTAGACAATTTACTTATGTCTGGATCTCCAAACTGCTCTTTTATTTTTTTTTTTTATAGCTGCTAATAGATCACAGCTGGAATCATTGAACAGCAGTTCTTCAGAGCTGGGTAGGTGAGGTTGAGAGTAAAGTGTCCATGTTTGGTACTTTAGCTGGCTTTCAAATGTCTCCAAACCCATTATTTTCTTAGGCTGGAAACGCCTAAGAAAATACATCTCGCATGACTCACCCAGAACGGCTCCTGCCCAACTGGACAAGAGCATGGAGCTACACAAACACAGACAGCGGACACTATCCCATCCAGATAGGCAGGAGATGTCCTTGGTGGTGAGTCATACGATACGCATGCAAGTAACTCACATGTCACTCGGATCATGTGTTTCCACCCTTAGTAAGTTGATTGTTGAACGCCCAGTGCTGTATTGAGTGCTAGAGTAGCTAAACTTACTTTTAAAGTGATTGGCTCCTACTTTTTTATTGATGGGCTATCATATCTGATGGTTGGGGGTTTGACACCCGGCACCTCCACTGAGTAGCTGTTGCCCACACTGTTTCCAGATGCTCCCTGAACATAGCATCCCGGTCATTTCTATAATGGCTCCACCCAAGTACTAGAGATCCTATTCAAATGAACAAGTGGTGAATCTGGAGTAGTGTGCCGTGGCCACTAAATTTGACAGCTGCAGTGTTTTGGCAGCATCCTATAACTTCTCTCTCTGCTAATGACAGCTGATCATCAGGTGTGTAGGGTATCACACCCTGTCCGATCAGGTATAGATCACCTATTCTAAGGTATAGGCCTTCAATACATTAAAAAAAAGATAGTGGTCAACTCCACTGTACTTTTTGGCCAGCATTTGCAAAGTTATACATTTTTGTCATGTATTTCATGGCCTTATTGTTGCTTGTCTCCCAAAAACTACTATGCTGTAGGGCTTTTTAACTTCCCAATTCAAGCTTCCTAGGAATCTCCTTTCAACTGCTGAACAAGAATATTACTCTTTTCACATATAATCAGAGTTTCAGACTTATCCCCTCTCTGCCCCCCACCCGAATACTCAGGCAGGGATGGTCCAGAATACAGCTTGTAGGTAAATAGAGTAGGGGATTCTTGCTGAGCAGCAGTCGGAAGCACATTCCTTGGTGTTTGGGAGATGAGGGCAAAATAAGGTAATGAAGAATATTACAAAAATTATTTACTTTGCAAAAACTGATCAATAAATAATACAAAATAATAAAAGTTTTGGTCACTATTTAATTGCTAAACTAAATATCATTAGTATTATATCCACAACATTCAGCGGCATACATTCCCTGTAGACCCTCATTGTAGGAAAAAAATCTTTTACAGTAGGTCTCTCTGTAGGAAAGTTCAGTCTACACTTTTCTATGAATAAATAAAAGTTCTTCCCATGGAAACCACCAAGAAAGCGACCAAAAACCTTATGCACTTATTTACATTTTAAGTCCAGAGCAATTGCCACTATGGACATAAACTGTTTTCTTAGGCTGGCTTCACACTACGTTTTTTACCATCCTGTTCTGTTAGTTTTTTAAACTAACAGAACAGGATCGTTTTTGCCCCCCATACATCCCTATGGTCCCGGAAAGGCTCTATTTGGCCCTCCGGTTTTGTGAATCCGGTGCAGGATTCGTTTCTGTTCTGTTTTTCACCAGTCCCAAAAACGAGGCCTGCAGCGTTTTTGGGCTCCGTTGACAAAAGAGGACAGAAACTAATCCTGTCTTAGCATGGGGGCCTATGGCACCAGATCTGGGAAACAACAGAATTGTTTCCCAGATGCAGTTCCAGGGTACAGAGCATGTGCAGAACAGGAGCGCTGCTCTGTACCCATAGTAAATCTGTGTAATATCACTTTAGCAGTGTATCTATATACACTGCTAAAATGATATTAAATAAAGGGATGATTAAAAATAAAAAAATAATTCTCACCTGTCCGGCGACCGTGTCCCGCGCTGAATATAAAGCTTAAGGACTTTGCATGATGTCACCGGGAGCGGCGGGGCAACCCAATCACATGACTGTAACAGATTTGCTGATGCGGTCATGTGATCGGGTTGTCCCACCCCTCCGGTGACATCATGCAAGGTCCTTGAATGGTTGGGAGAACTGTAGTCAGTGTGGGACATCGGAAGGTGAGGATTTGTTATTTTTAATCATCTCTTTATTTAATATATCACTTTAGCAGTGTATATAGATACACTGCTAAAGTGATATTACACAGCGCCGACACAGCGCTGATAGCAGGCTCGGCTCCCCGCTGTTTTTTCTGTGTCCGGATACCGAACCGGACACAAAAATGGCATCTGGAGGTGCCAATCCCGTGCTGTTTGTTCCTGCTCGTTGAATCCTGCAAGAAACAGGATCCAACGAACAGGAACAAAACTGTAATGTGAAGCCAGCCTTAGCCCACAATGTGTACCGAACCTAATTTGAACAGGTCAGTCATAAAGTGGGTGCTATGATACGTCCATATTACAGTTCTGTGAAAGCAGCCAAAACAATTCATAGCAAAGTTCTCATATTCCAATATAACCATGTGCAAAGTTGGGCTTCTCCACAGCTTGGTAACATCTTCACTCTCTGTGGGCAATGGTAGGAGGAGATGGGTCATAGGCAGAATTTTGGGATGACCACTAAGATAGCAAAATGACCTAGACTCTATGTATTAAGCTAAAGTCATGAATTTTACTGGCACTAATTACATCCAACTAATACTTTATCAGGTACCAATAAGTCCCAGCTGGAATTATTGAACAGCTCTACAGACTGGGGTAGGTGATTTTTATGCCAAGTGGTACAATACTGTTTCTTTCTACAAACTTACGTTCTTGATATGTTAATAATGAACCATTCAATGTTTTGCTAACACACTGGTGTTGGGTGAAGGTTGAGGTCTGGTGATGAAGTGAGCACAGTACACAACGGAGATATCATTGTGGGTATCACATAAGAGAATGTCTAACTACATCTAATGCTTTACCAGGTTCTAACAAATCCCTGATGGAGCAAAAGAACAGTTCAGCCCAGTTGGGTAGGTTAAGCTATTGCCCAGTTTATAGAAACTTCTTGTCTTGACTTTGGTGTACTAAAAGTACTAAACGATGCACACTTCTTTTAAAAGTTGTTTCTCTTGTATTCAGCATAGTCTAGTGAGCCACACATTTGCTTCCATGCTTTTAACCCAGCCACAAAGTGTAACACAGTATCTTCCTAATTTCTCTCTAGTGGAAGAGGACACTGAGGAGAGCTCCAGATCAGGACGTGAGTCTGTGTCCACTGCCAGTGACCAACCGTCCCATTCTCTTGAGAGGCAAATCAATGGCTCAGACAAGGCTGAGCGCAAAAAGGAAAAGAGTGGAAAGGAAAAGAAAAAAGACAGAGACAAAGATAAAGATAAAGGAAAAACGAAGAAAGGCGGAATGCTGAAGGGTCTAGGAGACATGTTCAGGTAGGTCATTTTGATGACTTGAGACTTTCTCATTTATAAAGTACACGTTCTGTCCAAGCTACCTGTATTATGTTTCTGTCAAGGGCCCTATTTGTGTCTCCAAAAAAAGCAAGAAATACTAGTGGAAACACTAAAGTTATCAAGCCAATAGCATAATGGTTGAGACTAGAATAATGCTATCTAACTGTGACCACTGGAGGTAGAGCTACGGAAACCACTAAGAGCTGCTTATCTACTTTATTTCCAAAACGTCCATTGAAATTCGTAAGAGTTACTGAAACAATGTAGCATGGAGAGTGTTTGGAGCTGTATCTCAGCCACGAAACCATAACTCAAATGAGTTCTAAAAAATTTCATCAATTTGATTCTAGCATTTTTAAGATCCCTCAAAAATTACAAGTTACCATACTTTGTAAACGAATAGACACACTAAACCGTAGGGCGCACCTCAAATTTAGGGGAGGAAAAAAAATGTGAAAATGGGGGTCCGTCTTATAAAACGAATTTAGCTTACTGCTGGTACCAGGTCACAGGAGGCAAGAGTGGAACAATGCTGTGGACCCTGGGCTGGGAGGAGGGGATGTGCTGGTGGTGTGAGGCATGAGCCATTGATCTCCTGGCATGTGTGGATTGAGAGCTTGGCTCATCACCATTTTCCTGAGCCCCACTGCCGGGAGATCAATGTCTCCTGCTGTTAAGTGCTTGGACATCCCCTTTCCCCAGCCCAGGGCCCGCAGTACTGGCCAACTCCTGCCACCGCCAGCTTCCTTCACTGGCACCCCTTCCTCCTGGACCCATATTTACTGCCTTTGCATGCTACTTTGGTGAGCTACATCTGGACTATAAGACACTCCCCATTTTCCTCCAAATTTTCAGTGGGGGAAGTGCATTTTATAATCCACAAAAACGGTACACTGTTTTGTATAACTTTCCTTTTCTCCGACTCTTGATAACTGGCAAAGTTAACTTCTTACCTCGAAAAAATGACCCATGTCTCTAAATGAGATCTATACATCTGATTCATTGGAACAGTTAGCCGCTTTATAGAAATAGATTAAATTCTGCTTTGACTTTGCTTCTCCAATACCAACACAACTACTAATCTACATGAAGCCCTGTCATTCGAGGCCTTCTAATAGCAAGCATTTATTGTGGTGTTCATTAAACATTGATTTCTGCTCTCCTCCTTATTTCACTAAGGTCTTTGTAATGCACAGAATGTGCGCAATGTGCTGGTTAATTGACTGGCTATTCTGAGGATGTTCTACATCTAAGTGTTCACTATGCCGGGCCCGAGCACTCCAGTTTGTCATTAAAAAGTATAAAAGTGAAGCTGTGAGTCTATTCATTTATCTTCTATATTGTAGCCAGGCTTTGGGTGATGTAAGTGGATCTTAGTGAATTTCTAAGCTATGTTCTTAGGTTGATTGCTTCAGGGCAAAAATGGAAGTCTCTACAGAGCGTAGATGTCAAGAACACTGGAGAGTGTCTGCCTTTCACAAACTTTTATCCAGAGTCTGCAGACACTAAATGACTTTATCTACAGAGAGAATATTTTTTGCTGCCCAGAAACACTTTACACTACACTCTCAATTTATCTTTGAATCCGCCAAGTAGGATCAACAACGTGTTTGACAAGAGGTGAGAATACGGAGCAACGAACAGGTACCTAAGTGAATTCCTACTTTTCATTTAATTGGTGGCATTGGTAAGGACCAAGAGGATTTAGAAAAAAAATTGCTAGAGTCTGAAAATCATACCTCTCCGTATAGAGAACTGACAATTCTCAGGACACTACCACAAGTACTGTATACTTCTATCTTTTCCTGATCCAACTGGGATTCACAAAGTTAACTTGTATAAGATCTATCTTTAAATACGTTTTGCTGAAAGTTTTTTTAAAATTAGGAATTTGATGTAAATTGAGTTGAACTTGTTTTTAAAGAAGTCATGACTCGCACGAGTATCCCGGTATAAAGGATGCTCGGTGAGCACAGAGTACCGCTGAGATGCTCGGACTGTTCACTAATAATTATCGCTCCGACACAAATACACAGCTCCCTTCAGTGCACACAGTAAGCTGGCACCTCACAGAGCAGATTGATTGTTAGCATCCTCTGGAGGGAACAACAAGGTGTTGTATGCTGCGACGATTTGTTTGGACGGCGCATCACGGTACAGATGAGCAATGACTTAAAACATACTGCAAGAGCAACACAGGAGGTTTGTAAGGTTTTTTAGTGGGATATTATGCATTGGTTGAGTCAATCAACTGATCTCAACACCATCGAGCTGCATTTCACATGCTTGAAACAAAGCTGAGGCAGAAAGACCCACAAACATGCAACAACTGAAGTCATTCACCAAACAATAATGAGTAGTCCAACACTGATGAATGCGATTAATAACCGCATTCATCCACCACCAGAATATCTGCAAAAAATCAGTGCAAAAAATCCGCACAGGAATCACACAAAAAGCTCTCTGTTTATAATAAATATTTATTTTTTCCAGTTTGTAGCAAGTGCTATCAAAAAAGTATCAAAAACAGGGCTATTGGTCTGTACGTTTTTTTGCAAAAAATATACGTAAGCTGTCTCACCTCGTCACGGTTGCCCTAGCGAGACAGTCCCTAGCTGATGTGTGCATTTAAAACCTGAGTGTGTGAACATACCTCCATCCAGGCTCCAGCCAGGACTCCACTCTGTGGGCTTTTTACCTATGAAACAGCTTATGTGTGGACTACTCATAGGGGAAGGGTGGGTCACTTCCCTTTCCTGCAGAATAATGGGATGTGCACGTGTTCAGTATTTGCAGCAGAAATTTCTGCATCTCTGGCCAGTAAAAAATGCATTAACTGTGTGTTTTTTTTTACATGTATTATTGGTGTGTGTAGCCTTAAAATGCACATGGTAATATAGTTCCTGAGTAGCCAGGATAAATAGTATGACCAGGCAGGGGTGTAACTACAATAGGTGCAGGGGTTGCAATCGCACACCAGGCCCTGGAACCTAGGGGGCCCCAAAAGTCCCTTTGTCCTATAGAAAATGACTGCTGGTATTAAACATTTGCAAAAATTGGGAGCCCTGTTGGAGCTTTTGCATCAGAGCCTATCAGCTTTAGGTTACGCCTCTGTGACCAGGTATTTATTGCCTGACGTGTACACAAAATTGAAATCTTTTGAAAAAAATAAATACATTTTAGAAATGGTCTCATTCTTAATCTTTTATTGCAGCCTTACTCACTTTAATGTGTGTGTGTGTGGGGGTGGTGTTATTCACTCTAATTAACTATTTTGTACTGCCTTCGAATCTGGTAAATGTTAATACTTACCTTGTGTGTTTGAAGTAATTCACTTCATATTTTTGGTGATCTGAGTAATACACCCTGACTGATTCTTCATTTTTCTGGACTGGACAAACCCTACCACTCTTCCTGATGACTAATTGCCATTTCTTCCTTTCGGCAAGACGTTGCTCTCTTTTCTTTCCCCCCCCACAGAATAAATAAAACTCTGTGTACATCACAGGAAACTTCCTAGACCAAAGCCTCATTAATTCACCGCTTTGTGAGTAGCAATGCATTATTTAAGTTTAACAGACACAAAGTAGGATCTGGAAGAACACTTCTTAACCATGTAACTTCCTCTGGATTTAGATACGGGTAGTAAGTGCATTGTTTTGAAAATTAATTTGTATTGAAGGTTATAGTATAGCAGTGATCTTCTAACTGTGGTCCTCTGGGTGTTACAAAACTACAACTCCCAGGATGCCTGGAGAGCCAATGACATTCAATGCATGCTGGGAGTTGTATTTGACCAGTAACTGGAGAGCTGCGCTGTAGACTATTGTATTAAGAGCTCCTTCTTGTACACTACCAAAAAATTGGGAGCACCCAGACAATTTTGTGTTTTTCCATGAAATCTCATACTTCTATTTATCAAATGTGTTGCAAGATCAATAGAAAATATAGTCCAGACATTCACAAGGTTAAAAATGATGATTTTTATTTCAAATAATAATTTTCTCCTTCAAAATTGCTTTGCAGCAATTACAGCATGGCATGGCGTTGCAAAATGGAGTGATAGCCTTCCTTATTCAAAATCCCTTTTACCTTGAACAAATCTCCCATTTTACCAGCACCAAAGCAACCCCAGACCATCACATTACCTCCACCATGCTTGACAGATGGCGTCAGGCACTCTTCCAGCATCATTTCAGTTCTGCGTCTCACAAATGTTTTTCTGTGTGATCCAAACACCTCAAACTTTGATTCATCTGTCCATAAAACTTTGTTCCAATCTTCAATATATATATCCAATGTCTGTGTTCTTTTGCCCATATTAATCTTTTATTAGCCAGTCTCAGATATGGCTTTTTCTTTGCACTCTGCCCTGAGGACCAGGATCCCGGAGTTCCCTCTTCACAGTAGATGTTGACACTGGCATTTTGTTGGTACTATTTAATGAAGCTGCCAGTTGAGGAGCTGTGAGGCATTGATTTCTCAAACTAGAGACTCTAATGTACTTGTCTTGTTGCTCAGTTGTGCAGCGGGGCCTTCTACTTCTCTTTCTACTCTGGTTAGAACCTGTTTGTGCTCTCCTCTGAAGGGAGTAGTACAAATTTGGAAGCGCTGAGGAATATGTTGGCGCTATATAAACAAATATTATTATTATTATTACACACCATTGTAGGAAGTCTTCAGTTTCTTGGCAATTTCTCGCATGGAATAGCCTTCATTTCTAAGAGCAAGAATAGACTGTCGAGTTTCACATGGAAGTTCTCTTTTTCTGGCCATTTTGAGAGCTTCATAGAACAAACAACTGTATGCTCCAGATTCTCAACTAGCTCAAAGGAAGGTCAATTTTAAAGCTTCTCTAATCAGCCAAACCGTTTTCAGCTGTGCTCCATACTTGTACAAGGGTTTTCTAGGGTTTTCTAAACATCTTTTGGCCTTCTTACACAGTTAGCACACACAATGTACCATTAAAATACAGGAGTGTGCCTTCTTGAGTAGTGGGACTTTGCAGGCACTGCAGGAATTTAATCTATTACAGCGTAATGTGTTGCCAATGGTTTTCTTGGTGACAGTGGTCCCAGCTGCCTTGAGATCATTAACAAGTTCTTCCCGTGTAGTTTTAGGCTGGTATCCCACCTTCCTCATGATCCTTGATACTCCATGAGGTGAGATTTTGCATGGAGTCCCAGATTGATATCGAAGGACACTCATTTTCTATTTCTTTCATTTTCTTAGTATTGCACCAACAGTTGTCTCCTTCTCACGCAGCCTCTTACTTATGGTTTTGTAGCCCATTCCAGCCTTGTGCAGGTCTTGGGATCTTTTCCCTGACATCCTTAGAAAGCTCTTTGCTCTTGCCCATGCTGTAGATGTCAGAGACTGACTGATTAATTGAGTGTATGGACAAAAGTCTTTTATACATGTGATAATGTAAGACAGCTGTTTTTAATGCAGGTAATGAGTTTTTTAGGAGCGTCTAACTGGTTTTTAGGTGCCAGAACTCCTAATGGTTGGTAGGGGATCAAATACTTATTTCTCACTTCAGAATGCAAATATGTTTATATAATTTAGGCAATGTGATTTTCTGGATTTCATTTTTGATATTCTATCTCTTCACTGTTAAAAATAACCTAGGTGTCAGATCTACCATGGTCCTTTCACCACTATGGTAGATTGTGCTATATCATCTAGATGATATATTTACTATATGTATGACTTTTCTTTTGTGTTTGAACACTTTTGATCTGTTGATTTGATTTTCAATGAAGAGATTGACCATAAAATTAACCTACCTTAAAATTATAGACTTTTAATGTCTTTGTCAGTGGGCAAACTTACAAAATCAGCAAGGGATCAAATAGATATTTCCTTCACTGTATATATTTATTTACATATTTTACTAATTACCCTTTATTCACTGTGTGCTTTTCATTCCTTTATTCATTTTCACACCTTTATATGCAGTTTTCACCAAGGTCCAAGTTTCAGATTTTTCTCTTGTGGGACTTATTCTCACGATAATATAGGCTGGATTTGAGTTCTGTTTGTTTCCGGGGTGCTTCGGTCTTCCCTGCTCTTAACTCAGTATGACATCTGTTATACACATTTTGTTTGCTATTCACATGATTTGCTCCATTTCAATAATCTGTTTTTCTGCCCTACCTAAAACACCTTCTCCCCTCTCCTTGCTATGAGGATACAATGTTGTTTTCCTCCCTGTTGCAATCTCTTAACACAAAGAGAAGGGAGAGGAGAGCAGAGAGCCATCAGAACCAGAAACAGGAGCTCTGACATATTTGCAACCTTTTTGCACAGCACACAGCTAGATAAAGGACTTGCAGACTATCTTCAGCCACAAAATGGTGCAAAAAAATGTAATGTTTAACTTAGAATTTAAAAATCAAAAGAAGATTAAAAAATATATGCCAGTTCTAGAAATTGTGCTGTCAAAAATACTTATCAGTTATAGAGGACCTGTCACCCCCTGGTGCGTTCCAAACTGAAAGCACCCCTAAATGCAGCGTGTCTGCTGCATTCAGGGAAGGGGTCCCCCATGTCACTAGCTCCACTGTACGTTTAAAAAAAAAAAAAACAGCCCCCTCTGTGCCGCCTCCTTTAGGTGTCTTCCCGTCTGAAGTCACGCAGGTGCAGAGCAAGCAATGGGCAGGCGCGGGTCCCGGCAGCTGAAACGACTCCTGCCGGTGACGTCAGTGCCAGAGCCTGCCCTGCTCCATATTATGGATTATGTATGTACAGCATAATCTGGAGCAGACCAGGCTTTGGAGGTTACCAGCAGGAGGCGTTTCAGCTGTCGGGGCCTGCTCCCGCCCTTTGCTCGCCCTGCGCCTGCATGACTTCAGTTGCAGAGGAGCATTAGCGGCCAAGGAGGGGAGACACATAAAGGAGGCGGCACAGAGGGGGCTGGAGGTGGCACAGAGAGGGCTGAAGGCGGGGAGGACAGCAGGGCTCATTACTGAGTAAGTCCCTCCTTATCTGTAAGTGTTTTTTACAACTTACAGAGGAGCTAGAGACATGGGGGACCCCTTCCCTGAATGCAATAGACACACTGCATTCAGGGTTGCTTTCACTTTGGAAAGCACCAGAGGGTGACAGGTCTTCTTTAAAGTTGAAACAATATATGATTTTTTTTTTTCTTTCCCATTTAATTATTAAAAACATCGAAGTGTGATCATTAGGAATAAAGTGGAGGTGCCCAAACAATTACCGTAGTCGCCTCACTATATTTTATACTGTGATTTCTTAACAAATGTAGGTTCCTCTCATAGCCTTTAATTAATGGCAGCAGGTTAATATATTAGCTGTTACTTATTCCATTACATGCACAATGTATTATGCTGAGGTTGTTGCTATTTTTTACATTTGTTTTGTATACTGAGGAGTTGCACTGAAAGGTTCGTTAGCATATCATCTCTTACCGATTGCAGCTGAGCAATGCAAATGACCTGCCAATCAGCCGACACATTCGTTACTAATGTTCGCAGAGTTTAATTTATACTGTCCTGACATTCACGCGTAGGATACATTCATAGAAATTTTTTTTCTTTTAAGTTAAATATTCATATTTATATATTATTTTTTAAATTTCACGACCCCTAGTTACATGCAATGAATACCTAAGTGATTCATATTCTGCATAATGTTAATAGCAATTATGCCTTATTTTTATTTCCCGACATTGCATTAATTTTTATGAACTTCCATGCTGTTATATCTGTATATGTTTCTTGCCTATATTTAGGAGTTAGCTATAGGAAAAAAGCAGATTTAGATGACATAATATTTTACTTATGGACTTACAATGAATGATTCCATATGATCACCAAGCTCTATAATGGCTCCAGTGCTAATGATGCTCAATATCATTCAGGTTTGCAACCCATCATACAGTCTGTTTTGCATTGCAGATTGTTCTTGTAGTTTTGGACAGGCTCACTCCGATTCTTTATTAGTGTATGTATTACATAGCAGAATATATTAAGTGAGTATCATTTATTATAGTGCCATTTATTCCATGGCGCTTTATATGGGACAAGGGGTATGCACAATACAGACAAGTGCAACAATCATGAACAATACAAGCCAGCGACTGGTGCTGGAGGAGAGAGAACCCTGCCCACTAGGGCTCACAGTCTACTAGGGATGGGTGAGGATACAGTAGGTGAGGACCATGGACTCTGCCCATGAGGGCTCACAGTGTACTAGGGATGGGTGAGGATACAGTAGGTGAGGGTAGAGGACCCTATCTACGAGGGCTCATCATCTGAGGGGAGAGGATGCTGCCCACGAGGGTACACAGTCTGCAAGGGATGGGAGATGCTAATTGCCCCATATTAGGGGAAAAATGTCTTCTTAACGGAAAATATGGCAATCAGACTAATTCTCTAAATCAACATCCCAAAATAAGGATCCAGTCCCTCCAGGCCATACTATACCTTTTCCTTGCATGCCATGCGGCAGCATGGTAGACTGAAGTTTATTGTAGGTTATAGGCTTATCAGAACCGGTAGGTCTTCAGGTTCCTTTTGAAGGTTTCCACAGTAGGTAAGAGTCGGATATGTTTGGGTAGAGAGTTCCAGAGTATAAGATATGCACAGAAGAAATCTTGTATGAGATTGTGGAATGAAGAGATAAGAGGGGAGGAGAGAAAATCTAGTCCGATCTTGTCAATCCCTTTTACTCCTTTCTATCTTCAGCTTGAAGATGGCAGAGCAAGCTTTGATAGTATTGGTTTTGATACTAAAGGTACCGTCACACGCGGCAATATTGCTAGGCCATTTCACTGGCAATTTGCTGGTTGCAGTGAAATAATGGACACATTGTTCCATTTGTACACGGCAACAAAATAGAACAATGTGTCCATGATTTCACTGCAACCAGCAAATTGCCAGTGAAATTGCAAGCAAAATTGCCACGTGTGACGGTACCTTAATAGTTTTTCGATTGGAAGTGGTGATGTTTTTTTTTAAGCCGAAAATCTATGATTTGAGTCGAGTATCAAAACGCTAATATTTTCAGACTATTGTCGGTCATTGCCATCTGCAAATGAAAGAATTATTTACTTTAGTCATGTGATTCACATACTCCAGTAAATTGTCCTTGACTTTAAAAAATGTAAGAATTTAAGAAATGTTAAAGAAATATTCTATTAAATAAATCTGCTTCGTTCTCTACTTATGAGTGTCTTTCTCCTCCCATCCTCCACGACAGCACTACACGAGGTTGCCTCTTGGCCCTGATAGGGGCAGGAAACACAGAGGTTAAATAGCCCCTCCCACCTCCAACCACCAGTGTTTCCTGTCCCTTTGGGGCACACAGAGGTTCTCCTGAGGACTGCTGGCCGGCACGCAGTACTCATATTACCTAGCCGGGCGGTGAGGCAATCGGGCGCTGCTCCTTCCTCTCGGCCGCTCCCGCTCCTGGAGAAGCGGACTTCCTGACCTCCGACGCCTGAAGGCTGAGCTGGGCGGTTGCTACAGGGCCGGCGACTTCCTGGGTCCCGGCTCTCTCCCCCTCTGGGCGTGGTGGATGTGCGGGTTTTGGCGCGAAAGGCGCCAGACGTCACTTTCGGGGGCGCGGCCACGGTGGCTGTGCCTCTCTGGACAGTCCGGGAGTGGCAGGGACACGTCGCTTCCGGGGGCGTGGATTCGGTGGAACACAGCTGGACCACACGCCGCAGTGTGTTCCGGGCCTCCCTGTTGCACGCTCTGCTCACTGTCCGCAACAGGTGGAGGAACACACAGGGTTTGGGCGCATACATCGCGGTTCTAGGTGATAAAGAACCCTGATGACGGCACAATTCAGGTAGGAGTATTGCGGCACTATGTCTCTGGCTGCCCCTGAAGGTGCATCAATGGCTGCAGATGCAGAGCCCAGTGCCCCCTCTGGCCCTGTGACACTGGGTGCGAGGTATATTTCCCATAAGGGGTCTAGTCCTCATTCCTTCTCTCCCTGTGGTTTGTTTCAGGGAGGCAAGGAACAGGCACAGAAGTCCAAATCATCTTCCTCCAGATGGTGTGGAGTCTGTAGCAAGAAGGTGTCTCCCACCCGCACAAAGCTCTTATGCCCCGCCTGTACAGAGAAAGTCGTGGGAGAAGAAAAACCTTCCCTCATGGAGGAGCTTAAATCACTCACTCAAAGGGAAATTCGCTCATCTTTAGGTTCTGTGACTGGGCCCCTGGCTTCTGCCCCCAAACCCCCACTCCCCCCCCCCCCCCCCCCCCCCCCCCCGGCACCTAAGAGGTGAAAAATGATGGATCCTGCTCCAGAAGGGTCTGATACACCCCAGGGCAGTGACAGTCTCCGTCGATATTATTTTTCCTCGTAGGATATTTCTGAGCTGGTCTCGACTGTCCGGACCACAATGGGATTAGTGGAGAAGGAAGCGTCACACTCTATTCAGGATATCATGTGCGGGGGCTTGTGCTCGAAAAAAATCTGCCGTGTTTCCTATACATGATAGCTTGAGGGATATGGTCCTGGATGAGTGTAGGCTTCCGGAGAAGCGATATGTACTCCCAGGAGGGATGAAAAATCGGTTCCCGATGGATTTTTCAGTGTCCAAACTTTGGACGGAGGTGCCGCGTGTGGATGTGCAGATAGCTAAAGTCGCCAGCAAAACCACGTTGCCTCTTGAAGACTCATCGCAGTTAAAAGATCCGATGGATCGTAAGGCTGATAGCTTACTGAAGAAATTATGTGAGGTCTCATCCTTGTTGTTAACAGCTAATGTCGCTTCGACTTGTGTGGCTCAGTCCATGTTCCAGTGGCTGGACCAGTTACAGTCCCATGTGGGGGGTGGAACACCGAGAGAAGACTTGCTGGCTTCTATAACCCTCCTGGTGAAGGCCGCTAGTTTCCTTGCAGATGCGTCGGCTGAGTCCATCAGGGCTGCAGCCCGGAATATGGTGCTCTCCAATATCGCTAGGATAGCTGTCTGGCTGAGGTCTTGGTCGGTGATATGGCGTCTAAGAGTAAGCTCTGCTCTATTCCCATCCATGGGGAGTATGGTTTCGGCCAGGTCCTAGACCAGCTTTTGGAGAAGGTCTCCGAGAAGAAACGCTTACCGGAACGTAAGACGCAGACGAAGTCTTTTCGGCCTCAGCAATCCTTTCGGTCCTGCTATCAGTTGCATTCCCAGCTCCAGAAGGAGAAAGGGAAGAGCAGACTTTGGAGTTATCCGAAAAGGGGGAAGGGAAAGAACATCTTCCCCTCTCATCACCAGGATCGAAAGTGACACCATTCTGGTGGGAGGGAGGCTGTCCCACGTCCTCCCCCCAGTGACGGCAGATTACGGCTTGCCCCATCATCCTCCAGATCATCAGGCAGGGGATGCTAATCCAGTTCTATTTTCCTTTACCCTCCCCCCCCCCCCCCCCCCACACTCATTACTCGGTGACCACTCTGTCCTCTCCAACGTTACAATCTTCTCTTCGGATGGAGGTACAGAGTCTGCTTCAGATGGCGCCGTCATTCCGGTTCCCACAGGGGAGGTAGGAGAGGGCCACTATTCGCGCCTCTTTCTGGTTCTTACCGCACCATTATCAATCTCCGGTCTCTGAACTCTCAGGTGGTTTATTCCTGTTTCAAAATGGAATCTCTCAGATCTACAGTTCCACTGATCGGGGAGGGTTTTGTGATGGCAACGGTGGACCTACAGAATGCTTACTATCACATTCGCATCCATCCTGCGGATCAACAGTTTCTCCAGTTTGCAGTCTGGTTCCAGGGACAGGTCTGTCATTTGCAATTTCGGGTACTGCCGTTTGGCCTGTCCTTGGCCCCTCGAATGTTGACAAAGGTTATGGCCTTTGTACGGAAGAGGAACATCGTTATAGTACCCTACTTAGACGACTTCCTGATCACGGCTTCCTCTGAGAGTCTTCTACAGATGCAGATCCAGGAGCTTCTCCAGATCTTTCGTTCTCTGGGCTGGTTGGTGAATCTTCCAAAGTCGAGCCTGTGTCCTTCCTGGAGGAAGGTGTTCCTAGGGTGTCTGATGGACTTAGGCAGGCAGATGAGTTTTCTTCCCTCAGACAAACGTATTCTCCTTCAAGGCAAGCTTCGCTCTCTCTTTCACTGTCGCAGGGTCTCTATTCTCACTGCAATGTCCACCCTGGGGTCCATGACTGCTTGCATTCCCATGATTCCATGGGTTCAAGCGCACTCGAGGGTACTTCAGTCACACATCCTTGCCCGCTGGAACGGTCTTCAGTCAGGCCTCGATGCCAAGATTCTGTTGCCTCCGGTGGACCTTCAGTCCCTCCAGGGGTGGTTGGATCCTGTGATCCTACGGAAGGGAATTTCGTGGCTCCAAG
Source organism: Allobates femoralis (assembly GCA_033576535.1). Classification (NCBI taxonomy): domain Eukaryota; kingdom Metazoa; phylum Chordata; class Amphibia; order Anura; family Aromobatidae; genus Allobates; species Allobates femoralis. The sequence goes on from JARQOC010000005.1 coordinate 522,921,188, forward strand.
TTCCCCTGGTGAGTCTATACTGATGCCAGCCAAAGGGGTTGGGGGGCTATGGTCTCCCATTCCTCCTTTCAAGGTCGATGGTCCAGTCAGGTCAGCAAGCGATCTTCCAACTTCCGAGAGATCTGTACAGTGGAGGAGGCGCTCAGGGCCAGTCAGGACTTGCTTCAGGGGTCACATGTCAAGATTTTTTCAGACAATGTCGCAACGTTGGCGCATCTCCGACACCAAGGGGGCACCCGTTTTCAGTCTGCTGAAGGTCTCGGCTTGCATCTTCTCCTGGACCGAGCGCCATCTTCTTTCCATCTCGGCTTTTCATCTGGAAGGGCCCCGAAATGTGGAGGCGGACTTTGAGTTGTCAGGACATCCTACCGGGCGAGTGGAGTCTCCATCCAAACGTGTTTTGGGAATTGACCAAAATCTGGGATGTCCAGAGGTGGATCTGTTCGCCAGTCATCAGAACGCACAGGTAGTGCGGTATTTTTCTCTGCACCAGGACGGGAACTGCTTGGCAGTGGACGCTCTTGCTCACCATCTCCGCCTAACGCCCTGGCTTCTGAATGTGAGCTTCTAAGACGGCGAGGTCTTTCAGAGTAGCTGATTGCTACCCTGAGGGGTATTAGAAAGCCGGTTACAAATACCATCTATGCCAATTGTTCCCAAGAGATCGTTGCTCTTGTTCTGTCAGAACCCTGCTAATGACCGGGAACGTGAGTTTCATATGCTGGACGTTCGTCGGGCAGTGTTGTCTTATCTTCAGCTGACACGTCCCTGGCGTTTGGATAATGCCCTGTTCATCCAATACGGGGTTCGCAATAAGGGAAAGAAGGTTTCAAGGAGTTCCTTCGCAACATAGCTTAAACATTCTATCGCGGAAGCGTATTCCTGTCAGTCTCTGGTTCCTTTCCTCCATCTGAAGGCGCATTCCACGCGGGCTGTGTCTGTCTCCTGGGTCGAGAGGGCGGATGCTTCCATCGAGCAGATCTGCAAAGCCGCCACCTAAGCATCTATTCATACTTTTACCAAGCATTACCGTCTGGATGTCCTGAGACATGTGGATCTGGGCTTCGGAAGGAAAGTGCTTTATGCCGTGGTCCCATCCTAGTAGGTTTTCTTTGGTATTACTCCTGTAGTGCTGTCGTGGAGGATGGGAGGAGAAAACTGAATTAGACCTACTGGTAATTCTCTTTCGGGAATCCTCCACGACAGCACGAGTAATTCCCTCCCTATTTTTTTGCGTTTTTCTCTTTCTACTGGTTGTAAGTATGTCTTGGAACTTCTTTTCCATTGTTCCTTGATAAACACTGGTGGTTGGAGGTGGAAGGGGCTATTTAACCTCTTTGTGTTTCCTGCCCCTATTAGGGCCAAGAGGCAACCTCCTGTAGTGCTGTTGTGGAGGATTCCCCGGAAGAGAATTACCGGTAAGTCTAATTCTGTTTTCTTCTCCCTTGTTCTTCTTGAACTCATACAATCTGTCTTGCTCAAAACAAAATGGATGGTCAACTCACTGAGGGGTCAGATTATAGACATTGAAGTTTATGGAAAGGAGAAGAGTAGCTAAGAGAAACCAGATCATCCTGCTGCATTTCTAGTAAAAGTTGATCTAACCGCAGTGCTGGATTCACAGCTACACTGCTATATGTACTTTTAATTGCATGCTCCATATGGAAAGAAAGGGAAGAATTGCTTGGTTCTCTGTTTTAGAGACATAGCTACTATTCTCCAACTACTAATAAGTAGGAATGGAGTCTGAAGAAGGGAAAATTGGTACAGAATGAATACATAATATTAAAATAATTGGAAATAGTGCTATTACTCATGAACGCACACAACTTATTCAGATCATGTACCCTAAAATTAGAAACAAAGCATTGTCCCGTGTTTGGTGTTAGTCTTAGTTCCTAGTGGCCGTTACAGCTTTTCTAGGTATTTATTTGGATATTGATGAATGTCATGTGAATTTATTACCAAACTTACTACCTAACACCACTGCTTTCAGTGTCTTAAGTGCCATTTTTATGTGGAGTCTGGTGGAGGTCTGGCAGATGAGCGGGTTTTGTGAGAGTTTACGACCGTCTTGCCGAGCAGCTGTCTGGCAGAAGCGAGCTCCGCGGACTGCTGCATTGCACCTGGGGAGTTTGTGTTTACTGAAATCACAGGAATAAACCTCTAAGTGAACATGCATTCATTTTATAAATGGTGCCATTGATAAAGTGAGCTGGATTGGAACAGACATTTGAAAATATGCAGCCTTTCTGTAAAGAATGTTAAAATGACTTTCTCTTGAAAGCCTATTCATTTAACTTGCTCATTTGAATATTGCTTCAAGAACAGGAGGAGAGCGGCTTGTCAGAAACAACGTGCCTAAGGATCTGATGTGCGAGTCGTTATCCAATTCTGTTTTATGATTATTTAAAGGGCATCTATCAGCATTTTCTGTGTAATCTGAGGACAGAATACTGTAGAGGGGTTAAAGCACAGAATTCATAGATGTGTCACATACCACCCCCAGTGCTGCTGTTTACTTGTACTAAGTGTTTTTTCACCAGAACATTATCATTGCCGTGACTAGCTGGGTAATGCACGTTGTCGGACTCTGCCTCCTCCTCTGATTGGCTCCTCACTGTCAATAGAAATGTACATAAAGAGTCTGCTGTGGGCGGGGCAGCTTTTTGAGTGCTGCTGCATGGCTAAATCTAAAACCTGATTGTGTCAGAACTGCTACACCCAGAAATCTAAGTGATATACCATTGGATTCAGTGTCTTTTTGACTACATCACACTGCTCTCGGTTGAGGTGTCAAAAGCTTAGTGACCGATTCCCTTTAATGTCCCCGGTCCTGATAGACTTGGAAATTACGTTTATAACCATTCATTCTCTAAAGAGTCACAGGAGTTGTGTCCTCTGCATTTTGTAAGCATCTTGCCCTCTTGTGATCCATTTACGGTAGTCTCTTAGTCTGGCAGTAACAGGTGTAGACATAGAAGATATATTTTGAGCACAATAACTAATACTGTTGTGGCCATACAGATCCCAAGTCATTTAGGTAACAGATACTTGTAGAAAACGTTTCTCTGCCTGTGTGACTACCGGTAGATCACGATTTCCTCTATCAAGTTGAAATGGTTGCGCTAGTCTAAAGGCCCTGTTACACGTAGCAATATCACTAACGATATTGCCGCAATGTTTTGTGACGTTTCAGCAACCTCGCCAGCGATATTGCTGCGTGTGACACATAGCAGCAAGCAGCCCCCCGCTGTGAGAGCGCTGATTGTTACGGAATGGCCTGGGCCATTTTTTTCATCATCGGTCTCCCGCTAGGCAGGCTGCATCTGTGTGTGTGACGGGGAACATGACCAACAATATCCATGTTACGCCCGTGACTATGACAAATCCCAACGACCATTGGGGGTTGCCGAATCATTGAGTAGATCTGCCTATGTGGCATCCCACCAGCGACCACTTAGCGACATTCCAGCCATCCCTGCCAGGTCATATTGTTGTCGGGATCGCTGGAATGTCACTAGTTGTAACGGGGCTTTTAGTGATTTCGATGATCAACCGTTGGTAAACAGTTGATTAGATTAAGCATATACTGCAGATTTTTTTTATATTATTAAAGCATAACCTTTATTTTTATTTTAGAACTTAGTAGTACACTTAAAGTAAATTACAAAGTTGCTAATTTTTATCAGAGGAAATATCTTTTTTCCCTCCTCATCCTGACCTCCTCATCCTGGATTGATCTTTAAGTCTCAATTTATAAATAAAATCTCATCAATGAAGATAGATTTTTTTTTTTTTCATTAATAAGATAAAGGAAAACCATTGTTAGGGAGGAGCTGGAGGCAGACACAAAGATTCTGCTGCAAGTTCTCCTGAAACCACACATACATTGATCCATAGAACTAAGCTCCATCTCTCATCTATCTCAGTAATTGAATTGAGAATTTTGGGAATGCAGGATCAGTTTAAGAACAGAAAGAAGCAGATGTTGCTGGTAAGAGTCGTTAGAAAGTTTATTTTCATCTGCGCTTTTGAGTAATGAAATAAAAATGAAAACAATGGTACTGTTTAAGCAAAGTTTGATGGTCTATAAGGTTACAGTAGATGTGTAACTTATTTTCCCTGATATTTGAGCTAGCATGGAGATTATAATGTTCATGTGTAATCAGGTTATTAGGTCAACCTGTTGGATTGTTCTGCAGGTGAGGTGTGCGCCAACTTCATATACTGTGCAACCAGTGTCAGCCCGGGCTGCATGGACTGGTACAAGTTGTCATAAGACGAGGTGGGAACCAAACCGTAGACCGCTGCCACATTATATATTAACATCCCTAAATATGTACGTTAAGACCCTACTTTTTCGGAATCTCTACACTTGTCTGTTTCATCCATTTCTACTGAGAAATTAAGTAATGACAGGTTTGGAAGACCTAAAAAAATTAATTGGGGATTGAAATATCGGAACGTGTTGTTCTGTGTGCCCATATCATTATATAATGACTGTGTGCTACTTCATTATGCCTTCCTCATTCTTTCATATATGAACATAGAATCCAGCTCACCATTTAGCCAATTGCAGTCCATTATGGACCTCGGCCAACAACTCTGCCACAGCCGATCAAATCCAAGTCATGACTAAGAGCACTGAGCGCACTTTAAACACACAGAACGGAACACGCTATTCGTTATTCGTGTAACTTCATCTGTCTTGTAATGCACTTTAATTGGATTTAATAAAGAAGAACCCTATGTTTAAAAGCTGGGCATCTGTTTCTTCTATTGGATTCTTTCATATATGCCCATTTTCCATGGCAGCTGAGGACAAGACATGCATGTGATCCAGGGATATGCAGTAATCTGTTTGTATAATTTGTAAAACTGTAAAACTTAAATCTGCCAATATTTACATACAGCTCCTTAAAATGAGAACGCTCCATCACCTTGAAACGCGACTTCTTTATTACAGTGCTGGAATCATTGTGTCTGTTTGCACTTGTTCTCCTGGCACCTGTCACTCTTCACACTTAGCACTGTGTGTCTTCTTTTTCTTACCTACTGTTATTTCTTTCTACTTTTATGCATTTATTCTATAACACCCTGTGAGATGAGAGGATGTAGCAACCTAATGAGTGTCAGAAAAAAGGAGAATGAGGAATCTTCTGGTAATCCTTATAGCTGGAGCACAATAGTAATGCAGCGGTTGGGTGACCTGGGGTCCTATGTAATGAGGTGAAGGACCAACAATAAAGATGAGAAAGGTCAACTGGTTCCGGATTTGGCTGACATGTTGTGTATGGGTGGATTAAGGTCTGCAAACATACAAACAGGAGGGTTCCTTTGTTTAATGTTCTAAAATACCAAAATACTTCCTGCTGAATATTGAATAGACCAGATACATTTATGTTCATGTGCAAAGTCTGTAACACATTTCAGCCTTTTGTATGAGATAAGAATGCAGCATTATGAAATGCAAACAGGTTTTGTGAAAAGCATGTGTTTTACAAGAAAGATGTATAACTTTTTACTACAGAATGTGTCACGTACCCGCTTCTCAGCATATGATATGGGTTTCTTTTGCAAGGGTTAATTTATCTCCTCTCACTCAATCCAGGTTTTAACCTTTGTTATAGGCTATAAAGTGAGCATAAATCAAACCCCAACACAGTCCACACACCCCAGCTACACAATACTCAGCCTCCAATCACCACTTGTGTTAATCAACAGGGTCACACACTATCTGTAAGGCTATTGATTCTTTAGAGAATCCAAGACTCAAACATTAAAGTGTTAAACTTTAATATAAAAGTTACAGTGGTTATGATAAAAGATAAAAAAAAAAAGGACACACGGGTATGCAAAACAGTCCTAAAATAAAATGGGAGAAATACAGAAGTATCTAACTTCCAGTCTAAAATTATTTTGTTTCCTTGGGGGAAGGAGAAATGAAATATGGATCACATCAGCATCGGCTGACCCCCACATACAGAGAGCTTTCTTTTGTGTCACTTATCTTTTATATGTTTGTCCTTAGGCTCAGGTTTCCAGGACAGCCTGTAATTTTAATCTTCTGATCTCCGGTCTGAGACTGGATCCTCGCTAATTAAGTAATTAGTATACCGCATATTAAATGCCTAGTTTTTCCAAGCACTCCCCTTTTTATAGTAAATAAAGGATGTCAGGCCTTGCTATCGATGACCATTTGTTCAGTCCCTTTGATACTTGCAGAAGTATCCCAAATTTCACCTCAATTTTCACGGAAACCCCCTTGGATCTGAGTTTCTGTAATCAAGATCAGTAAAGGTTATGCCTTCTTTATGTAGATGTATAGAGGGTATGCCTTTTGTGGAGAGATGGCAGACTGGAATTAATGGTACCTTATTACTGGCTGCTGCTATTATACAATTATCCCTACAAATACATATTTCCTTCACAGAATGAGCGGTTCTTCTGCTGTTAACATGTTACCTCCTATCTATGGAATCGGTACGAGTAGTATGCATGATTTACAATGCTCCATTCCGCTCCTCACCACTCTGCACATGCTGAGGTGAAGAGATTGGAGTTTACCGGTCTTAACCACTGGTGCAGGTTTAAGTTCTAGCCATGATCTCGTATCCCAAGAATATGTGATACCAGTGGCAAATAAAGTAACTGGATAAAAAAAGCACAATAGGGTTCTACCAAAATACATAAAAAATAGTAGACATGAGCTGCTTTCTCATCTTGTATAGATGGTTGTAGGATATGATGTATGATAAAATACAGGTTTATTTCAACGCGTGTTAAAGAAGTAAGAAATCCGTTCGAAACACGTTGAAATAAACCACCTTCATTTTTATCAGACAGTGGGTTGGACCTTCATCTTTATAGATCTGCACAGGTTTATACCAGATGCAGACATAGCATTAGTACAGCCACATAGAGGCCTAAGGGGTAAAGGGGGCTCTTTCACCTCTAATGCTTATGGAATTGTCCATTTTGATGAGCTAGTGGACTGCAAAAGACCCATATGTCTTTATTGCACAGATGTTCTTAGGTCTGCATCTGATTTTGTGTGATAAATATATTTACATGGAGAATGCAAACATGTTATTCCTTAAAATTGCATATGAAGAATAAAGAGTGGCACTCACCAGTCTTCTCGGTGCATATTAGAGGTGCGGGTTACAGCAGTGCAGGGAGGGGGAACAGAGGTGCTGTACTTTTACCCATATAGTGATAGCTGCAAAATAGGCAATTCTTACATTTGAAATTACCTTTAGGTCGAGGGTTATTTAATAAGTCTTTTTTAATTAGAATTTTTTAAGCACTTACTTACCAAAATGTCACTTAGATTACGGCTGCGTCTGTAAATAACCGAAGGTGGTACGAGGCTTATACCAATAAGATCTTGGTCAGCCTCAACTATGTGTCAATGTTTTAAAATAGATGTTCGAATAGCATTGAATATAGGGCTATGCTTAAAATTGGAAAAGAAGCGTTGACTCTCATTAGTGGTTTGCACTATTTAATGGAATTTATCAATCCTATTTATTGAGATGCCTAAAGTGGTTGAAGTGCAAACAGCACGAAACAGCAAACCTAGTCTGGTACCTCTGTTCCCCCTCCCTGCACTGCTGTAACCCGCACCTCTAATAACAACCTGCACTGAGAAGACTAGTGAGGCTGCTCTCTATTCTTCATATGCTATTTTCAGTAGAGCTCCTTGGACGAGCCACACAGTCTTCTTAGCTGTCTCAGGGAGGATTATAAGTGTGCAACCTACAACAGGTGTTATTCCATTGTGTTTTGCCGAGTGGTGCCCAGCTCCCTCTTCATTGACTTTATTATTCCTTACTTTCTGTAAATCCCATTGTTCTCTTTAATCAAACATAGATTATTTTTTGTTCCTGCGCCCTACATTCTTGAGATGTAGTCCCCTTTTCCTTGTATATACATTTAGCCTTTTTAGGCATTATCTTCAATAAGACTCATGTAGATAAAAATTGAGGACCATACCCACTTGGCTACAAAGACTAGATTTACATAGTAAAGTGAGCCATATCTCAAAAATGGACAGGAAAAAAAGGAAAAACGATGCCAGATTCAAGAAAACAATGGCATTTATACCAGGTAACATGCAAATCATCTCTTCAGAGAGGAAGAGAACTTGAACTCTAATGCCATCTATTGGAAGTAACAATCTTAAAAGTCAATATTGACCATTTAACGAGCCTTGCAATATGATGTAGCATAAAAATCAAATCAGAATCTCAAACCAGATTCTGGTTGTCTTTTATCCTAAGTCATACGACAACACTTGTTAAATGGTCGATCCTGACTTTAAGAATTGCTACTTCCAATAGTTTGGGGGAGTAGCTATTCTCCTTGTGGAGAGCATTCTGCCTGCCGGCTGAGGAGACTTATAGCCGCAATACTCCTCTAGAAAATATGCAAATTGTCACTTCAGTGAGGAAGTAGACGAACTCTAGTGCCACGTAATAAAGGTAGCAATCCTAAAAGTCATAATTAACAATCCTTCTAATATAACATAAGATTTGTGCTAGATCAGAACCCCCAACTGCAGACGCTGCATTTCGGGGTGATTGCCCCTCATCAGTGAAGTGTGTGGGATTCTGATCTTGGTGTGTGAGAGGCTAGATCTACTTCCTCACTGAAGTGACAATTTGCATATTTCCCTGAGGAGCATTGCGGCTAGAAGTCTCCTCCCCACAAGGAGAATACCTATTAACCCAGACCTCGTCTATTGCCTCTCGTACAGCTAGATCAGAATCCCACACACTGCACTGATGAGGGGCAATCACCCCGAAATGCAGCGTCTGCACTTAGGATTTGTGCCAGATCAGAACCCCAAAGTCATATTAAAAGGCTTGTTAAAGAGTCAATTATGACTTTTAGGATTGCTACCTTTATTAGGTGGCATCAGAGTTTGTCCACTTCCTTACTGAAGTGATAATTTGCATACTACCAAAAAGGCAGCACTAGAGTGTAAGGCTGCTTCCTCTTTGAAAAGATTATTTGCATATTTAATTTCCCAGAGAGCATTGCAGGCATTTAAGTCTCCTCATACTAGCTGGTCACTCTCCACAAGGAGATAACTTACCCTAAAATGCAAAAATATATATAGTGAAAGCTGCGTGTTACATGTAACAAACACAGAAAATAACTATCAGAAAACTGTTTTTGGAGTTGTCAGCATGATGGAAACTCTGCCATTCTGTCAGTCCGGGAGTCCAGAATATTTATATTATAGCCAATGAGTGAAGACCAAGCACACTCTGGTGGGTTTTATTTAGGCGGCGACTATAAAAGTGTTTTTTTTGTTTTTATTTTTTTTGTTCAACTCCATAGACATAAATTAAGTGTCAGGCTGACCTGTTACCAAAGACAAGTTCATAGTTGCTAATAACATATTCTCCCAGTCTTCTTCTCTTTCTTGTCAGGGAGTTTAAATGGAGAACCTTTGACATTCACCGCACAGCATCTGACTACAAAGCGAGGAGAAGGAGGCACATAGCATGACAGCTGAGCCTTCTAAGACCCTTCCTGACGTCCCTTAACATTCCCTTCCAGAGCGCTCCGATTCGGGTTGCGGAATGCAAGTGTCAAAGATGACACCTATTTTATAATCACTGCAAAGCTAATCTTTTCTCAAAAGATGTTGCTGACAGTTCTGAGGTTCTTAGTCAATTTCCATTTCGGCTTATGTAGAAAATGTGAAATCATTTTTTTTCTGTAATTGAGTGAAAATTAAAGGGTAGAGTCTATTCAGCTTCAAACAATGGTTGGCTAAAAAAAAAACCCATGAAAGGCTGAGGAACCATTCATGGCTATAAATTCTGGAAACCTAAGCATGTCAGAAAAGGGCTGATAAGAATTCAGTTGAATAACACTGTTCACGGAAGATATAGCAATTACACTGACTCCGTTCCGGGATTATAATACACTTTTGTAAGCGTATCTAGATATTCACAGACATTTATTTACACACCTATGGGCACAGACATATTTGTACCACATTTGCTCAGAGGCTGGGATGCTGATATAAGAACCCATGTTACTATTTAGTGTCAATAAGCTGCAATAAGTAACTTTTTATGGTGATAATAATGGAAAATTGGAGTTTCCCCTCTACATGTGCTTTTCCTGAGGCTTTAAGCACTGGAATATAAGCATAATGCAGAGATGTGAAGGCTCTGGTCAACTTCAGTTTACTGAGAGATCATTTTGAGTGGTGTTAAAATGGTTATTCCATGAAAAACATTTAACACCTATCCACAGGGTGAATGTTAATTGTGTGATCGTTTGGAGCCCTACCAAATGTGAGACCCGTTTCTCATCACTGAATGACCTCCGTTTTGCTCAGACATGTAGTTTGACATTCTACTTAGAGTTGCCCTACTACTTTATATTGATGATCAATCTTAAAGAGGACCTGTCACCCCCCTGGTGCTATGCTAACTGAATGCAGCACTGAATGCAAAGTGTATGCTGCATTCAGGGAAGGGGTTCTTCATATTTCTAGCCCCCTCTAAGCTGTTAAAAAGACTTCATCAAGTGTACAGATAAGGAGTCTGGAGGGACATGCTCAGTAATGAGTCATCACTGTTGCTGATGTCCTCCTCACCTCCAGCCCTCCTGTGCCACCTCCAGCTGTCTCTTGTTCAGCCTCCTGTATATGTCATTGCTGAGGGCTGGAGGGTGGCACAGAGAGGGCTGGAGGTGGGGAGGACACCAGTAACAGCGATGACTCATTACTAAGTTAGGCCCTCCGGACTCCTTATCTGTACACTTTGTCTTTTTAACAGCTTACAGGGGGCTAGAGACATGGGGGACCTCTTCCCTGAATGCAGCAGGCAAGCTGCATTCAGTGCTGCATTCAGTTAGCATAACACCAGGTGGGTGACAGGTCCTCTTTAAGGTTAAGTAATCAATATGCATGAGTGTCTGACACCTGTACCCCCTCCAATGTTTTGTTCTTGGTGCCAGCAGTGGTCATATGTTAGCAGTTGCCTTCAACTCTGTACTGGACCATGCTAGATACTGCAGGGTTAAAACTATTTAAATAAATAGGCATGTATATTCAGTATGGGCTTTGGCCACAGAGTTGTGCTACTCAAATAGACAAATAACATCCAGCCGCTGTCAGGATTGAGTTCTGAGCTTGGTACTCCACACAATCGAATATTGAGATTGGATAACCCTTACATTTAATGAAGGGGGCTATGGTGGCCATCAAGCTGCAGGGGATGATTGTTTGTGTGGGGGCTGTTAAGGATCATCGTGTGTCTAGGGTGGCTGCAAGGAACTTTCATACTATGTGTGGGGCTTTGTGAAGACAGTCATACTATATGTAAGGGCTGTGAGGACAGTCATGCTATGTGTGGGGTTCTGTGAAGACTGTCATAACATGTAAAGGAGCTGCGAAGAAAGTCACATTGTGTTTGGGGTTGTCATACTGAGTGTGGAGGTCATCATACAGTCTGTAGGGTGCTGTGGGTGGGGCAGGCTGTGTGTCAGGGGCTGTTGGGGATCATACCATTTGTGGGGGCTATGAGGATCATCACACCAGGTGGAGGGGAGCTGTGGGGTCTTTAATTTTGTATGTGTGTGGGGGGAAGGGGGACTTGGATCAACCTGAATGGCTGAATTACAGGAACATCTTTATACATTTAAAAAAAAAAAAAAGCAATAAACTAATGTTCTGATTAGCTGCTACAGGTAAGAACACTTGTTGCACTGAGTCCTACTGTAAGATATATTAGCAGTAGAAGCGAGTCTGCATACTTTTAATTTGCACAATATTAGATAAAAATAATATACATGAGAATAATTGCTATTAATATTGAGCACAGTTAATTTCAGCCTGTTGGCTCGGCCCTCCACACCAGCCATTGTCTCTCATGTGGTCCCTCAGGAAAATGACTTACTCACTCCTGATCTCGAGGAATATAATAGTAGCCAGTGACAACACCAGAATAAAAAGAATCAAGGAATTATATTCTCATTGCATTATTGGTTTGGCCCAGACACATTTAAGTAACTGAATTAATCTCAGACGTCATACTTATAAATCACAGTGTGTAAGGGGAAACTCTAGTTTTCTCCAATATTCCCCTTTAATTGTAGATTATGTATTTTCTCCAAGTTGTTCCCTGGTTGTAATGTACTAGATGTACTCCCAGACTGCCTCCTATTCTAATATTAATGCCTTTTTTATTGTAGTAATACCATTGTTATTACTGAAGTGCTCGGGGGAAAGTAGGCGCCATTTGGAGTACCATCTGTAGTAGTTCATACTGTGTAATACAAGCCTAATAAATTAGCAAACCACTTACAGTAGATTGCGTTGGCAGTGTAACATTTTTATAGCGGTTTAAATAATTGTTTTATCACTTACAGAGGTTATTGGTATTATGTACATTCCCTTTACCTTAAAAGCATTTCCACTGAAATAAAAAGGGTGCATGTGAATCATCTTTTGTAATTAAAATTCCATTGATCTCCTCCTTATATTGATATCTAGGGAATCGGGGTGGCAACCCATATATCCTCCATTACAGGTTCGGCATAAAATTTAAACCGGCAAATAACGAAACAGTTAAGCCACAACCTTGGCATTCCCTCAAAATAACCTGGGGATGCCCTCAAAGCAACCTGGAATGCCATCAGAACAACCTGGGCATGCCCTCAAAATAACCTGGGGATGCCATCAAAACAACTGGGAAATGCCCACTGTTGAACAAGGGTTGCCGAGCTCTTGCTTATTTTGTGCTCTGACTGGCCTGACTGTACCATCAAAATAATGACTTTTAGGCAACCATGGATGATCGCATAGTCTTGAATGCAAAATTTCCATGTACATGAAGTAATATAAGGGGTTGTCGAACAATCACAAATTTCCGGCAGAAAAGTCATTACTAAGATGGATCTTGAATGCATCAGTATTCCTTGGTCATGAATAAGTTGGTTTAGAAGAGACTTTTGTCATTTTATGACTTTATGGCAGATCCATAAGATGAGTCGTCTGATGGGTGGTGATACCATTCCCTCCTTAGCTTTCTGTAAGGGCTCATTCACACATCACTTTTTCACACACAAGTGCTATCCATTTTTTTAATTCAAATATGGCACTCTTACCTGTAAACAGCCCCATAGACTTTCATATGCTCATGATTTTTTGCGGTCCAAGCAGGATTTTGGAGATGTCCGATATTGATCCGAGTGTTGGATCATGCTGTGCAATGAACGTCTATGGGTCTTTTGCTATCCTTGTGATGTCCATTTTTCACTGACTAATAAGAGAAGGTGGTGAAATTTTTGGGGATTTTGAAAGTGAGATAAAAACTGCCGACACTGACAAAACTCGGTCTGTACTGTCATACTTCAAAAAACTCGAGATCTGAATTAT